>CM076454.1:26491323-27091323 GCA_038419695.1 Scomberomorus guttatus | reverse complement strand
TCACCCAAATCACAACAATAATCTGGCCTATAAAAATAGAAAGACAGACAAAGAGATTGACATGGAGGCTGAGAAAAAAGTCAATAAATCAATAAATCCAATTTTATTAGAGGAGCAACCCAGAAACAATAGTCCACCTTTAATTATTCTGAGGCCTGAGGTTATTGTATTGAGTATGCTGCTTATTTTCTATGTATTGTTTTATTAGCACATCAATCAATTCATTGATTGCCTGACTCATTAGTGTTGTTCTTATCCATTGTAAAGGTTGGTATTGATGACAGGCTAAAATGTTCATTGCTTTCTCCCTGTTCTCCTACTGGTGTCTTTATGTGCTTTATTTTTTCAGGCTTGGTCGGACAACCAAAAAACAAAAAGATACATTTCTATTAAAAAAACAGATTTTTTTTCCAAAAGAGGCCCCAAGAAACACCCTGTGATACTGGTTAGATGCCACACTGAAAAAGGATTAGACAAAAGCTGTTGCCTACCTTTGTCCAGTTTGCTGTAGATGTGTTTGGGTAGTTCCTGTGTGGATTCAACATTGGGTGGGTAAACATACAGGGCTCTGCTGTGGGGCCCGCTGGCGTCTCTCAGCTCCACAGAGTCTTTACAAACATTCAGGATGTTTCTCCTGAAATCCTGAACCTCCGGGTCCTTCACCAGGTCAAACTCACACACTGGCATACCAATTGCAAAACCTGACACAACAGAAAGCAAAGTAGTTAATGTGGGGGTTTTTTTTGTCATTAATGGCAATTTTAGGTGGATTGGTCAGTTAAGAGATCCAGCATTAAGTTCACCCCTCTGCTATAGTAACTTACATACATTTATAGTAATTTACAGAAATTCTATGGCAACTTTTGTCTTTTCCATTTTATGAAAAACCGAAACTATTTACTGTAACTATAAATATATAAGTATTTAGAAACTTAAACAATACTCCACCTCTTACAAAATTGCTGACTAATTTGCTATTCTGAAGCCAAATCGTCACTTTTTAACTGAGCCGGAAAATCTCTTGAATTTATCACATGTTCCAAACTATATACAAATTGACATTCTTTTTGAACAAAAAAATGAAATAATGTAAAAATGAGAAAGGATGAAGTAACCAGAAGAGTCCACAACAGAACTAATCTCTCACCAATCTCTCTGTTGAGGATCTTTTCCTCTCGGTTTCCAACTGGTTCAATGACCTTGAGGAAGGGCTGGAAAAGTCTGAGGTCACACAGCCTCCGGGTCTCATCATAGAACTCCTCCCGCTCTGCTTCCTGCAGGCAGGAAAAAACACACTCTCTGTTAAAACTATGATACTTTTGTTTTTTCCATGGAAGCTGTCAGTGAAAGTTTCTGAGAGCTGACAATCTTCACGCACAGTGGATGTTTTGGAAAAGTATGCACAGAAAAACACTCTCTAAAGCTGAGACGTGTTAAGCTTTGTAGGACGAGCAAGATATGGACTGCTTATCTTTGTGAGCCTTCCAATCTTATTTATTTTTATTAGCGGCTACGGTAGCCATGGCAGTTTCAGACTGATTTCCATAATGTTTACTCACCTGCCTACCACACATTCAAATGCAGATTGAGTGCTCCCACCTGTGTAACACTGACAAAGATGTAGGAAGTCTCCTCCTGTAGGAGGTGATGGAGGGGATATTTTCTGGCCTCCTTGAACAGTTCATGTTTGATGGTGATGAGCGTGGCCTCGCGAAGACACTCCAGGGTCAGAATCATCCCATTGGGCAACAGGCAGTCCACCAGGATCCTGCAGATATACGCAGTATAATTATACAATGTTGATGACAAACTTTTTACTAAGGCTTCTTTAAGCATTTTTCACTGTCAAGAATTTGTTTACATTCAATAAGAAATATGTAAAATAAATAAGAAAAATGACCAAATAATATAATAAATACATAGTTTTTAGGCTCATTAACTGCCCTAATCAAGTACACACATTAATAGAAAATGCATTTATATCTAAACAGAATTTAGCGTGTCATACCTGGGAGGCATCAGGTGGATGCCCCATAGCTCCCCTGAGGACGGCCTGGGAGGCATCTTCCTCTCTGTCTCCCAGCTCAGTCACACAGATTAGCTGCAGAGCGCAACCTGAAAGATAACAACACGTTCAAGCAAGTTCTGACCCTCACAGTGTAAAGCACAGGCTAAATTCCCCGTGTAACTCCATGAAAATGTACAAAAACCTCAGGTGCAGATTGTGCTTCTCATCTGACTACGAATGTAGTTTGTATAGTACCTTAGTCAAGAGAAGGATTTAATATTTTGCCAGATTATGGATGTGGTGCAGCCCAGGAGATTAACTGTCCCTTACTGACCAACTGACACACATTGTTCAAAGGCACATATGTGACAAACGACCCTGGTGTTTCCAACTGAACAACTGTCTATGTGCCTTGTGATTTTACTAACTCCATTAGGCAACTTTATTTTAAAAAATCTATTGAAACATTTGAAACATACTGAAACATTATTGAAACGACAAATCTGGTGACTTGAACATGGACATTGATTCTAAAGACTTTTTGTACAAATCAGGTTCAAATGTGATATGCCTACCTTATGGCAATTACTTTTATTGAAATATGAAACTTTTATTCTAACATTAATTTGACATTTATATTAAGTGATACACTCCTAACAAAACAAAAAATATATTTTAAAGAACCTTTCTTTGCATTTTGCCTTTTATTAGATAGTTTACAGTGGCCACGCTTCATGGAAACATGGAGAGAGAGAGACGGGTATAACATACAACAATAATCCCCGGTTGGAATCGAACCATAGATGTTGCAGTTACATGGTATTCATTCTAACCACTATTCCAATTGGACACACCACAAAAAAATGGGTTTTATGAAACTGCCCAAATACTGTCAGTACTGGACTGACTAAACCTCCAGTGATTTTTAACGATAGATACAGTATTTTTTTCCCACTGAGGAAAATTAGCCAAGAAAAGTGCGCTGTATGTTTGCCAGTCAACATTAGCTCATTCAAGCTTCTGTCATGGAGTAAAGGGAAATAACAGCGTCTTGAGGGACTTCAGTGACACAACTATTTTAGACAGATTGCTCAGGCCCAACACATAAACACAAAAACAAAACAGTGACTCAACTGCAGATTGTGACACTGTGAGGGGAAAGTATGTGTTCATGAGGTCTGCTAGGAACATACAACATTATGGCTTAATTTAAACTTCTGCCAATATATGGCCATAAACAATTCTCAGAAATGCAGTCAGGATGAGAAGGAGACCAAAAATTATTATTATCCTCATTTATCAAGCCAATATCAATCTTCCATTCATTACAAGGAAGGTTTGGTTATACTTAAACTACTCTAATGTAGTGCTTGCAATTGTGAGCACTACACAACATCTAAAGTGCAGTATAACAATAAAATTAATCTAATTTGTTTAACTAGAGGCAGTGTAATATGTCTCTGGTCAAAGAGAAAGGTTCAAAGTTAAAGAAGTCATTCACAGTTCATTTCACTTCGCTATAGCACTCAAGGAAGTGCAGGTCATTGTGTTGCTTAACTGTAGTGCAGCCTTTCAAATGAGGAAAGAACAACACTTAGGATTTATCAATACAATAATAGAAATCACACGATATCTCATCTCAAATTACAATATCAACATTACTTTCATACCTCCAGGCTTTAACTACCAGGCACCCAGACTCCTAACAACATTGCTGCCAGGGTTCTAGGTCACTTTGGGAGGTTAAGGCACCTGGCAAGATGCCCTCCTGCACTAGACATATTTTAGACATGCTTTGAGGGTTTGACTGACTAGATGGACACCACAGGGCAGATCCATCCCATACTGGTGGGTTTAAATCTCCTTGCAGGCTTTGGAGCACTTCAGCTAGGTTCCACACCTCTCAATTGCTGCCCACATTTCAGACTTTTTCAGCAATTCAAATGGGTCTAGTGTTGTGCTCAGCGATGGCTGTTTCCCCAGTTGGAAAAACAAACGATTCAATCGAGCTTTGCAGGCGGGAATAGAAACCTTCCTGTGCCAGAGCCAGAGAAAAGGCGACAGAAAAATGGCCACAAATAAAGCCACAAGCATGGAGGAGACTGACAAAGTCATCCAGGTTGTAGGAAGTCAATTTAAAGATATGACAACTCTTAAATTGCCCTATTTCTTTGATGGCAACTGCTCCAAAATGAACTAGCAAATCAGTTTCATTATCAGGTTCGCAGCAGCTGCAGAAGGAGTCCTCTAGGTGGAGGATGCTGCTATGGAGAAGGACAACATCTGAGTTACTATGCTTGTTGCCACAACAACCCTGACCAGGATCAACATCCAGTGGATGAATTGATGGCTGGCTAAATGAAGCACAAGTGGCACCAAAGAGATCAAGAGAGCATTGCAGCCCCGCTGAAATTTTGACTTTGAAAACTGTCCACCCAGTTTAAGGATGTGACTGTGACAAACAAAAACATAAGGAACTTAAAAGTTAATACAAAAAGAGAAAACAACCTTTCCTTACAATGAATGGCAGCATTGAATAAATACAAAAAAAAAACAACAAGGTACAACACATAACACCTACTGAGCAGTTCTGCGATCTGTGACCCTGATCAGGATGCAGCTAAGCACTTTAGGACAAAAAAGGAAGCTTCCTCACCACACAGGATGTGGGGAGTGGGGAAACACTGGCCTATACACAAGCTTGCTTTGAATACTGAAGCACAACTACACAACTAACAGCTAGTTGTGTGGGCCAGCAATGGCAGGTTGACAAGATCAAACATATGCTCAGTCTCTATTAATATATTTGTGGTTAACAGAAGGTTTGGCCAGTTGCATCACATTACACAACAATGTGGTTTTAAGAAAAAACACAAGTGAAACCGCGATAGATTTTTTTTTTTTTAATTTCATTTCGCCCAAGAAATTAGCTTCAAGTTGCAAGAAAGAAGATGTGAAATAAACAAGAGGATGCGTGATTCAGATGGAGGGAGAGGAATTTGTGAAGCATACCTCAAGAGAGCAGCCCTCCTATTTTGATGATGGGACAGTTCCACCCTTCATGTTTCAATCCATCTTCACGATGTCACTGAAATATGTGTTGGGAGGAGAGGAAATTAAAAGGCACAAAAAAACATCGCGCACACAGTCTGCATCTGTAACAGTTAGCAGTTGGACTGACTCACACTGGCTAGCAGCAGGCTAAGTTAGCTAGCTAACGTGAGGTGGTTGGGGAATGACAGCTCAGAGATGATGGCTACAAAAAACACTACTAACGCCCACATAACACTGGTATGACCAATATAATTAACAACCACTTCAGTTCAGTCTTACCACAAACGCCTTTCAGTTTGGGAGTGTTTAGCGTTACAGTAGATAGCTTTCTTGTTCTAACGTTAGCTAGCGGCTAATTCTGAGCCTGTCATCCCCTTGGTGGAAAATATATTCCCAACACTCAAGACGAGACATTTATCTGCTGAAAATGTGGCTAATTTGGCATAATAGCTGACCTTTTTGAGTTGTTGTCAACACAGAGAAATATTATGAAAAGGCTCTCCCCGGCTACTGCCAGTAAGCTTTCCAGGTAGCCGACCACTCCAGCTCCCTGCGGCCGGCTGGTGGCTCCCGACGCCGGGTAAAGCAGGCTGGTATCCGTCGCCTGTCAGTCTCTGTGCCAGCTATCCGTGACAGTAGCCGTTACTCCACATCGGTGATAAATCCCTCTTGTTCTGTGGGTTTTAAGTTGTGCTGCTGCTGAAAATGAAGACAGACCTGCATGTCCAGTCGGCAGGGGCTCAAACTGAGGATGTTATGAGCAGCTGAGCTACTAGTCGACTGGACAAGTTGTCTTGCTGCTGCGACAATGCAGCCACGCTGTCTGTCTGGCCGGGGCCCTCCCTCCTTCCTCCACACACACACACACACACACACACACACACACGCACACACACACGCACGCACACACATCAGAGAGAGTGAAAATGGGCTGGGTGTGTGTTTTATTGGTGTGATATATTAGTAACATGACTCAATTATGCACCAAACCGCATCTTTTCATATTTAAATGGAACCACATGTAATCAACTATGACCACAGTGTAGCCTATAAATAATGAATCTAGAGATATTAAAAAACATTTCAATGTTTGTGGGTGTGACACCTACTTGTTTTTGCAAAGTAGCCCACAATTTGATGAAGAAAATAAGACAGGCCAATTGATCCCAACAGAGCAAAAATTCTCACATTGGCCACCGAAAAGTCAAGGTAAGAGGTCAGGAAACAGATAAAGACTTATTTATGTAGGCCAGTATGTTATGGAGCAAGATGATCCATATTTACAGCATCAGCCTGATCCAATCACCTCATAATATCCGTGTCATTAAATAGTCACTTGTCATCTGCCCTCAAATTTCAGCCTCTGTCATGATGAATAAATTAAAGTTACTGTCATCAGCTGTAAATGCATGTAGTGCTGAGAAAGTTGTTGATTAATCAGTCAGTGAATAGAAACTCTATCGATTAAGCTCCTCTTATGTATGATAGGATGTGTGTGCCTCTCAGGACCGGTTTTAGCCTGCTATATTAGGGTGGGGCTGGTATAAATAAAAGGTGTGGCTGTGTGTTGGCGTATGGGGTGTTTGGATGGGTTAAGATTAACTTCCCCATGGGGACTAATAAAGTAGTATTCTATTTGTTCTATTCTAATTTATAAAGAACAAGCAGGGAAATTGGGAGGTAGTGAAGCAGCATTTTAAAGTTTACTACTATGCTTTGAGGACAGATTGATTTACCCTAAAATAAAAAAAATCCATCTGTCTATCTATCCATCCACCCACCCATCCATCTATCTACAATATCAGTCTCTTGTTTCCCTTGGCAAAAATTTTAACAAATTCATCCATGTCTAAGGTATTTGTTATTCATTTCTCATGGGCCAAGATCACCAAATTCCTCTTTCTTTCATGGAACATGGTGTGACGATGGGGTGTGTGTGGAGAAGGACCTCTCACATGATGCTTACCAGGGCTGTTACATACAATCTACTTCATACTTATCCTCCTGCAGGTGTTTTCACACAGTGGACAGGTCTGTCTCAGTTGGACATTTCTTGACCAACATTGGTTTTGCAACATAAATTTCATTTTTCAGACTTATATCGGCTGCTGCAGTACCAGCAAGCACATGCAGAGGGCGCAATAAGGTGGAATCTAGAAATGCACTAGATTTGGGTACAAGACTGGATATGGCTGTCATTAGGTTTACATTCTTCTTGGAAAAACTGTTTTTCTGAAATGTCCTTGTCAAGGATGTTGAGCAGGGATCCTTTCAAAGACTTACAGGCGGTGATGGTGGGATCATCAGAATCTGTATGACCCACAGTTGAGAGCACAACACTTTTTGTTTGTATTTATTGATTTATTGATTTTATTTCCCAGCCCGGTGGGGAAAGTAGGACACATCTTGTGTCCAGCAGTTAAACTTCTGAAATGAAAAATATTTACATATTCATAGATTCTGGACTTTTTAATGAGGGAGAAAGAGTAGATGACATTTTAAGGATTGGCAATTATACTCTTTTTGTGGAAAAACCATATCAGACATTATTGTTCCAAGCAGAGTTTACATGTCTGATGGGGACAATAAAAAAATGAATAAATGCCATACCAAAGATGTATAATATATACATTACAATACATTATACTTCACCAAGAATATAAATGAATTGTGAAACTGTGGCAATACATGTATGTGCAAAAATAATGAGTGCAGTCACTGCAACTCTGTAATCCTCACTGAGGTAGTACAGTAACTTGTTAAAAGTCACTGATGAACAGTAGAAACAGGAAGCTATAGTGTATGTAGTTTACTATATGGGCTATAGGAACATAGATATACTGTACGTGTAATACTGTAATACAACAAAAAACACCCATACATTCATGCACATACATAATAATAATAATAATAATAATAATAATAATAATAATAATTACAAAAAATAAATATGACATTTTGTAAATTTAATCCCCCATGCCTAATCCTAATTTACGTATCTTATTTGCTCATATATTTATCAACATTTGCATCACCGGCTGTTTTCCCAGCAGATTTGAGACTCATAAATAGCCAGCAAGGGTGATCGGAGTGAGGTGTAACATATTTATACAATGTGTCATGATTGCCACCCATGCAAATCAGCAGCGGTGGCATCGGAAATGGACTGTACCAACGAGGAGGGCAGGGACGCCGGACAAACCTCGGCAGCGTTTATATCTTTGAAAGAAAATCAAAATTCTCCGCTGACAACAATGTAGTCGACATTACATGTAAAAACAGGAAGGTAATGTGTTTGCTAGTTGGGGATGAGTGTGTTTAATCGCTGTTTGTCACTCTCTACATTTCGCTGTCCTCCGGGGATCACCCCTCCTGTGAACGCCGCGGTATCTGAGCGTGTGGTTGGGACTGTCATCCTGCCTGGCCGCCCGGTTTATTGGAGAGAAGAAGTTGGCAAAGGGATGTGACTGCAATGATGGCGCTACAGCTGAAGCACGGGGATGCGGCGTACTACCAGAGTGCAGAATACTGCAGAAATTACACTTCGCCGCCTGTCAGCTACGGTGACAGCAGCCATTATCTCCCCCGTTTGCCAGGTAAGGAGAGGCTTTTCCATACAGGATCTCCCCTCTGAGTGACTGTCTGCAGTTTTGTGCGCTAATGTGCAGGGATGGAGAAAATCTAACCAGAGACATTTGCAGATAGTACAGAGGAAGGTGGGAACCGGTTGCCCTGGTGCTGCTGTCATCATCATCATCATCATCCTCATCATCCTCATCATAATGTCATGTAGAGGGTTGCACCAGCCACCATTCTGTACAGCTTATAAAGCATGGGTGCTGCGATTGCAAAAGCTGAGGTTGTCGAGATACTCTTAATGGTATCTTGTGCTGTAGAGGAGCTCTGTATAGCTCATGTTCCAGGGAGACTCCAGGGTTGAGCTGATGTCTGACTGTAATTTGAAGCAGAGTGCAGCCTCAATGCAATGTTCTCTTTCATCTCCCGAGTATATGGCAGTCAATCAAGTGGTCTGTTCATTCTGCTCTCCTTTGCTTTGCTTTGCTTTGCTCTCTGATCAATCTGCACAGCTGATGGTGACATGTGGCAAATCTACAGCAAGTGTTTCTTCATTGCACCTGCACAGTCGCTGCCAAAACTGGCTTTCCTGTTGGTTTTAGGGACTTGAGGCCAGTATGTTATGTGGCAAGATGAGCCAGATTTACAGCATGAGCCTGATCCAGTCAGCTCATAATATACCTGTCATTGACATCTTCCCTCAGATTTCAGTCTCTGTCATGACAAAATGGTATAGAATGAATGAAGCTGTAATTTGAAAATGAATGAAAGTTACTGTAAACAACTGTAAATGTATGTAGTGCTGAAAAAGTCGTCGATTAATCAGTTAGTGAATCAATAGAAAATAATCATTTAACTCATTTAGGATTCGTTTGCCTCTCTGTTTAATGTCATTATGAACTGAATACCTTTTGATTTTCTTATTTTTGTCAGCCAAAGTTTAAATTTTAAGGCGCAATTTTGGATTTTGGTAACTCGTGATCGGCTTTTGTCTACTAGTATTTATGACTTCTTATTGAGTAATGTATTGATTAAATGTATTCTTTAAAAATCAATGACGAACATGAGATGGGACCTGCTAATTGCTATCAGGAGGAATGGATAGTCACTAATCAATAGAGTAATAGCAGCCTAATGCATGGGGCCAGGTGACTAGTGCACAGAGTCCTCGAAGTGGAATACCACTCACTTTATTGTTACTTAACATTGTTAATAAATCAAGGTAATCCCACAATGAAGGCCAGCACCATTAATATGATCTGCAGCAGAGGAGCTAGATGAACACAATTCAAACCTTTGGTGACATTGAGATATAAATGTGGATCCTAGATTTAACTGTGATAGTACAGTAAGTGAAGTGAAAAGTACAGTATAACGTATTTCTGTGCTCATCCACTGCCCAGTGAAGCTGATGGAATAAGTGCAGGAGACACGCGCTTCTCATCGCTCTATAATTGATGTGACACAACACAGTACAGCAAGAGAAGCTCTGGAGAAAAAGAACACTTGGCCTATTTAGAGATTCTCAGTGGACGCCATGAGATTATCAGGCTGCAGGACAGGATGGTTTTTGTGTGTGTGTGTGTGTGTGTGTGTGTGTGTGCGTCGTGGTTTTAGAACAGCAAACCAAGAACTCTTGAGTCAAGCTGAAAAATCTGACGAGTGATGAAGTAACTTCTGAGGTAGTTTCAAGTTAAGAAAAGGAAGCGCAGGCATTAATTTTGATTCTTTAGAGACTTGTTAGAAAAATATTTCTTAGATTTTATGGTAAACATGACTGTGTTGTAAACCTACTGATCACTATCTGCCTTCTGCTTCAGAGGAATGTTACATGAGCTTGATTTTGACTTGCAAAGTCGATCCTCTCCAAAACCTAGAATGCAAAACAGTAAAGGTTTTCTGACTTTGCAGCAAGGTGCGTGTACATGTGCTTCATCTCTGTAGACTTTGTGAGCCTGGATCTGGGTATCTGAGGAAGAGGAGGACAAAACTGACCTTGGCCTATCTACATTCAGTGCATGCTTTCAGTAGATTAAAACTAGAGCAGAGTAAGAGCCAAAAAAAAGTTAAGTCATTTTGGTTTTCTGACACCTCTGTGGAGCTGCAACGATTAGTTGATTAACCGATTAGTTGATCGACAGATAAATAAGTGTTTTAAAAATTAAAATTCTCTAGTTTCAATTTCTTAAATCTGAATATTTTCTGGTTTCTTAAGTATTCTATGATAATAAACTGAAAGTGTTTGGGTTGTGGACTGTTGGTTGGGACAAAACATTTTATAGACCAAACAATTAATCAATTATAATAAGAATTATAATAATAAAATAAAGCACAGATTGATCAATAATTAAAATAATTGTTAGTTGCAGCCCTACACCTCTGCCTTAGTAATGTCAAGGGGATGGATTTTGTCAAGCACCAATCTTTCTTCTATTATATGAGCAGTGGTATAATTAAAGCTACAGTGTTTGCTCAGCTGCAATGTTCCTGATCCAGTTTTTTATCACATCATAGGGATACTGATAGTTTTCCCCACCACATTGTGTACATAGAACTATTTGTAACTAATTGTAATCCACAAACTCTTAGATATGAATGGTTTTGTGGCAGCTTCTTGGCTTTCTCCTGGATATTAATGGCATGGTTTGCTCTGTCACCTAGATCCTTGGCAATTATGGGCCATCACTGCAAGATTTTCTTCTTGCTAGAAAAAGACAAATTTTACCAAAAGAGCATCATAATTAAGCCTAATTTTCCTCAGAACAAATCTCATGAAGAGGCATTACTCATAAGGCGGAAAAGAGCAGATTGGTCTCTGCTTAATACACGTAATACATAAGAAAAAGAAAAAGAAAAAACATACTAAAAGTCATCACTGCTATATACATATTTTTTTAAATATTAGCATGATTAAGTAAGGATTGGCAGTGTATTAGTAAATTAAATGCAGCAATTGTTGCTCATTTGCTCTGACATCTCTGTAGTGTTTCCACAGAGGGATGGATTATTTCAACTGACCATGTTTTAAAAGTTTAATTTAGCAATGGAGCCATGACTGTAGGGAAAGAGGTCTTGGAGGTCCTTCTGACTAACAGATGATCTGAAATGTAGAGAAATTAAGACCTGAGCTCATGCTAAACATGTCTAAAGAAACAACATTTAGAAGTTTCACATTAATAAGTGGATGTAAATGGACCCTTAAGGAGGTATTTCAGCTACAATTTGATTGTTAGAAACATTGTGGGGTGCTTTGGATAAGAAGCGCTTTGAGTGGTCGATAAGACGAGAAAGGTGCTATATAAATGCAGCCCTTTCACCATTTACCATGATTGTGTCAGGAAAACATTTGACAGCAACAACTACCAGGTTACCTTACATTGTTACATACTCATATCACTTGTGAGGTGGCACAATGTGTCCTCTGAACTACTTAATGGACCATTTGAAGCTGAAAGATCAGCTGTCCTTTCTGCCTATAAGTGATGTTACAGTAAGATTTATGAACTGCTGTGCAGGCTGTCTCAGGGGTCTGAAGGTTCCCATGAGGCTGCTGCTCATCAGATTGATGATACATGTGTAAAGTAATGTGAGTAAATCTGCTTCTGGGTGGCCTTAATGTTTGTTTGTTTAGCACTGTCTAACAGCTTGACATGTCTGGTTGATCTGATAATAATCTGATCTGAACAGATAAAAAAAAGATAATCTTATGAAACAACTTCTGAAAAAAATGCTTTTCATATGAACCTTTTTATGTGTTCAAAATGTCAATGTGTTTTAATTATGCATGTTTATTGAAATATTAAACCCATTTTTTTTTTACTATTTTTTATCTATTTTTGGTCCTATTGTTGTGGCGTTTCTGCACCACATTCCCCAGAGATCACTTGTCAATCAAAGTGTGTCCTGAACTGTTTTGAATTTACTGTTGATGTAGCTTGTGGTTCTGTTAGAGCTGCCTTTCTTAGTCTGTCCACTTAATGCTAATCCACTCTCTCTGTTTATTATAATTAAATCAATGCTGCTTCCCCCTAAGGACGCCAGAGAATATTTTCTAAGAAAGAGCTCCCAACAACAGCAAATGTAAAAGCTTTCATGAGCAGGACATTTAATGCAGATGAGTAGTATGAAAATACATATAGGCAACACAATCTGTCACAGTCTCAACTTGCAGTTGAGAGGCCTATAGTAAGGTCAAAGCCTCACCCAGCATACCTTTCTCCTGAGGTCAGCCAGGCCAGGTGACAGACAGACAGGCAGCCTGACAGACTGGACAGACACGCTGACATCGAGCAGCAATTGGAAACACAAACACCCCGGTGTGTTATTTTGGGTCCATGAATCACAGTCATTGGGCGTCCGATTGAATTCCAGATGAAAGCTTCCAGCACAGTGAGTTTTGACACAGCTGTTGGCCTATTACTAACCCAGCACTGTATGTGTTTAAACACACACACACACACACACACAGTGACACACACACACACACACACACACAGTGACACACACTGTTTGTCATTGAAATACAGAATTAAAGCAGCACAAACAAACACAAACACTAATCAGCGCAGTGCCATTCCTCATTTCTTTCTGTTTTTCTTACACATACACACCAATGCCTACCATACACACACACACACACACACACACACATGCACTGTATCAGCCTATTCGAGCAGTCACACTTCAGGCTCTGATCTGTTCTGATCAGAGAAGCTTGAGGATTTATTGTCTCTGTTTGTGTGTGTGCATGTGCATGTGTATGTAATGTCCCGTATGCATGACTGCAGGCGCTGCAGGCTCAGCTTAATCTTTCTGATGCCCATTGGAGTGTGAAGCTCCTCTGTCCGTGAATGTGTTGCCATTCGCCCATCTCTTAACACATCTCTTGCCTCAAGGCTCTGAGAACTACATTCCTTCTCTTAGTGTTACTGTATATTGGTCATTGAAGTTCCTTCTGAATGTCAAAATCTGTTTATAGACAATATCCACTGAAATCTACGGTATAAATCCGAAGCATTCATCATGTCTAATCCAGTTCAAATCACATATTTATCTTTGCCGAGGATGTTATATTTTGGTTTACTTTTATGCTTCTTGTTTGTGTCTTTGTTTGCAGAACATCTAAACAATGTACATATACTGTATATTGATTTCATTTAAATTTGGAGCCATGTTGGCCCAATTTTTGGTGTCAATTTTAAAGCACTTTTTTACATAAACCTTTCAACTGCGCAGGCGTAACCTAAAATTCTATTTCCTAGATTTCTTGTTCCAAGACAAATCAGTCAGAAGAGCTATACATATTTATGAACTGATTTTCTGCCATTTTGATATTTTGCTCATTTCCTACAAATTTCATGCAATCTTCACCAAATTTGGTACATAACATATTTGAAAATGTTTTTTTCTGACATACTTAAAAACTTGCAGAATTCATCTGTGTACTAAGCCCTTATATTCCCAAGATTTCTGTAGTGATTGTCTATCATTGCGTGCACTTTGATGTAGCCCCAGATCCAGATTAAAAAAATAGGTTCTATATTTGTATGAACTTCATGACTGCTTTCTAGTTTCCTTAAATATAGTAATACAAATGCTCATACAAGTGTTTCAAGCTATTATGGCCATCAAGCCATAAAGCAAAATAAATGTCATGCTCTACAAGAAAATGTGTAAATGCTATGAACAGCAATTGAATATATTGTTCACTGACTTCACTGCCATCAAGGTTACCAAATTTTCTTCAAGAAAAGTGTTCAGAAGTAATATGTACTGTATGTGCATCGTGTACCCTCCTCTTTCTCCAGGCCCAGAGACCATGTTGAAGCCTCCTCTCAGTCTCTTCAGCCATCCCCAGCAGCCCTTCCAACATATGGACTCTCTGCACCAGCTGGGACCTCCACCAATGGCGCCTACGCAGCCTCTTGGCCCGCCACCAATCGCTCCTGCTCAAGCCATTGGACCCCCAACTATGGCTCCCACCCAGACCCTTGGGCCCCCTCCAATCACTGCTACTCACACCTTAAGGCCTCCTCCCATTACCCCTGCACACAGCTTAGGCCCTCCTCCAATGGCTCCCCCGCAGCCACTGGGCCCTCCGCCAATGGCACATACCTTGGGGCCCCCACCGGTAGACCACACACAAGCAATGGTGCCTTCAGCCATGGACCTCACACAAACGTTGGGGCCTCCACCTCTGAATCCCGCACATGCACTTATGCCCCCACCTGTAGTAGCGCCCGGAGCCGGCAGATTCCCGCTCCCTCCCAGCCCCCTGTCCTGCCCTCTTGCTCCAGGCCCAGACCACTCACAGCTACCCCTAAGGCCCCCAGGACCGGTCCTCATCCCAGCCCCAGTGTCCAGTGTCATACCTGGTCCTCTTCCCGGTCAGGCAGCCCCAGCCAGCGAGCAGCCCCAGGACGAGGGCTCTCCACTGGGCATGGAGGAGCAGGAGGACTCTCTGGGGCTGGAAGAACTGTGTAAACCGCTGTACTGTAAACTCTGCAACGTTACCCTCAACTCCGCTCAGCAGGCACAGGCTCACTACCAGGTTAGTTGAATTGTTAAATACGTGAAGCATACACACATGCATGTAAGACATAAAGATACATGCATACACACACAAATATTCCTGTCTCTCCCTCTAGGGGAAGAACCACAGTAAAAAGCTGAGAAATTTCTACGCCGGCAGTCAACAGCCACCTGCCAT
This sequence comes from Scomberomorus guttatus, assembly GCA_038419695.1. Lineage (NCBI taxonomy): Eukaryota > Metazoa > Chordata > Actinopteri > Scombriformes > Scombridae > Scomberomorus > Scomberomorus guttatus. Next base: position 27,075,976 of record CM076454.1, on the reverse strand, counting down.
CAGGATCCCGGAAGTCCTTGAGGCGGATGGCCAGACAGCCCTCAGCTCAGGATCCACCGACAGCGACACCGGGAAGCAGGTCAGGCACACACTCAGCACCAAACAGCTGAGAAATACAGTGTTAGCTGAGGAGGTGGAAGTACTGCTGAAGTGGACAAGCCGCTGATAGAGGTTATATCCCTTTGAGGAGGTAATAGGGAACTGCACAGTCACTCTGCTTCTTTTGAACCATTTTTCTGTCCCTACTCACTCATTCTAGCTGCATTTTATACAAAAGAATACCACTTTAAAAAGAAAAAAAAACTCACTGACTTACAATTTCTTTTGTCAGTTTCCTTTTGCCAGTGCTATTTATGAAAGTCCAGAAGAAATATTAAAAAAGGACAAGATGAATATTGACAGATAGGATGTCTGATAATTGATGCTAGATTTTCATTTTACAATGTTGTTGAAGCATTATTACAATGCTTATGTTATTGTCATTGTTATTCACTTTGGATAAAAGCATCAAATAAATATATAACACATAAGAATACTGCAAAACTTATAAAATGTTTACCATAGAGTTTTGCACAATGCAGCTTCCCTTTTTTCAACATGACCTTAGCTAATAAGCCCCAAAAGTAAAATGATTTGATTTGACCCGCAGTGCTATGCTCAAATGTCACATGTTTTTACAGCCTTTGTTAAACAGATATTTACCTTTTTTTGACTGTAGCTCATAAATTTGATTTCTTCCATGAATTAATAACATATATTTTCCAGTTGTGCAAGGAATTCGTTTCTTCCTCCCACCAGACCTAAACATTTCTTTCTTCCCCTTCTCACTGTTTACTCCCTAACTCGTGTCACCACAAACACTGTACTGCTTTGTCCTGTGTCTGCAGGCGCTGTATAAGGGGGCTACACGGGTCATTTTGGCCACAGAGAACGACTATTGTAAGCTGTGTGATGCCTCCTTCAGCTCACCAGCAGTTGCACAGGCCCACTACCAGGGAAAGAACCACGCCAAGAAACTACGGCTCGCTGAGGCTCAGCAGAACACCAACAACATGTAGGGCTACAGTGGTTTAACTGCGCACCATGCTGCAATGATGTACAGGTGTACTCCAGGACCCCATGACATCACGGTTGGGTGTGGTTACAGGTGCAATAAAGCACACTTCTAACCACACCCAGTAATGATGGTGGGTATGGAAGTAAAACAGACTTGAAACTTTCAACCAGAGAGGGCAGCGAAACACTGTTTTTCAGTTTAGTGTTTAAGTTCCACTTTAACTTGTGGAGACACAAGTTAAATACTTGGTGTGTTTTGCCCACTTTTTGGACCAAACTGACGTGATTTTTTGTTTCAGGGAAGGCAGTAGTGAGGCAACCCCAAGAAGAAACAGAAAAGATGGTAGTGAGTACAGACTGGTGAAAAACCGTCGTAGCCCACAGCTGCCTGCCTCCATGCCAGGTAAAACATTAAAAAGTGATTAAAATAAAAGGCAATACTGGTATAATTTTGAGTTATAAATCATTATTGCTGTTTATAGGATTCAACCATCACACAGTAATATGTTTCAGCTGTTTTGGCTAATAAAAACACAAAGATATAACCAACAGATATAACATAATTCATCAAACAAAAGTAAAATTGTGGAGACTTTTGTGTTCCATTCAACCTTCAAACTGATAAACCAGGTTCTTCAGTTTGTTCAGTCACTTAAAAAGTTACTCAGTATATTAGGAGCTGTGTGTTGCTGTATTATGTTCTGTGATATTACAATAGTGGAAACGTTGATATCAGATAAGCAACAACCTGCACTCTGTCTCCGCTTTGAACACCCCATCATCATCTTTAGAGAGGAATTTAACAGAGGAACTCACTGACATGGACCTTACTGTACTACTACTGTCTTACCTTCTACTAAAAACTAAACTGCTGCAAATGTACAAATACAGTAGGATTGTATGTTTCAGTACAGCACAGTAACACAACAGTGGCTACATTTGTGAGACGACCTTTATCAGCTACGCTAACTAGCGACTGTTAGCAGCTACACTTTTAGAAATCATATACAGCAAATATTACATATTCGGCCATATAAAAGCTTTTATTATCACACACTCCAGTGCTTCCTTTGCATCTGCATCAGTCCACTGTGAAACTCAGTGCAGGATGGCGAGCAACTGTGTGCACATCTAGTATGTTTCATACTGTGTGATATAATCCATAATGCCTATACTGGGAAGTCAACATGGCTGTCCAGAATGCAATTTTCAACTCTGATAGCTGACTGAGCTGTAGTGGACTCCCTGCGGGCAAATAGAGGAAAAAAAAAAAGAAAAAAAATCAAAAGCAGTTCTTCCATCTACTGATGTCAGAATACATTAGTACAAATAAACTGATGCAGCTGGCGAAAAAGATGCAGTGAACACACTACACTAAACATTTTATTCCTAAAACTAGACTAGGAAATATGGAAAATGAGTATAATAACATTTAAATTTGCCAATTTATTGGTTCATTCAAGCATACTCAGTACAGTAGATACATTATTCTCAACAGCTTTCGAGTCTGTTTCTTTGCTGTAGCAATGGTACTGAATTATATTAGAATTTTGCACCCAAAATGCAGCAATTTAACATTCACATTCACTTATCAACCCAATGTTGACCCAAAGGTGATAAGTGACTCTGCACCTGGAATATCCGCGAGTGTAACATACATCAAATACATTTTACCCATTTTTCATCTGACCAAAGAGTTAGCAGGTTATGCCATCATTCTGTTTGAAAGCGTCTTTTAGCTTCACCATGTTTTCTGTGTGTTGGTGTGACTGTCTGCACTCGGCTTTGTGAAAAAAGATACACAGTAGAGTAACGTCAGACTTTCTGCTGACGTCAAAGAACCATCTCTTTCTTGCCGTCTTTCACTCCACAGACAGAAACACTGGCACCACAGCTTAAGATAAAACATAAATCATACGGTAGAGCCAATTCCCTTCCTCACATACACTCTTTCTCTTTCTCTCACACACACACACACCACAACGTTCTGCTGATCTAATCAGTTTTCTTGATGGACAAACCCCAAAATAGCTGCACTCTCTCCTGCGGTTGCTTTCTCACTGTCTTTTTATCTCTCTCCCTATCTGCTTCTCGTTTTTCTGCTGTGTTAACACACACTCACACAAACAAGCAATACTCTTTTTTTCCAATGATCCACCTAAATGTAATCCCAGACGATGTAGTGGTTTTCTGTGTCTTGTGTATCTTTACCACACCTGTCAGTGATACATCATGTATATAATCAACACCATGATGCTGGTCTATATTTAAATCAGTTGTTGTGATTTTGGGTATGCCAGAGATTTGGTGGATTAATACATTTTAATAATCGATACATTTTTGTAAGTTATTTATCAAACAAAAATACCAAACTTTTGCTGGTTTTATATGATTGTAATCAGAATATCTTTGGATGAATAATTGATAATAAAAGACAATTTGTTACAGCCTTTATAAGCAATATGTAAACAGTTAATAAATTGGTTTATAATACACTATAATGTAGTTTTAAGCAGATATAAGTGTTAATGCATTTGCCAACAACTATAACTCTGCCTTTGGACACCCATAAGTGGTGCTGGTATATAAACAAATAAAGAATGAAAATATTGTAAAACACAGTTTTAATAATATAAAATATGTCTTCACAGGAAGAGTTATAATTGTTGACAAATACTGTACATTATTAAACACTTAATGTCATTTTACATCTGCTTACAGCTATATTATAGTATCCTTTCAGCTGTCATGATTGATAAATCTGGTATAAATCAGCCTCTTTATGTGAAGCCTCCCCTAACTTATTTTCTCATGTCCTCTTCTCTCCTCTCTTTCTCCCCTCAGGACCCTACTACAACCCCAGACCGAGGCAGCGCATCCCCAGGGACTTAGCCATGTGTGTGACCCCCAGCGGACAGTTCTACTGCTCCATGTGTAACTGCGGAGCCGAACAGGAAACGGACTTCAGACAGCATCTGGAGAGCAAGCAGCACAAAGCTAAAGTGTCAGAGTTAAGATACCGCAATGAAATGGAGAACCTGGGCTACAGCTAAGAGACACCAGAGGGGAGGGGGTGGAAGAGAGGAGATGAAGACTAGCAGACTAGGAAGTGGGACAGAAAAGGGCGGAGAGACAGCAAAAGACCAAAGTGCAGGAAAGCAAATACTTTTTAGGGGCATTTTTAGTGAGGAGATTAGTCAAATGGCCTCAAGATCTTGTTGCAATCCATTTGATATATGGATCAAACACTTAAATCCTCATATCTGACATAATGCTCTACCATATGAAGCTATATTTGATGAATTTATTTGATCTGGGTATTACCCGCTTTTTGAAATTCAGTTTGTAGAAGCAAAGCAGGATGTAACATGTGTGCTAAGTACAGGACCTGTGCTGTTGAGTGAATGATGGATATGGACATACAACTTTTATTTTTTCCAAAGTCCAAAGCAGATTTTAACAGCAAAATAAAACCTTTAAGTCTGTTTTTAAAGGTAGTGAATATGATTTTTGACCCATCACCTTTTGTAATACTGTTTCTGGTCAACTATCCTCCAAGGCTTTTAGTGATTCTCATTCTGACTCAGGATACAGCTAAATGCAAATGAATTGCAAGAAAATCTTGAGCTTCTTCAGGCTAAAGCGAGAGCACTAGACTGGTGTACAGAGAGCCGACAGGACAAGAGAGGAGGCACAAGAACACAAAAGTAGAAGAACATACAGAGGGTTTGAGCACTGAGAGAGAACACAAAATTGAGAAAAATTGGTGGTTGAAGTGAAAGGAACAAAGACATAGAGCCAAATACTTTTAGGTCAGTACAAGTTTCATCCTTGGTAAAATATTAATCGCTGAGGACAAAGTTTTAGTTTTAGACTTTTCAATTCTTGTCTGTGAAACAGCCATACATGTATTTTTACAGGCCCTGCATTAGGGACTTCAGGGCCACTTAAAGAGCCACGCAGGACACAAAAGAGTGAATTCAACCTCTTTTTAACTTAATACAGACAATAAAATCCAAAGCACTATTTGCTGATTTGAAGACAAAGCACAACCACCACCATCTGGTAGAAACAGTGTTACATGAATCTGTTGTATCAGGCTAAAGGCTACACCCTGGCTAGCCTTGTTTGTGCCTTTAGTGGGAATTAGGCTAAAGAGTAAGCTTTGGCTAGCCATTTTGGCAATGTAGTGAAAACCGATCTAATGATTGGGGTTTTCTATATTCTGTGTCATCTCTCTTCCTGTATTAAATCCACACAAATGTTATGTAAATATCCTCAAATTACATTATAGATGTAAATATAGAATGATATACACAAATACTATTGATTCTTTGGTTAATGTTAGCCTACCATATAGTGTAAATATTCATAATCTATTTAATAATCATCAGGAATCTTGTACAAAGTGTGCACTGACTGAATGTCTACCTATCAGCACTGTATGTTTGTGTGTGGATTTTACTGTATAGGCCCTCCATACCACTGCGGGTGGTTCGTTTGTTCATTGGTAAAGTAACAGCGTGTAGTTAAAAGCTGCTAGTCTCATCATTTTGACTGTTCGGAAGGACCACATGCCAGGAGTGGCTGTCTCTGAAGTAAACTTCTTTTTGAGGCAGACCGAATCTCTGTCCTGACAGCCAGCCAAGCAGGCATTGTGAGGGAGGAAATGTGCAAACACGTCGGAAATTCATTGTGATGCGTGCAGCAGGAAACATTTAACTCCAAACTTCTAATTAGATAGCAAATTGCAAATGAAATTGCACAGAGCTTGTGGATGTTTCTGGTTATAAGACATATCATTCAATTCTCCCAATCAATCTTGATTCCCAAAGGGGACATAACCAGGTTTTACTGCAGCGTGAAACGGCTGCAGAGGAGTGACATGGATGTTGTCTGGATTTGCAGACAGATTATATTTTTTTTCTTCTTTTGTTTTTACCCCGTATAACCCAGCTCCAGCTGTTTTTCAGTGTTTAGCCCATCCTGAAGAGATCAGTTATGTAATTGGCATCAAATTAGATTTTCTGTTTATGTGATTTTCTTTTCCTGTGCCCGGGTGTCTTGGTGCTAAGCTGAACACAGTGCAGTCACAAGGCATTTTTACGGTTATACTTTAAATGACTAAGAGTGTATTGTGCCTTTAATGTTTGCTGTGATCACTGTTGAATGACATTAACATATTTATTGTTTGAAACTCAAATCTCTTGTTTCTCAAAAAATGTATTTAAATTTTTAAATTTTTTTTCATGTAGCAGTAAAAATAGGTTTGCAGATAGATTCAGAGATGCTAACATTTTTCACCTACAGTTTACAAGAATTTCGTTGATCTGTAGTAGACACTCATTTGTACTTATTTGTTATAGTATGAATGACTCTTCTTTTGTTCATGTGCTTAACTGACCCACTTATTTTCCACTGTGTCCAGTTCTATTCCACTTTAAATTTGCTTTTCCAGCTTTGCCTGCGTAACATCAGTGTGTACACAGATGCACACACACTCCCACATAATTCAATCAGTCAAAGGCCTGATCAGGTCACATAATTAGATGTGTTGTAAAGTGAAATTAAAGCAATATCCTGGCCTTCTCTCTGGTTTGGCTTAGTTAGCTGTGGGGAGAGGCAGCTGTTCACGTCTTGCATACTTACTTGTCTCTATAGAGCACAAACACACACCTGATCGCACACACGAGGACACTCAGGAGAATAGCACTGTGAAGACAAAGTACTGTGGTGTTTAGAGATCTGAACACGAGGGAGAGTGAGAGGCAAACAGAGAGTAAATAAAATGTGGGGCTGTTTTATTAGCCCACTGTGCTGTGTAGTTTAATCAAAAAAGAACAAAGCAAAGCTGATAAAAGAAGAGCTGTGGGTGCGACACAGCCAGTTTACGAATTCTTCACTTTAGATGGTAATCTGTTTCTAGCACTCCTCCCCCTCCTCCTTCAAATAACATGCTTTGTCTTACATGAAAGCATAGGTAGCTTAACCTTTTATTATGTTTACAGGCTCCTGGATTCATAACTAGAGTCGCATTCAGATGCAGCTGCTGCATATAAAACCTTCATCAAATGAAATAATAAACAGCAAAGGAACGGAGGAAATGATTATACTTGAGGAAACAGGCATCATCTAAAAAGTCTGGAAACCTGCTTTTTGTTACTATTCAGTCATATTTGGACCCTCTAAGCCAGTTGTTCCCAACCTTCTTGGCTTGTGATCCCTTAAAATGAGGCAATATCAACTTGAGACCCCTCGTCACAGGTTACGGCCTTTATGTGGACATTAGTCATGAGCAGTTCAATGAAAAATTGTTTTTTCCGTCCAGATTGTTTGATTTCAACAGGAACCCCCAAAGTCCCAGGTTCACTACATGCCAATTGGATTTGGAAATTTGATTAATTGAAAAATGATTAGGGAATTTGCACAACTAAAGTCTATTAGCTCATCTTGTGGCCCTGTCTTGTAAAGGTGCCCTGTGGCAAAACCTAGTTTTAAGACCTCTATTTTTGTAGTTTATATTGCACTGACATGTTGCATATTCCTACATAAAGTACACTACTGGTTGACTTTGGGCAAATATTTAGCTGCCATGTATAGTCTGATGTTGTCTGATGACTGTACTTAACAGGAACCCTAATAGGTTAATTAGAGACCCAGAAAAGGTGAAAGTATCCAGGATTTCAGGAGAAAAAAAAGCAACAAAAAAAATGAGAGAAACACTGCATTTTGTGTAACAGAAACATTTTTTTTTCTTAGCCCTTAAATAATCTTGTCCCATCCTCCAGGTTGGAAAACACTGCTCTAACTCAGTGTGGCAGCATCTAAAAAAAGGTTTTGTTTTGGGGAACGCTGGTTGTCACCATGTGAGTCAGGACACTGCAGGAGGCCACAAGATGACTTAAACAAGATGAAATTTACATGGATTTTTAAACATGTACTGTAAGGTTGAACCAAAGACTCTTTCCTCCTTTGAATGAGCTTGAAAGGGAACACTGCAGGAAGAGTTTCTATTTAATTGTTTCTATTGCAGTTTTGGTAATTTGGGAAGCTGATATGTAATAGATAGATTGATATCTATGAACATTATAAACAAGATCACTTGATTAATTTCACTTGATTCAAGAAAATCTCCAACCTAGCGGGCTCTAATAGGATGAAATGGGATTGTCTGTAATGATGTAACACAATTTGCAGTTAATGAGCTAAAACATACCAAATCTCTGGTAAAGTGCTTGTTAAGTCGTCGTCTATTTTTGGATTCACTTTGTTGCAAGTAAAACACAATTCTGCAACTGAGGATCTTCAGTGGTTACACTACTGTTTTAAACAGCCGAAAGCCAACAAAATCATGAGACACTGTGGTAAATAAAGGCATCTTCGTGCCCTTATAGTCATTAACAGGCCTAATGTTCCATCAATGGGCACGTTTGCTCTGTTTTCACTAAAATGGATTTGATCGCATTAATGCTGATAAAAGGGTTGTTTAGTTGTTGTTTAGTCTGGTAACATGTTGAAATACCTGGGCTACTGTTTCTGTTTTTATTCTAACTGTGTTTATTTGTTAGAGACTATAACAGTTGATAGCTATAGTATACTGATAATTATTGCTTTCACTGTTTTTAACCAATGCTGTTACCTGAATGCTGATGTGTTTCAGCACCATAAGTTATAAGTTGAACTTGCTTCAGTGCTTTGTTGTAAATGACAGAGATGTTTTACATTATTGCACCGTATAAATTGTATCCGGTTTATTTTGTGCATGTCATACTTAATAACTGTTGAAATGTTTCTACTATAGAGAGAAAATATGACAGTGAGGATGCTGTTCAAGAATGTTTTTTATTAGGTTGGAAATTACTATAATTTGCTGTGCTGTATCTACAAAAAGGGGCATTGGAAAGAATCGTTATTTTGCACTGAGTATTAAAAAAAGACACTGGTGTTTATAATGACAATTATGCTACCATAATGATGTTTAGTTTAAGTGAAGACTTTGCTACCATTGTCATTATTTGCCTCAATAATAATAATGGTTATCTTAATGTTTACAAGGTGAGAAGTTGAAGCTGTTATGGATGTGTATCATATTTGTAACTGTGTGTTTGTCCATGTGTTGCACTGTTGGACTAATCAGACCAGGGTAGATGGGCAACACTGTGAGGTCAAGTAGGAAAATAACTGTAGAACCTGTGCAAATAGGTTTGACACAGTCGCTGCAGTGAAATCAGACACTACTAGTCTTATTTTGACTAAACTAAAAGCTCTGTGCAGTGATTGGACTGTAGCTGCCATGTCAGAGTAACCTAACACCAGGCTATAAAGCTCAGTTTCACTTCCCTCTGTGGTTGAAACCTTTAAGTCTGTTTCACCTCTGATTGGTGTCGTCAGAGTTTGCTTTGTTGCACCTGTAACCACACCTACAGCTACAGTGATGTCACGGTGTACTGACACACCCCGGAGTACACTTGTACATCACTGCAGCAGGGTGAGAATTTCAACCACTGGAGGTCAGTAAAAAACATCTTCAGCTGCTGCTAAGATGATTGTTAAAGGACGCAATTTTAATTTCTACTAAATACGAATAGTGAAATGGACTAATAGTCACTAGAAGTTGGGTGCCCACCTCAACCCTCAGATGTCTGGAGGTTTTTGAATCCAAACTATTCGGTTGGAGTTCTGGTTGAGAACAAGAGACGTCTGACAGTTGTGGAGGAATAGTGTTTCACCTTAAATTAACCTGAAGCAAACATCTTCTGCAAGGCTTAAAACCTCAACCCAATCTTACCTTTACTCCAGCCAGTTTTCTACAGTGACTAGCCTTACCTAAGCCAAAACTACACCTACTAGCACATCTTGTATTAAGTTTGTTTGTGGTAACTCCTTGTAAAACCATCAAGTGTCATTTTTATTTTATTTTGCTGGGAGGTGTATTTTTGAACTTTATGAAGAACCACCTCAGCTGTTTCCCCCTACGCTAAGATAATCACCTCCTGGCTCTAACTCCATATTTAATGCGCACACATGAGAGTGGTATTGATCATCTTATCTAACTGCTGACAAGAAAGCGAATAAGCCTATTTCCCAAAATGTCAAACGTACTGTGTGTGCCAGTCAGCTGTGGCTACGTTGGTTTCTAATGTTGTTACTCAATAACAATATATACAATAGGTTCTGCTTGCCTCACGTAAAAAAGCCCATGTATCCTGGTCTACAGACTGAGTCAGTCTTCTACACTGACAGAATTCAGGACACCTCCCACCTCCATCGACTGCCAGGGGCCCCAAACCTCCTAGCAGCGCCCCTGCAGGACAGTATGTACTCCTGTACACTCTGTGAAGACCTCAGCACACTTTCAGTGCCTCTGAACAATGTTGCCAATGTACCACTGACTGACTGACTGAATGGATGACTGATAAACTGATTTCTGAGGCCGTATGTGTGTTTTCTGACAGATGAATAAACGTGCAGATGATATTAATAACCGAGCTGAGTTGGTGATTATAACAATGAATGTGTGTCTCATGTGTTCTCTTCCACAACTCAGCTCTTACCGCTCCAGGGGAAATAACCATTCTGTTAGCTGATGCTGTAATTGGCTCACAGGGAGAAGACGCTCTCCATAGCCTAGTTTCCACTGCACTGATACCCAGGCTTTACTCATTATTCCTGATATTACTTCTGCCAAGAAGGCTGCTTTTTTCGCCCCTGGTAGTTTGTTTGTTTGTCTGTCAGCAGGATATCTCACAAAACTTATGAACAGATTGTCTGAAATGTGGCGTACTGGCCTCAGGTCTAACTTAATACATTTTACTTGGATTTCCACCATTAAAGTTTTTTTTTTTAAAATGTTTTATCCATAATAATGAAACCAGCTGCTTGCATTGGGCCAATACCCACCAGTATGGAGTGCTGGCACATTCAGTTTCTTCAGCCCTGTTACTTATTACTCACTGCCACTTTCTGATAAATGAAGGCACTAATTGTGTAATTATTAGTGTCATCTATTAAAACAAACAACCAGGGGAGGCAAAAAATGTGCAGCTGTTGTGTGAGGTAACACATGTGGTCTTATTCAGTTGAAATACTGCTGGATAAGAGCTTAGATTTCTGCTTGCACTTCCCTAAGATCCTCTGTCCATAATGGCCTGTTATCAAGAGTAAAGGATAATTCATGCACATGATCAGTGTTTCATATTGCAAATAAGTATTTTGTGCCCTCAAATTAAAGAGACTCCATCACAATTCCTTTCATCCATGCAACAGCAGCTCAAATTGTTCTCATTATTGTGATCCAGCAAGACTCAGAAAGCATTTGCTTCAAACAGACAGTTCAAGTAGATGATTGACAGTTCTCTCCTTCACTCAGACATCAACATGAACCCTTCCAATAGAGCTGGCTGAAAACACTGAAATCACTTTGGGCTATCATTAGTCTTTGGTTCAGATTTTTGTTGAACAGTCGCTCTGGACACAAATGTTTCCAATAATATTTTCCAAAACAATTCAGCCATCATTGATTGGAATATTTTCACCTCTGCTTTTCCTAATGTGGCATGTCAAAATATCTTCCATGAAAAGGTGTCCTAGGGCCAAGGACCCAGTCCACCTAAATTAAAGGCAGTTATAACTGTTATTGGTTACACCTGTATGTTTCCTACAATGACAAAAAAACACCTACGTGGTCGGGTTCAGTTGACGCTCTGTCGATCTTAACCAGAGTCAAATCTTGCAGTGAAACTTGCAAGATGTCGTCTAGATCTGTGAGGCTGATTTATGTTTTCATGATCAGGCTACATATAAACACGACCACTGCCTTCTGTGGGCTCATTCGTGTCGCACCCCTGGTCATGCTCCAATCAGTGATCTCACTGCAGGTGTTTTGCCTTTGACAGATGATAGATTGGTCGGCTCCATGTGGTTCATTGTGGTTTAACATAAAAGTTTTGGCAGTCCTTACATGGCACTGAGCTTTACTGCCAGTCTGTCTTTGGTGCAACGTCAAAAGGTTTTGGTACATACATAGTGACAATTATGCTAAAGCTCCCCAATACAATGTGAATTTAAAGCTTACTGGCCATTAGAAAGCAGTATGTACTTATCATGCATTCTGTTCTTAACCCCATTTGAACTGCATTTTTAAAATTTGGCTTAAAGGCCCCTTGTATTTTCTAGGCATTTTATAACTGCTGTGTTGTATTCCTTGATGTTAATCTTTTATTTCTATTTCATATCTCACATGCAGCTCCAAAGAAGCTTTGCAACCACAAACACATGCCCACTCCCCCAGATCCAGTCCTCCAGACTCTGAAAGAGGACTGAGGGTCATCACGGAAAACAGTTGTTTAGACATTTACGAGGAAGTGATGACCCCTGTGTGGAAACTGGATTTTTCCTGGAAGATACACACACAAACACACACACAGACGGCGAGAGAGAGAGAGAGAGAGAGAGAGAGAGGGCCAGTATTTCTTGGCTTCATATGAGAGACAGCTGTAGATTTCCGATCATGTCTCGGACAGCCTGGGGACGTGCAGCAGTGGTCTTTGTTCCACTGTTATGACAGACGAGTGCAGGAAGGGAGGGAGACGTTTTAAAAACAGGAAGTCAATCAGTGAGTAAATGCAAAATGGAAAATAACTACCTGCAGGGTGCCCTTTGAAGGGAATGAAAATGTTTATATATAATGCAGTACTGTGCATTTGTGAAGATTAGGGGCTGAATATGTTAAAGTCCAGGGGGAAGAGGCCAAAAGATTTCCCAGAAGTCTTTGCAACTGAGGACTGTGACTGTGTGTATAAAAATAATCTGCCTTTTTATCTCTGTACTCAAAAGTTACCGTGACACTAAAGGACTTAGATGACATCTGTTGATTCAAAAAATGATCAAGAAAACGATCATCCAATAGAAATTCACTGTGGTTACTGTTCGCTTTTACAATTTTATTTAAAGCTTTGTAACATTACTGCCGAGAAAGTACTGCACTTCAGTAAAGCAAATCATTCGGCACTGTGAGATAAAAAATCAAGTTGAAACAAAAGTGATTCCCTGGTTATCCTAATCGTACCTGCGGAGGAGGTGCGCATGGCTGTGGTATGAATGCTTTGACTTTGTTCAAACAGGCACACAGGGACATTTTCTTTTCATTCAGAGCTGTAAATATTCATGCCATGCCACATAACCATTTTGAGTAAGATATATTGATTGATTATTAAATAAAGATGAACGTGCTTCTTGATGTAGACAAAATTGATCTCTAGTGAAGCTGCTGGAGCCAGAGCTCAGGCTGCCTTGGCATTCTTGTTATTTAGCTCCCTCTAGTGGTCATTACACAGTTTGACAGGTTGATTTTGTGAATCAGTAAGGCTTCAGTAGAAATTAGGAAATAGGATTTTCTAGTTGAAACTAATGCAGCATTTGAAGTAGTAGTGTTTTTAAACTTGTGATCACATTACTTTGTTGGTCTGCTGTGTGTAGCAAAAGACCATGTACAATGTTCTTTTAGTGTATATTTTGTATTTTTGTATTTAGTGATTATTGTTTGGACACTTTTGCTAGACGTTCATAAATTAAAAATGTTTGCATTAAAAAAAATCTGTATTTCTCTGTTTTGTTAAGGGTCTTTTAAAAGTGCCCTTACAAATCAAACTACTTTGAATAAAAACAAAAAATAAAAAGCGCAGATTCCGCAGCTTAATGTAAATTCAACTTTTGAATGTGGATGCTTCCATCAAATGCAATGTAAATGCACCAAGAGTAGAGTAAAATTAGTTTTACTGCATTTGCTCCACAGCTGGTGGCCAGTGGCTGGCAACAAAATTACTAGGACTAGTATTACTAGGGCTAGAATTGGTAGACAGAGCAGGGACCACCATCCTGAAAGTGTTTGGTCTCATTTAATGGTCGCAGTCTGGTCAGGCAGACCCAGCAGAACATCCGTCTACACTCAGAGCACATCATCATGTTACATCCTCCGTCTTTCTGCAACACAAAACACAGCAACATACTATTAGCAAATCAGACACATTTAAATTACAACAGTAGCATGCAACATTTGAAAGACCTCTTGAATTGACTTTGACACTTTCTGTCTGTAAGTCTGTAAACACAGAAATGTGTTTGTGAAATTGTAAATAAATATATTGTAATAAACGTAAACATATACCTGTATCCTGCAGAAGCAGTAAGGACAGTTCTTGCTGTTGAAAGCTATCCAGTCTTCACTCAGACACCCCTCCACAGTGACCTGCAGGCTGTCACGGCCGTACCTGCTCTCCAGCAGGCGCCGCCTCTGCTTAGTGCCACTGTCGTAGTCGTCCCACAGACCTCTCAACCCCCCTGAGACACACACAGCAATGCAACACTGCTTCATGGAGACACACAAACTGAACAATCAATCAAGACATTGGACAGTAATTAAGTAAATCATTTCAATATTATACATGCCGATTTTCCTACTGTATCATTTCCATCATGCAGATATTTAACCAAATACTGAATAAATGTGTTTTTATGATTCTAAATAAATGAAAAAATGAACTCAAGCATACACACACACACACACACACGCACACACACACACATGCATCCTTGTGTACCTTGTGACTGTGGGAGGTCTGCATAATCTTTTTCTGTCTGTTTTTTCAACGGCTTCTTTTTCTGGCAGTCATTTGTTCCATGGTAGGTCTTTTTGCAGGTAACACAAAAGGTGAAGCCACATACAGAGCACATCGCCGCATTGCTGTCCTTCTCCTGAATGACGGCAGATCCACAGGAACGCCGTGGGCAGTAAACCACATCTGAGAGGATTGGAGAAAAAAAAAAGAGTTTTTCTATTAATATGGAAGAGCTAACGATATTTTTTGTTTCTAGTTTGCTAATGTTGCCTTATTTTCACCGTTGGCTCAAGAATAGCAGCTGAAAACCAAAATGAAATGCATGAAATGAAACAAAAAACTAATTTTAATACACTGTTATGAAGTGACCAGTATAAAATTGTGTTAAATTCTTTGACTTCCCGAGAGAAATTACTTCACTCTTTATCATTACCATATCTCTGGTCTCTGGTTTGAGCTGCAAATGGTTTGAAAGAATATAAGGGAAACACACCAGGCATACAGTCCAGAGTGGACTGGAGCAGGAGACGGTCATAGCGGCTGAACAGCTCCTCCCCTACGAGACTTTTTACCTGCCAAACAGGGGAAAAAAAGAACAGAGAAGGAAGGAAATAGACAGCAAGTGTGTTAGAGAAATCAGCGTCAAGACACAAAGACATCTAGAAAGAATCTGTAGTTAGCAGAGAGAGGTGACAGACAGGTGTGTACTGTACCTGTGCAGGTGTGGGGGTGGCTGTGCAGTCTACCTGAGGACAGGTGACACCCCGGACGTTCCCCTCAGTTATCTGGAGCTTACAGAAATTGGTGAGACAAGCCTGGCAGAAGACATGACCACACTCTAGTATCTGCACACACTGCGAACCGAGCCAGCCCATAAAACACACGCCGCAGTCAAAAACTGTGCTGGCAAAAACTTTCTGCTTCTGGGCTGCATCGTAGATCAAGAGCTGAGACAGGAGAGCTTGTGCTGGGGTTAGGGAGACACTAGACAGGGATTGGTCTTTGTTTGGAGGGGATTCTGTGGGGTGAGCTTCTCCATCAAGTGGGACTGAGGAGCCTGAGGAAGAAGAAGCTGAGTATTTCTGGCCAGTTTGATTAGACTGGGCAAATGGAAGAAACTCAGATTTATCTGCCTTTGAGGACAGGTCATCGTGGTTGTCAGCCTTAAACTCTGAGGTTTGGAAGATACGTCCAGGCTCGCAAACATCTGAGGTTTGTGGAATTTGGTTAAAATCATTAGAAGTGTTTTGATAATCCCTGTTTAGCCCTGAGTTTACATCATTCTGGCTGATTTTGCTGTGGCTAGAGGTGAAATTATTTTGGCCATCCTTGCAGGAGTTTAATGCCACAGCTCCCTGAGAGTCAGCATCACCCCGGTCTGCTTCGGAGGATGTTGCAGAGAGTTCAGTTTTTTGTGTTTGGTCATCTCTGGATGTTGGCATGTTACTTATTGCTTCTGAGAGTGTAGCATTTTGTGTGTCCTGGTTACAGCGCAGGGTGTCATGTTCATTAGAGGGGAGCTCCAGCAGAGAATCAATATCAAGGAATCTGAGAGCATCCTCTCTTAGAAACTGTACCCAGGAGAAAAGCACCACAGCGCCCCCAGTGGTCTGGTAGAGATCAGTGAGATGAGCAGCCAGTGCAGAGAGCTGGAGGGACAAAAGAGGAAAAAGACTGATGTAATCTTTATTGAACATCTGCAATCAGTTCTCATGTAGTGTTATTCTCTTTCACATCCATAGTTTTTAATTAACTCAAATGGTGTCTACAGGTTACCTGTGTGTCTGTCAGCCAGCTGCAGGTGAGAGTGAAGGAGGGAGGGGAGGAGGAAGGATAGTTCTCAGGGAGTTCAAAGGTCAGAAGCAGAGGTGGGAGGAATGATATCTCATACTGCCTCAGCGTTTCACCTTAGGAAAAAACAAGTATAGGTACAACATGATCAAAATACATCACAGCACACATAAATAAACATTAGTTATCAAGATTGTGAATTGTGGCTTGACAGGCTTCTTTTTTTTCCTTTTTAAAATAATTTGGGTGTAACAGCAGAAAAATGGGGCTAACAAGAGGAAAGGTTTGGGGTTTTTTTTTTAAATTATAAATTTGATTTATAATCATTGACTTTTTCACATTTCCAGATTTTATTGATAGGATTAGGCTACTCCAAATTCTATTGAGATTCATTTAGTTTCCAATGCAAAGCAACATAACTAACTTTGTATCAAACACCGACAGGGATGTTACAGCCCAAACTTTTATATAGGACATGTCAATAACACGCAATTTTTGGTCAAAATGACCTATTTACCGTCTCTCAGAGCCACCATGAAAGTCGCTGGCAGCTCTACAGAAACTCGGATTTCTCCGGCAGACTTCGGCTCATCCCGAACGAACTCTTCCGAACCGAAGATACTACAGAGGGCCAGCAGCTCGTCCTGCTGCTCCTCCAAGTTCGCATTCATACCTCAAATCTTAAATAAATTGCGAACAAACTTCACTTTCTCGCTCTGTCCGCGAAGCTGCTTGTTCGAAATAAAAATGTCTCCTTTAGGTTAGTGTCTTTAACGGATTTGCCTGCAGTTGGTTTAGTCGCTTGGTGCCTTTAAACGATGGCATATAGCCAGTGCTTTAATATCCTCGCTGGTCAAGTGTGACCGCAAATATGCCAGAATTGCCCTTCCCACTGTTGACTCACCTGTATGTGATGCAAGACACAATGTATAGCAGCAACCACTGCCCACTTTACTGCTGTCATGGCAAACAGGCCGAACTACTTTAAGTTAGTCATTTAACATACATGTACAGTTCACCTGTTCACCTCCTTTCTTTTTTTACAAAAAATAACCATCAGGCCTGTGACGTTGAATATTTAGGATATCAAATACCTTTATTGCTATTAGCAGTGGTGGAAAGTACCTAAGTACATTTACTCGTGTACTTAAGTAACAATTTTGAGGTACTTTACTTGAGTATTTCCATTTTCTGCTACTGTCACATTTCAGATGTCTATGAGTTACAACAGCTACACCAAATAGTGATTTTTATCTCTAAACTTTTCACATGGCTTCATTTCAATAAATGTTTAAATGATCCAATATTTCACCAAAAATCAAATATTACGAGAAAAATTCCAAAAACTGAAAACAGATCTGTGATTCAGAACTCTTCTTTCCTCTCCCATTAATCATCTCATGACCTCTCAGATTTATCTGGTGACCTTTTACATCTTTACTGGTACTTTTACTTATCTTAATTCAGGCAAACAGAAGCTCTTTAAGGATTTCTTGCACAACTTCACCTACTTGCAAGGTGCACGGAGAAGGAAAAACATCTGAAGAGGTCAAAGTTCCAACACTTAGTAGCCTAGATATGAGACCAACGCATTTCAGCTTGTGGACCCTGATGAAGGCCACAAGTCACAAGCTGAAACACAATGGTCTCATAATAAAGTTGTTTGTTTATACTACAAGTGTTGTTGCAGTTTTTCTCTTTTGAAACATAAACTCACTATCATTCAGTAGGTGGGCCACAACTTGTAGAAAACATGACTAAAGTCTAATCCCCTCCCAAAACAGCCACATTGTTCATTACACGTCACAATACATAAGTACTGAATGGAACCAATATACACTGACATTGTTTTTTTCTTGGAGCTTTTTTACAGTACTACAGAATAATGTCTGTCCAGAGGGTGGTGCTACAGGAAAAGCTGCTGCCACAGGAGGAGTTGTATTTGTTCACAAATAAGATTCTATTAACTGTTTATAAATGTTAAATAGTGGGTTTCTGTGAGTGTGCAAAGTTGACATTTATCGGCCTAAACGTAGCACTAGAGGAGAGCGAATAGAGTGACAAAAATGGAAATGAATGTGGTCAGTAGACTGGATTTGGATACTTGTGTGTCCAAGCGGAAAACTTGGCCTAATAGCGGCAATGGTGAACATGTCACAGGGTCAATCAAAGCATTACTTTTCCATTCAACCTTTGTGTACAGTAAATATCCAAAACAAATGTCATTGCAATCTGGTTGAAAGTTGTCAAAGGAATTCTGGACCAGTGCATTGGACAGACTGGCTGAGTGACCAATCAGATGAAACCAGCCTCACTGCTGCCAGCGCAAAAAAAGTAACAAGGCACATTTTATCACAAAAAAAAATTAGCTTATTGTGTGTATCACTTAGTCATCAGCAAATCAGCTAGGGTGATATTTTAGAAATGAAGATCAACAACAATAATAGCGATAAAGATTACACAAAGTTCCTGTATAAAAGAAGTCATATGCCAAAGTCTAGCACTGGTTCCCACTAAATTCATTTTTCAAATACGTATATCCCTGGCAATAGCACAGAGAAGAAAATACATTATTCCACTATTAATACAGTAATACTACTGCAACAATACGTGCCAGAGAGAAGTGATTATGACACTAAATATTGTTATAATATTGTCAACATTAAGCCAAAGAGTCAGAGAAAGAAATGATGTAACAGAAGTGCGTTACTATATTAGGTAGATAATATCATTTAGTAGTAATAACCATGTTAAATGTTTGTATCCGTCAGTTGAAGCTGTAGTTTTCCTTCAGGTTGACTTGGATCTCCAAGACCTTCTCAGCCATGCTCAAGGGTTTGGGGACTCTTTGGGATTTCAACTTGACACTCAAGTGCATGGGGACTGTTTTTGATTTCAACATGACACTCAAGGGCCTGGGGCCTCTTTGGGTTTTAAACACAACACTCTTCTGGAGGCCATCAGCAGAAGCTGGATTGAGAGAGACAGATAGATAAAGTATTTACATGCTCCAAAAGATAAAAACAAAATTAGTATTTTACAGATATTGTACATCAAAATGTTTATCCAAAGTATAACTTCATCCTTTAGATATCACAGATTCAAAACACTATGACAAAGTTACACATTATAAGTTTATTATAAGCTTATTAAGTGATATTTATGGTCTAAGCCTCAGTGTCCTGGGGTAGGGGTTGGGGGCTGGTGTTTTTTGCTGTTGTAACTGTTGGAAGGAGAGGTCCCGATTCCCACCTGACAGCCGGATACACTCGTCCTTGTGTCTTTCATCCCATGCTTTCAGTTTACAGGTCCTGGAGCAGTAAAAGACCCTGTGGCAGCGGCTACAAGCGGTCAGCTTCACGGTCACAGAGCGACCGCAGTGGTAGCAGAACTTAAACAATGGCTTCCTGGGAAAAGATTCAAACGCACAGAGATGGAAATGGGTTTTTGAAAAATGTTTTTTCTTATTTTGATTCTTAAATCTTGGTTTTAAATTTAGAAATACACAGTTTGCAGGTGCAGTACATTAATTTGTGTGTGTGTGTGTGTGTGTGTGTGTGTGTGTGTGTGTGTGTGTGTGTTTTGTACCGGTGTTTCTCTGTTGTGGGTGGTAGACTTTCACAGCTGGGATTGGGTTCCTTAGAAGAAATGGCACCTGCCCCCGTGCCAACCCTCTCTGTACTACTGGTATCTGTTACATCCATACAGTACACACACACACAAACACACAAACACACACAAACACACACACTTTCTGATTTATAGCCATACTCAAAAAAATAAATTTATGTTGTATTTTCTTCCTTTCAAAAAAAAAATAATAATAATAATAAACTGTACTCACTATTCAATATAAGGTGTTGTTCTCTCTCTAGCTGCTCTCTCTCCCTCTGGCCAGCAGTCTGTCTTAGCAGATCTCCCATCAGGCTCAGCAGCTGGCGCCGTTCTTTGAATGTTTCCCTCTCCCGCATGTTCAGAGCATGGAAGGGAGTGTTGGCAATACGCGAGTCCTACACAGTAACATATAACATTACAGACAACTGTACCGACACAAGTTTAAAACAATTAAATCAAATCAATCAAATTCAAAGCAAAAATACTTGATAGGTCTCAACAGAAACTAAAGGTTATCATTCTCACAAAGTCAGCGTTTATGGCATTGTACTTGCATGTGGACACGTGTACGCTCTGCTATGCGTACATTTTTATTGCTTGCTATGAATTAATTAAGTTTTTTTTAATTCAGTTGAAATGCATACAGTGTTCTTACAGTACAGGTGTGTTACCTGGTTGAAGGAGTAGTATGCGAAGTCGACTGCAGTTCCCACAACATCGCCCACCCTAATTGGCATCAAGATGTTGGCACCAGCTTTTGCTAACATGTCCAACTACATCAAAGACACACACCCAAGATCCAAAAAATACATTTTTGCTTACTATTTAGAGACACATATATTGAGGCCTATAACCATTTTAGTGGTGGTTTCTGAGTTAGATTAAGGTTGACTGTTATGAAGATGCTATGCACAGTCATCTGTGTTGTTTTGGGATTTATTATGCAGGACTTTGGGTCCATGTGTTTTACTTTCTCGGTGAAGAGTAATCTTTGCACACCTATACACAGACACGTGTGCCGGAAAACAAGTGATCCAAAAAAAAAAAGCTCCAGCACAATGCTAACACTTCTGGTCAGCTTATTAGGCAACTACATGTCAGCTTTACATTTCAAAATTTAAAATGCCTCACAAATACTTTGCCAAAATGTTAGCTGCATAATAATTGATTGATATAATTGATTAATTGAGCTGTTTTTCTAAACAGTATTCGGGATTATTCTTTGGGATGTTAGAGAACCACATGTAACAAACATTCTCACATATATGACTATTGGTCTGTGTAAATGTGTGTATTGGTGTGTACCAGTTTAGCTCTGTTGCCACCTAAGTGGTAGTTGATGTTGGCGAGGACACAGAGGGCGCTGCCCACTCTGCTGCCTAAGGGGATGTTGGGATCTGCACCACCTTTCAACAGCTCCTCCACAGCCTGAGCAAGAAAAAGGAACAGGTCCAAGACAAAGTGAGGTTTAGTGTGCATGTATATAAGTGTGAGTCTGCGTGTGTCTTTGGAGGGGGGGCTACCAGGTCATTGCCACTTGCTATTGCCAGGGAGAGAGGTGAGTGTCCACTCCAGAGGAGGTTTGTGCTGGCTCTGTGGGAGAGCAGGAGGGCTACCACCTTACTGGCATTCTGCAAAAAAACAAACAAACAAAAAAGAGCACACAAGTCGTTCAAAGAGAACATTCTAATGTGAGAAAATCGCTATTTTTGTGATTCACTTTCACTAAACTTATTGCAATTCTTGGTAACTTTTTGGGTTTAAAGACTTGCCCAAGGTGACGTGCACAGGAGGAGCCGGAGATCGAACAACCAACCTCTATTATAAGGGGATGAACTCCTTCCTCCCTAAATTATTCAAAAGGGCGCCTGAGTCACCCTTTTGAATAGTTTGACTGTGTGCATATACAGTATGTACTCACCCGGTAATCGCCGTCTCTCTGGCAAGCCACGTGCAGTGCCGTTCGTCCTCCCTCTCTGGGAGATGGGCTCTCATTGGTGCTCTGTGGTTTCTGGGCCTTCATGTAAATCTGTAAAAGACTCAGACTGCAACTCTTTTCTTACCAGTTCAACTACTCCCATAACAATTACCACTAAGCACTCTGAAAGGTTAAAGAACATACACACCTTATCCTGTTCATAGATCTCATACTGGTCACATGCCTGTGCGTCTGGGTCAGTAGCAGTGTGTAGCAGCAGCTCTGTGATTCTGGGACCTGCTGGACCTTGCAGTGATGCAGCTACATGCAGGGGATATAGGCCTTTCCTCTGTTAAAGTTAAAATGTTTAGTTGGTTACATCAGCATTGTGGTGTGGTTTGTGCAAGGCAGAAAGGAGTGGTGCATTAGAGTGAAACAACTGTGAACTACGAAACTTGAGTACACTAAAATACCTATTCAGTACGGAAAAAGAACTGCCGGCCCATACTGACAAGCCCCAGTTTTCAATGAACTGACCTTTGATGACATTTGATATAAAGAAAAGGAAGTAAAAAGTGAACTGCTACCTCAGGTGGAAGGGGAATGTCAGCGCGAGCTCCACACAGCAGAAGTCTCCTGACAGCCTCAGTGTCAGCCGCCATAATGGCCAAAAAGAGGACAGGCATGGGGACTCTGGATACGTTGGGGTCAGCTCCCCGTTCCAATAGCAGCTTCAGCGTGCTCAAACGAACACGGTGCCTGATGAGACAAGTGCACACAGAATGTGCACACATACAAGAGGGGAAAAGGCAGTATACACAAACAGCATTAATGTCACCAGAACAAAACAAACAGCACAGGAAAAGAGATGACAGGGAGGAACAGGACTAACTAACTCAGCTTTCATGGCAGCCATTTTGCGTACAGTCTCCTGTGTGTCTGAGTGCTGGGGAAACCCTGTGCGACTCAGAGCTTCCGCTGAGCGCTGCATCACTTCCTCTGTGACCTGGATGTCGTAACTTTTGAGGGAGCGGGCAGAGTCAAAGGTTTCTTTCGGGGTCAGTCCTTTGTCTTTGCCCTGCTGCAGACAGATGAGTAGACAACAGTGAGTTAAAAGAGCTACAAAGTTGTCAAATCAGTTACAGGATGGGACCTCTGTGCTCTTTACCTGAAGTCTTCCTCCTGCTTTAGCTCGACGTTCCCTCCACTGCACGCTGCCCAGTGCAATGTGACCATCCATCACCTGAATGGAGCGCTCCACACCAGGCACCCCCTGGCTTCCTCTCTCTTCTCTCTCCTCTTCATCATCCTCATTAAAATCTCTCATTAACTTCTCTACACCTTCCTCAACCTCCTCTGTTATCTCTACATTCTCTTTTCCTGACTCAGTTTCTCTCTTCTCTCCAAACTCTACATCTACCTCTTTAGTTTCTCTTTTATTAAAATGTCTTTCCAGCCCTTTTACTTCTGTTTCCCCACTTTCCCACATTTGATCACATTCTCCCTCTTTCTCTCTTTCCTCCCCCTTGGTCTCTTCCTCATCCTCCCTTCTGTTCCTTCCTTCTTTCTCTCTAACATTTTCCACTCTTTCTGTCTCAGTGCTGTCTCTCTCTCCTCCTTCTCCCACTATCTCTTCTCTTTCCTTCTCCTGAAGGTGTTCAGTGTCTGCAGGGGTCTCAGGTTCATTCGGGCTAGTGCAGCAGTTAGTAGTAAGCTCACTGTCATTGGACACTTTACTGCTGTGATGTGAGATGTGCTCAGTTAGTTCTTCTGTTGCCCTGAAAAAAAGAAATCTAAATGAATGCCCAGGTTTAAGGTACACACAACGGGTGGTATTTGTTTCAGCAAGTGTCAAATGTATCTGATTAAAAATGACATTTTTTTACAAGATTAAAAGTATCAGTGATTATGTTTTGTCCTGATTCTTACATGTATGAGTCATCCGCTCCCAACAAGAAAGAATATACATTTTCTGCCGAACACTAATAGCATGTAACAGAGGTGATATTACTCTAGTTGTATCCTTACTGGTCAGAGAGGTGACTCTGGTTCGTCTGGTTGCTCAGGGTTGCGTTAGTGGTCTGAGGTCTGCTATTAGGGCTGGGTGTGTGTGTAGTGAAGTCCAGTGGGCTGATCTGAGGACTGTTCCTGCATGCTGCCTGAGACCTTAAAACCTGACACATTACAGTGCAAAAATGTCAATATAAACATGCAGTATATGTGAGCTTGCTTCATTTAAATTACAAAACACTGTTTTCATGCATATGAACTACACTACTAGAGGTGATGAGGAAACACAGAGAAAAACTACATAAAGTAGAATCTTACTTGTGTTTTGTCTGGTGGTTCAGCCGACGTCATGTGCAGAGACTGAAAAGGGTAGTAGAGGACATGACATACAGCCAGGGCAGACATGCCCTCACAATTCAACTTGTCAATATCAGCACCCATATCCAACAACAGCTGGATCACATCATTATGGCAGTTTACCTGACAGATAAAAAGACAAAACAAAAGAAACAAACAGGGAGACAAACTTGTTTGAGAAAGACACACCAACAGACATAAAGGCATAAATACAGAGACAGATTGACAATAAATACCCATCAAAGGAATGAGACTAAAATCAAAGATTAAGACAAAAATAAATAAAAAAATAAAACTTTCACATAATTGTTAACTGTAATAGCTGAATTGTTGACTCCAGTGCAGGTTTCCAAAGGATCTTCTTGTTAAAGGATAATAATCAAAGATCAAATGAGTGAACAAATGAAATCAACAAACAAAACAAATGGGGAAAAATGAAATAAATTGAATGTGTTACCGTGGCAGCTATAAGTGCAGTGTGTCCCTGTGAATCTGCTACATCGGGGTGGACAAAGCCTGTCTGAAGAATCTGTGAAACTTCCTGCAGTTCCCCTCTGGAGGCCTGCTGAATCAGCATCTCTGAACTGACTTCCAAAGGGCCTTTAGGACCAAAGCTGTCTCTGTTTAGAGAGAGAACTGCTGCAACGTCCCAGTCCACATTTTCAGCCTGTAGTCTGAGAGAAACACACACAAATACATACATTAGCACACTTATTATTTAATCTCACTTTTAATACTGTATGCAGTCAGACCTTGAAATGATGTGTATGTATTTTTCTTTTTCTCAGTACAAACAGTTTTGCTATACTTAAACAGTACGTTTTTATGTATATATGACCTGTGCTTGTGTATGTGAGCCAGCATGCGGGCTTGTAAGGGCAGAGTGGAGAGTGGGTCTCGCTCATAGCCTTGGTATGGGTGAGTGTCTGGCTCCCACAGCTCGCCATAGAAGTGTTGATCCAACTCCCTCCTACGGCCTGGGGGCAGCGGCAGGTGGTCACCATCCGTTGAGTAACTCTCCATGCCAGGGGGAAGTATAAAATTCTCATCTGACAGCAGATGTCTGTCTGTGTCTACCTGAGGAGAATGGACAGTATGGAAGCGTAGTGACTACAGAAGACTCATGAAAAGTAACAACTTTTGTCCTCCATGCTAAATGAGAATCTAATGAAGTGAAAGTAGTTATTTGTGCTCCAAAAACCAATAAAGTAGTTCACTGTCACAAAAATATATTACCTCAGAGTCTGTCCTGGCGTTGGTCTGGAGACCGCTAGAAAGACTGGGAGGCTGATAAGAGGAAAGAGAAAAGAGGAAATGTATACATATTTTTTGTGACATATATTTACCACATTTTTTGTGTAAGCACCACATGTTTACAGGTGTGAAAAGTCTCCAATGATGTAGGCTTTTCTTCCTAGTACAACATTGTTTTTCTTATACTGTCCAGTAAGGAGAATTGGAGGATTTACCAGTGATAAAAATAAATCAGTGGAGCTTAAAACACACTCAAAATACAACAACCCTGTGTCTCAAAGTTGTTTTAAAGATGGTTTTGGACAGTATGGCCAGGAGAGCTCAACAGTGTTTTAACTACAATAAAACATGATTTTTTATGAAATTGTTTTAGCCTGTTATAGGATTATTATTTTACCTGACTCAGAGAATCTGTGGTGACAACCGGGTCCATATAAGCAGCATATTCAGGAAAGTTCTTAAGGCTGAAACCTTCCTCTACAGAGGTACAGAGCTTTAGCAGGCGCTTCCCAAGCCACAGACCCACATCCTGACACTGGTCTGGATAACTGACCACACCTGGACCAAACCTCTGGTCAGCGTGGTACAAACCCTGGAGAGGAGAGGAGAGGCTTATTGATATTCACTATTATCTATACGCTAAAACAAACAATCTGTCCCTCCAGTTTACCTGAAATGTGGCTCCATCAGGGAACAGCTGCTGTCCATATCCTTCCTTTCTGTTGAGGTAGAACTTGCCAATGAACTTGTGGCCTGTGGGCCAACAGTACACTCCATCACCATGTCTGTAGTCTTTGTAGAAAGAGCCCTCGTAGTACTACACAAAGGATAAACAGAGAGGGGAAACAGATAGTGACATCACTCACGGATGAACAGTAAACATAACAAAGAGAGTTTTTTATGTTGAAAAAGCTTTTTTCCTTTCATACACTTGCTACACACCATAATTGGAAAACCTAGCACTACTAGTAGCTATTGTCTCTCTTTGAAGAAATATAAATTCCCAAAGTGAACTTAGCTAGCTAACCCCGAAGTGGAAAAACAATGACACTAACAACATGTTTTCTCTGACTCTTTATCATTTTAAGTCCACGTTACCTCTCCATTTCTCCAGCTGTACCTTCCTGTGCCGTGTTTGAAGCCGTTAACAAATTCTCCCTCATATTTGGATCCGTCGGGCCACTCCTGAACGCCGAGTCCTTCTCGTCTCTCTTCCCCAAATCGAGCTCCTCTGTAGCCATTGCTTTGACTTCCGGCCCAGGGCTCCGCACCTCGCCCCGGGGCTGCCGCAACACCTTTACAGGTCGACAGCATTTGAACCGGGGCCGTAGCCTTCCTCAAAATAACCCACCTGAATCCATTTCAGTACAACTTCTTATAACTAGGTTAGTTATAAGCGACTAAAACGACTAATGTATTTACGCTGGAGGAGAAAACTTAAACTGTCAGAGGTCAGATTTGAGTTTTGACTTTCCTGTGAGCGCTGGTTGTCATGACGACAGTAGAAGCTGTGATGAGCTTTCACGCATGCGCAGACAAAGTAAGAAAAGTGCTGATTTTTTATTCCGATTACTATTTTTCCAGATCACTTCCCAGGTTAAAGTTACTTTTATCGACCGATAAAGTAACAAAATCTCGGCAGCATTCACCACAAATAAAACCACTCCATTTTATCATAAATTGAACTAATTTTTCTATTTAATTAAGACTCATCATTAATCAAAAATGCCATCGTTTTAAAAAGTAAGGACAAATAGACTATAACTGATTTATTAGGCATTTTTAAATATAAAACATAAAGTATTCAGTTAATTATTAAAGAAAAGTTGTTCATTTATTTTCAGTCTTTTCTCCTCTGTGATATTAGGAGTTTTGAATGTCCATAAGGGTCCATAAGATCCCCATTGCCTGTGGCCTAATGAAATATAAATAAGAGTGGAAAATGAGAGTAGCTCATTGTCACAGAGCAGGATCATCCTTGTTGGGTTTAAGTGTCCCTCTATGTAGGCTCAATGAAGCAGGACCACCCTGTGAGTATGTGTGTGTTCATATGACACCTGACACTTTTGTTGT
Source organism: Scomberomorus guttatus (assembly GCA_038419695.1). Taxonomy (NCBI): domain Eukaryota; kingdom Metazoa; phylum Chordata; class Actinopteri; order Scombriformes; family Scombridae; genus Scomberomorus; species Scomberomorus guttatus. The sequence continues at coordinate 27,048,286 of CM076454.1, read as the reverse complement.
GACTGACACTACTGCAGTGGAAGTACTGGAGCTTATGTGGTGGATGACACAGTTATCATCACAATGTCATCAGAGCTGTGTAGAAAATGATTTCTATTAGGCCTACATGTTTCAAGTGTCCTAAAGATAAGGCCAGGGAGAAGCTGAAAGTGTCATTGTGCAGTAGTCAGGCTGTAAATATTCAATTCAGTTTTCGTTTTACACAAGTAGTAATAAATCAATAGATAATCAGCGGTGTGTAGTATTGTAATATAATGTTATATATAGTGTATGTTTCAATAGCATCCAATAACTGAACAACTTAATCCTGGGACACACCATTATTTATTAAAAATATTTTATTTTTCTATTTACTTAATAGAAAATTCATTCTGGGTTTTTAAAGTAATGCACATTCATAAACAAAAATGAATTTAATGTGAGTCTGAGTTTAAGCTGACTGTAAAAGAGCCAGCCTGTTGCATAGCTTGATCACATCTGATGAGCTCTGTTATACTCTAACTCCCACAAACATGAGTGTCAGTGAGAAAAACAAAAGTTGGAAAATCGAATTATATTCACATATATTTAAATTTTACCCAACTAGATACCAATGTAAGCCTTTTGAAGCCTAGTGAAACGAGGCCTTTCCTTCACTCCTCACCTTTCTTTTCTTACTATACAGTTAAGCTACAAATTGGAGTAAAACCATCCACCCATTCATTTCCTGTTGATTCAATATACTGTACAGTGTGTCCCAATTACTTACAGTACAAAGCCTACATACATACAGGATACAACACCCCTCTCATTGTTTGCCCCTTTTTGCCTCCACACAGGAAATATGTATACATTTCTGTATTGTGTAGTCTTGGAGATGCAGTTAACAATCAAAATGTCATGTAAGCATAGTGCATGTAGGAAAAGTAGGACAGATTTGATCTATAACATTACAGAAGCCTCATATCTTTGGTTTTCCTATTGTCTGTTCAGCAGGTTTGAGTGCAGCATGTTCATTGGACACCGGCGGCTCCTGCTGACTTCTCTATCGAGCACATGTCCGTCTGTTTATGAAGGGCCCAGATGAGTTTTTTCAGGTGGAGAATATTAAGTTACTGCTGTTCCAATGCATCAGGGTGATTAAGTGCTTTAACCACAATTCTTTCCACAAAATGTTCACCTTACACACACTTGTTTGGGTGCAAACACACACATTGCACCCAAATTCTTAAGTGTATATTGGATCAGTTGGAGCAAGCTGAATAAATGGAATCAGGTTTTAATTAAGGTACTTTTAAGTTCATCCAGCTATTAAAGGAAACATAATGTCCCTACATTGTTTTGTTTACTGCATTTTCACAACATAGAAACAAGTGAAGGAATAGAAGTGATTTTGTATCCGTCTAATAAAAACTTGATATTTTTAACTCTATCCCAGTCCAGAAACAAGGCAACATTACATTTAATGAATGAATTGTAATTAAAACGTAGACATCATTTGAACCACTTCATCCATTTATTAGTCAGTTGTTCAATTCAAGAAAAAAGTAAATACTCTATGTTAAAAACACTCTTCAAATTACATAAAGTGTTTATAAACAGTAGTGACCAAATAAGTCATAATAGCAGAGCAGGGATTCAGTGCTTACATACAGTATATACATTAGCTTAGCGCTACTTTCCCCCTTCATTCTGTCTCTGAAGGTTTCTCAGAAGTTTTTCAACATGTAACTGTACTTTCACCAGGCCAGAGGCAAACAAAGAAAGGCAGGTTAGACACTTTTTTACTAAAATGATCTTAATAGGGTGAGGCTAATTCACTTTTAATATGATCATCAAATGTCAATATCAAACTATAAAGGTCATGAGCAGGCTAACTTCTTGTGACAAACTCTCCAAGAAGAGCATCTGTTTCCATAAATGACCTGAAGTTAAAAGTGAATGCGTCCTCAAACCTAGTGTAAATGTACAACAGATTTGAAAATAGTATGAAAACATAAAGATGAGTATACGGTAAATTCCCTTCAGTTTTCCATTGAGGAAGTTGTGCTGACTGATGTGAGTTGTAGGGAGGCAGGGGGAGTTTGGGGAGATTGTTAGTTGGAGGGCCAGGCTTCTCAGGCGTTGCTTCTCTCCTCTATTGTAAAAGTCTCCATGGGGCGTTTGCTCAGGAGCTTGATGTCATCCAGGAGACTGGTGGGGGTCAAAATGTGGGAAGACCCTGAAATCAAAGCAAAAAAATCATTACATCACAAATTACAAAATAAAAACCTTTCACAGTTCTGATTGGCTCCAGCAGAGAATAAGAACAAGCAGTTACTGTCTGTTGACAATTTAGAGGTTCTTTTCTGGGCAAAAACACCAATTTAATGCAAGTTTACAATATGGTCTCAGAGCTTCCTTTAGTTAATTTGAATAGCAACAACTCACTGAGTCACTAAATCATCTTTTTTGCCAATTAGATTTATCAAGAACAGAAATGTTCAGTGACTGAGTGCAAGCTTGTGAGGAGATACAAACGGAAGTCCAAGTGTAATCTTGTATAAATGCCCACCTATGATGACCTGACAGGATTTGACTGCCTGGGTGACCTCATAGGCACAGCGCATCTCAGAGTAGCTGATTCCTCCTATGACAAAGATGATGAGGCGTGAGCCTGTCCGGCGTTCGTCCTGAGCACTGGCTTTGTGCTTCTGACGGGCACTGTGAAGCAGAGGGTAGACAACGGAAATAAACAGACAAAATTTATAAGAAAAATGGGATCCTTGTGTGCAAAATATGGAAAGGGTAAAAACAAAAGGAGGGGCTGTGGGACTCTGTGTTAGTCACTCAGAATTAACGCTACACCCTGAATGAACAGGACTTAAGCTGAATGTAGTGGCTCAAAATCATCACTAGAGGGAGGCAACTTGTCATAGTGTCTGCATCGTTTCTGAAACCAAACTGGGTGCTCCTGTGTATGAAACACGACCATAAGTTTGCTTTGTCAAGCTTTGTCTCCAGATGAATATGTAAAGTCAACTGCCTATTACTGAGTAATTGGCAGTACAAAGAAATATACAGAAAAATTATCCATATCAGATCAACTTATTCTAATGACATGCCTAAAAAAAGTATGATGAGAGAATTTCTAGCAGAATATCAATATTTATTTCCAGACACTATTGACTCTGTTGATCATTCAAAAAAACCCACCTCACAGCACCAGAGCCATTCCAGGCTGCAGGACATTCAGACTGGTGCGGCCATTCTTTGGTGTCCAGTTTGTTCTCCACAGCATCCTGAAAGTAAGAGATTTGTCATTTATCTGTGATTTCTAGAGGTTAAGATCACAACGTTTTGAAAGGATCAGCACCAAAATGATCTCAAAGTTCAGATAGTTCTGTCTGATGCACATTCTGTAGAAGTACTTCAAATAGTAGAAGACCCCTCCACCCACCAGCACCAGACTTCAAGTATAATCTGTAGTGTTTACAGTGAACAGGAAAAATTAGCAGAGAAACAAATATAATTTTGGTGCCACTCTTCTCAGCAGGTACAAGAACTGTAGGTGCAATCTTTTAACTACGGATAAAGCAAATAACTACATAATTTCAGCTAACTACAAAATGCATAAGGGGATGTCTAAAATGGTTTACAGGGAAAAATCTGCCGTCAAGTTGTCAATTTCTCAGTCGCAGACTTTAAATTTGAGAACGGTTTCTCAACAGATAAGGCTCATCCTTTTTGGTATTGATTTTTTTTAAGGAGCCAATTGGTTTCAACTGATTTCAGCCTGATGTTATGCTCCCACACGTCAAAAACGGTATCGGTTTCCTGCTGCAGGAAATTGTTCACCGCAGCTCACAGTAGACCAGGTGCTGGGATGGTGAAAACCGCTCAGAAAATGCTTCACGTAAAAACAGAAAGGAAAGTAAAAATGAGGAGAAGTCACAAAAGAAGTTGTGATTATGTTACAGATCCGCAGGAGTTATTTCCTCTGTGGATTATTTTATCTAATTATAATTTGTGACTTGTGACTACAACAATGAACCCTACCAACTGAGACAATTATTTCAGACCTTAAGATCTTCCGTGTAAAAAGCAATCTCAGCTTTCTTTGTGGCCAAGGGCCATCTCTTTCCTGTTCATTTGATACTCTACAGAATATTACCGACATGTGGAATTTTAATTCTGTTGAATTACAGAACCGAAATTAGGTAAATTGGTGAGTTTAGATTTCATGACCAAAGAGTACTGGAGTAACTCTGTCTCTCAGTTCCCCATCAATTTCTGAGAAATGGATTCAACAGCAGAGTTTTAAATGACACAACCTCAGAACTGATATTTTATTTCCTCTATGTTTTATGGCTCATATAACTTACCGGGCTCAAAAGAAACAGCCACAAGCAAACTTAATCACAAGACAGAATGAAAAGGTAAATGAGAGCACTGCATGCACAATAGGCCTCTTTTTACAGTTCAAACAAACAAGAAAGCAGGTGGCCATGACATCCTACCTGTGATTTAACACAAAATATAATCTCGCCTTATTATAATAATCTCTTATATGGAACACATTTAACATACAATGAAAGCATTTGAAGGTTGGCACAGAGGGATTTTGCTGAAACAGCACATTGAAAGCCTCATAACAAAGTTACAGGTTTTAAAGAATTAGCCCTAGGGATCGACACATAAGTGCTGCATTATTGTGCCTTATAGATGTTAAGATGTCTTTTACACAGGAATAAAGCACTACAAAACAACACAAACATATATGACACTGCCTATCAGATGACCTGAATCTGATAGCCTCCTTGTGTAGCACTTTCACAGATTTGTTCATCATTTGTCTCACGAATGCTATTCAGAGGGGGTTTTGGGTAGCATAGTGACCTACATCGAGCTACATGTTTAGATTTGAAAAACATAACTTATGTTAATGCCAGAACTTCTTTTCTTTTTCATTCCTATCCCACATCCCATCTATATCCTTCTTCTTTCTTCTGAGTTATGCTACTTAACACACTTAAACACACATAGTTCCCAGAGTTTCCTGTTAAAGACAGCAAAAAAATACAAATCCAGCCAAAGAGTTTTCAAGAAAACTGTGTATTCTGGATAAAATAAAGATCTTAATGCCATGTGACCATGCAGAAATGATAGCTGCTGAGAGAATAAATTAAAAAAAAAAAAAATTAATCTCATTTTACTGACCTCCATCACATCTTTTATGCCAGGAGTCCACCTGGAGAGGTTGTATGTCTGTTCCTGGGAACGATCCCGTCTGGACGGTTTGCGTGAGAAGAAACTGGGCTGGAAACAAAAGTACAAGAAACAATGACCATGATTCAGTTGGGACTGATGACAGAACTGAATAGAATAAACAAGTCGAGAACACAAAGAACTAAAAAAATAACCCTGTAGAAATTCAAGCTATCAGCTTCAATCATTTGTAGTTTTAAACCAAGGCTATATTCTTTTCTGTAATCAATTAAGCATTAAATCAATCAATCTTTATGCTTCTCCACATACCGATGTGATGATGGGGACTCCCAATTCTTTCCAGTTCAGGATAAACTCTCGATCGTCCTCGATCTTTACATGTTGGATGAGTTTGTTTAAGTTCTCATCTGTTGTTCCTGTTTACACACACCAAACAAACAACCAGAGAGAGAAAATCTGAGTAGGACTTATTTAGGCTGCCCCCTCTTAGTAAACTAATTGGTTGAAAAAAAATTGTAGATTAATAGGTTTTTTGGTGGGGAGTTAGCTTCTCTCTCATAACTTGAACATTTTATTTACATCCATGGCATGACCACAATCTGATGATTGTGGACTCGGTACCTCTTATCGCCTTAGAAAATAAAAGGGAAAAGGAAATAGTCTGCTTTACAGACTGCCAAATAACAAACAGTAAAAGACAAGTCTGCTGAAGAAGATCACTGTCGTACCGTTGAGGCTGAAGATGTAGAGCAGCACAGCTCTGATCTTGTCGTGGGTGCTGTGTGGGTGGAGCAGCACAGGCAGCAGGGTCCTCATGGGATCCTTCACCTTCACCCCGTCCACGTCTGACCCCACTGCAAGGTCCTACACATCAACAAACCATTTTAAGCCTTTGGTATATATTGTGAATATTGAGAATGTTTGCGCTTTTCAATAATAATTCATAAAACTCCACATATTTCACATCTAGTAGCTGACGAGTCTAATTAACATCTACTGAGTCACTCCTCTGGAGGATATTGGAGGTCAGGCTCGGCTACAGAAACAGTACTCTGGTAGCAGTCAGAGACACATCATCATGGCAGGTGTGGTCATGAGGCCTTCTACCTTCTCAAACCGCTGCCCACCCACTTTTCAAACAAAGCAAACTGATCATAAAAACAGACAGACCTGTTCAGCTTTGCAGAGTTTCTCCACACTGTTTGAGAAATACTTCATGCAGTCCTCAGCCAACTGCAGATGGACAGCTTTCTAGAATTAAGACAGAGACAACAATTAATGATGACAACATTGTGTTGTTATAGTTGTTATGCTAGCTTTGTTAATGGAGTTTTTAAAAGAATTTATTTTGGGAAATGACAAAGTTATTTGTTACAGAGGCCAGAAAGAATGACTATCTATTCCTTCTTGCTTCTAAAAGACGTGACGAAGTCCACTTCACATGATAACAGGCTTTGGAGGCACCACAACCAACCATAACAAAATGATCACTTAGCTCTATTATTAGAGCTTAGCGCAAAGTTGCAAATGCGTGCCAAGGTTTAGAGCCACACCAAGACCAATTTCATTACACTGGTACTGCATACCTCAGTGAGTTGTTTACGGAATGATGGCATCTTCTTCATTAGTTGAGACAAATTGCTGATTGTGATCTGGAAAAAAATGATTGTAAAGTTTACACAGGTATGAAATTCACAGTTCAAAAGCTCAGGAAAGCATATAAGAAGAAACTGCAGCACTGTACCTTTCCATCTGGTTGTTTCTTGCTAGCAGATATTTCCTTCACCATCTTGGGGATTTGTCTAGTGCGAGAAAAATTTAGGTAAAACTAAGGGTGAGGAAATAGGAATTGTCTAATGACCCTCAGTCCATCCCAACTCTCTCCCTCAGATCTCTCACACTTACTCTGACACCTCAGCGATGTGCTTGTGCCTCAGCTTAACCCACAGCATGTCATCCTCATTCAGCAGGGCCTGCTTCTCTGAGCCATCTTTAGACTTGTACCTGCCACAAAAACATCCAGTTGGTTTCACAAGTACTGTTTGAATTCGTAAAATAGCTTGTTATGTGAAAGACTAAATACAATGAGATACGGTATGAAGAGCTTCTATTACTTGTATGTGTCATTTTTGATGTCAATGAGGTCGTAGGCCATGGCCTGGTAGGTCAGCTCGTGCAGGATGGGGCTGACGGGGTCAAAGCCTCTTTCCACTATCAGCAGCTGGGCCTGGGTCTTTCCCTGTTGGGAGGGGGGAATACAGACATGAAAATATAAAATATGAAACTGTATTATATATAAAAACAACGGATACTATCAGAGAGGGACATTTGGCTTGTTTACACATTTTTTCTGGTTGTGCTTTTCTGATAGCTGCTACTGAGCAACTATTGTCCCACTTTTGCCAATGCAAATTTCTAATGAAGGCTAACAACAATTTAACCTGCTTAAGGCAAATCAGGTCCACAAGACACTGGGAAAATTTTTTTTCTTTTACGATATAGTGTGTAACCTGTGTTAAGCCATGCAGTATTTTCCAGTTCTGGTTCACTCCCAGTGCTAAGCCATTATTTATTCTTCAAACATTCTTTGTTGACACCTTCTTTGTGTAGGTGTCTCACCTTTTTCTTGCCACCGTCATCCAGCTCATAGTGTCTGGCCAGCTTGTTGTCCACCAGCTCTGCAAGGGTCTTGGCATTCTCCATGTTGCTGTCTCTAATTATGATATAAATTATTAAGAGTGAGTTATCACAGTCAAGTTAATACATATAAAGGATGCACTGATACCAATATTAGTTAATCCTGCAGTTATAACAGATCAGACATCAAACTGACAAAACTGGTGTTTTTCAGCGGCTATTTGGAAAGAAAATCAACAAAATCATGTTTTATGTAAATTCATAAACACCACACACTGCTTGCTTGGCTTTACTTTTAAATTTAATCCTTTCATCATCTTTTAAGTTACTGTAAACAGGAGCAAAGTGAAGTGCCGAAGCTTCACTTTCTGCCACAGTTAGGTAACATATCCTATGGTGGTTTCAGCTCAAACTTTTCTCATAAAAAGGTCTCACTATGCTTGGGGCCTGAGGTATGTTATGAGGTAAGGTATAAGTTGAGTAACCCAATCTCCTCTGGCTTACTTCTTGTATCTGACCCCTGGGTACTCGTCCAACGTGGCACAGAGTGTGACGAGCTGGTCTGCAAGCGTCTCCAGTGTCTTCTTTTTGTCCTGACTGTTGGGGCTGTAGATGCTCTGGAAGGCCCCTGGATTATCACATGTGAACACCTGAAAAGCATTAAAAACAACAGTGTCAAAAGAATGTTTTTTCAGTGAAATTTTGTGTTTAATTTTGGCATTTAACTTATGGATGAGGCTGCATGTAATTATATAATAAAGCAGAATGTGTTTTTAATATTTTTCCCACTCTAGAACTCAATACCCCAATATCATATCAACAGAAATAAAAAATACTGTAATTTGCTTTGTAAAAATCTCAAAATAATAGAGAATCCTAAGACTTTTTTTTTTTCAAAATACAGAAAGCAACAGGTTACAAACTGCTAAGACAAAAAAAAAAAAAAAAAAGAAAGAAATTATTACATCACAGTTTAAAGTGACTAACGCCCATTGGTGATTATGTCAGAACACTGCAGATCTCTTCCTCAGAGTAGAAACATAACCTTTGAAGACACTAAAACAAGGGAATTTTCCCTCAGATAACAAGTAACCAAACAGTGTGCATAAAAAGAGGAAATGGAGCATTACAAAAAAAATTTAAAAACACACCCTGCAAACACTTACTTGTGCCTCTTGCGGCATGAAGGATATGTTTATTTCCTTACAGACTCGTATGTACTTCGCACAGTACAACTTCATATTGTTGAACAGGTCATCAGTGCAGTCTGAGGGACCAAAACACTTTTAGTTTGTGTAAAAATCATTAAAAAAAACATCTTGAATATTCTAGTTAAAATGTATTTTTGTCAGTTATTTTGCTATTGTGGTGATTTATAAGTTACTTACAGTCAGTGAAATAAACATATGCTGCTTTATACTTGGGTTTGGGCTTGAAGTCAGCAATAAAGGCATCCACACACTAAAAATAAAAGTTAAGAAATCACAGCTGAGTTTGAGTAAAAAATGCAATGCAATGCAAATTCAATACAGTCATCACAGAGCTGTCATGACAAACCTTAGCTGTGGGTGAAATGAAGTAGATGGCCTTCATTTCTGGAACAGGCTCTCTGCTTTTGTACAGGTCCTCCACAACTAAAGAGACAAGATATTTATTTTAAGAGAGTAGCTACAGAAAACCACATACTCAGTCTATAATACCAGATTTTTGTGTTTTTTTCTGTGATGTAAAACATAGCCTACTTGTTATTTTCTCTGACATCAGATCGGACATTTTGCAGCATGATGAGAGGATCTTGGTGGTGAAGGGGTCCAGAATTAATATCTGTAAAAAAAGAGGGTATTTCTTAGTCCAATGATGTACCACAGTGTGGTATGTTTTCAGGTTATGATGTTATGTGGCCCCATATGAAAAGTAGTAGCACTATATACATGTACTATACTGCTATAATGAGAAACTACATTTCTGTTTGGAGTCATTGTATGAGAGGAATCACATAAAAAGCAGAGCTGTGATGTGGAGGCTGTCCATACATGAGTCTTAGAACTCTTTATTGAGTACACATAGGGTTGTCCTACCTTCCATACTTCTGATTTTCTGCAGTCTGCAATAATTGTTTCTTTTATTCCTGTAAGAAACACAGAAAAATAGCTCGGTTTTAGTGCTAAAAAGCTTGTGACAGACATAAAACAATGTGATTATAACTTCAAGAATCCATTAATCAGTTTAGACATTGATCAAGTAAAAACAACATATTTACAGGTTACAGCCTAGTCGTTGCTCAAATACTGAAAAGTGGTTGATATATTTTAGCAAATTCAGGACAATGTTGAGAAATTACAGACCTAACTGTCACTGGAAAGAATGATGAATATCAATAGTAACATTATACATGCTTGTTATCCCAACCATATAAACAGATGTGTGTGTCTTTTTCACTTTGGTTACCCTCTCCAGTGTATGTATGATAACAGTGTAAAAATCAAGGCAGTTGTTTCTTCATCTATTTACACTCAGTTGCCAGTTTATTAGGTACACCTAGCCAAAACTAAAGCAGTCTAACAACAGCTGTCTAACAGAGTTTCATGAAGGTTATGCTCAGTTTTAGTAGAGGGGTGTTGATTCAACTTTATGGTCATTTTTTGGAGGCTGAAACTGAACATTATAACCTTTGTGAAGGTTGTTGTAGCTCTAAGATGACATTAGTTTCAAGTAGGTTAAAATAGAAACTGAGTACCCTCCTATTTAAACTTAATTCCAAGCCCTTAAAAGATGGGTTCACAATTTTTCAAGTCTGTCTTAAAAATAGTCAGGTGCCCAAATAAACAATGAAACAGGTTTTTCTGTTCATACTGACCATTAGCAGATCCCTTCATAATGCATTTACAATGTAAGTGATGGGGGCAAAAATCCACAGTCCTCCTTCTTTTTTAAAAATGTATTTAAAAGTTTATCTGAAGCTAATATGAAGCTTCAGTCGTCCAAATGAATCAAGTAAATCAAGTTGATTTGAATCAAGTCAAATCAAGTAAATATCTTTCAATGTTAGTCTTTTTAGTGCCAAAGTCCCTCTTTTTGTTACTATATTTCCACTGGAGCTCAACAAGGAAACGCTGACTGAGGAAACACAAAGAGGGAATTTGATGCTAAAATTACTGTAAATGTGGCAGATATCCACTTGATATGACTAACTCAGACTGCTGAAGCCTCATATAAGCTTCACATCAACTTTTAAAGGCATTTTTGCACAAAATGACTGTAGATACACTGGATTTTGGTCCCCATCACTTACATTGAAAACACATTTGAAGGCGATCTTTTAATAGCCAGTATGAACAGGAGGAATGATTACAGCGAGGAAAACCTCTTTCAGTGATCATATGGGCACCTGACTGTTGTTTTAAGACGGACTTGAAGAATTGTAAAGCTTTCCTTCAATCCCAACCAGTCATCTCTACAACGGCTAAACAACCAAAACACTACCTAACACTAATGTCATTCGAAGGAGAAACAGACTTCGACGCAAAGCGTGTTTAAAGGTGTCGGTTGGATGACGTTAGGTTTGTGTCAGTTAAGTCGACCTTGTTTAAAAACAGTGTTGTGGTGACTGTTAGCCAGCAGATATGAGGTGGGGCTCCGGGCGAAAGAAAGTGACCTCACACTCGGGCTACTTTTCCCAAAAGTGGATGTCAGTAAAGCTATGTCACACAACAGCGTCAAGTGGTATCCCAAGCCTAAGTTTAGTCTGCTATCTTTCCCCTGTCGAGCTCCTCAAATTCAAGTTTTGTAAACTTCCGTTGCAGAAAATAGCAGAATGAAACTTGCTAACGTTAACTGTCATTTTCAGATGCAAAGTCACAAAGGAAGCAACAGTTGTGTTAAAACATAAAACATGGAGTTAAATGTCTCTACATTATTAATGCGGCTTGTTAAGTTGTTTTACATGTACAACAAACATTCCTCCGGTAGAATTTACTTACTTTTCCAAACTATTCTTTTCAGCCCGTGATCTGAGCCAGTTGCCATCTTGTTTCTTTTTTTCCTCTGCGCCTCTTCCTGTCCCGTGTGTGTCCTCGGTCTCTGACGTCATCAGCGTCAACAAGTGTGCGACGGAGCACTGTAGTTTTTATCCACAAACGCAAATTTTCTAAATCCCAATCTAGTTTTCTGCCTTTCCTCAGTGGTGGAGGGTACTTAAGCGCTGTACTCACGTACAGTTTTGAGGTACTTGTACTTTACTTGAGTATTTTTTTATTTTATGCTATTTTATACTTTTATGCCACTCCACTACATTTCAGAGGCAAATATTGTACTTTCTACTCCACTACATTTATTTGACAGCTTTAGTTACTTTTCAAATTAAGATTTTACACAATGGGTAATATAACAAGCTTTTAAAAACACATTGTTAAAGATGAAACCAGTGGTTTCCAGCCTTTTTGGCTTCTGATGTTTTAGAAAAAGCAGTGTGTAGTCGGGGTCACGTTTCAGATGTCTATGAGTTGTTAACAGCTCCACCAAATAGTGATTTTTTTCCCTCTAAACTTCTCACATGGTTTCATTTCAATAAATGTTCAAATGATCCAACATTTCACCAAAAATCAAAGATTAGAAAAAAAATCCAGAAACTGAAAACATCTCTATCCATCTAGTTTTTCTGGCATTGTTGTTTATAATTTAGATGAAATATGAATATGACTGAACAAGGGAACCCATTTTCACCACCTTTCACATTCAGATGTAATTTAAGGATAGGGGAAGTCCAGTTCCTTTGGCATTCCAAAGGACACATTCCACATTTTGTGGTGCCTTGACTACATCCTCAAATATAAAATATCTAGCCCACAGCTAGAAAGGTGTCTCTTTCCTTCTCATGCTACCCTGCACCTGCCCCAAGGTGCATGTCTCTGCTTCGCCATGATTGGACATTTGCCTCCACTGGGAGGGTCCAGATACAGGTATTTCAACCAACACAGACACCAGATATGTTAAAGAAAAAGTAAAACAGTTAAGAGTGACGCATTTTAAAACATCAGATAGTAACTGTCAATTGTGAGAAATTGTGAGAGGAGTTTTTCAAGAGACAGACGTGAAGAATGGACGCAATGAAGTGGCTGGGGATTTTTAGCTTGCTGGGCATATGTTCACAGGTAAAGTAATGGAAAAATTGTTATAAGATATAATTTATTTCAAGTTCAGGCACAAAAATTTTGCTGATAAAAGAGAAGAGCAAAATGTAATGGAGAAAATACATAATATGTTGTTAACATAGCATTAACAGTCTAGAATCAACATAGTATAACATTTGTATTTTTATAAAACAACATAAAACGGTTGTTAATCATTTCTTCTCATTTAAATTTGCAGGCTGCAGCTCAATCAGGTAGTGTATGTTTACTTTTGCCATATATTTCACTGTAGATATTTGTATCACTGCAGTATATGAGGGTGAAGGGGTACAAACTTTCACAGTTATTCTACAGTTATGTGTAATCAAATCCATGATTCTTTAATAACCTCAACTTCTTTCATCTCCCTTATCAGCTATCACGGTATCTGTGTTCTCGGTAACATCCAAGACTGCGATTCTCAGATGGACCAGGTACTCTGGAGCCAGCTCATACAAGATCACCGTCGCCCCCAAAAGCTCACCAAGCACCCACATTGCTTTTGCCCAGTTTGGTCCAAACACTGTGATGGGCTCTGTCGGCTCTCTGTCCCCGAACATCATGTATGTCTTCACAGTCGAAGCTCTGGATAATTCCCAAAGAGTACTGAGCAGTGCAGATATTGAGTCATCAGCAGGTGAGGTACACCTCTATCCACACCTGTGCTGTTTAGCATAATGTGAGTGAGGTGAAGTTTAAGAACTGAAAGGCAGAATTTTGTGATTCATTGTTGTATTATTTTCATATTTCAAACACAAAACAGTGTTTCTGCTATAAATTCCTGTTTTGAGTATTACTGATTTTGTCTTGATATACTTTTTAAAAAATTGTCCAGTACTGTACAGTTTAAACTGGTGTATTCAGACAAACCATTTCACTGGAAAACGCTATAGTGGACCCAGTATAAAAACTATTGTTGCAATAAATTACACAGAACAAATTGGAGGCTGATGATGGACACTTGCCAATGTACACATGATCTGAACTGATTGTGACTATTTCAGCTCCCGAGATGATGGATCCCATCCAGTCAGTGAAACCGAAGGATAGCCAGACCTTGATGGTGGGGTTCAACTTGAAGACTGGGGCGACTCATTACATCATACGAGTCCAGAGTGCCAATGGCTTCTACAGAGAAGACACAGTGTACTCCTCCCCCGCTGAGATCAAGTTCCTCACACCGTACACTGAGTACACGCTCAGCATCATGGCTGTGAACAGCGGAGGTCGCAGCCAGCCGTCACCTCCTGTGACTGAAAAGACAGGTACTGTTCTTTGTCACAGTATGCGTGTGTGCAGAATGTTAGATTTTATAAAAATGCTTCCACTTCCACAGCTAGGAAACAAAACCTCATGAGTGAATTCAGTTCAAAAATTCAAAAATAACACACAATGGTGGGTTTATGTGTAGAAATGAGTCACACATTCATTGAGAAACACTGAGTACTTTTGTCATCACTCCCCATGCCCTGCAGAAGACACATGATCTGCCTCATTGTCACACATTGTCACACAGTAATACACTATATACATCTTCATGTCAAACTCAGGTTCAGTGTTTGTGCATATCCATGTTTTTCTTATACAAGAAATGCATCAGCCTCCCTCAGGGCCTCTCCTGTGTCAGAGGTAACTATACCTGACCCTTCTATGTAAAACACAAAGAGTTGATCTCATCATTAGTCCATAGCTGTCACCTCTTACCCTCACCCCCACCCCAGGGAGCAAATATGATCCACATGAGCCAAAAAAACGAACGGCAATCAGTTTCACCATGTTTTTGTTTATTATTTGCTATAACATAGGCTATATACTGTATGTTAGATTCAAATTACCTGTATCATACATGCATTTATTCGTACCCTTATATGTTCAAAATATAAAGACATGCTTTTCAGTCACATGTTGGAAACCAAAAACATTTTAAAAAATGGTACAAGGAGAAAAAGTTCTTTTTGTGGTTTTTCCACAAAAAAGTGCAATTATCTTGTTAAAATCCTTAAAATTACATCTACTCCTTCTCCCTCATTATAAATTCCAGAATCTATAAATATGCAAATATATTTAATTTCAGAAGTTTAACTGTTGGACACAAGATGTCTCCTACTTCACTATAAAATCCATTCTCAGTGTATGTGCACTTCAGGCTTCAAGTTTCCACATCACGCTTGTGTAAGTTGAATATTGGACCAGGATTGGCTTCCAAACTATTTGTGATGTCACAAATCATGCTCGTAGACCCGCCATTTTTGAGTGGAGGCGGACTTTAAGTATTTCTCTATAATATTTAAAAATAACCGACTAAATAAGTAACAAGCCAGTCAAGTAAAAAGACTAAAACTGTTCAAACTTAAATATTAAATATTGTGTTCTAGTAGGATCATATTATGATTCAGAGAAAAAGTTTTCATTGCCTTTAACTTTAATTGACCCTTGAACAAAAACATCCAAGTCTCAGGTTTTGGGACTTTTTAGGTTTTGGGTTTTAATCTTGGATGAAACTTTTAGGGATTTTAACTACAACCCAGCAGAGTTATTTGTTATCCACATATCATGAAACTACTATTACATTTATCTATTGTACAGAACCTCCTTTGTGACTATGGAGTGCTTCTTCCTTGCCTGTAAAAAGGGGGCTAGTACAGTCTTCATCTCTCAAAGTACCTCATTCATGTAAAACTTGTCAAACTTTGCTCTCCTCCACAGTTTTGCCTCCTCCTCAGCTCTCTACCTCCTCTCCAAGCAACGACAGCATCGTGGTATCCTGGGCCCCCATTGCCAACGCCGTCCAGTACACCCTGTCCGTATACAAGTTTGGCTCAAACACCGACATGAAGCAGAACACCTCCAACACCAATTTCACCATCTCTGGCCTGGATGCCGGCTCACTCTACATGATCAGGGGTTTCGCCTGGGACCCCGAGGGCCGAAAGGGAGAGGGCAGTTTGTACATCAACCAGACAACACGTAAGAAAGCACTGAGACTTTTTATACCCTGTTAAATGCAGTAAACAGACACGCTGTAGCTTAAGTTATTAGTCCATATGACTTATATGGACTAACTTATAAACAGTATACATTAAGAGATATACAAATAGATAGTTTGACTTATGTGAAGGACATGGACATTATGGCTTTGATGACCGCTAATGGTAGTATCTAGACTTAAAGGACGGGTTCACAATTGTCTGTCCTAAAACAATAGTCAGGTGCCCAAATGAACATTGACACATGTTTCTTTCTTGCTGTTTTCCTCCTGTTCATACAGGAAATTAAGAGATCCCTTCATAATGCACTTTCAATGTAAGTGACGGGGAACAAAATCCACAGTCCTCCTTCTGTGCAAAAATGTAATTAGAAGTTTATTTGAAGCTGATATGAGGCTTCAGCCATCCAAAGTACTCAAATCAAGTCACTATCTTTCAAAGTTACTATCTTTTTAGTGCCAAATTTCCTCTTTTTGCTACTATTCTTCCACTGCAGCTGAACTGGAAAACACTGTCTTTTGAGACACTGGGAAGGAAATTTTTACTAAAGACTGTAACTCTGAAAGATATCCATTTTATTTGACTGCTAAAGCCTCATATTATCTTCAGATAAACTTTTAAATACATTTTTGTTCAAAACAAGGACTGGATTTTGTCCCCCATCACTTACATTGTAAGCACATTTGAAGGGGATCTTCTAATGGTCAGTATGAACAGGAGGAATGATCACAGCGAGCAAAACCTGTTTATATGTTCATTTGGGCACCTGACTGTTGTTTTAAGACAAACCTGAAATTGTGAACCCATCCTTCAAGGTTTTTCTACAAACAAACCCAAATGCCATCAAAATAATTTCAAAAATGTTATAATCACATCAGTATTGATGCTACATGCTCATAATCAATAATGTTCCCTTTACACAATCACTCTATTAACAGGACCTCCAGCACCAGCTTCTGTCAATGTCTCTGTGGTGATGAGTAATAGCCTGGCCGGACTGTCTGTGTCCTGGGAACTCGAGCAGGACGTTTATGGATCCATTCAGTACCATGTGATGAGTGACCAGAACCTCTCGTGTAACTCCACTTCCAACTCCTGCACCCTGTCTCCAGTGGGCTGTGGGCAGGTACACACTATCCAGGTCACTGCTTCAAACGAGGCCGGGCCCAGCTACCCATCCAGCCCCGAGCTGTTCATCACCTGTGAGTAGGAGAACAGTTCTATCAGCTAACGTTGTTTAATTTTTTCCTGGCATTGATTTAACAATGCACAAAATAGCACCAAATAGGCTTGTGCAACATAGAGATACAGTATATACCATGACATGATGGAGATTTGTTAACCAGTTAAGATTTTTCTACCAAGGTAGGTATTACTTTGGTATCTTTGGTTGTATTGTAGGAATGTAGGAATGTACCACTAAATATGAAAAATAGTCCATTCGTTTGTTATAATTGGAGAGAAGTGCCAGTTTGTGAATGTGAGTAACTTCCCTGCTGTCCTGTACTGTCAGTCCCTTGCCCACCAGAGTCTTTGGCTCTCGAGGAGCAGGTAGAAGGAAACTGCACGCTGACGTGGAACACGGTGCCTTATGCCGACACCTACACGGCCTACATCAAGAGAGGTGACGGCGGTGAGGAGACATGCAACACCACCGGCAACAACTGCACCTACCACTGCCAGTGTGGCTACATGTACCTGATGTCTGTGTTCGCCTTCAACCAGGCCGGCAGCAGTCCTCAAGGAATGATTCTCAACTATACCACCTGTAAGTAGCAGCAGAGGTGACGTGTTTTAAGATTTTGAGGCATTATGAGCCTGATTTACCTCTCTTTGTGGTTATGTGTGTTTACCTGTTTATCCTCTGTATCCCTCAGTGCCCTGTTGTCCAGAGGGTGTGTCCGTCTCCCTGGTGAGCACTGACACTCTGGAGATCATGTGGACGGCCTCGCGGGGGGCAGAGCTGTATGAGACTCGGGCGGCGGACAGTTCAGAGGTCATCCTGTGTAACGACACGGCACCTGTGTGTGCCCTCTCTGACCTCAGCTGTGACAGTCCCTACAGTGTGGTGGTGACACCCTGTAATGATATCAGAGGATGCAACCGTGCATGCAAAGCTCACACCAAAGAAACAGGTAGAAAACACACACAAAGACAATTTTCCAGACAGGTTGCACAGTAAGGACACTCAAAGGTATTTCCTCTCTTCCCTCCTCGCTGCCAGCTCCCTGCATGCCGACGAATCTGTCACTGAATCCTAAAAACTCCTCCTGCGTCAGTGTCAGCTGGACAGCAAACAACCGCGCCGCCACTTACACTGTGAGCGCGCTGGGAGATGACGGCACACACACCTGTACCACCGGTGGAAGCAGCTGTGACATCACTGAGCTTCCCTGTGGCTCCACCTATGAAGTCAGCGTCATAGCAACCAGTGCCGCCGGCCAGAGCTTACCCAGCTACTCTGACTCTCTGGAAACAGGTGAGCAGTCAAAGGTTTGAACACTATTCTGTGTGGAGGAGAGGACTGCCTCTGTCAAAAATGTCCCATAGATATTCAAATACGTCAAGATCTGTTAACTGTGAAGGCCATAGCAAATGATTCTCATCACTGTCATACTCCTCAAACCATTCAGTGAGCCCTTGTGCCCTTTATATGTGTCACCTGTCTGCATGTAATTATCTATAGGAAGGACAGAATTTGACAGCATTAATTGGCTGCCATAAAATCTGATACTGAACTGGAACAACATGAGTAACTCAAAAAAATATCTCACTAAGTGGCAAAAATATGATAATAATCACAGTTAAATAAAATAAAATTCTAAAAATTAACATTATGTCACTGCTGAAATCTAGTTTGTTTAATACATTTATGATTTATGATTTGAATACAAAGTACTGATTTCAAAAATGATGATTTCACTATATGTAATCAATTCTTGGCATTGCAATTAATTTGTAAATGCCAAATAATTAATTGCAAAGTATTGCAAAGTACTACAGCAATTTAGTATTGCTTTTTCATAAAGGTGGGGAACAACAAACAAAGCAGAAGAGACCAAGACAACCAGATTTTTAGCCCCTTGTATGGGTTTATGGGTATGGTTTTTGTGAAAAAAACACTGAATCCTACATTTCCCATAATGCAACTGGATAGTGTGTGTTTCATTAGAGCCTTTCTACATCCTAAATGACCACTATTTTCAAACCATACACCTCCAGCTTGAAACACAGGCCACAGAAGACAGTCACAACTGTTTTGCTTTCCTCATGACGAGTAAACTGAACTTCATGTGTACCGTAAAATCTGTGGAGTGCCCCTTTAATTAAACTCTTTAATACTTTGTACTTGTTTATTTCCATCCCAACTTTACAGCAGCTATATTAATTATAATTTGAACACTAAAACACACAGTAAATCATCTTCTTTTACAGAACCTTGTTGCCCAGCGAACCTAACAGTGGCTCAGGTCACTCAGGCAATGACCAACGTCTCATGGTCTCAGGCCAAAGGTGCACATACGTTCATCACCTCTCTGACATCACCGCGCGGTCACGCCCGCTGCCACACCCAGGACTCCCACTGTCTCATGGGATGCATCACGTGTGGCACAAACTACACCGTCACCATGGAGGCGTTCAGCCCCAGCGGACGCAGTTCCAACTGCACCTATGAGGGCTTCTCGTCCAGTGAGTAATGATGGTTTCCACCAATGAGAAGGCAGCAGAGAAGGTTTTTTTTTTGTTATAAATCTTTAACATCCTTCAAGAGCTACAGTGGTTTAAATAGAGAGTGGTTAATGTTGAAGCTTCAGAGGCCCCTCTACACACAATCAAAGGATTTACATTACTCTAATATTTCAGTACTATTCTGTCTTTATCTTTATTTATCCAACAATTCAGTATGCTCCTTGCAATATGGAAGCAATTTAAGAGCTTCTCTTGTAAGTGAGACTTCAAAAAATCTAATATGAATACTATAATCTTGTGAAGTATAAAAATCTACTAAGTGGCCACTTAGCATGCATTAAATTGGTATAATACTTGCAATTTACAATTAAAAGGCATACCTTTTTTAAAAATGAAAACTGCCTTTCTCATCTATTGTCACTCATAATGAGCAGAATACTGATATATGTACCAAAAAATGTAAACAAAATTATGTTTTATTTAAGGATTCATTGGAATAGACATATTTTTTTGTTTATTGAGTTAAGTATTACAAATTAAATATCCACCAACATGTGGTACCCTTAAAACCCTCTGGAGTTTTTAGCCATGATTTACCATGCTGGTAATATGGATCTCTAAATGTTATGTATATATATATGTATAAATTAATATCTGTAAGGCACAGGCGATAAATTAACATAATTCTTTTCAGCACAACCTGAGCTATTTGAGTATGCATGCTGCGGTGATGTCTCATGACATTATAGATAGTTAAAAGGCCAAAAAGCCAAAAGAAAAAACACTAACAAAAATACTATTTGCAAGATAAGAAAGACACACATCACTTCATCAGCTCTCTCTCTCTCTCTCTCTCTCTCTCTCTCTCTCTCTCTCTCTCTCTCTCTCTCTCTCTCTCTCTCTCTCTCTCTCTCTCTCTCTCTCTCTCGCAGGTGCCTGCTGTCCGTCAGGTGTCAGGCTGTACGGGATGGCCGGTAACGCTCTGCGGGTGTACTGGCGCAGCACTGGCAGCAGCCACAGCTACATCGCAGAGGTGGTGGGAAACAGCAACAACTACACCTGCAATGCGTCTCCCGGGGAGAGCAGCTGTGATGTTGGCAGCATCCAGTGTGGGGATGTGTATCACGTAGTGGTGGCCCCGCTGACATCAGAGGGCAGCAAAGTCCTGTTCTGTCCTCAGAGACTGTACTCAGGTATGACAGTGGAGTTCATGTGTGTAATATTCTCCTCTGAGCATCCGGGATTCATTTTTATCTTTAACCTTTCATTATAGTTACAGTAGCTAACCCTCAGATCATACTGCCCAAACATATTTTCATGATGTTTTATGATACTTGTGTTCAGTTTTAACATGTTTTTAACAGTTGGAGACGCATGCAGCAGCTGTGTGACAATGTTTTTCAGTCATTTTATGTGCCGCTATGAAGGATTTAAGTTCACCATTTCAGAACTCTTCGATTTGTGAATTATTTGAATTCTGACTATGGATGAAACGTTTTGTTTCTGCCTTTTCAGTCACTTGCTCAGGAAGCAACGTTGGCACAGGTGAGTATGTTAAAATCCTCAACTTTCAATCTGCATAAATATTTGTGAAGCTGTTTAAAGTTTAAACAATCACCCAACTGCCTCTAATACCTGATGGTAACTGCTTAATAATTTTTGAATGAATAATTCAACAAAACAAACAACAACAAAAAGAGACAGTGACCACAATAATACAAAAAAAGACAGAAACAACCCCCCCCAAAACTGAAAGGGGGGAGGAGGGATACATAATATAACCACAGAGATTCAATAATACAGAATCAGTTTAAGCTTTCTCAAGACAAGATCTAATAAAGTTCCAGAGACCATCAAGTCCATCTGGCCTATCATGGAGAATTAGAGCAGCCTGTTCCTTTGATAGCAAGTCCATAAAGTCCTTACACCAGTTCTCCATACTGGACCAGTTTGGTTTATGTTGTTTCCAGTTCATTTAAATGACTTGGCTGATAGGAAGGCCAGTGTCATAATACTACGTACAAGTTTTGGTTGCACATTGGCCATTTTCACACCTAGTATACAAGTTACCAGACAAGGTTTCATATCTATTTTAAAAAAGTTTTCAGTCACGTCTGACCAAAACAGATCAGCAAACTCTACTTCACAACTATGCCGACAATGGTTGGCAGTAGCTAATGTAGGCCCTGTGTATTATCTTTATTTCATTTTTTAATTAATAATTTTAATAACAAAAAGAGACAGTAGCAAAATATTTTAAATGAGGAATATAATGAATATAATCATTTCAACCTCCTCTCCAGTGATTTACAGAGGGAAGAGAAGTCTGGACTAGCAGATGGTAAGTAAATATTTTAATATATTAACTAACTAATTATTTATAATCACAGTGGTTGATTGAAAAGAGGAAATGTGAAGTTTTCTTAAGTCAGTAACAACTTTGTCCCCCCCAAAAAATTTTCTTGGCCTTTTATTAGTTTGTTTGATGTAAGATGTTTAAATTATGGCAGAAACTCTACGTCCTCCCTCATTGTCATGTTTTTTTTTTTCACAACAGCAACCAAACTGCATTACAATGTCTCCCTCTGCTGGTCAAAAAGAAAGATTTCTTGCATCATAAAAATGTTCTGCGTCAGAATTAAAATCTAAAGTTGATTCATGGCTTTGCAGATATAAAATTTCAACACATTAAAACACACTAAATGTAAAATTTTGAGTGAATCTGACAAAATCTTTGATGTTTTGTTTTCACAGCCTGTCCAGTAATACAAGTTCCATCTTCTTCATCCTCCTCTTCCTCCTGCATCACCACCTGCTCCTCCAGAAGCCAGTCTGATAAATAGAAGAACAACCCGACATAAACATGCCAGTCATAGATGATAATCTACCAAATGACTCACAGTGTGATAACATGGCGAGCAGTGACAAAAAAATGTTTAAGAAATTGATCAGTTTTGTAAACCTCCCTTTAAATAATGCTCGTGTATGACGGCCAAGTAAAATCATCACTCAACAATCATGATCAAGCACTTAAATACGATAAAGAACAAGAATGAGAATATGCTGTGTGTACTAATTAGAACAAGTATCATGAGGCAAAAACATGGTTTGATTTGGTAAATGTAAAAAAAAGTTGCTTATGATAAAACATTTTATCCACAAACAGCTCAAACTAAATTTCTGAAGCTTGTAGCTCTCTAATTTGGGCAATTGAAAATTAATTTCCACAAGAGCAAATAACTGAGCTATTGGGTACAAAACAAACTACAAATATCAGTTAGCAAAATAAATTCAGTAACAGTAACAGCATCCCAGCGGCCAATTTAAACAATTTAAAAGACATTTTGCCCCTGAGTTTTGAGAATTCTTAATTGGACAGCTGACTAAATTAAAACAAATTTCGTAGCTCCAGCCCCAAGTAGAAAGCCTCCTGATGATAAGTGATGAGAGCTTTTCATCATGTGTCATTCTGTAGTTGTCAGTATACAGAGTGTGTGATCGCTTATTATCAGGATGAATTTAACAGTTTGGAATATGTGCGGTTGTGTAAACCTGATGCATGTTTCTGGTTTCTGTTAATAAAGAATTCCCAGCATCATATTTGTGTTTTGTGTTTTTTTTTCTGCACATATACATGAAACTTACTAAATAATAGAATAGAAAATAAGTTTTAAATTCAGTCAGAATTTAGTATGTTGGTTTATCAAGATCTTGCTCATTGTTTACATTACACTATATATAATATTCCACTATGGTACAGAATATTTATCCTATGAGTAGATGTTATCGAACAAATTGTCATCATGGTATTAGTAAATAAAAAGTTTAAGGTCACCTAACAAAGCCAGAATGATTACATCTCATTTCACAATACACATCTGTGTTTGTTTTTCTTTCTTTCTTTCTTTCTTTCTTTCTTTCATTCTTTCTTTCTTTCACTAAAACATAATTGTGCACAATCTTGGCCTGTCCACACTTACTTACAGTACATAGCAACCACTTATGATGGTAAGTCAGGCCAGCCTGTGTGCTTTAACCTTTCATCACTTGTCTGTCTGCTCGCACACCCGGGTGGGGAGGCCTGTCCTCGTCCCCATAATATCTACCTTACTACCTTAAGGAAACACTCTACCAATCAATGGTTTGGATTAACAAAGATAAATGTCTAAATGGCCGACACTGGCATCAACAAAAGAACACAGCAAGATCAAACAATTATACAGGAGGGATATCAGTGATTTCCTCTATCTGATGTAAGTCAAAAGCAAATGATGTGAAGAATCTAAAATTAAGAAATAATACATGTAAAATAGTAATCTGGAAGAAATTCCACACTGTACAGTTGCTGTTTCATCACATTAGCACTATAAGTGGGTGCATTTTTAATATCATTTCACCACATGTGGTGACATTTACATTGATTGATGTTTTAGGTTACCTTTTTTTCTGTTAGAACAGAAGAAGCAAAAAAAATCACAATCACTGTATTGAAAATGTTTAACACCTCAGCTACTGACAACGCACAGTTGCCGGTTTTCATAGTAACAACACATGTTGTTGCTTGTGAGTTTTTCTTGTGCTCAGCAGTCAGGAGGGTCTCCATGATAAAACATTTCTTAGGAAGGGGTGCTGTGGTCTAAAAAAAGTTTGGAGACCACTGTTCTAGGGGAACAAAAATGTACCATTGACTTTAAGCCCTGTGTTTGCTCACAAAACTCTGATTTGGTGTTCAGATTGCTGTTTCCTCAAGTGCACAACAACATTGGAGCTCAGTTTAACATAACAGCTCCTGGTGATTGATGTCACTGTATTTCCTCACACATAGATTAATGAATAATTCCTTTTCTTTTTTCACTCTGGAGATCAACCACTAGAGTGACCTTAACTTCCCTTTACAATGAGCCAATTACACTCAGTGACAATGAAAATATGTCTGAATGTTTCAGTACATTTTTCCTTTAAAAACACCCAGCCGCCAGCTTCACGGGGCACCCAGATCAGAAACATGTGCCGCCCTGCCCCTTTTTCACAACACAGGTTTCAGTTGGCTTAAAGTCCCTCTGAACACAAAAGGGATGACCCTGGTATTATCCCTGGTGTACTGTAAACAGTGTAGGTTGTCATTTATGATACTACGGTGGCTCTCTGTGGGGAATAATAGCCATTCACAACTAAAACACGGAAGAAGACTCAACCAAAGAGCTGGTATTTCTTTGAGATGCACAGCTCTTGGAGTTCTCCCCACCCAAATCTGGAGTTTTTTTTTAGCAGTTTACGTAACATCCCACCGTAGGAAAAACTACCATTGTGAGAATGTTTATATAATGACAAAGTGCAGGCGTTGTCCAACAACTGAAGTTGTATAATGTCCTTATGACACAGACAGACTGTATTCACACATAAATTTCTTTCTTTTTTGGATTTTGTTTTTATTGTGTGTTTCATTTCCTAGAAAACACACTGATGGCACAGTGACAGGAAACAGTGGAATTACACAACCACCAAACTAAAGTTGAGCACAAATGGCCTGAACCCCTTTTAGTCTGCTCTTAATCATGGCGCCCCATTTCTTCTTCTTTTTTTTAACCCACTTTTGACAAGTGACTCCCTCTTCAGGGTTTATCAAGTGTATCTGACCTGATCTGATGCCGTCATGGTGAAAAATGCTTTGTCACAGTATAATGAGTAATCCGAGCCGATGCCTCTCACATTTTAACTTTTGTTTTCCCATCAAAGTGCAAATGCTGAGAAGATGCTGGTGTATTTCTTGTGAATATAATCTAAATGACTTTAGAGAGAACTGCATTTTTTAGCTTTATTTCAAATATTTTGATCTCAGTGGAGTACGGCTTATGGCAGGACTTAGATGGATGATAGTGGGTTTGTCAGCTGGTACCTCCCATTGCATTGATTTGTTCAATTTAGCGTCATCGTCTCGGGAGTAAATTCTGGTAAGTCAACTCCCCACACTTTTCAGACTTCTGTCCTTCTAAACAAGAAAGCAATCAGTGAGCTCAATATCTCTACCAAGGCTGTACAGTCACTAAATTTGTTCTTTTAATAATAGAAACATGTGTAATTACAGTATGTAATTATTTATTAGTGCAGGAGGTCCTGAGAAAATAGCACAAATGTTCAAAAATGTCCTATTTTACAATTTGAAGAATTCTTTAATTTTATTTCAAGATCTGCGCCTGGATGTGGATAAAAAAAAACAGTGATTTGTTTCTTTGCACATGTCCGAACTTTCCACCCAATTTTTTTATTAACTATTTATTGTTCACATGTTTTTAGATATCCTGCTAATTAACAAACAGAGAATACAAAAGAAACAGTATTGAAGTATGGTAAGTGGACAGTAACACTTATTGTCCAGTGATTGCATTAAAACACATTAAAAACATTAAACACTTTAATAAAAAAAAGAAAATGATAATTAAATAAATATTAAAACCACACTCCAATAAAGAGTCAATAGCCACATAACAGTACCAAGTATTATTTTAACAAACTTATTTTTAGCATTGAATAATTTTTCAAATTGCTTGGACTTATCCTATAATATCTTTAATCAATCTGTTTCTCCCTAAAAACATTGACAAACCAATATGATGATATATAATGAGATGTATAATGATAGTGACGTTCATCTTGATCTCCTGCCAAACAACAAGTACATATAAAGCACATACAGTACATAAATATGTCTTCTTTGAAATTAGCAGATTATGCCAACCGGACCCAAATTTAAACAGAAATGTTAAATATAGAATAAAAATGAAATGTTTTAGCCATCTAGGATACCTATAACTGTTGTTTCAACAGAATTTAAATGACTATCTGTATTTCACTGTGCAGTTACAACATGCTTCACAGTTATTTCACAGTTGAAAACTGTAATAAATGAGGGCCTAACAAGATGACCTGTGAATCCCTAAATCACTTACTGAGTACCTTCTTCTACAGTGTTGACTTTGGCTTTACTATCATTCACAGGCAGCAGCAACAGTTTTTGAAACTGAACTGTGAACGTGGCCTCTGCACATCTTAAAATGTTTGGAAGACAATGTTCCATTTGTTTTCTAATGATGCCTCAGAAATATCAGCAGAAAAAATCCACTTAACCTTGTTGTCTTGTATAATCACTTATAGGAACAGGTTCAGACAGCGCTGCGACTGAAATGACTTGAGAAATTTGTGCATTGTTGCATCATAAGATGCTCAATACCTGTGACCTGTAACAGTGTCTATGACAGGACAATATCGCAGCTGCATGAAAATACAATGAAATATCAAGGTGTTCACATCACTTGTCCTTATTCACTGCGCTTCAAAATTGCTCTATTGTTTAAGCGGGGCGGCTTAAGTTTCCTGGCAGGTTTATGGCCCGTATCCACTTTCATGTTGACTTCCTTTTTTCTAATACATGATGAGGAACTAGGAGGTGATAGCCCTTTATTCTCCTGTGATAAAAGATCCCTTTCAGCCCAGCATGTAGCCTATATACTGTCAGCTTAGGGATTAGTCAGTCTAAGAGGAAATAAACTCATCGAAATCCATTACTAAACACGTTCAAACTTTCAACAGCTAAGACTCTGAGAAAGACCCAACTTAGAAACAGTTCAAAGCACGATGTGTTTTATAAGTACAGTGCATCCCATTTAGATGGAGTCCCAATTCCCAAGTTGCATTCTTGACTTTGGTTTCAGTGGCACTTGTCTCCTTTGCTCTGGCGGCCCCTCCCAAGCCTTTATCTCTTTGGTTCAGGTCATTCTCTGTGTTCTCATGCATTGTTACTAGGATGAAAAAAAAAAACAGCAAATGCAGAAACATGGCCATGTGTGAAGTCGCAGCATGCCTTCAGATTTGTGATATTTACAGTAAAAAGGAAGGGGGAAGGATGGAAAGAGAAAAACAAAATGACTTCTGACTGTAACAATGCCATGAAAACAGAGAAATGGATGACATATGTAATGTTTTGAAAGTTTTTGTACCACGTCAGGCTTCGGTCGACACAATGACTGATGTTTAAGGGGGGTGAGTTGTGTTAGTAGGTCAGGAAAGTTCAAGCTGCACGTAAACTGTGTCTTCTGAATAAAGACATTATTACATTGCTGTGATAAGATCAATGTTGGTCAGGCACCTGTGACCAGTTTGAACTGAATCGCTGATGTTTAAAGTGGATCATCAGATACCTTTTCCCTTGAGTCCATGTGTCCAAGACATTATTGCTACTGGTGTTACATTAATTGATCAGTAAAACAAATATGTCATATTGTATATTGAACATTTTTCAAGAGGAGCTTTTTCCATTTTCTCAGTGAGGATCTAAAGTTGTTGAGTTATCATTTTCATGTTCTGTCTCACAGCCCAATCAGTAACAAACAGAACCCCCCCCCCCCAAAAAAAAACCCCACAACCTTTGTTGCTGAAATCTGAACCAAAATGTCACAATATTTACAGTTAAAATAAAATGTCACAACAGAAACAAACTGGAACCCTGGCAGTTTATGGTATTGTTATCACACTGTATCCATATTTTGTTGTGCTTATTCTAAAAGCAAAATGTTCACGGAGCGTTGGCTCTAATAATGGAAACTTTTGTTGAGATTTTCCATTAGTTTTTGCCATCGTTTCCAGAGTGTCCAACCACAATAATGATGTAAAAATAGTAATGATAATTGCAGAATCAGCCACTTTTCCCTTCAAATAAATTTGCTTTTCTTCTGATTGTATTGAAACTCAATATGTAGAAATGTATGTGATCATATGTAAATGATCATAAAGTAAGTAAGTAAGGAAATATTTCATACACACTAAATATTTCATTCAAACTAAATATGGATATATAGATTAAATAGATGATTGACATACTTGTGTAAGTGTGTGTGTGTGTGTGTGTGTGTGTGTGTGACCCCAAACAGAAATAATGAATAATGTCATTCTCTGGCGGACCTCATGCCATCAGTTCAAAATCGTGTTTATAAGCACTTGTCATAGAATTAAGAAAAGTCATGACATACCAAATGGATAAAACAATGATAAGCATGTTTTTGAGCTGTTAAAGAGGATCTCTCCAGGACCTCTGGACATTAGATTTTTAGGTTTAGATTTAAAACATTTTTCAAGACAAGAAAAGAATCAGTAATCAGACTAAGTCTAATGTTTGGGGGGCAAAGTCAAGACTTGTTCAAGTTTACACATTTCAGAAATATGAGTAACACACTGAAACATTGGAGCTGCTGGAAACTGTCGTCTGCTTTCACCCTGAAACACTACAGGCAGGTAGACCGATCAGTGATGAGACGAAATTATCTTGATGGAGGTTATACAGACTGATAGATGCATGAGAGCTGATGAGAGAGAGAGAGAGAGAGAGAGAGAGAGAGAGAGAGAGAGACCTTCTTGTCTTCTGTGACTTCAGGTAAGTTAACCAAACTCTCATCCTTCCATCCCGCCCTCCATCCCTCCCTCCTGTTGTGTTCTCAGGGCAGCTCTGACTGCCTGGGGCTGTTGGTGGGACAGCCTGTCCCCATTTGGGGAATACTGATTGGTTCTCACACATGCTGAACTATAGCTCAAAAGAATCCAGATCACCTTTTGTATTTGACTCCCTTGTATACTAAACTAATTGTAATCCCGCACTCAATGTCAAAGATGGGATTGTTGGGAGCCATAGGCTTTTCTTTAGCATTGGTATCTCTAACTCAGGTAAATATCATTTTTTTTATGTTTAAACCTGTAACAATTAACAATATGGGTCTAATTTATTATTAAAATATTTACAGCATGTTATTGATTAAATTACGTTTGTTATTTACAGATACCTTCTAGTGCAGAAGGTAAGTAAAAGAGGACATTTGGTTTAAAATATTTCAGACCTCATATTTGTATTGGTATAACTTAAATAAAGTGAATGGAGGTCACAGTTGTTTAGATAACAAATATTTAAGTTGTTTGTGTGTATTTGTAATGTTTACTGCTCAGTAACCTTCAGTATCAAAGTTTATTTGTTTACGTCTAACCCCTTGTTTCAGTGTCATGTATTTCCATCTTTTTCAGGGTGCAAAATCTTGTCAGTAACTCCTTCAGGCCCTTCATCGATTCTGGTAAAATGGGCAAAACATCCTGGAGCGACAAACTATTTTTTAGACCTTCGGGTGAAAAACAATACAGATTTTGCACCAGTTGTGGTGACCCTGCCAGCAACCGTGACAGAGAAGGATGTCCAGGGTCTGAGACCTGGAACCGACTATAGTGTGACTCTCAAAGTCTTCCAGTTCTATTTTGTGGAGTGTGTGGATACAGCTGTGGCGTCCACAGGTAAAGAAGAAGACAGTTCACACAACAATTACTTAAAAACCCTGTAACGCCTGTTAAAAAGGTGTTAATGACTTTGATTTATTCGTTTTTGGGTAGCATCACCATGACAAGGACAGAGATTAAATTATCACATGCATTTATAAATATACATAAAGCAAAATGCCACAAAATAATGTTTACAAAAGGAGCTGCCAAAGGAGTTAACAGATTAGCAAATTATTCATGACCTGAGCTGAAAACTGCGCCTTTACGCGCAGAAACGCGCCATTACGCACGCACACAACGTTGCTATGTAGCATCCTAAACGATGCTTTCTCCCCTGCTCTTCCCTCTCAGTCCCCGACACTTCGCAGATAGTAGCTGGCCGGGCGCTGACGAGTTCTTCAATCATGGTAAAGTGGACTGAGGTTCCCTCCGCTGATCACTACTACCTGCAGGTGCGCTCTCAGGCCACCGGAGAAATGTTCAACCTGACCTTGACCAACTCCACCGCCGTGCTGGGAAAACTGAAGCCCTCCACCAACTACGACTGTTACGTCTACACGGTTAACAAGGCCGGCCTGGGAGGCAAAAGCAAAGTGAGGACCATCACGACCTGTGAGTCACCAGTTTCACCTTCTTTGGAGCTTAGAAAACTTTAAAGGAAGAGGGGATGTTAAAAAAGTAGTGTATTAATCTGAAGACATGTCTCTGCATGTGCGAACGCAGGTGACAACAGAATCTCAAAAAACTGCACACAAAAATGTTTGTGGATAACTGACGACTAAGAAGATGATCAAATTTTTTAAAGAAAGGTTCTCAGATAATTGAGTTGATTGATGAGTCCTCCATACAAAAGATGTTTGTTCTTTCTTGAATCACTTTGTGACTGAAAAACCTACATATAGTCAAGTAACTTGATCAAGGTGAGGAAAGTTTATGTTTTAGTGCATTTTATTCAGTAATTACTCTTAAATTACACATATCCATTTGACAATATGTATTATATACCTAAAGTACATGCCAGGTAAGAATCACTTAAAATGCCATAATAATGAATGTGTTTATATGGGCACAAGTATCCTGGTTATGATTATTTTTTTTAGTATTCTGGTTATGTGTTCCACATGTAAACAGGTAAACTGGATTCAGGGACCTGGATAAGACCTTACTAGATAGGTAGATAAGCCTGGATATGCTAACTGGAAGATATAAACCTGGTGCATGTAAACATCTTATGCAGGTTTCTGAACATCCTCTGCTGGTACAGAATATCGTGGCTGAGATGGTGAGAAATCAAGACACAACTGCACACAGATGATCAGAAACCTGGATACTGTTGGAATCATGTATAATATATGTAAACACCATATCCCGAATATAATCAAAACCAGGATAAGACTCAAAACTGGGATACTAATGTGCATGTAAACGCACTCATTGATTCAGATTAATACTATTAATACTGTTGTAAAATGCACCTCAAAATGTGTGTCTTAACTTTCAGGGTCAGCCTAAATATGATGTCAGGGGGTCAAACATTACAGTATGTCCCTTTATCAACCATCAGTGGTTTTAACACAAATCTCAAAATGTCTTGACTCTGGTTTTTAAAGGGGCAGTTCAACCAAAATCATGGCTAAAAAGAGACTATGGGTGAATTAGATTACATGCACAGTATTTATGTGATACTGCTTGATTTGTCATTGGCTTTAATGGCAAAACATAATTCATAAATCAAATGGCTACCTGATAGTAAAGAGGCCACAATAATTTGTTTCAAACTAGTGTATCAAAAAAACATTCCTCTCTAAATAAGTCTCTATATCTGCCTGTAGTGGTGCAGCCTCCCACGGGCATCACAGCAACGCAGACGGGCTGGGGCACAGCGAGGGTGACGTGGCAGCCGGTGAGCGACGTCCTGATGTACTACGTAACCATTCAGGACACTGAGGACCCCAACAGTAGACCGTCTGCCTACAACGTTACAGATACCAAGCTGGATGTTCAAGGCATCCTCCCATGTTCCACCTACCTGATATCAGTGTCCTCATACAGCAAGTTTCTGGTGCCGAGCGAGCCAGCAGACTACACATACACCACCAACAGTGAGTCAGCAGAGCCAAACCAATATCAATAACTTGGTGATTAGGATCTAGGTCAGCTATTCTCTCTGAGGCGTTCCTTTCAGACATGCAGAATATGACCCTCAGGGGAAAAAAGGGTGCCCTGACAACCTACTTGTTGTTGAGGCTGTCACGTAAACATAAACCTGAGAAAAACAGAAATCAAAGGTGATTATTAGCTCTTTTGACAGTATTTGAAATATGGGATATACAGGATTTTGATGTTATATTTTCCAAAAGAACAAATTAAATCTTTGACTCAACAATCAGGGCCAATACAGAAAATAGGACATGAATGATGGGATACAGTCCCTTGAAAAATGCCTAAAACACATCTTTCCCAACTAGATATTTTCTGATCAAGTTTATAAAGTGTTTGTCTGCTAAAGTGAAAGTAATACTGTACTGTGCTGTGTTACTTGCAGAGCTGACACCGGTCTCCGTAGTATCGGTGGACTACACCTGCGCCACTCACTCTGTCATGGTGTATTGGTCGAGTGTGTATGGCGCTGACTCCTACAAGGCCACGGCGATGAGCGAAGACGGCACAGAGCTGATGTGCACCAGCCAAAACACCAGCTGTCAGATCACCAAACTGAACTGTGGCCAAAACTACGTGGTGCATGTGACGCCCATGTCAGCGGGCTGCAAGAACATGGTGAACACCACCTCGGCCACCTTTCAGACCGGTAAGACACGATATCACTGCATTGTTAAAAACAATACTAAACATTTTATTAAAGGTTTGAACAAGGGAACAAAGACAGAAACAAGGATCACTTCACTTAATAGGAGACCTTTCAGACGTAAACACTGACATCTTCTTTGACAGCACAGCAGCCCCTTGGTTACCCTAAATTGGCCTCTTCACGTATGTGAACCAGTCAGCTAAGCTGTTGTAGCCCATTCTTCATAAGGCAAATGCTTTTTTCATCCAGTTTCTTAGTAGTCTCTGTTTAGCTCTCTTAAAAAGCCAAAATGATCCATCTCCTTTCAAAGAAAGAGGAGTCAGAGTCCTGAAGTTCAGAGACTGAGGCCAAGATAGACAGTGAAGCTGCTTGTTTAGGACTTAAAACACAACCTGTTGGATATTATTTTGCTAATATTATTTCACTAATCTTTAAGTTTTGGACATGTTCAAAGTATATGTACAATAGAGGCACCATTCCTGTTCAATGTTTCTTGAATCAAGTCAGGAACTGGATATTCTTCACAGGTAAAACAGTTTGTACTCGCAGGATGCTGCAATAGTGTGTCACCGTAATAAATCACCAACATAAGCATATTTACTGCTAAACGTGAATTGAGTCAAAGCCCTTAAAGAAACTACATTAGGAAAAACTGAGAAGCAGAGAAGGAAGACAAGGAAAGAAAAAACAAAACAGTAAAACAGATCACAAATTTAAGGCCTTAAATTTGAGGTTGGCACTCTACAAAACTTCAACCTCTGATTGTCGTCCTGAGCAATGATAGTAGAGATATCACTACATGCTATCAAGCACATCACGTAGATGCAGGGTTAATAAAAAATAGCACCAATGGAAAAAGAGTAAACATTTTGACCAGACGAAGATCCAACTTGGATCCAAACGTTGTCTGTTTGAATTTAAATTCTGGCTTTGGAGTAAGTGTGAGAAAGATACCGCTCCAACCAGTTTATACATTTCTGTTCAAACTGAAATCAACAGAATGTCCCTCAATAGGAAGAACTTATCAACATTGAATAATCGTGCAATACGTAAACCAAATTGCTCTGTGTTACATTGGCTGACGGAGAATCAGGATTGCCCAAGACCTCTGAATCCAGTAGCTGCTCACACCTCTGATTTTTCAGCCATTAATTGAGTCTGATTATCAGGCTACCTATCAAAAATTATAATTTTAATATTCCAAAACTGACAATAATACAGTACATATAATAAATATTAGAGATTAGCCGATTCCTGCTACACCACCAAACTTTAAAGGTGAGAGGAAAAGAAAGTACCATAAAATGCACAAAAAGCCAATACAATGACAAAACCCAGCTATAGATTTTGGCTCTGCCTGTAAAAAGTCATGATCACGATCGTGAATGGATCACGAACACTTTTACCACTCCACCCTGTGGTCTATTTTGTTCGAGCAGTTAATCCTTTCATCTCACATGTCACTCCTTTCTGTGAAGACGGCCTGGTGGAGATTTTCTGTGCAGTCCCACCCCTGAGGCCACACTGTGAACCGCTGGGCTGTCGTAACGATGATGTAGAATATGGTTTTATGTCCAGTACATGTCAAGTAAAAAGTTATTCAATACCTGAGGTAAAACACATTAAATAACTCAACAGGGTGAAAACAGAGTGAAATAAAACCTTCTGTAAAACATCAGGAGGAAACAGTTAAGTTTTGAAATACAACACAAACCATTTTACCAACCATGATCCACATTTCAGCTGTGACATTGGAATCACACACATTTGACAAAAACATACAAGATTACACTGGAGACTGGACATCAAAGTTAAGGGTTTAAAGATAAATGGCGTGTTTTTTGTCAGGTTTAAGATGTCATAAACAATCTAAAACTCTTTCACCAATATTACATTTTTATTTTAAGACAATAAATCTTCAGACTATTTGTTTTTTTACCTCAGGATGAGGATTTCTGAGGTCATATCGGACAAGTCATTTGGGAATAGCTGTTTACAACTTTTTTTTTTCTTCCGTTTTTAGTTCACACGTTTATTTGAGTGTCTCCTTAAAAAACTGGGTCTCCTATTGAGCTCCGCTGTCTATATCATATTGTGTTGTGTTCAGCCTGCTGAGAATGAGCCTGTGTTTGTGTTAAACCTGAAACCTCATACAGTGAAAAGCAACACTGGAGCGTAATCTTCAGTATCAGGGCGTTATAACCTGAAAAGGGATTTGAGACGCTCGCCTTTGATGTTGGTATTTAACCTCATTTACTTCTTTCTTAACCACTCTTTTTTTCTAGAATGCTATCTATCTATCTATCTATCTATCTATCTATCTAGTGATTGATGATGAAGAAGAAATTTAGAAAACTGATTTACACAGTCTAAATGAATCGATGATTGTCTCTTCCCTTCAAGTCCCCTGTCCTCCCAAGAAGCTGGAGTTGTTGCGAGACTGTTCCAGCGAAGTCATCATCTTTTCCTGGGAGCACACAAACAACACAGACCACTACATGGCCAGGGCCGTGGACTCTCAGGTATTTATATATTCTAGATTCAAATATGTTCACATCATCAGTTTACTATTGAAAATAAATTTAACTGTCAAGAACATAAGATGTATTTGTTTTGTGCATATTACTGTAAATATTTTGTGATTTGTCTGCACCCAGGGAGTGGTTCAGGAGTGTCTGACTGAAGACAACTCCTGTTATTTTACACATACAGTGTGTGGACGGCACTATTACTTCACAGTCTACTCCATCACAGGACAGTGCAACAGCCAGATTAGCTCTACTGTTGACATTCGCACAGGTATGACCACATGTCGTCCAGTATGAATATGTATATCTTTGGTTAATCTCATCATTTCATTTCCATAATTTGAACGTGCAGTATGATTTTAAACATTATTGATAGTTCTGTGAGGAGCTGCTTTGGGATAGTTGTGAGCGCCCTCTGGTGGATTCTCTTGTAAAATCTCATCAGACTGCTTTATTTATGTCAAAGCTCGTATTTATCAAACTGCAAAAAATGAAATTCCAAACTGAAGTGAAAAATAAAATGAAAAAATCCTTCACTTTTACTCCTATTCTCAAATGCAAGAGTCAAATCAAATTTCCTACAATTTAAAAATGCTCCAGAGGTCTCTAAAATTGTAACAGAGGTGAGCACACACCACCAGTGATTGTGTAAAATATAATACGTTAGCTGAAGCCACATGTAGGTAAGAATAGGGCAGTTTTAGAATACTATTTGCATTTGATTTCAACATTTGAAAGGATCTCACACATTTTCCTTTTTTAATTATTTGTTGTGGGTTTAAACAAGAATATAGCTTTCATTTTGTGTGGAATCACTTATTATATGATTTCTCTGACGTGCCTCCTCTACCAGCAGCAGAATTTCTTTCCTGCTCCAGTTTTAATCTCTATATCAATCCCTATAAATAATAATTTATATTTTATAAATATATTAAATTGTTGTGAGGATATTAAGGATTTAACACACATAAGTTTAACATTTTAAACATTTTAAGTATATGTGAGTAATATATTAATAAGTAAAATGTAATTTTTTTAAATATTGAACAATGGAGCAGATGTAGTGTAAATGATTAGCTGTTCCTGCTCTGAGTACATATGTGGTAACTGCTCCAAAACTTTGATTTAAAAAGTTTTATTCTTCAATTTCAGCTAAGAATGTTTTTTAGTCCTAAATTGGCTCTTCAGAACATTATTAAGTGTAATTCTTAAAAGTTGATAAATATGGTCCCAGAATTGACAAGTGACATGGACATCTGTCCTATTATATTATGAATGGAAACTATATTTTTACTGCAATATTATTTCAGATCTTCTTTGCTTGCATTTTTCAAATTGCAAATAAAAACATAAAATCAAGCAAAATAAGTTAATCCTTGCATTCATGTGCCTGCCTCCAGCACCCTGTATTCCCCAGAATGTGCAAACTTCAGCCAACTGCAACTCTAATGTTCTGCTCAGCAAGTGGGACCTCGCTGAGGGGGCACTGCGCTACACTGTGGAGGCCTTTGGCAACAGGGGAAATAACAGCCGCTACAACTGCACCTCACTGTCCAACAGCTGCGCTATAGAGGGCATCCAGTGTGGAGATTACTTGACCATCTACATCACAGCTTTTGATGATGAATGTGCAAGCCCAAAGACACTGGGGCCTGTAGCTGAGACAGGTGAGGCGAAGCTTTGCTGTTAGCGCCCATTTATTAGATATCAGCCGTGGCAGAAAAAGTAGTCAGATCCTTTAGATAAATTTCAGTAATGTGTATTTCAGAGAAGAGTTATTGTTCTTTCTGTATGGAAGTGAATATTGGTGCATAAAAATCAACTTCAATCAAAGAACATCTCTTGTATTGTCCCATAAAAACATTATAACATTTTATTACCACCTCACAAGAGGAGTTTCTCCAAGTGTTTGCTTGGGTTTTCTTTCTTTCCAAAGACAAAAGAAACATTTGAGGCATCACTGTAAACAATTAGGTATGATTATGATTGTGAAGGAAGTGATTCTTATTATGATTCGCTCTCTCTCTCCTCTAGTCCCATGCACTCCTCAGAGCCCAGCAGCAGTCAAGGAATGTGGAGCCGACTCCATCATGATGACCTGGAACATGTCCGGCAGTGCACTTTTCTACGTCGCCATGGCGAAGGACAGTAACGGCGTCATTCACAGCTGTAACTCCATGGATTTGACCTGTAAGATTGAGGGCTTGAAGTGCAGCACCAACTACACAGCGTACGTCGTTGCCTCCAACTTCATGTGCAACAGCTCTGAGAGCGAGGCGGTCACCATAGAGACAGGTACGGTGACGCTGCTCGCTGCTTTTCTACTTCTGCGTTATTTTATTGTGATGCTGTCATTGTAAATGTCTCCATCTTTGTCTGTTACAACAAACTCATGTCTATGTTCTGCAATAAACTTGAATAAGTTTACCACATTTCAAACCTTTGTCTCATTCCAGCTGCTTGCCCTCCGGATCAGGTCTCGGCCTCCCTGGACTGTGCAGCCAATGAGGCCATGATTTCGTGGCATGGCCAAACCAGATTAAACTCCTACACCGCCACCATTGTGGATGAAAATCAAGGACTTCTCAGCTGCAGCTCCACTACAACCAGCTGCAGGATACCCAATCTGAAATGTGGCCAGCTCTACACTGTCACTGTCTGCCACCATGATGGCATCTGCCCCAGCATGCCCTCTGAGGCCATCTACATGGAGTCTGGTAAGAGTACATTCTGCTCATAACATGCATTTCAGCAAACCTTTAAAAAATCTAGACTTCTACATCTCTCATCCTTTCTCCTAAACACTAGTCTCTAGATCAACTTGCATGTAGAAGGTCTGAGAGGAACATGAAATGTGAATACAAAATTCTATTGAATACATTTGAAAGTTTTCTTATATATCCACAATAACCAACTCATTTCTTATAGATGCCCGCCTTCACCTTTCTCGTTTTTCTCTATCCAGTTCCATGTGGGCCCCACGTGGACTCCCGCTTAGACTGCCAGTCACAGGTACTGACCATCGGCTGGAACGCGTCGAGTAAAGCACAAAGCTACATAACTGTGATCTCAGACGGCACTAACCAGATGTCCTACAACACCACAAAGCCTGCGTTGAGTGTTAAAACACTGGAGTGTGGACAGGATTACACCGTGAAAGTGATGTCCGT
The DNA here is from genome assembly GCA_038419695.1 of Scomberomorus guttatus. Lineage (NCBI taxonomy): Eukaryota > Metazoa > Chordata > Actinopteri > Scombriformes > Scombridae > Scomberomorus > Scomberomorus guttatus. Next base: position 27,009,802 of record CM076454.1, on the reverse strand, counting down.
CAACGACACCTGTGTCAGTCATCCCACAGTGGTACCTGTACGGCAAAGTAAGAGAGCAAATGAGTCCTTTAACAAACATGAGGGGTCTGTCCTGTATGAAATAAATCACAATTATAATGATGTATCAGGTCAGTCTGACATGATACAGAAAGTGTCTTAGTTTAGAGAATTAGTACAGAGTTGTGTTATTATCATTTTTTTATTTTTTAATAATCACCTATAATAAAAATCCCTTTTCATTATTTGCTTTATTTGTTAAGTGAGAACAAACTGCCATTTCCAGATGTGTAGACAGTTGTGGTGCATTATAGGACTCTTCCTTAAAATGTGCTGATCTGATCTGAGGTTTTCCTTCCGTCAGCACCATGCGTGCCCACTAATGTGGTGGCAAAGACAAACTGTGGCCAGAGCTTTATGGACGTAACGTGGAACGCAAGCCGTGGCGCCCTGTACTACCGAGTAGCTGCATTAGATAAAGATGGCCGTCGGTTGCTGTGCTCTTCCAATGAGACGTCGTGCAGGCTGGAGGGCCTCATGTGCAGCCAGGTTTACAGTGTTAGCGCGTCTGCCTCGGACAACAACTGCACCAGCAATGAGAGCTCTGCCGTGACAGTACAGACAGGTAAAGATGAGCGGTAATCAATCAGTGTTTTATAACTCTGAAATATGTTTTCTCATACCATTCAACTGTGCTGTTTCTTTCCCCTGCAGCGCCCTGCCCTCCCTCTCAGCTGAACGCCTCAGTGAGCTGTGCCAATAACTCTGCCATGTTAACCTGGAACAGCAGCCCTAATGCAGTGTCCTACACCGGCAAGGCAGTGAGCACAGACGGACACAACGTGACCTGTGACGCAGGAACGAACCTCGGTTGCCAGTTAAAGGGTCTGCAGTGTGGCCAAAAGTACACCTTCACTGTGTCAGCCTCAGATGGGAACTGTCAGAGCAATGACAGCAAGCCGGTCATCCGTACAACTGGTGAGAGGGAGACTATTTCATCTTCCTCCCTTCCTAAATCCTTTCATCTATTTAGTAGACGTTCTTGAGCTTTTGATCAGAATCTTTGTTCCGTTTGCTTGGTTGTTATTAAATCAAAGATGTGAAAATGTCCATTGTTTGAGCACTTCAAGGATGTCTCGTCCATTGTGGCTTAAAGACTGAGATTCATTCAAGTTCATTCTTAACATTGGAAACAGTAGCTGACAAGTCTGAGTCTCACTCTTTGCCTCCTGTCTCAGCACCATGTGTTGTTCAGAATGTGCTCAACAATCTGAACTGTAGCACCAACGCACTGACCATCAGCTGGGTGCCCGGATCGATGCCAGTAAACTACAGTGCCACCGCCCTGGCTGGAAATGGCACGACACTCAAATGCACCACGGAGGCTTCCAGTTGTACGATGACTAATTTACAGTGCGGTCAGCAATACGCGGTGGCGGTCACAGCAGTCAGCAGCACATGTAAAGGTCCCAGCAGTGTCCCGGAGATGATCAATTCTGGTAAGATTGAGTGTTATACAGAAAACACTACAAACTTTTTTTTTTGCCCTCCCTGTACATAATCTCACTTCTGCTTTTTCCTTTTTTCTGCTTACTCTCTCAGTTCCTTGTGTTCCTGTTAACGTCCAAGGCGTTGTGGAGTGTGCCTCTAACACGTTGCAGGCGTCCTGGAATGCAGCTGCCGGCGCAGTGTCCTATATCTCCACGCTGACGGGAGCGGGAGGTTTCTCTGCTTCCTGTCCTACAGCTAGCCAAAGTTGCCTCTTTCCTGGCCTGCAGTGTGCTCATACGTATATGCTCAGTGTGGCGGCCCTCAACAACGGGTGTAACAGCTCCGAGAGTGCCAAGATCTCAGTGATAACAGGTAAATGTTTAGTAAATCTGAGCCCTTTTTTGGGCATATGTAAAACAAACTGTAAATCTATTCATAATACTCATCTTGCGTCCTGACATCTTCCCCTCCTTTCTCCAGCACCCTGTGATCCTACAAATGTGGCCGCTGCCCTGAACTGCCTCTCTGGTGTGGCGATGGTAACTTGGGGCGCCAGCGGTGGAGCACATTATTACACAGTTCTGGCTGAGGCCAACGGACACGTCGACTCCTGTAATTCCACCGGCACTTCCTGCGAGCTGACACAGCTGCAGTGCGGGGAGGACTACACTGTGACTGTACTGGCAGGGGACGGGACCTGCAACAGCACCATACTCGCCAAGACCAATGTAACAACAGGTAAGAAAGGAAGTGTATTTTGAGATTTGTGCAGATTGCTTTATTATATACTCATTAGCCGATTTTTAAGATTGTGTTGAGGAGAAGGGTTTTTGTGCACCGTTACTAACCCAAAAGATTCCTCTAAACGACAAATTAAAAATGTGTGACTATCCCCTGCCCAGCTCCCTGCGCTCCAGTGATCCAGGACCACTCCCTGGACTGTGTCTCCAACCACGCCTTGGTCTCCTGGGTTGAGGACGAGGATGCTATGGGCGTCACGGTCAATGCAACCTCCAGCATGGGACACTCTACTTCCTGCAGCTCCACCACCAACAGCAGTTGTGTCCTGGATGACCTGCAGTGTGGAGACACCTACACCGTCCAAGCTGTTGCACAAGGGGTTCAGTGTCTGAGCAAACCGAGCTCTACTTTTCAGATTGTCACAGGTACATTAAAATGATCAGTACTTTGTTTTAAGGCAGTTGCTTGCAGAATGTTTTGTAAAAATATTTCTTTTTTCTGAAGCATAATGATTTCATTATATGTGGGACATACTATGAAGTTTATGTAGCTAGTGTTTTCTTTGTGTGTGTGTGTGTTTGTATGTAAGATGGTGCGGATATGGTAGGTACTCAGGTACTTCTCAGGTTTCTTCTTTTGCTGCCGTAATTTTAAATTTCCCTCCTGGGATCTTATCTTAACTTATAACACACAATAGTTTCTGAATTTTAGGATTGTAGGAGATGTTTAGGAGTGATGAGCAGATTTTTTTCAGTACCAAATGTACTCACAATGATGGGAAGTGAGAACATTTTGCTACTCCTCGCCTCTTTTAACAGCTACTATAGAGTTCAGGATCATTGGATAATAGGTAAGGTATTCAGCACCTGACTGTACTCCTCTCTCCCCCAGCCCCCTGTACCCCTGCAAAAGTGGAGTACACATACTCCTGCGGGACGGGCATTACTCTCCTGAGCTGGGACGAGACTCTGAGCAGAAAGAGTTTCTACGCCCATGTCCATTCTGAAGACCACATGGCTTCCTGCAGCACCACCCAGACTGACTGCTCCCTCCCCGCCCTGCTCTGCGGCCGCATGTACAATGTGAAAGTGATTGCTGTGGCTGACCACTGCAACAGCAGCGTGCCTGGTGTGACACAGATACAGACAGGTAAGAGAGGGAGGATGAGACATCCACAGGTTAACCATTATGTTTGCTTTTTAGCTTCTTAACTGCAAATCATGTTTTCTTTTGCTCACATACTTTTTGAATGCAAGCAATATTTTTGATTAATGCGTTTTTCTGTACAGTTTCAGGCATGAACTGGTTTCCATTTATTTCCACGTGATATGAAAATCAGTTAGCAGAGTTGTGTACAATAGAGTTGTGAATATTGATTCATTGTTGTCAGTGTTACAATAGAATCGCATGGCAATGCAGTTAAATAGCAGATTATTTTGTCTGGAGTATGAACTATGTTACCTAATAACAAAATAACAATTTTTTGATAAATTAGATACATTTGATTGAATTGAGAAATAAGACTCTTACATCTGTATATACTGAGGGGACCTACAAAATATGAAAATTTGCAAATTTTGAAGTTCCTTGAGAATGGAAGTAGGTACTTTCAAATCAAGGCTCAACGTTGTTTCTCTCTTTGTTTTCCCATCAGCCCCCTGTGCTCCCATGAATGTCAGTGCCTCTCTGGTTTGTGACAACAACACGGCGGCGGTGAGCTGGCTACACAGTCCCGGTGCGGTGTCGTACACAGTGACAGCACACGGCAGTGACGGTGATGTCAAACAGTGCACCTCAAACAGCACACATTGTCAGCTACCCAACATGCACTGCGCCCAGACCTACGTGATCACTGTCACCCCCTTTTCCAATCACTGCCAAGGCTCCGACAGCTACCCACACACCTACATCGCAGGTAAGGAAGAAACACATTGTGTGTCAAAGCACTCTAATACTAGGATAAAAGTTAAGGTGGCAACTAATGTTTATTTTCATTATCGATTATTCTATGGATTATTTGATACAAATTTTTAATTCAATGATTAATCAATTATTCGTTTGGTCCATAAAATATCAGAAAATAGTGAAAAATGTCCATCACAATTTCCTGAAACCCAAAGTGACATCTTCACATTGCTAGTTTTGTCCGATGAACAGTCCAAAGTCCAAAGATATTCAGTTTACGATCACATAAAACAGATAAAAGCAGCAAATCCTTACAAATGAGTAGCTGAAACTTGGGAACATTTAGCATTTTAGCTTGAAATGAAAACGATGAATCAATTATCAAAATAGATTCACTAATGATTATCGACTAATCGTTGCAGCTCTTTTAAATGTGACATTTCTGTTGCTGGGACATCGAATGTTGATGCTGTTCCTCTAGCGGCCACTAGATGCTTCAAGATTATTGGATCTCAGTAATTGAACTTTTTCTAACTTGTCTCTTGGTGGTGATTTTGACTTAAAGTATGGAGTAATTATATCAGGCTTCCTCTGATCACTCTTCCTTCCTCCCCTTTCTCGCAGGTCCCTGCCCACCCACCGATGTTCATGTCTCCCTGCAGTGTGCCGGTAACATCGGCCTTGTGACGTGGAACGCCGCCCTGCACGCAGATCTCTATGTGGCCACAGCGGTACCCTCTGCTTTGGACAACCATGCCCACAACTGCACTTCCAATGGAACAAGCTGCTCTCTCACAGACCTCTACTGTGGCGAGACAGCCGTTGTCACGGTGGTCACCATAGAGAGGGGCTGCAGGAGCAAACCCAGCCTGCCTTTCACTTTCCATTCAGGTCAGAGAATGGAACCCACGTTTTGGGAACTACACTGATTTGCTTTCTTGCCAAGAGTCAAGTCATGTCTGCATGTTAAGTATGTAGCTGCAGCCGGTTAGTCTAGCTTAGCATCAAGACTGGAAGCACAGGGAAACAGCCTACCATCATTGCCAAAGTCTTATGTATATTTGCAAATGTAATAAAAAAGTGTTACAATCATACTAACTTTTATCATATTGGTTTTAAGTTGCTTATTTACAGTATTTTCAAATGTCTCTCTCTTCGTCCCTCTCTTATTTTCAGTCATCTGCCCACCGCCCGTTGTGACCGGAGTGACAAATTGCAACAATAATGACATCACAGTGAGCTGGGATCCGAGTCCAGAGAGTGGTGCTACCTATGTCGTCCACTCTCAGAAAGATGGCGGGGCCAGTGCCAACTACTCTACAGCCCGGACGTCCCATTTGATCACCGGGCTGCAATGTGGTGATATGTATACGCTGACAGTGGCTGCCAAGGACACTCAGTGCACCAGCGTTCGCAGCAAGCCTATACATACTGAAACAGGTTAATATCTATAAAATCAATTGCTCACTTACAACAATGCAAAGCTTCCACGGAGAGAAAAGTTATTTTCACAGTGTGAGCAAGCTGTGGTCGTCCAATTCTATGTTTGTCATGTTTTTAGGTTCCCAGCTGTGTATGAAGATATTTTAGTGTATTTCTCTGAGGTACACGGAATGATTTCTTCCTTAATCTCTTCCCTGTCAGCTCCGTGCCCCCCAACCAACCTGACTGCCAAAGCCGAATGTGGCACCAACTTGGGAACGCTGACCTGGGCGCCAAGTACTCACGCTATCCACTACACAGCTAAAGTGACCGGTACCCACGGACACGTAGTTTCCTGTTCCTCCAACTCAACAACCTGCTCAGTAAAGCTGGACTGTGGACATCAGTACTCAGCATTTGTGGTGGCTTCAAGTGCGACATGCAACAGCAGCAAGGGAGACACCTTAACTTTTACTTCAGGTATGAATGTGATTTATTGTTTTAAGTAATTAAACCCGCTGGATTCAACACATCTGTTTCATTTGATTTCAACCTCAAAACCAAATAATTCATGACTAAATAAATCCATCTATCATCCGTGCCGCAGCTCCCTGCTTACCTGACAGAGTGATAGCGGAGCTCGACTGCAAGGTGAACTCCTTTGCGGTGCAGTGGAGGGGGAGCATCGGCGATGTCGGCTCTTACACTGCGATCGCCATCGGCAGCGACGACACCCGTGCAACCTGTGACACCACTAACACAAACTGCACCATCAATAACCTAAAATGTGGCCTCACCTACAGTATTGTCGTCACTACGTCGTCAGTCGACTGTGGCACCATCAGGGGCTCCAACTACAGGATGCAGTCAGGTATCGAAAGTTCAAGACAAGATGGAGCCTTTTTTACTCTAATTATATATTACATTTAAAAGTTACTGAGGGGACATGAAATTACTGCTTCACATGCATATGGCCACTAGCGGGATTGTTGTACAGGCCCTGTGGTATAATACAAATATGTCATTACAAATCAACTTTTTTTTCCCCACCTCTTCATCATCAGCCCCCTGTAAACCAAACAAGGTGTTGGTGAATCTGCAGTGCAGCACTAATGTGGCATCGGTGACCTGGGGAAACTCCGGTCCAAATCAGACCCAGATGGTGTCAGCGGTGGACAGCAGAGGAGAGATCACCACCTGTAACTCCAGCAGCTCCGACTGCACCTTCGACCAGCTGAAATGCGGGGAGAGCTACCTTATCAGTGTGGTCGGCCACACAAATACATGCAGCAGTGAACCAGCTCTTGCAGAAAGGCTCAACACTGGTACTAATAATAAAAAAAAAAACAGGACTATGTACAGCAAGATGTGCAGCGTCACAAAGTATCAGAATTACACAGCTACTCACCAAAATATTTTTGATTTAGATTTTCTAAAATCATTTAGGTTTGCAACTGTAGAAACACTTTTTCAGCCTAATTTTATTGTTTTTTTCTTTCCAGTGGAATAATACTTACTTAGTACAAGTAGTAGTAGTAAAAATATTTAAGTATTATCAGCAAGATGTATTTAAGTATCAAAAGTAGTCATACAAAATGACTCCATAGTGTTATTCTATTATATATAATATGATGGTTTTTACTACTGAATGAATTGTATGAGCATCCATATAGTGTCGGTGGTTCAGGTGGCGCTAAGTGTACTTACACTACTTACTACTACTGTACTTGGCAATCATACAATCCGAATATTAAGCCACAAAGTAACTAGTAACTATAGCAAAAAAATGACTGTATTTGTAGCATAAATACTACAGTATTTACTTTCCACCACTAGTACCCAATAAGTCTGAATGATGCAGGAAATACTTGTGTTCAGTTACAGATGAATGAACTCATATTTATTTCTCTCTCGCTCCCCACCAGCTCCGTGTGTTCCTACTCACCTCACAGCACGAGTAGACTGCAACACCGGCATCACCGTGGTGACGTGGGACGCAGCACGTGGCGCCAGATCTTACACTGTCTATGCTCGGGGCAGTCTCGGCCACAACGCCGAATGTAACAGCACTGACACCAACTGTCATTTCCCCAACCTGGCGTGTGGGCAGGATTACTCGATTACAGTGGTGGCTCGCCATGACACCTGCGTCAGTTTGGTCAGCAAGTCCATCAAGGCCACCACAGGTAATAAAACACAACCATATCAGCTGATTAACAGTGATGTAGCTTTCACGGTTAAAAGATATTGCCAACATACAAAATTGAAGGGCTTTAATGAATCTTAACGGTACAGTCAGTAACATTTTACAGGCACTTTGCACGAAATAATCAGAATATATGAGGCTGAGGTAGAGTGTTGCTGATCAGTGCCAATCATGGCTTTGTCATCCCAAAGTGCACTAAAGCTTTATGAGGCTCTGCCCTTCCTGCTCTGTGTTTTTGGTGGAAATGCTGCAGACTCCCAGCCACCCCGAACTACTCACCATAAGCTATGCAGTTGGTGTAGTTTCTATAAAACCTAAGTTTACTTTGTGGAAGGAGACTCAGACTGTCCCATCTCTTAAGTTACTTATGATAAGCAACAGTAACATTGAAATTCATGTTAAAGTTGTGGTGACATTCGTGCTTGTTGTTTCTTATTGCTGCAACTTGGTGTTACTAAAGAGCCTTTTTTTACTGGTAGAAACTTTAAACAGGCTTCCAAAGTGTCAGGGCCATTAAAAATTCTCATATAGCCATATATAGCCATATAGCAAACTAAAAAATACACATCTATTTTCTATTTTACAGAGATTAAATTTTACTATGCATACCCACATGACCCCCTGTCTCTGTATTTACCTTTCTCTCTCTACATCCCTCCCTGTCCAGGACCTTGCCCCCACAGTGGTCTAAAGACTACACTGGACTGTAACACCAACACGGCTGTGATGTCTTGGACACCCGGCAGCGGCATCCTCTACTACAACGCCTCGGCCGATGCCTTTGCCATCACACACCAGATGACTTGTTCCACCAACGGCTCCGCCTGTAACATCAGTTCTCTGCGCTGCGGGGAGAGCTACAAGGTTAGCGTCAGTGGACAAGGACAGAACTGCCCCAGTCCTGCCCAGGACTGGCACCGAATCAACACAGGTAACCGATAGTAACTAGATAGAGAGTTTGGCTGGTATCTAGAATAACTTAACAAGATTTTTTTTTTTTAAATTTAAGTTGATGCTGATAAGAAATGATGACAATAGAAATAAGAGATGAGATATGTCAGCCAATAAGAAACAAGAAATTGCAGTACAAATATTTGGTCTAAGTATGAATGTTTTAGCTCCAAAATGACTTTTTCCAAAGCCCTTCTAAAAACTTTTTCCCACGTGACCTGACGTAGGTTTCTCCATGATGACGTTGCTACATATAAACCAATATAAACCCCCTAGTCCGCCTAGCCAGCAGCCACAGAGACGGACGGAGCACTCACTGTTGCTGCTGCTCAAAGTTTAAGAAATAATCTCTGAGCTCTCGTCCTGCCAGTAAACGGCTCCGGATCAGAGCAGAATCCGGTGTGACTTGTGGGTGTTATTTGTCCCAAAGCTCCAGCTCAGCATTATGTAAATTTGTTTTGAAAAGTGTTGTATAAATAAAGTTAATTATCATTATATGAGAGCTGAATAAAGTGACAGCAGAAGAAACATAATTTTTCCTAACAAAGGAAACCGTCTTTACTGAACTTTAAAAGGGAACTGAAGTTTATATATTTACTTTGAAAGCGTATAAATCTGCCTGACCCTCTCCTGTGTCTCTCCTGCAGCTCCCTGCCCTCCCACCCAGCTGAGGGTCAACTCATCCTGTGAATCAAACAACATCTTGGTGTCGTGGCAGGCCTCGCAGGGCTCAGTAACCTACATGGCCGTAGCAGAGAACGCGCAGGGCCGACAGTGGTCCTGTAACACCAGCAGCACCACCTGCCAGATATCTGGTCTGCTCTGTGGGCAGCAGTATCAGGTCTACGTTGCCGGTCTTGATGAAAAGTGTATCGGAGCCAAGAGCAACATTGAAGTGATTCATACAGGTGGGCATTTAAATCAATGTTAGGCTTTTCTATAGTCTCTTGAAACTGTATTTTCTTGTAAAGCAGCTTCATTTTACAAATCATACTGCATGATGTTGATTGATTCAGAAACTATATTTGATTTCACCTTTACTGTGTATGAGTAAAAATCTTTTATGATATTCCTCACATGCCCTCTTCTTGAGGCTTCAATTATCCACCTCATTCCATCACTGAAGCCACTATATGTAGGATTTGAAAATGTTCATCTTTGGCACCACCTAGTGGCAGAAAGACTGTGGTAGCGAGCAGTGCATGCTGCTACACACGCTAACTTATTCCTGCCATTCATGCCATCAGAATAATTGGATCTTTTAATCACATAAAAAATACACATGTAGTGGCTATTTGAAACTACAGATGCTGCTGCTGTAATGATTTATATCACCTCAGGAATAATTCAAATTCATCCAAGCATCTTACAAAAAATGAGCAAATAGCAGTTCTGTATCTCCCTCTAGGACTCATGTGCTCAATTTCTCTTACCGCTCTCTTTGCTCTTTCCAGCTCCATGTGTGCCGCAGAACATACAGAACAACCTCGACTGTCTGTCTGGTGTCCTCAACGTTACCTGGCAGTCGACAGGTTACGCTCCTCAGTTCCGTGCCTCTGTGGTGAGCAGCAACGGTCACGTCAGCATCTGCAAGACGGATAAGCATCACTGCGTAGTGCACAACATGGAGTGCGGACTGACCTACAACGTTACAGTTGTTGCCCAAGATAATGCCTGCAATAGCTCCCACAGCCCCATAAAGCAGGTCAATACAGGTATGCAGGATATGTTTGTCTTTTCTTAAACTTTTTTTGAATGTTTTATTCTGTCCATCTTATATTAGAAACTTTCTTTCTTTTCATCCTCTTCTTCTTCTTCCACAATCTCTCTCTCAGCTCCCTGTCCTGTCACGTCCTACATTCCCACTCTGGACTGTGACACCGGCGTTGTATCTGTAACCTGGACCGACAGTGTTGCGGGGGTCATGTACATGGTGTCGGCGATTGACGCCTCAGGTCACCAACACAACTGTAGCAGCAAAACCAACCACTGTGATCTCAGCACCCTGGAGTGTGGGACGCAGTATAACATTACCATCACACCATCCAGGAACGGATGTGTGGGCAGAGACAGCCCCACAAAAACGATCACAACAGGCAAGGATCAATAATACTTATTTCTTGAGTAATTTAATGTCTGAAAATAAAAAGAAATTTGAAGTTCCCAAAGAATTTCTGGAGCAGTAATGCACTCAAATTATTATTTTATGCAGTGACAATTTAAAAACAGTCAAAATAAATAAACTTGATGAACTGTCAGGTGAGTGTTCGTGAGAACTATGCACGGCTAATTTACTGATTTTTCCCTGGTTACTCTCAGTTCCCTGCACACCTCACCTGTCTGATGTGGAGATCGACTGCCTGACAAACTCAGCCTGGGTGATGTGGGAGGAGGCCGACGGCATTGAAGACTATGTCGTCTTAGCAACAAACAGCGACGGTGACGTCCAGACGTTCGAGTGTAACTCCACGTTAGACGGGACGTGTGCTCTGCCGCCTCTGATTTGCAGCCAGAATCTCACCTTCACCCTCAAAGCCCAAAACCAGCAGTGCCTCAGTGGACCCAGCAATGCTGTCGTGACTGAGACAGGTCTGTGAACATAAATACATAGTAAAACATCTTAAAAACAACAAAACAGGAAGTCACTTTAAACAATTATACCACAGACATATTGTGCCGTAGGTGATGATATTGTCAAACTAAATTGGTGTAAATTGACTTTAATTACAATTTTTCGCTTTTCCCCAAACATCCAAAATGGCTTTTGCTTTGTACATATTATTTTAGTAAAACATTGAAAACACCTGTGGTCAAACAGCTAGAGATGAGGTGCTCTGTGTTAAAAAATAGTTCTATTTACTTATTTGCTCTATTTAGTCACTAAAAATGATGTTTCAGGTCTGATCTGAATGCAATATTTTAATGAATCTGAAACGCCATGTTTGAATGTATAAATAGAGGAATAATTTTCTCCAGAGCAAGTTTTGCACCTCGTTTTTACCCCTTGAAATTATTACAATGAAATAATTTATTATGTAAAATATAAGGTAAAGTCACTGTGTGTAGAATTTCACTCATACCTCTTTCACTTTTCTACCTCTTTCAAATTCATGGCAGACGGCCGGAAAGCTGTTTTTAAATTGTATCTCACAGTGCTTCTCCTTCCCCCAGGTCCCTGTCCTCCTGAAAACGTAGATAAGTCAGTGGGTTGCGACAACCACACAGTCAGCATCTCCTGGGACTCCATTCCTGGTGCTGTAACGTACACGGCCACGCTGGAGAACATAAACGGAGACAGCACCTGCTGCACCACGTCGGACAGCAGCTGTGACATCACTGACCTGCCGTGTGGAGAATTCTACGTCCTGCTTGTCACGGCTGAGGGACGAACCTGCAACAGCTCCCAGAGTTCAGGGGACATAGTCAAGACAGGTTGAGAAAATTACATATACACAAGTATACAGTGTTAAAGCCCACATGTTACGAATTCTCATGCGGGCTTTGTGAGATAAACACAATGAAGATGAGATAATAATAGTTGTTTCTTGATTGATCTCTCTCCCTCAGTGCCGTGTGTTCCTGATAACCTCAAAGCCAACCTGAGCTGCAGCAACAATGTGGCCTCCATGTCGTGGAACTACAGCAAAGGAGGACAGCTTTACCATGTGAGGGCCGTGAGTACCGATGGTCACGTAGACGAGTGCACCTCCCATGAGAACCAATGTGATCTGACGGGCCTGCGCTGCGGCCAGTACTACACAGCTAGTGTGATGGCAGAGGACAGAGACTGCAGGAGCAAACCGAGCGACAGTGTGAAAATCAAGACTGGTATGCACAGACTTTCACTGTTGATTTCTGTGTGTGTTCATGAATTCTGAAATACTACAAGTTTTCACAAGAAACATAAGTTATCCAGAGCTGCAAATTTTTCCCAAACGTCTATGTTAAAGGTCTTAAGTTTCCCTATAAATCAAAAACTAGAGATTTATGTTTTTTGTTTTTCTAAGTCTTTTTTGTTCATGAAGCTTAGGTTTCCACAGGTGGCTCTCATTTCTGTTCCTCCTCATCTACAGTTGCTGTTACAGCTCATGCTAACTATCTAGGTCTAAACAAAACTGCTGTTGTTGCTGTTGGAAATTTTTTTCTGTGCACAAGCAGATTTTAAGGAAGGCTTTAAAGGAATAGTTGTTCGCTTTCTTGCTGAGAGTTGTTAGATGAGTAGATGGATACCACTCTGTAGGCTGAAGAGAAAGCTACAGCTAGCAGGCGCTTATCTTACCTTAGCATAAAGAGAGGAAACAGAAGGAAATAGTTAAAAGTATTAAAATCCATCTACCAGCAACTCTAAATCTCACTAACATGATATATCTTGTTTTTTTAATCTTTTCCAAAAATTATAGCATGACAACCACAAGTTGTGGTTTTATGGTGGTTTGTGTACAGAACTATTTCTTGGCAAGATGCAGCGACTTCCTGGAGTCCTGTTGTCACCCTGAGGTTAGCAGGCAACCAGCAGAGACTCCGGGAAGTCACTGTGCCCATTCAAGAAATAGTCCAGGACATTAACGCCTGTAAGACCACAACTAACCACCTAACCCCTAACCCTAAAAATATGAAAGTAGCATCAACTCTTAGCAAGAAAGCTCTCAACAGCTATAATCTACAGAAAATCATTTCAATTTCATAATAAATACAGTAATCAGTCATCAAAAACTCTTTAAGATGACAAAAAAAGACATTAAGCCATACACCACACCTTCTCTCAACCTCTCCTCACCAGTGCCGTGCACTCCTGCAAACGTCTCCTCTGTGGTGGACTGTAACACCAATTCTCTGACTGTGTCCTGGTCCGAGAGCTCGGGAGCCGACTCGTACCTCGCCACAGTGCAGGACAGCAACGGTCAGACCACAACCTGCCAGGGCACGACCGAGGGCTCCTGCAACGTGACGGGACTCGGCTGCGGTCAGATCTACCATGTGTCTGTGGTCTCCTCTGATGGATACTGCGACAGCCCGCCCACCAATGTGGTTGACACACCTTCAGGTAAGAAAGAGAGTCAAGTGACAGACATGGATCTTAAGGACAAAGGCTAAAATCAGACCTCAAACAAATTTGTAGGAAGATGAAGAGGACATTGATGCACTAATCCAACATTCAATAAACTGTAAATGCTCTGCTGACATGAGGAAACTTAGTTTTATCTTTGTTGTTGTTCTCATTTTATACTTAAAATAAAGGATCACATAGTTTCTTTAGGGGTCGAAGAGATTCTTTGATGTTTGATGATTATTGATGATTATACCGAGTGTCAGAGAGAACCACCTGTTCCAGGTTACACTAACGATCACCTGCAGAACAAGAAGAGATAAAGGTTAATACCAGATCAAACCTCAAGATGACACCAGATCAAACCTCAAGATAATTGTGCCAAAGATAACTCTAAATAAGTGTCTTACCTGTCCCTCTCTCAGTCCCCTGTAAACCGAGACATATCAAGGCAGTCATGGACTGCTACACGCAGATGGCTGTGGTATCCTGGTACCCGAGTGATGGAGCTCTATCGTACGTCGTCTTGGCCACCACCGCGTCAGGCCTCAATGTCACCTGTGAGACGAACACCACCCACTGCGATCTGGAAGGTCTGCTCTGTGGACAGAGATACTCTATCTCTGTCAAAGCTGTAGGAACGATCTGCAGCAGCATCGCTCACATGACAGGAAACCTGGTCACTGGTGAGCAACATGACACAGGATGAACCAAGCTGCAAACTTTAATCTTCCCATTAACTCACACATCATGTATTGTGTCTTATTTAATCTCCAACACTACTTCCCTCTTTTCTCTCAGAGCCATGCATCCCCAAACACATCAGCACCCAGTACAGCTTGACGATCGGCCAGGTGCTGTGGGACGTGGCCGCTGGTGCTGATAACTACACAGTGGAGGGGGTGACAGAGCAGGGCCTGATGGTCTCCTGTATCACTAACGACACCTACTGCGCCTTGTACAACATGAAGTGTGGTCAGTTGTACAACATCAGCGTCTCTGCAAACAATCATGTGTGCCAAGACGTGTCCATCTCAACAGAGCCAGTTATGATTAAGACCGGTGAGAAAACATTGTTGTAACTTTTCATCTTTTCTGTCATTTGTTTGTGTGTGTGTTTGTTATTGTGCAGCATAGATGAAAGATACTTCATGTATCCAGTGTGCATCATTCAACCTGTTTTGCCTCCTATTTTAACCTCAGAGCCTTGCCCGCCCAAAAACGTTCAGACCAATTTGCTGTGTGAGAACGACATTGGCGTCGTGATGTGGGAGGCCAGTTTTGGCGCCGTGGGCTACGAGGCCCGTCTCGCTGGGCGTGATGGCCACTCCATGTCCTGCCGCACTGAGAACACTTTCTGTAACGTAGAAGGCCTCCACTGTGGAGTGGTCTACTACACCAACGTCATCGCCATCGGAGAGACACTCAACAGCAGCATCTCCACCACCGTCCTGCTGGTCTCAGGTATGATGCTGTGTTGAGCTCCTTGAGAAAGGTTCTGTCTTTTTTCACGACTGTTAATACCGACTGTTAAAATACAACTGCTTTGTTAGCTTAAATCTAAAAATTACAGCAAAAAAAAAAGAAAAAAAAAATATATATATATCTTTTTTGGTATTTAGCCATACAAATACTTTTGGTTTTACTTGTCCAAGTTTTGAGATGTCTCTGTAAGATTTTTCTGCCTACACCCCAATACAATTGAGGTGAAGATAATTTTATTTGTGGCACTCATACTGTAGCATTGAAAAAGTCATTTTAAAAATGATCTGATCTCACTGTAAATGGTTTTCACTGGAACTACTTTCTACCAAAGAAATAGTAATAGTACCTGAGAAGAGAGAAATCTTGTTGAATTAACCACAAAAATATTTGTGTAAAGATATTCTACTGTTGAAAAGTTGAAAATTATCTGCATGACTTTACCACTAGAAGTAATTGAGAAGGTATAGTTTTTTGTGATTTTGGTAAACTGACGCTTTAAAGTACCAATGATTTTAAGTTTGCAACCTGATTTATTACTTAATCTACAAGAAGATCTGAAGATCTAGTGACATTTAGTGGCCTTTCTAGCAGGCTTTAGCTACTCTAGTACACTAAAGTAGTGTAAAAGTAAAGTACAACTAATGATGTTGCATCCATGTCCTGTATGTCTCACCCTGCCCATCTTCCCTTCTGTCTCCAGCTCCCTGTGCAGCTGGAAACGTGGCAGTTAACGTGGACTGCTACAACAACACAGCCGAGGTCTCCTGGAGCTCGGCCAGCGGAGCCAGCTCCTACCTGGTGACTGCTGTATCAGCTGATGGCTCCCGGGCTTCATGTGAGACTGCTGAGCAACAGTGTGATTTGACAGAGCTGCAGTGTGGTCAGACGTATAACCTCAGCCTCGCGGTCATCAGCGACCACTGCCAGATTGAGACAAACACTAATGTCACCTTCAGCACAAGTGAGTCCAATAACCTCCTCCCAGATCAGCTGGAGAACTGCTGACCCTAAATTTATTCTATAGTGTATCTTCTTTATCATAAAAAGAAAACACTTCAAAACTAGGGTCATGAAATTCTCCTTAGAACTATTTTTTTTCTTTTTGATACTAAACTAAACTTCTTGTCCAGGGCCGTGTAAACCTTTGTATGTTGGAGCGGACCTGCAGTGTGGGACGAGCACAGCCAACATGTACTGGGAGGAAACAGAGGGAGTGGAGCTTTACATGGCTACTGCCACCTCCAGCATGGGAATGACTCTGAAATGCAACTCCACCAACTCCACCTGCCAGTTCTCCAACTTGCAATGCGGGGAAACCTACGAATTCTCTGTAACCGCGTACAGTAACATGTGCTACAGCGAAATCAGCAGCACTGCGCAGGTTCAGACAGGTAGGGGGCATTATTATCAACTGTAATCAACTGTATATAAAGATATAAATGGAATTGTTCTGTACAATTTGGACAGGTGATAGTCTTTGTACTTTGTATTCAATAACCTGTACTGTGTTAAATTTCTCTCACCTTTTATGCAACAGACCAGAAGGGAAAAACAGGTTTAAATGTCAAAGGTTTTCTACAGAACTCAAGATCAGCTTTATTTAATTAAAACTATGGAACCAAAATTCCCCCAAATCTTATACTAGTTATAACCTAACAGATTAAAGAATTTCATACTTCCATATTTTATTTATTTGTCCTGCATTAGTATTTGAAGTTGGAGTGAATAATCACTTCAGTAGAGCTGAAACAATGTCAATTAACTGATTAGTTGATTAAATATTTGTCATTTTTTAAAGCAAAAATGCTTAAAAATTAGACTGTTAATTTGGGTTTTAGACTGTTTATTGGACAAAATAAACAGTTTGAAAATGTCAACTTGGGTTTTAGGAAATTGTGATGGACACTTTTCATGATTTTCTGACATTTTATTTAACCAATTATTAATTGATTAACTCTTTGTCCTCCAGAACCCTGCCAGCCAGCTGACCTGACAGTCGAGGGGTCATGTTACAATGAGACGGTGGTGCTGGACTGGTCGTCAGCTAAAGGTGCATTAGTCTACGAGGTGACAGCCACAGGAGACCTGGGATATATCACGTCTTTCCAAACCAATGACACAATGATAGAGGCTGAGCTGCCCTGTGGGCAGCTGTTTACTTTCACTGTGAAGGCTCAGGATGATCAATGTGAAAGTGCTGAGAGCAAGCCTCAAGAGTTCAAGACAGGTATGGCTCTCTTAATGTTTTGTCTAATGTAATGTATAAGAAGGTCATTATCATGATAATGCAACAATTCACCCTCTCTCCAGGCCCCTGCGTGCCTCAGCACGTACAGAGCTTTACACACTGCGAGGACAGTCTGGGCTCGGTCAGCTGGGCCCAGAGCGACGGGGCAGACTCCTACTTGGCCATCGCAGTGGGACAGGACGGCCACACCCACATGTGCAGCACAAACACCACCAGTTGCACCTGGGACGACCTGCACTGCGGCGAGCATTACACCGTTCATGTCATTGCCAACGACTACCTGTGCAGCAGCATGCCAAGCAACAGGACTTCAATACGGATGGGTACGCAGCTGAAGATTTTCTACTGTAGAAATCAAACATAGAACATTATGTTGATTTTTGGGGGGAGATTTCAAAGGCCAGTTTCATGTGATGGAAATAAACACTAATGAACAAACTGCTAAATGCAATAGAAAATTTTACATGATGTTAGAGAGACATCTACCAAGAATTAAGCAAATAAATCTCAGTGTTTCTCTGAAATGATACCACGTGAAAGGCACCAGCATCACAACTGACCATTTGTCTTCTTTTTGTAGCACCCTGCATACCAAAGAACTTGAAATCATCTCTGAACTGCACTATGAAGGTTAGTATTTTAAAATTTTGTGAACGCTGTTTTTTTTAAAGGATCTTCCTCAAGAAATATTAAACAATCTATTGTAATTATGCTCTGTGACGCCCTTTGTAACTGGTGTAATGAAAGGTTTAATTATTTTTATAGAAATTTAAGTTAAAATGTAATCTGTTTCTAAGGTGGGTTCGCTGAGCTGGAATGCAAGTGAAACCGCAACGTTCTACATTGTGACGGCAGAGACAAACAACGGTCACAAAGTGCAGCTCAGCACCAACGACACCTGGACCTACATTTCTGAGTTCCTGTGCGGCCAGGAGTACTTCCTGTCTGTTCAGGCCGTAGACTCTGTGTGCACAAGCCGTCCCAGTGTGCCGTCAAAGCTGAAGTCAGGTAGATTCCTATTCTATATACCCTAAGACAACATGTTTTTAAGCTGTTTTTGAAGTGACCCATTTTTGTGAATGCATTACCCTGGTAAGCAAAAGTTAACATACATGTGAAATACACTTCATCAAGGAAATGTAAATTAATTGTCAAATCAAGGACAGTTTTTGTTTGTTTGTATTCACTTACTATTTACTATTTCATTGATAATGATAAATCATAACAATAATTTGTTAGTTTAATCATTTATTGTTTTATTGTTAAATTTTGAAGAGGAGAAACACTGTATTTGACAACAATTGGTTAAAGGAATAGTTCAGTAAATTGCTTAGCTTAGCATAAAGATTCGAAACAGCTAGCAGTGACTTCCAGCAGAGACTGTAGAGGTGCTGGTACGTGGATTTTCTTATCATCAAACAGTCAGACTAGCTCTTCTGCTGTTTCCAGTCTTTATGCTAAGCTAAGCTAACCAGCTTCTAGCTGTGGCTTCATAGTAATGCATAGATATGAGAGTGGATTCGATCTTCGCGTCTAACTCTTGACAAGAAAGCAGATAAGCATATTTTTGTATTAATTAAACTTTCAGGATCAGTTCAAGACCTTTCAAGTCAAGGGGGGAGCCTCTACTATCAGAACTTGTACTCTTTGTAATGCCATCCCTTTTGAAAAAAAAGTATTTTCTCCCTCCTTCCATCAGAGCCTTGCCCTCCCACCAGCGTCTCCAGCTTCATGAACTGCCTCTCCAACATTGCTGTGGTATCGTGGACCGGCTCGGCTGGCGTGCAGTTCTACACCGCCACAGTGACGCAGGAAGATGGCCAATCACAAAGCTGCTGGTCTGACAGTGAGCACTGTGGCATGCCCAACGTCCACTGTGGACAGAACTACTCGGTGACGGTCGTCGCCTCCAACGAGAAGTGTAACTCTGACCCCAGTGAGGCCGACACACTGCAGTCAGGTGAGAGTTGATTATTATTTTAATCTCACAACTTAATGATTATTTTTCCTTATACTTCTTTGGTAATTTTTTTAAATCCTGCAAACAGAAAGCGTGAAGTTTAGTTTAATACTTTTTACTAAATCACAAAGCACAGATAAACTCTTACTTAGTCATCTAATCTTACAAGTAGAGGTCAATTTTCAATAAAATACAGGAGTTGTACCTTATAGAACTGGTTAAAGTTTTATTTATTTCTTAGCCATCCTACAGATTTCTTTGATATATGTAATATTTTATATTCTTTAGGCAGACGTAACAAACAAGCACTTTTGGGGCTTATTTTCCTCCTTCTGCTCACTATATTCCATTTTATTTATTCTGTATATTTATGTTGTTTTTCTTATCGCCATCCAAACTAAAGGAAATTATTTTAAGTATTGGTGACAGCAACATATCTTACAGCAACATGACAAATAAATGAAAAGAAATGTATATAAAAAATGTAATCTTTAGGGGAAGAAAACGTATTTAACTGTCTACAAACTGGTACCATCTTATTGTTTACTGAACTGAATTTATTAAATCTGACACCCTTAAAATGACAGCTTGGTATTTCTCAGACTTGTTAAGATGTTCTTCTTGTAACTACATGATTATTAAATCTTTTACCTATGCTTCTTTCCAGTTCCTTGTGTTCCTACTGATGTGAATGTGAAGATGGACTGTTCTAAAAATCAGGCTCTTGTGTCCTGGAGTGCCAGCAAGGGGGCACTGTCTTACAAAGTGACAGCTCAGAGCGCACAGGGAGCCGTGTCCTCCTGTGAGAGTACAGACCTGATGTGTGTCTTGACCAACTTGACCTGTGGACAGTCTTATACTGTCCAGGTGGTGGCACAGGATGACATCTGCTCCAGTTTGCCCAGCCCAGCCACCAATTTCAAATCAGGTAGAACATATAGATGGAAATTTGGATGTCAGAATGTTTACTTGGTAGACTTGGTGTATGACTTTTTGTCTCCCCTCCCTCTCTCAGTTCCCTGCACGCCCAAAATTGGTTCAGTGGTTCTGGACTGCTTCAGCAAGTCAGCCCTGTTGGACTGGAACTACGCTGGGGGGGCCTTGTACTACACCGCAACAGCCCGGTCCTCTAGCGGCCATGTTTCCACCTGCAGCTCCAACTTCACCAACTGCGAGCTGGAGAACCTGCAGTGCGGCCAGACCTATAATGTGATCACTGTGGCCTCAAACGACGAGTGTGACAGCCCCCCCAGCTCCAGGTTGCAGGTGGAATCAGGTAAGCAGTAAAACCAAGTCAAAGTTGTGGGGCAAGAATTTTATATGCTGCTTATTTTGGCAATTTAAGCTTAACTTAGCTTAATTTAACTAAGCTTAGCTTTAACTTAAAGGGGATATATTATGCTTTTTGTGATTTTCTGTTATTTTTATACTGTTATGATGTCGGACATCTGTGCTAGACATGGTCAAAACGATGTCTTAGTCTATCTCTCAATACTTTCTCACTTCCCCACCCTGTTTGTGGCTCTCATTCCTTCCATTTGAAGATGTAAATCTTAAAAAATAGGTCCTGACTCATGAATACAAAGCTTAATAAAAAAAGGCTGAATAATTTCCTAAAGCAGCCATAGTTTTTAGTAAATGTTACTCAAATAGGAGTAGTGTTTGTTGGTAGGAGTAACTTATTGTTGGTTTTGGTCTTCATGGGATTTGCTGAGAAAAGGAAAAAATATAATAGAGCATCACCAGACTCCTCCTTTAACACTAGCTGAGAATCCTCTTTTGCTGACCTCTAGTGTCTGAAGTTGTCATCACGCTGCAGTTATGCACCTGTAGACACACAATCAGGTGCAATATTTTTCACTTTCTAACTTAACTGTTTGTGTTTAATTTGATTACAAAAACAAATTAGGAAAGTTGTATTTAAAAAAACAACAACAATAAAACAAAATATCTTTTATTTAATTCTGAGAGTAAATTGTTTTATTTTATCAATTTATGAACAATGGCATATGCTCAGTGGCTCATTTCTCATCATTTCACCATTTTTTCTCAAAAATGTTACACTTGCAGGAAGACATCTTTAACTGTAAACAACAATGTAAAATATATATTTTGAAACAAAATCATGTGGATGTGTGGGGACACAAAATCAAGGTAAATGTCAGTTTAAACACATCTGTTTAAAAAATCGAGGTATTTATTTAATAATTATCAATAAATACAAAACATTTCCAGATTTACACTTTCTGGATGTGGTCAGAGTTAAATAATGCTTTTCAGTTTGGTGATTAGTTTCCATTTAAAGTCTTAACAGAAGGTTTATGACCTCTATTGACCTTGTTTGGACCGCCCAAATGTTTTGAAAGGCAGAAATGTCAGCATCTGGCATAGTAAAAAAAATGCCAAACATTACATATGTTTTACGGGGATTTTGTGTTTACTCCAAAAAGTAAACTTTATCCCCATCCTTCTCTCCACCAGTGCCTTGTCCTCCTGAGGATGTCGTGGTTGTACTGAACTGCTCTACTAACACGGCCCTCGTGGAGTGGCAGGCCAGCAAGGGAGCTGATTCCTACATTGTCCAAGCCTTCGGCGTGCAGGAACATGAATCTGGCTGCGAGACAGACTCAGAGTCCTGCGTCCTCTCTGATCTCTTGTGTGGCTTCACCTACAACATTTCTGTGATTGCCGTCAACAGCGAGTGCAATGTGTCGCAGAGTGACATCAAACAGCTACAAGCAGGTAAGGATAAGGAGCATGTTGGGGCCTGGCAGCATGACGTTACAGAAAATAATTAGTAAATTTTCAATTTTACATCACATACTGTAGAGTATGTTAATGAAACAGATTTCAACTAAATAATCCTTGTTTTCTCCTGCAGTTATTAATGTGTGGTTCTCCACTTCATGACCTTACAATTATAAGGTTCTATCTGACATTTTTGTCAAAAATTAGTTATTCACATGAAAATATTCTTTGACAAGTTATTAACATTTTGTGTAGGTTTATTTTTTCATTTCTGCATTATTGGCCCTAAAATTTGATCTGCAAAGCACCAATCAGGTTCCACCTCTTCACCATGTGACCTCACTGCTCTGTAACTGTGGTTAAAGGGAAAAATCATGAAATGTTGCTCAATCTTATATTTTGAAACCTCCAAATTAATTATTTTATCAAAATAATTATGCATGACACTGAGACAAACACCAACTGAGTTAAAAAAATTTTATCTTGTTTGAACTCAGTGAGAAGCAGATGTTTACTTTTATCTACCATGCTAGTCAGCTAGCTTGCTGAGTTTAATTGTTAACAATAATTAATGTTATTTTCAGTGATTTAATTTACTCTGACTACTTACAAATGACAGCAATGAAAGACAAAGTGTTAATATGTAAAAATATGAGATACATTCAGGCTGCTAGCTGCTGATGCTAACTCTACCTGCTGCTAACTGGGTTTGTGAGTGTTTAACATTATAACTTGAGTCCTGCAGCAGACACAGTGATGACAGTGAAACATTCAGAGCTCAGACACTGACAGAGACCCAAGTCTATCCAAGAAGTAAAAAAAAAAAAAGTAAATTTGGAAGCAGAAAAACATGACAGGTTCTGAAATGAAGAGCAATAAACAGAGAGCAGCAAAAAACAACAAAACAAAGCAGAACAAGAAGAGGAAATATCAGCTGATGAATGGAGAAACATTTTTAAATGTTCTTATTGTCTTGAATTTTGTTGTTGGAAAAACTTTATGAACTATATTATTAGTTAAAATCAGTCCCTGAAAACCAAATGTAGTTTGTACATTTACTTTACTTTCTAAATTTAAAACATCCAGCTAAATATCGTAAATCATAACTCCCTCCAGTACTTCACACATTGATTTTGTGTATGAAAACACAAGAACCTGATAATTCTAAGGCGTCGACTTGTACTAATGGAAGATTAATATTTCTCTCTGTGTGTCTGTGCAGTGCCTTGTGTACCGCAGCACGTGGAGGCTCAGGTGGTTTGTGAGTCTGGAGCCGTGGCAGTCTCGTGGGAGCCCAGCAGAGGGGCATTATCCTACACCACAGTCGCCCAGGGCAACGGTGGCTACGAGTCAACGTGCAACAGCACCGACACAACATGCCTGTTTAACGACTTGCTGTGTGGCCTCAACTACTCCATCACTGTTAGGGCTTTAGATGAGACTTGTGACAGTGCTGAAAGTTCTGCCGTGGAGATCAACAAAGGTAAAATCAAGAAATTTATCATGTGGCACCTTCATTAAACATTTATCCTAAACAGCAGCATTCAGTGCAGCAATAAGGCATATTGCATGTTATGATACTCTTTATTTATACCTGTCTATCTGTAGGGCCGTGCGTACCACAGAAGGTAACAGCAGAGATGGTGTGCAGCAATGACACGGGTGTGGTGTCATGGGAAGAAGGAGAGGGTGCATCCTCTTACATGGTGCAAGCTTTTGCACCCGATGGTCACAAGGTCCAGTGTAACAGCGCTGAAACCAGTTGCGAGCTACCCAACATGAAATGTGGCCAGCTCTACAACTTGACAGTGACAGCTCAGGATGGACAGTGTGACAACAGTCGCGCTTACCTCAACCTGCAGTCAGGTAAATAGAAACAATAAAATCTTTGCCATAAGTTAAGTGCTATGGTTTTTGTGTGGTGTGGTTTTGAGATGTCTGACAGTGGGGGGCCAGTTGACTAATAAGTTGCCTGGATATCGTTGCTGTTACAAGTACTATAAGGCCAGCCTGAAATTATATATTCCATAAGAGATTCATTAGACAACCCTACTAATCTCTAAACAAAACTAGTCCCGAGTTGTTGAAGAAATAGTAACTCACATTTGAAATTTGCCAACTGGTGACATCTGAACGTTAACTCACTGACAGCACGATTTCGAACAGTATCACACTTGCACCCTGAGATAGTACGCAGCTTGGGTTAATGGAATAACAATGACAAATCAATAATGAATTTTAAGAACTCTGAGATGAATTTCTCTGTGTTTGCTTGATTATTGAATTAGGGAGGTTGCATTGAAATCATTGCTAAGGTTTGAAGATAATTATCTCTGCATAAGTTTCTTCTTGGGACGTTGTTCTCCATTTAGTATGTTAAGTATTAAACTTGCTCTCTCTATAAAAGGACATTTAACTAACCCATCTAACCCATTGATGTTCCCAGCTCTCACATACATTATTAAGTAAGAAGAACTCTATCATCTCACTGTCTATCTTTCCTCCTCTCTCTATCAGTGCCTTGCAGGCCCACCAACGTCAGGGCGTCCCTACTGTGCCACTCAAATTCAGCTGCAGTGACATGGGAGCCAGCCAGTGGAGCGGTCTCCTATCTCGCTGTGGGTGTCACGGCAGACGGAGGCCATCAGATTGAGTGCAACAACACCATGACCCACTGTGATCTGAGCGGCCTGCAGTGTGGACAGACCTACAACGTGAGCGTGTTCGGCTGGGATGAGTCCTGCTCCAGCATGGAGAGCGACAAGGTTTACGTGCGGACAGGTACTCTCTAAACACAGAGGGCCAATGATCTACTCATTGTAAAGGCTTGTTGTGACTTTCTCCAGTGTAAATTTGCATTTGAAAGTTTTCTTTTGATGGTAATTTCACTGTCCATCAAAATAGCAACATAGAAATTCCCCGGGTAGTTAAACAATACTATATTAACCTGCGTTACTCTCCACTCTTTTTCCCCCGCAGCCCCCTGTGCACCACAGAACGTGACTGTTGATGCCCAGTGTGATAAAGGTGCTATGGCCGTGTCCTGGTCACCCAACCCCAGTGCCCAGTACTTCCACGTGGCAGCAGTGAGCAACACCGGGGCGAGACTCTACTGTAACTCCAGTGGCACAGTCTGCACCATAAAAAATCTACCATGTGGACGGAGCTACAATGTTACTGTGTTGTCTGTAAGAGAAGACTGCGAGAGCAAGCCGAGCCCTACTGTAGTGACTTCTTCAGGTAAACTTCAAGCTAGTGAGCCATTTGTTCAAATGCAACATTTTACACATCTCAGTGTGTCAGTGGCATGATGCACTGGAACTGGCGTTGTAACTCAGAAATTCATCCACTCATGCTCAGCAGGCTCCAGATTCTCCACAAGGGGGAGCTGTGTGTTATTTATCATATCAGGTCTAAACATGCCAACCGGCACCACCTATAGGAAAGGAAAGTACCACATGAGGGCAATGAATGTTACAGCCGCAGTTTTCCTTTTTATGGATGCAGTTTGACTTTGAACTTGCATGCGTTCCCTAGGTTTTGAGTTTTACATTTAAAGTTATAGTTCAACATTTTGGGAAATACAATTATTCACTTTCTTCAATCAATCAATCAATACCATGCTCAGCTGGGAGGCATTTATCCTAGCTCAGCATAGTAACTGGAAGCAGGGGGAAACAGGTAGCCCGGCTCTGTCCAACGTTTAAAAATATGTCTACCAGCACCTATAAACCTCACTAATTAACATACTGTAGCTTGTTTGTTTAACTCAAGCGCAAAAAGAAGGGGAGCATCTTCACATGCAGAACCCCCTTTCATGCCACAAAATTCAAATTGTATAATAATTTGCTGCAATAAATCTCCCAAAAAGTCTTGAAACAATTCCTTCTCAGTCTGAATGCTCATTCTTTTGCATTTCGCCCTCTTCAGCTCCATGTGTGCCCAGCAACACCAAAGGCCGCCTGGACTGCATATCTAATTCTGCCTGGGTGACTTGGGACGCCTCAGAAGGAGCCCTCAGCTACTACGTGCTGGCCCAGGGGGTCGGAGGTCACAACTCCACCTGCACTACCACCTCCTCTCCCTGTAATGTGCCAGATCTGAAATGTGGGACGCTTTACACCTTCCATGTCACTGCTGTCAACAAACACTGCAGCAGTAATAACAGCACCACCTTTGAGCTTGAGACAGGTATTTAACATGAATCTCTGATATCTCAAGATATGATTGAATGATTCTGGAGCATTTATAATTGTATCTGTCTGTCCTGTAGGTCCTTGTGCTTTAACATCCATCAGTGCAGTGACACAATGCAACAGTGACACAATCCTGGTTGAATGGGAGCTGACTCAGGACACACCCCTCTACCTGGTGACCGCCGAGGGTCACGACCAAACCCTCATTGCCTGTAACAGCTCCTCCAATTCATGTGTACTCCAGGATATTCGCTGTGGCATGCACTACAGCATCATTGTATCAGCTTCTTCTGATAAGTGCAGCAGCCTCAGAAGTCCGCCAAAGAAGATTAAAACAGGTATTCTTTCTGCTCACCAGGTAGCCAGATTCACTTTATCGCTTCACAGAAACTTATGGATTAAAAAACTCACTTCTATTATCAAAACTCACTTAAAGTTTTGAGAGGGTAAACTACAGTAGATCCACAGAAATATATAAGGTTATTCTGTCTTCTCTAGCGCCCTGTGTCCCAGACAACGTGACAGCGGTACCATCATGCGAGGAGAATGGAGCCACAGTGACGTGGGCCCACTCCCCTGTGGCCACATCCTACCTGCTGACAGCAACAGGAAGGGATGGACACGTCACGAAATGCAACACCTTAGTGAACAACTGCACCCTTGCTGAACTGCACTGTGGACAGCCGTACAGCTTGAGCATCACTGCCAGTGGAGACAACTGCACCAGCCCGCCCAGGACGGCGTCCTTCAGAACAGGTAGAGAGATGATCAGACATTTATTTTCTGATGAGTGAATTTACAAGAGGCTTGAAATGTATCATTTAACTAAAGCAACACTTGCGATTGGAGTAGACTGGATGTTAGTCTGTAAATGAGATAGATGATAAATTCTAGAGCTGAAATGGTTAGTCGAATAATTGATTGATAGAAAAACTCATTGGTAAAAATTCTGTTAATTGGCTAATCTATCAAGTCAAGGAAAGGACTTGATAGCTTAGGATATATTCCGAAAACAACTCCTGATTGCAGCCTCTCAGACATCAAGATTTCTGCTTATATGATAGAAAACTATTGTGTTTTGGACTGTTGTTCCTATAAAACAAGTTATTTGAAGACAGGCATTTTCCAATGTCATCTGACATTTTATACACAAAAAATGAGTATTAAGCAGATAAATTGATAATGAAAATAATTAGGAAAATAATCAAAATTAGTTCTCTGTGATTTTTTTTAATAAGTAACTCTGTTAATGTACTAATACAATCAATTTGAAGTTGGATTTTACACTGAAGTAGTCACCTCTCTTGATTAGACTTTATAAATATATATGGCCTTATCCCTTTTTTAGTCTCCTTTAAATCATGACCAATAAGGACAAGTTATCCTAAATTTTTTTGGGAACTGCAGGCCAGCTGTATGCTTGAATGTCTGACAGGTGTTCTTGTCTCTCTTCCCTCTCAGTGCCCTGTGAGCCCTCCAGTCTAGCAGTGGATATCGAATGCAAGACCAACTCTGCCATCCTTTCCTGGAATGCCAGTGAGGGTGCCATGAAGTATTTTGGCTTTGCCCAATCTATGGATGGAGACTCGTTCTACTGTGACAGCACCAACACCTCCTGCACCATCACAGGCCTAGAATGTGGCGACATGTACAATTTCTCCGTTGAAGCCTCGAATGGTATTTGCAACAGCTCGTTTAGTGCACCTCTGCAGGCTGGAGCAGGTAAATATCAGAGCTCAAAAATGAATCGATTACTGTAGGTAATTTAGCAAAAAATTTAAGAATAGAATAGAATATGCAGAAATGAATAAGTGTTTTTGGATACTAGCAATAGAATGACATTTATTTTACTGAAAAACCTTCAGGGCTTCAGGCCTCAAAGGTAACCTCCAAGATTTCTGTTTGTCAAACACAAATCAGTAGATATGACAAATGTTTTGTTTCCTCACGTATGCTTGAATGATCGATTAAAGAAGTACTCAATCAGCTGTTTGTTACTTTGCTGTACTTCTGGTTTAATGCCTGCAATGTAGTATAGCAAGTCTAATAAGTAGGTACAGCATAAAAAAATCTAATTATCCGACCAAAAAGGCTAGCGAGAATGATCTTTTACCCTTTGAAATTGTCACAAAAACAAGAGCATACATTTTTAACTTGGCTCATTTCACTGGTGAATTGCTATCTCCTTCTTCCTTTAGCTCCATGTGCTCCGACTGGTCTGAATGTCCTGATGCAGAAGAGTAGCCCAACTTACTGGGCCATGACGTCATGGGACAGTGTCAACTGTTCCGATGTCGAGTACCTGGTGGAGGTGACCGGTCGAATCCAAAACAACCCACAGGCCCTGATGGAGGTCTCTTCTTATTGGTGGTCCAGGAAATATTTTGATTTCGCAATGCCTTGCAGCACAGCTTATAACATCACTGTACGCTCCAGAAACCCAGCCGGGGTCAGCAAGCCTTCCAGCGCCCTTACTGGAGTCACAGGTAAGTCCACATTAGATTGTGTAGCCCATACATCACATTTTCTAGTGATCTGTACATATTTATCCAAAAAAAAAATTGAAGTTTGAAACAAAAGCTGTTCCTTTTTGCATTTAGGTTTATATATTGAGGAGATAGTCATGTATCTGTTTTATAGCATATTTGAAATATTAATATCTTGCTTTTTAATGTGTTTAAGCAGAATATGTCTTGTTATCTTCACCTCACAAATAAAATAAGACACTCCAGTCCTTCTGTTAACAGCATTTTCAACGTTTCCTTCCCAGTACCCTGTGCTCCACAGAATGTGAAATACTCTGGTAACAGACAGTCTGCTGTGCTGTCCTGGGAGGCGTCGGTGTTTGCCACAAGGTACACTGTCTACAATGTGTCGAGTGCAGGCCGCGTCAAGATTTGCAACACCACAGGGCTCTCATGCTCGGTGACCAACTTTGATCCTCGCACCGTTGAAGTGACGGCCAGCAATGCTGTAGGAGAGAGCAACCCTGCCAGCAATATTACAGGTCAGATGCATGGCGAGAAAATCACCAGCACTACACAGGACTCACGAAAATAATCTCTCCACATGTCATTCAACTCAAGCTGTAGCAGCAAGATTGTATTCCCCATTGCTTTTTCTTTCATCTAATTATTTCTTGAATCTAACTTTGTATAGTTCTGCTAAGCAAAATTCCTCAACGTCCAATAGTGTGCGAGTACATAAGGATGCTTTCACACCTGATCTGTTTGGTTTGGTTTAAACAATCTCTGGTGCTTTTTCCTGTTTGGTTCAGTTCGTTTGGAAGCTGTCAATCGAACTCTGGTGTGGACAAAACAGCCGGACTGAGACTGAGTTTGAAAAATCTGACATTTTTGATTAGATCCCCTTAAATTAGTTTTTTTAACAGAGAAATGTGGGCTGGGCAGGATGTTGAAAAATAACCCTTTCACTACTCTGCTGGACAAACTATAGAATGGTGACACTGTGTCAAAGCATATCTTTGGCATTTCTGAACTTCATTTTTCATTTTTACTGATATGTGAACAATGTGAATATGAACTGAACGGAAAGTAAACAATGTTTTGTTTTTATTTCCCTGCTCCGAAACAACTGAACCAAACTAAGGTGTGAAAGCATCCTATGTTTCTTATCTAATCAGGTCCAACAGACATTCAGTTTTAAGCCAAGGTAACACTGCAGCTTTCACAATGCAACAACAGTGAAACAACAATATTGCAGCTGTTGAGAAATGCAACTTAAGCTGAGAGACAAAAATAGATCAATGGGCACAGAGATGAAATGGATAATAGAAAACCACTTAAGTATTTGACTGGCTGTGTGTTTCATTTAATCACTCATTTCTCAACATTTTGGAAATGTGAAATCTGTAATGAGTATTCTCATCTTCCTCAGGTCCAGTAGGAACTCGGAGAAGAAGAGATTTACGGGCTACTCAGGTCTATGCCAATTTAGACAAAGGTAAGTGTAACATTTAAAGCTGCTACGATTAGTCGATCCTCAGAAAATTGATCTGCAACTATTTTGACAATTGATTAATCGTTATGAGACATTTTTTTAAGAAAAAATGCAAAAATTCTCTGGTTCCAGCTTCTTAAAATGTGAATATTTTCTGGTGTCTTTATTATTCTGTGATTGTAACCTGAATATCTTTGTGTTGGTTGGGACAAAACAAAACATTTGAAGTTGCACTTTGGGCTTGGTGAAAGAAAAAATGTAAATGTGATCAACATTTTTACCACTTTCTGACATTTTATAACATGATCACCAATAATGAAAATAATCATTGGTTGCAGCCCTAGTTATATTATATAACCGAGAGATAGTGTTATACATAGTGATCAAACATGAATATAAATTTATCAAAGGTCTTGTATTACAAAACGTCTAATTCGTTACCCATCTCTCTGTCTGCTCTCAGATCTTGAAATTCCAGAGACGCTGACTGTAACAGTAGGTGGGGTTTCCTTGTATGTGAAGTGGACGACAGTGAAGGATGCAACTGAGTACATACTCATCATTGAGGAGGAACAGAGAGAGCAGGAGGCCAACCAGCCACCTAGAGTGAGAACCGTGGAAGGTGATTTTTACACAGAGACTGACCTCAGGCCCTGGACGACCTACTGCGTCAGGCTTGCAGCCAAAAACGCCATCAGCCAAAGCAACTACTCCAGGCCAAAGTGCAGAACCACTGGTGCGTCCTAATGAAATACCACAGATCCACTTAAATAGACATTGGACTAAGCAGAAATACCATCATATGGGTTATATGTTTATCATCTCCACTCAGTAGCATCCATAACAGAATTGTGATCGGTTTAATCTTTAAACCTTTAGGGGGAAGATTGTAAAAAGAAAGTAATTACAACTACAAAAAGTCTTCTGTTTGGGTTATGTCTTACATGTCACAAATAAATTATGATCAAACATGAGGAGAACTTTAGATTGGAATTCATATAAATCTATGTTAGCAATAGGTTATATACATTCTCATAATTGTGGCTGGTATCATAGCAGCATGTGGCATTATAGCTGTCTAACAAAGTATTGCTGAAATTATATTTATCAACAATGGTTCTATTTTTGAGGTAGGTTATTAGATTATCTGGTTAAACTGAAAGTAGTGTTAACAAATAAAGTGATAATTTATCAAGCAATATTTTTTAAAATCATGCAGTATATTTTCTTTTTGATGTACTATATGACTTCTCATTCTGTGAATCTTTTTTAACAGTCCCAGAAACTGAAGAAAATCTGTGAAACATTAAAACGCCCCTCTGTATAAACATCAGTGTTGACAGTTTTCCTTTAATTTAATTTTATCATTTTGAGAATCCACATTCTGCAAGGTGTAGAACAGTGTGAGTTTCAATAATATCAAAAGTCCATCAAATATGCTGCACAAAAAGTTGCTTAATTTTTACAGACATGTCAACTTTATGCCATGCAGTTTGATTTTTAGCCAGACCATTAAACAGACAGGACCATGAAGACTGAACGTCTCGTACTGATTTACCTTTTCTAATAGGAAACCTGCACTACAACCTACAGCAGCTGGTGTTTGGTAACAGTGAAGCTTCTGTGAAACATTGTTAATTATTCTTAATCCTCCTGTTTCTTTAAATTTATCTTTATCATTTCTGGTTGAGTAATAAAAGGCCAGATTATATGAAAATGATTACACAGAGTCTATTTAAAGGTTCAGACAACCCTGAAACCAAAGCAACTTAATAGGATTCAGCCATCATTCATTTTATTGTTTACACCTTCTTACTGTGACATGTCCAAATGTTTTCTGTAAAAAAAAAGTTCTATAAGGAGCTTTCAACAGTCTGGACAATTTCACTTCACTAGTTGTGCTTGTATCATGCACCATAGTGTCTCCATATACTAGTATCATAGTATATCGTATTATTCAAAATTCAAATATATTACTTGACTGTAAAACAAATAAAATTACTAAAAACTAGAATTATGAATAAATCACAAAAATACCAGATTTTTTTGTTTTGTTTTGCAATTAGTCCGTTTTTACTGTCTTCATTATTTGATATTTGAATATTTATTCTACTGTTCAGTGTCCTGATAAAAATATCAATTTGGCCTTTTATATCACAACACCAACTTCACAACAATGTATTTTAGCGCTATATGTGAAGTTAAGTTTGTACGTACAAGTTTGGAAAATGATGTCACACAGATTTGGATACTTATCAGTTTTATTCTTTTCTACATAATCATGCTGTTTATCAGGGATCCTGGACAGTCTGGACACAGCACATCATCACATTTAGCAAACTGAAAAAGACATAATTTAATTGCATATTGAAAACAGTAGTGTCATATTGTTTAAGTCATTTTTGTGTCATCATAATCATAATTGTGTACCATACTTTTAAGAATTTCAGGTACTTGTATAACATATGCACAACTTCCAGTATATTGATAACAGGCCTCAATTACACATATCATGACATTCATTATATTTGGCCATTTAGTAGACTTTAGCCAAATAATGCACTTTCCTTTTTCTTTGCAATATTTAGGCTACTACAGAACCTCATCAATTATATATACAGCAGATATACTTTTTTAAAGTACAATAAGATTAAATTGTAAGAATACCTACTAAATAGTTTATAAACAAAGGCTGTTAAAACTCCATCATCTATATTGGCAAATTCAGTTTTTTATATACGTATACTTTATATTCTCAGTACATGTCTTCTTACTGTCTTAATATAGTTAATATGAGTTAATATATTTACTGTATGTCACAACACTGTGGTTTTACTGTGTTCTTAAAAAAGTATTCTGAGCTGATGTGTACAGTTGACAAAACAAAACAAATTTACTTCACCTTCAATCAAACTGAATTCACCTTAATGAAATAAGTCAGTTTATATACAGTATATGACTATTCTCTACATTATCTTGGCCTCACAGGTACCTGGCTGCAGTATTTGAAGGCTGACAATGAGTTTAATGGATTTTCTAAACCAGGGGTAGAAAAAGGCATAGATCAGAGGATTTAAAGTGGAGTTACAATAAAATAGCCAAAGTTCAGCTGATGAACCATATACTGTGGTGTCTTGTCCTGCTAGAAAAGCACAGTAGTTCGGACAGAGACAAAGTATAAACACAAGTAGGACAATGCCAAGAGTTCTAGCAGCCCTCATCTCAGATTTCTTTGCAACTACAGTCAGAGTTCTTGATTTGACAGCTACAATTTGAGACCGCATAACACGTGCCTGCGACACAGCAACTACAAACACTCTCATATAGAGAACTATGATAACAGTAACAGGGCCGAAAAAGGTGAGAATAAAGTCTACTGCCCCTGATATGTAGCTTATGATAAGTGCACATTCTTGGGGGCAGGGATTTAACATATCTATATGGGACAAGTGATCTTTTACTATTATGAAGTTGTAAATAACAGAACAGATCCAACACAAAGACACACAGGTTTTAGCTCTGCTCGGCGTTATCATGGAAGAATAGTGCAGAGGGGCACAAATAGCCACATAACGGTCCACTGATATGAGCACCATGCTTCCAACAGAGGAGGAAGTGAGGATAAAGCCCAACAACATCAAGAGAGCACATGTGATTTTACCCTGAAACCAGCAGGACTGCAGGGTGACAATTTCAGCTGGCATCACTGCAAGGCCCACAAGCAAGTCCGACACAGCCAGGGAGAGGAGGAAGACATTGGTGGGGGTGTAGAGCTGCCTGTTGTGGGAGATTATGATTATTTCAATCAGTGGTAGCTTCCTCATGTGTCTCATTTTCATAACATTACACAATGCAAATGAGTTTAGATCACAGCAAATATTGTGAAAATATAGAATACTTTTCTTTTATAGACACAACAATAACCCACATGCGAAATAAATCTCCACACTTTCTGTTTGGCAGAAATGAAGATTATAATGATTACTGCTATTGTGACACCTTTATGCAAAGAAGCCCATTAAGAATGAAATTTTCATTTACAAGTTAAAGTACTAACATTCAAAAATCTTGTATGCAGGACTAAAAGCCAAAGTTGGTTTTATAGCATTGAATTTAAAAAAGCTCAATTTTATGGAAACTGATGTTGAGCTCTTTCCCCTAAAAGTTAAACTGTTCCAACACCTCTACCTGCTATTACACATTACCAGCTGTAATAAATCAAGAAAAGCATCTGTGCCTGAAGTGAGAGATGGAGATTACAACCAACAGGTTGAGTGTCACGGTGAGCAGAGCGATGCAGTACAGCAGTGTTTTGATGATGACTTTGGTAGAAACAGGCGTTGACATGCAGGAGGTGTTGAGGGGAGGGGTGCAGAGCTCTGCTCGTTCCAGTGTCTCTACCATCGTCAGAGGAAGTGACTACAGATCTGAACAGAGAGCTGCTGAGGTCTAACAGCCCTCTGATTCACTTCTTCATGACATCAGTTATTTATCTCTCATCTTCTTCATTTCCATCATCCTTCCTTTTACCCTCCCTCTTTTCCCCTTCACACACTCCCATCTGTTTTTCCCCCCAACTCCTCCCACTCACCAACTTTTGCTCTCTTCCCCATTTCATCATTCACTCCCTCTTTCAACCAGTATTGGTCCCCAGCTATCACACCCTGTTTTTCCTCTTTATCGTCATTTATCTAATTATTGTTCCTATTTTTTCTTTAGACATTGCCAGGATGGACATAATAATACTATGTTAAAGAAAACAGTAAATGTCACAGAACTACTACTGTCTACCAAAGAAATATCCCCTATGAATGTCAAATAACAGCAGGTTCCAAATAAAAGTCCAGACCATAATCCATTCAAGTTCGAGTTAATACTGTCCATAGATGACATAACCTACCCCCCACTAAAACTAAGACACCAGATAAAATATACAAGGGGAACAGATATAAGAGACAAATAAAACATAAAATGCTTGCTACTCAAATGCCTGTCTAAACAGATGGGCTTTTAGCTGCTTTTTAAAAGAGTCCACAGTTTCCTAAGACCTGAAGCTTATTGGGAGACTATTCCAAAGCTTAGTGGCTGCTGACTGGAAAACACCGAAGACTGTGAGAAGATGAAGATAAGGCACCAAGATTCTATCTGATTGATGAGTGAACATCATCAGGACCAAAATTCAGGACTTCAGTTTTATCTGCATTTAACTGCAGAAAATTATTTGCCATCCAGTTCCTACGTTTAAACAGTTGTGAAGTACAGAGAGTTTGTGAAGCTCATCAGGTTTAAATGAAAAATACAACCGGATGTCATCAGCGTAAAAGTGGTAAGAGATGTTGCTAAAACTACTGATCATATGTCCTAGTGGCAGCATATATATGGAGAATAAAATGTGTCCCAAGACCGATCCCTGTGGGACACCACATGACAAAGACATGATATGACAAAGCTGCACTATCCGAGACAAATTCACCTACAGGGACCGACAAAGACCTATCTGTGAGATGTGAGGAGAACCACTCCAATACAGTCCCAAAAATGCCCACCTGTGGATTAAAATGTGTTTGTCCACAGTATTGAACACTGTGCTAAGTTCCAATAAAACCAAAACTGAACAATCTCCGGCATCTGAAGCCATTAAAATATAATTTAAGACCTTAAGGAGTACAGTTTACAGAAACCAGATTGAAATTTATCAAACACCCTGTGTAATTCCAGTATTTGAACAAGTTGCTTCTCAACAACCTTTGCTAAAATTTTGGAAAAGAAAGAGAGTCTTAAAATGGGCCTGTAGTTCTCTGACAGGGAGGGGTCCAGGTTTGGTTTCTTCAATAAAGGTTGAACAAGAGCATGCTTAAAGTAGCTGGGGACACACCCTGAGAGAAGAGGGCGCACTGAGTCGCACCTACGAGCATGGACCTTGAAGAGGAGCCCGTCATGTCCAAGAAATAGAACTTTATGAACAGACAAGGTGTAGACCAGGACGCTGCCGTGCATATGTCCTCGACACTCACCCAACCAAAAAAGGCTGTAGACGCTGCCAAGCCATGTGTGGAATGCGCTTGGACCACAATGGGGGGATCCTTACCCTCCTGCCTGTAAGCTTAGGAGATGCACTCACAAACCCAACTAGCTAGGGGCTTCTTGGATAGGGCTTTACCACCCACTCCTTCTCCATAGCACACAAACAGATGTTCAGAGCACCAAAAGGGTGCCGTCTGTTCAACATAACATGCCAACGAACATACTGGGCATAAGAGGTGCAGTTTTGCCTCCCTGGCATCCTCATGGGGTGGAGGACAAAATGCCTCTATCTGAATAGTTCTAGACCTGAATGAGCTCCTTATGTTCTTAGGAACAAAGGAGGAGTTTGCTCTGAGAGTAGCACCACTGTGGTCACCACGAAGCAGCAAAAAGCTGAAGTGAACCGTCAGGGTGCCCAATTTGCTCACTCTTGTAGCTGAGGTCAGCGCAAGCAGCAAAGCAGTCTTGAATGAATGAATCAAGAGGGTTGCAAGGACTCGATTGCAGCTAAGCTAGCGGCAATTGAGAGTCAGCAGTTGGGTCATGTAGTTAAAAATCCAGGCATCCAGTGATTAAAACCTTATACTGGGTTAAAACATGTACATAAAAAAGCAAGGTTCTAAAAAGTGTATCATAAAATTCTGGCTTAAAACTGGTTAAAATGTCAATTTATGATCCTGTCCAACATGGACCACGCCGACACATGTGCACTAGAAAGAGTGAGCACGGGAATCAACTGGGCTAGGGGTAAGCAAAACCCTGGTACTGGCAGGTGCCTGCTACCCTGACCCATCAACCCACTCCAACCCTGCTGGGCTCCTGCAGAGGGACTGTCCTCTGTTGGTGTAGGAGGCACACTGACAAGACATGAACGTAGGTTATTCCTCATAATTGTGGCTGGTATCATAGCAGCATGTGGCATTATAGCTGCCTAACAGTATTCATGAAATTATATTTATCAAAAATGGTTCTATTTTTGAGGTACGTTATTAGATTATCTGGTTGATTATTAAACTGAAAGTAGTGTAATCAAATGAACTGATAATTTATCAAGTGATATATTTAAAAATCATGCAGTATATTTTCTTTTTGATGTACTATATGACTTCTCATTCTGTGAATCTTTTTTAACAGTCCCAGAAACTGAAGAAAATCTGTGAAACATTAAAACGCCCCTCTGTATAAACATCAGTGTTGACAATTTTCCTTTATTAAAAACTTCAGTGTGTCTGTTTGTGTAGTGTTGAACTGGTAACTGAAGGAATCATGGTATGTTAACTTTTAATTTTACCATTTTGAGAATCCACATTCTGCAAGGTGTAGAACAGTGTGAGTTTCAATATCAGAAGTCCATAAAATTAAATATGCCGCACCAAAAGTTGCTTAATTTTTACAGACATGTCAACTTTATGCCATGCAGTTTGATTTTTAGCCAGACCATTAAACAGACAGGACCATGAAGACTGAACGTCTCGTACTGATTTACCTTTTCTAATAGGAAACCTGCACTACAACCTACAGCAGCTGGTGTTTGGTAACAGTGAAGCTTCTGTGAAACATTGTTAATTATTCTTAGTGTCTTTAAAATTATCTTTATCATTTCTGGCTGAGTAATAAAAGGCCAGATTATATGAAAATGATTACACAGAGTATTTAAAGGTTCAGACAACCCTGAAACCAAAGCAACTTAATAGGATTCAGCCATCATTCATTTTATTGTTTATACCTTCTTACTGTGACATGTCCAAATGTTTTCTGTAAAAAAAAAGGTCTATAAGGAGCTTTCAACAGTCTGGACAATTTCACTTCACTAGTTGTGCTTGTATCATGC
Organism: Scomberomorus guttatus; assembly: GCA_038419695.1. Classification (NCBI taxonomy): domain Eukaryota; kingdom Metazoa; phylum Chordata; class Actinopteri; order Scombriformes; family Scombridae; genus Scomberomorus; species Scomberomorus guttatus. The sequence continues at coordinate 26,971,590 of CM076454.1, read as the reverse complement.
ACCATAGTGTCTCCATATACTAGTATCATAGTATATCGTATTATTCAAAATTCAAATATATTACTTGACTGTAAAACAAATAAAATTACTAAAAACTAGAATTATGAATAAATCACAAAAATACCAGATTTTTTTGTTTTGTTTTGCAATTAGTCTGTTTTTACTGTCTTCATTATTTGATATTTGAATATTTATTCTATTGCTCAGTGTCCTGATAAAAATATCAATTTGGCCTTTTATATCACAACACCAACTTCACAACAATGTATTTTAGCGCTATATGTGAAGTTAAGTTTGTATGTACAAGTTTGGAAAATGATGTCACACAGATTTGGATACTTATCAGTTTTATTCTTTTCTACATAATCATGCTGTTTATCAGGGATCCTGGACAGTCTGGACACAGCACATCATCACATTTAGCAAACTGAAAAAGACATAATTTAATTGCATATTGAAAACAGTAGTGTCATATTGTTTAAGTCATTTTTGTGTACCATACTTTACAGGTACTTGTATAACATATGCACAACTTCCAGTATATTGATAACAGGCCTCAATTACACAAATTATGACATTCATTATATTTGGCCATTTAGTAGACTTTAGCCAAATAATGCACTTTTCTTTTTTCTTTGTAATATTTAAGCTACTACAGAACCTCATTCATTATATATACAGCAGATATTATTTTTTAAAGTACAATAAGATTAAATTATAAGAATACCTACTGAACAGTTTATAAACAAAGGCTGTTAAAACTCCATCATCTATATTGGCAATTTGTTTTTAAAAAAATATAGTTTATATTCTCAATATGTGTCTTTTTACTGTCTTTCCCAAGTTAATATATTTACTGTATGTCACAATACTGTGGTTTCAATGTGTTATTTTAAAAAGTATTCTGAGCTGATGTGTACAGTTGACAAAACAAAACAAATTTACTTCATCTTTCATCAAACTGAATTCACCTTAATGAAATAAGTCAGTTTATATACAGTATATGACTATTTTCTACATTATCTTGGCCTCACAGGAACCTGGCTGCAGTATTTGAAGGCTGACAATGAGTTTAATGGCTTTTCTAAACCAGGGGTAGAAAAAGGCATAGATCAGAGGATTTAAAGTGGAGTTACAATAAAATAGCCAAAGTTGAGCGGATGAATCATCAACCGTGGTGTCCTGTCCTGCTAGAGAGGGAGAGTAATATGGACAGAGACAAAGAATAAACACAAGTAGGACAATGCCAAGAGTTCTAGCAGCCCTCATCTCAGATTTCTTTGCAACTACAGTCAGAGTTCTTGATTTGACAGCTACAATTTGAGACCGCATGACACGTGCCTGTGACACAGCCACCACAAACACTCTCATATAGAGAACTATGATAACAGTAACAGGGCCGAAAAAGGTGAGAATCAAGTCTACTGCCCCTGATATGTAGCTTATGAAAACTGTACATTCTTGGGGGCAGGGATTTAACATATCTATATGGGACAAGTGATCTTTTAAGATTATGAAGTTGTAGATAACAGAACAGATCCAACACAAAGACACACAGGTTTTAGCTCTGCTTGGCGTTATCATGGATGAATAATGCAGAGGGGCACAAATAGCCACATAACGGTCCACTGATATGAGCAGCATGCTTCCAACAGAGGAGGAAGTGAGGATAAAGCCCAACAAGATCAAGAGAGCACATGTGATTTTACCCTGAAACCAGCAGGACTGTTGGGTCACGACTGCAGTTGGCATCACTGCAAGGCCCACAAGCAAGTCAGACACAGCCAGGGAGAGGAGGAAGACATTGGTGGGGGTGTGGAGCTGCCTGGTGTGGGAGATTATGATTATGTTGGTTAGTGGTAGCTTCCTCATGTGTCTCATTTTCAGAACATCACACAATGCAAATGAGTTTAGATCACAGCAAATATTATGAGAATACAGAATATGTTCCCCTTATAGACACAACAATATAAAAAATAAATTCTACATGAAAAATAAATCTCTACACTTTTTTGAACTAATATAAGGCAGTTTGGTGGAAAAGTGAAGTGGGAGAATATCATGACCACTACTATTGTGACACCCTTCTACAGAGAAACCCATTGAGGATGAGATTTTCATTTACAGGTGAAAGTACTAAAATCTCTAGCTTGTTTTAGCTTTTTAAAAACACAGTGAAAAAGCTTGTATGCAGGGTGGACTAAGAGCCAAAATTTGTGTCAAAAAAGCATAATTTTATAAATACTGATGTTCAGCCATTTCCCTTCCACCCATGTTGAATAGTAAACTACACAAATGTCTAAAAGTTAAACTGTCCCAACACCTCTAACTGTTATTACACACAACAAGCTGTAATAATTCAAGAAAAGCATCTGTGCCTGAAGTGAGAGATAGAGATGACAACCAACAGGTTGAGTGTCACGGTGAGCAGAGCGATGCAGTACAGCAGTGTGTTGATGAGCATGACTTTGGTAGAAACAGGCATTGACCTGCAGGAGGTGTTGAGGAGAGGGGTGCAGAGCTCTGCTCGTTCCAGTGTCTCTACCATCGTCAGAGGAAGTGACTACAGATCTGAACAGAGAGCTGCTGAGGTCTAACAGCCCTCTGATTCACTTCTTCATGACATCAGTTATTTAACTCATCTTCATTTCCATCATCCTTCCTTTTACCCTCCCTCTTTTCCCCTTCACACACTCCCATCTGTTTTTCCCCCCAACTCCTCCTACTCACCAACTTTTGCTCTCTTCCCCATTTCATCATTCACTCCCTCTTTCAACCAGCATTGGTCCCCAGCTATCACACCCTGTTTTTCCTCTTTATCGTCATTTATCTAATTATTGTTCCTATTTTTTCTTTAGACATTGCCAGGATGGACATAATAATACTATGTTAAAGAAAACGGTAAATGTCACAGAACTACTACTGTCTACCAAAGAAATATCCCCTATGAATGTCAAATAACAGCAGGTTCCAATTAAAAGTCCAGACCATAATCCATTCAAGTTCGAGTTAATGCTGTCCATAGATGACATAACCTACCCCCCACTAAAACTAAGACACCAGATAAAATATACAAGGGGAACAGATATAAGAGACAAATAAAACATAAAATGCTTGCTACCCAAATGCCTGTCTAAACAGATGGGCTTTTAGCTGCTTTTTAAAAGAGTCCACAGTTTCCAAAGACCTCAATTTTATTGTCAGACTATTCCAAAGCTTAGAAGCTGCTGGTTGGAGGATCTAAGAGCTCAGCTCGTGGTGTGGGGGTGAAGTAGGTCCATAATATACTGTAGCACCTCGCCATGTAGGGCTCTATAAGTGGGCACCAAAATTTTAAAATGAATTCTAAAATTAACAGGAAGCCAGTGCAGTGAGGTTAAAATAGTTGTAATATGTGACCATCTGTTGGATCGTGTTAAGAGCCTAGCAGCAGCATTCTGGACAGTTTGTAAGTGGTGTAAGGAAGATTTATTAAGGCAGTTAAAAAGAGGATTACAGTAGTCCAAACATGATGAAATTTAAGCATGTATTAGCATCTCCATTTCATTTCAAACAGGAGAGACTTCATTTTTTTATGTGACAATAATTTTATTGAACATGCAAAATGAGATGAAAATGTGAAAAGTCTTTAGCGATTAAACGCCATCGTGATGTCATCATATTTATAAGGGGGAAGTTAAGGTGAGAGTAGAATAGGATATACCCCGATGGAGTCTAGACACTGGTGGTGGTGATGAATAAGGGAATATTGGCATCTGGATGACCTGGCGCTGATGTGATGAAGTGGAGGTGAATGGGGTGGCAGATGGTTACCAAGATTTGCACTGAAATGACAGCTGACAATGACAGAGAGAAGGACAAATTTAAAGTTTGGCAGCTAAGACGTGATAGGCTGATAATTAACAAATCAGATTCCGCCATGATTTCTAAGAGAAATGCCCCTAGTCAGCTGATTCAAGAGCAGGAAAAGCGGGGGGGAGGAATGAGAATGAATGAACAAGTAATAGATAGTCCTCCTGCTTGAACTTATGCTAAGCTTGATACAATAGACCTGAGTTTGTCTATGTTTCTTAGGTGAAAGAAACATGATCGAGTCATAATCGAGTCTTAATGTCAGCTTCAAAACTCATGGATTGGTCAATTATGAGAGAAGACTGAGAAGATGAGGATAAGGCACCAAGGTTCTGCCTGATTGATGAGTGAAGATTATCAGGACCAAAATTCAGGACTTCAGTTTTATCTGCATTTAACTGCAAAAAATTATTTGCCATCCAGTTCCTAATTGCGTTTAAATAGTTGTTCAGTACAGAGAGTTTGTGAAGCTCATCAGATTTAAATGAAAAATTCAACTGGATGTCATCAGCGTAAAAGTGGTAGGAGATGTTGCTAAAACTAATGATTATATGGCCTAGTGGCAGCATGTATATGGAGAATAAAATTGGCCCTAAGACTGATCCCTGTGGGACACCACATGACAAAGCTGCACTGTGGTTTGGAATGTGTTGGTCCACAGTATTGAACACTGTGCTAAGGTCCAATAAAACTAAAACTGAATAATCTCCAGCATCTGCAGCCATTAAAATATTATCTGAGGCCTTAATGAGAGCCGTTTCAGTGGAGTACAGTTTACAAAAAACGGATTTAAAATTTATCAAACACCCTGTGCAATTCCAGCATTTGAACAAGTTGCTTCTCTACAACCGTTTCTAAAATTTTGGAAAAGAAAGGGACTCTTGAAATGGGCCTGTAGTTCTCTGGCAGGGAGGGGTCCAGGTTTGGTTTCTTCAACAAAGGTTAAACAATAGCCTGCTTAAAGTAGCTGGGGACACACCCTGATAGAAGAGAGTGGTTTATAATATTAACTATGCAGGGTCCAATAAAGTAAAAAAAACTTTAAAAACAGAGAGGTTGGTAGGACATCGAGTGGGCTTGAGGAGGGTTTCATTTGTCCTAATAAGACTGCAATATCATCTATGGACACAGGACAAAAGGAGTCCAAGATGTATAGATTTGAGGAACCACTAGTAAGTGAACTGGACAAGGGTGAGATATTTGCCCTAACAGTTACAACCTTGTCTATTAAATATTTAAGAAAGTTATTACAGTCACTGTTTGAGAAAATTGGCAGGGTAGAGGTGCTGGGAGAGACAATATAGTTTACAGTGTCAAACAGGACTTTAGGGTTCCTCTTGCTGGAAGAAATTAGATAAGGGAAATAAGAAGATCTCTCAGCCGTCACCATATTGTTGAAGGTACCCATGAGTTCTCTTAGATGCAGTCTGTGTACTTTGAGCTTCATGGCTTTCCACAAGTGTTCAATCTTTTGACATTTTCTAAAAGTCCAGATAGTTTCATTTATCCATGGGGATGGATTTTTGGAGATCTTTCTAAGTTTCAGAGGAGCCAAGTTATGCAACACCAAGGAGCAGTGAGTGATAAATGATTAGACTAAAGTGTCCATGTTTCCATCCTTTAAAACAATATTGCTGTCAAACACCGTAAAGAAACTGACAGCCGCAGCCTCGGGAGAATGGTTCCAGAACAGATTAAAATTGTCAATAAAGCCAATATTGTGAGCTCTACAGGCGGACTGGAGCCAACTGTGGAGACTGAGGATTCTGCTGAAATGACCTGCTCCACAGGCCAGTGTGGTGTTTGGACCAGAGACAGTCTTTCCACAGCTACATAAAAACTTAAAAAGGTCAATAACATCCTTTTTGGTCAGCTCAGACTGCAATATCATTTGTCCCCACATGGACTATAATGAAGGTTATGATATTGTAACCCTAGTTTTATAAGCACAGGCAGAGTCCTATACTGGACTCTATGGGTAATACTCTCTTCCAATCACATGCATGCAATCGCCCACTGAAATTTGCATGTATGTAGCTAGCCAATCAGGACGTACCTACCGATTACGTGTGTGTCTCACACACTATAATATCAATATCGGTTACAAGATCATAACCCTCGTTCTATCTCACACAGGCCCGATGAATGTTTGCCCTGCTGTGACACGTCATCAGACTGCCTCACTGAGTCTGACCAACTATAGGTTAGTCACCGTGGCCCTCCTACCACTTTATAATCCCAGCCGCTTATACGGAGCAGTAGGGGGGCCAACCCAGTCCAGTTAACATGGACCTGAGCTCAGTGAAAACATGGCCTAACCTCGCAGGGGTCATAGGTCATACACCAAACACCCTGCACACCCTATTTCCCTAGTCATCTTGAATCACAGGAGAATGCAGGCATATAATTGCCCAGGGAGGGTCAGGTGTACCACAGCTCACACTCACACCACCCTTTTCACAAGTCCTGAGTTGCACCTGCGAGCACGGACCTTGAAAAGGAGCCCGTCATGTCCAAGAGATAGAACCTTATGAATGGACAAGGCGAAGACCAGGACACCGCCGTGCATTTGTCCTCAACACTCACCCCACCAAAAAAGGCTTGGACCACTGTGGGGGGGGGTCCTTACCTGCCTGCCTGTGAGCTTGGGAGATGCACTCACAAAGCCAACTAGCTAGGCACTTCTTGGATAGGGCTTTACTGGCCACTTCCTCTCCATAGCATACGAACAGCTGTTCAGTGTGCCGAAACGGGCCGTACGTTCATCATAACATGCCAATACACGTACTGGGCATAAGATGTGCAGTTTTGCCTCCCTGGCATCCTCATGGGGTGGAGGACAAAATGCCTCTGTCTGAATAGTTCTCAACCTAAATAAGCTCCTTATGTTCTTAGGAACAAAGGAGGGGTTTGCTCTGAGAGTAGCACCACTGTGGCCACCACGAAGCAGCAAACAGCTGGGGTGAACCAACAGGGCGCCCAATTTGCTCACTCTCTTAGTTGAGGTCAGTGCAAGCAGTAAACCTGTCTTGAATGACAACGCCTTCAGAGAGGAGCACTCCAGAGGCTCATAGGGATCACTCACTAGGGTCTTGAGCACCACTGGCAGTTCCCACTGGGGGGTGGAGACACGCATCACCGGCCGCTGTCTCCTAATCCCCTGCAAGAAACATTTCGGGTCCACCCGAACCAGTTCCAAATCTGCTGCACCAACTAGGGTTGCAGCACCCACTCATCTGGCAGAGGGCCGCCTCTTGACATGAGGTCGGCACCCCTGTTCTCCAGACCCGGAATGTGGAGGGCTCTCAGAGACAGGAGGTGTTCTGAGGCCCACACCAACAGGTTCTCCGCCATTTTTGACAGGGCTGTGGATCAAAGTTATGTGAAACCACATAACTTTGAGCAGGTTCTAATTAAAATTAAGTCCAGACCAGAATCCAGTCAATAAAAATAGGAGTTAATACTGTCCATAGATGACGTAACTTACCCCCCACTAAAATGATGGTCGTCCCATCCACCACGTTAGTCCTTACCCCCGACCCTCCTTGTGAGGATCCAGGTGGACTCCCCTGTGTCTGTCCCTCGGGTAGTTCGCAATCGATGTTGGTTTGGCACAGTTCAGAAACATTTGTACCAGACTGGTCTAACTTCATCATAGCCTCCCGAGCATGGTGATCTGACTATACAATTGAATCAGGATTGGCAGGCTCGAACATGAGCAAGCAAGCAAGCAAGCAAAGTTTACTTATATAGTACATTTCAGACACCAGTCACAAAGTGCTTCGTAGTCAAAGAAATAAAATCAAATACAATCAAATCAAAATAAATAAAAACAAAGACACTAGATAAAATATATGGGAGGAACAGACATAAGAGATAAATTAAAACATAAAATGCTACATTCTACCCAAATGCTTGTCTGAACAGATGGGTTTTTAGCTGCTTTTTAAAAGAGTCCACAGTATCCAAAGACCTGAAGCTTATTGGGAGACTATTCCAAAGCTTAGTGGCTGCTGACTGGAAAACACTGAAGACTGAGAAGATGACGATAAGGCACCAAGATTCTACCTGATTGATGAGTGAAGATCATCAGGACCAAAATTCAGGACTTCAGTTTTATCTGCATTTAACTGCAGAAAATGATTTGCCATCCAGTTCCTACGTTTAAACAGTTGTTAAGTACAGAGAGTTTGTGAAGCTCATCAGGTTTAAATGAAAAATACAACCGGATGTCATCAGCGTAAATGTGGTAAGAGATGTTGCTAAAACTACTGATCATATGTCCTAGTGGCAGCATATATATGGAGAATAAAATGTGTCCCAAGACCGATCCTTGTGGGACACCACATGACAAAGACATGACATGACAAAGCTGCACTATCCGACACAAATTCACCTACAGGGACCGACAAAGACCTATCTGTGAGATATGAGGAGAACCACTCCAATACAGTCCCAGAAATGCCCACCTGTGGATTAAAATGTGTTTGTCCACAGTATTGAACACTGTGCTAAATTCGAATAAAACCAAAACTGAACAATCTCCGGCATCTGAAGCCATTAAAATATCATTTAAGACCTTAAGGAGTACAGTTTACAGAAACCAGATTGAAATTTATCAAACACCCTGTGTAATTCCAGTATTTGAACAAGTTGCTTCTCAACAACCTTTGCTAAAATTTTGGAAAAGAAAGAGAGTCTTAAAATGGGCCTGTAGTTCTCTGACAGGGAGGGGTCCAGGTTTGGTTTCTTCAATAAAGGTTGAACAAGAGCCTGCTTAAAGTAGCTGGGGACACACCCCGAGAGAAGAGGGCGCACTGAGTCGCACCTACGAGCATGGACCTTGAAGAGGAGCCCGTCATGTCCAAGAAATAGAACCTTATGAACAGACAAGGTGTAGACCAGGACGCTGCCGTGCATATGTCCTCGACACTCACCCAACTAAAAAAGGCTGTAGACGCTGCCAAGCCATGTGTGGAATGCGCTTGGACCACAATGGGGGGATCCTTACCCTCCTGCCTGTAAGCTTAGGAGATGCACTCACAAACCCAACTAGCTAGGGGCTTCTTGGATAGGGCTTTACCAGCCACTCCTTCTCCATAGCACACAAACAGATGTTCAGAGCACTGAAAGGGGGCCGTGTGTTCAACATAACATGCCAACGAACATCCTGGGCATAAGAGGTGCAGTTTTGCCTCCCTGGCATCCTCATGGGGTGGAGGACAGAATGCCTCTATCTGAATAGTTCTAGACCTGAATGAGCTCCTTATGTTCTTAGGAACAAAGGAGGAGTTTGCTCTGAGAGTAGCACCACTGTGGTCACCATGAAGCAGCAAACAGCTGAGGTGAATCGTCAGGGTGCCCAATTTGCTCACTCTTGTAGCTGAGGTCAGCGCAAGCAGCAAAGCAGTCTTGAATGACATCGCCTTCAGAGAGGAGCACTCCAGGGGCTCATAAGGATCACTCACTAGGGCCTCGAGCACCACCGGCAGTTCCCGCTGGGGGGTGGAGACACATCACCGGCCGCTGTTTCCTAACCCCCTGCAAGAAACATTTAACGAGGGGGTGGGCAAAGACAGGTCTGTCGCTGAAAACCTCATGACAGAAGGAAACAGCTACTGCATACACTTTAACAGGTAGCCGTGGCTTTCTGGCCACTGCCCAGCCAGCTGAATGGGGAATCAAGAGGGTTGCGAGGGCTCGATTGGAGCTAAGCTAGCGGCAATTGAGAGTCAGCAGTTGGGTCATGTAGTTAAAAATCCAGGCATCCGATGGTTAAAACCTTATATTGGGTTAAAACATGTATATAAAACAGCAAGGTTCTAATACGTGTATCATAAAATTCTGGCTTAAAACTGGTTAAAATGTCAATTTATGACAGAAATTCTGTCCAACATGGACCACGCCGACACATGCGCACTAGAAGGAGTGAGCACGGGAATCAACTGGGCTAGGGGTAAGCAGACCCTGGTACTGGCAGGTGCCTGCTACCCTGACCCATCAACCCACTCCAACCCTGCTGGGCTCCTGCAGAGGGACTGTCCTCTGTTGGTGTAGCAGGCACACTGACAAGACATGAACGTAGGTTATTCCTGTGCACCGTTTGCAGAGGCCCTTTCTTGCCCTCCGGACGGTCACAAATAAATTATGATCAAACATGAGGAGAACTTTAGATTGGAATGCTTATAAATCTATGTTAGATATAGGTTATATACATTCTCATAATTGTGGCTGGTATCATAGCAGCATGTGGCATTATAGCTGCCTAACAAAGTATTGATGAAATTATATTTATCAAAAATGGTTCTATTTTTGAGGTAGGTTATTAGATTATCTGGTTGATTATTAAACCTAAAGTAGTGTAATCAAATGAACTGATAATTTATCAAGTGATATATTTAAAAATCATGCAGTATATTTTCTTTTTGATGTACTATGTACTTTTTGAGAATGCACATTCTGCAAGATGTAGAACAGTGTGAGTTTCAATAATAGAAGTATAATCAGAAGTCCATCAAAATAAATATGCCGCACAAAAAGTTGTTTAATTTTATGGCCATGTCAACTTTATGCCACGCAGTTTGACTTTAAGCCAGACCATTAAACAGACAGGACCATGGCGACTGAATGTCAATGAAGCTTCTGTGAAACATCATTAATTATTCTTAGTCCTCCTGTTTCTTTAAAATGACCTTTATCATTTCTGGTTGAGTAGTAAAAGGCCAGATTATATGAAAATGATTACACAGAGTGTATTTAAAGGTTCAGACAACCCTGAAACTAAAGCAACTTAATGGGATTCAGCCATCATTCATTTTATTGTTTACACCTTCTTACTGTGACATGTCCAAATGTTTTCTGTAAAAAAAGGTCTATAAGGAGCTTTCAACAGTCTGGACAATTGCACTTCACTAGTTGTGCTTGTATCATGCGCCATAGTATCTTGTATTATTCAAAATTCAAATATATTACTTGACTGTAAAACAAATAAAATTACTAAAAACTAGAATTATGAATAAATCACAAAAATACTATATTTTTTGTTTTGTTTTGCAATTAGTCAGTTTTTACTGTCTTCATTATTTGGTATTTGAATATTTATTCTACTGTTCAGTGTCCTGATAAAAATTTCAATTTGGCCTTTTATATCACAACACCAACTTCACAACAATGTATGTGAAGTTAAGTTTGTACGTACAAGTTTGGAAAATGATGTTACACAGATTTGGATACTTATCAGTTTTATTCTTTTCTACATAATCATGCTGTTTATCAGGGATCCTGGACAGTCTGGACACAGCACATCATCACATTTAGCAAACTGAAAAAGACATAATTTAATTGCATATTGAAAACAGTAGTGTCATATTATTCAAGTCATTTTTGTGTACCATACTTTACAGGTACTTGTATAACATATGCACAACTTCCAGTATATTGATAACAGGCCTCAATTACACAAATCATGACATTCATTATATTTGGCCACTCAGTAGACTTTAGCCAAATAATGCACTTTCCTTTTTTCTTTGCAATATTTAGGCTATTACAGAACCTCATTCATTATATATACAGCAGATATTCTTTTTTTTTAAGTACAATAAGATTAAATTGTAAGAATACCTACTGAACAGTTTATAAACAAAGGCTGTTAAAACTCCATCATCTATATTGGCAAATTCAGTTTTTTATATACGTATAGTTTATATTCTCAGTACATGTCTTCTTACTGTCTTAATATAGTTAATATGAGTTAATATATTTACTGTATGTCACAACACTGTGGTTTTACTGTGTTCTTTAAAACGTATTCTGAGCTGATGTGTACAGTTGACAAAACAAAACAAATTTACTTCATCTTTAATCAAACTGAATTCACCTTAATGAAATAAGTCAGTTTATATACAGTATATGACTATTTTCTACATTATCTTGGCCTCACAGGAACCTGGCTGCAGTATTTGAAGGCTGACAATGAGTTTAATGGCTTTTCTAAACCAGGGGTAGAAAAAGGCATAGATCAGAGGATTTAAAGTGGAGTTACAATAAAATAGCCAAAATTGAGCAGATGAATCATTAGTTGTGGTGTCCTGTTCTGCTAGAGAAGGAGAGTAATATGGACAGAGACAAAGTATAAACACAAGTAGGACAATGCCAAGAGTTCTAGCAGCCCTCATCTCAGATTTCTTTGCAACTACAGTCAGAGATCTTGATTTGACAACTACAATTTGAGACCGCATGACACGTGCCTGCGACACAGCAACCACAAACACTCTCATATAGAGAACTATAATAACAGTAATAGGGCCGAAAAAGGTGACAATAAAGTCTACTGCCCCTGATATGTAGCTTATGAAAGCTGTACATTTTTGGGGGCAGGGATTTAACATATCTATATGGGACAAGTGATCTTTTAAGATTATGAAGTTGTAGATAACAGAACAGATCCAACACAAAGACACACAGGTTTTAGCTCTGCTCGGTGTTATCATGGATGAATAATGCAGAGGGGCACAAATAGCCACATAACGGTCCACTGATATGAGCACCATGCTTCCAACAGAGGAGGAAGTGAGGATAAAGCCCAACAACAACAAGAGAGCACATTTGATTTTACCCTGAAACCAGCAGGACTGCAGGGTCACAACTGCAGCTGGCATCACTGCAAGGCCCACAAGCAAGTCAGACACAGCCAGGGAGAGGAGGAAGACATTGGTGGGGGTGTGGAGCTGCCTGTTGTGGGAGATTATGATTATGTTGATTAGTGGTAGCTTCCTCATGTGCCTCATTTTCAGAACATTGAAAAAGCTTGTATGCAGGGTGGACTAAGAGCCAAAATTTGTGTCAAAAAAGCATAATTTTATAAATACTGATGTTCAGCCATTTCCCTTCCACCCATGTTGAATAGTAAACTACACAAATGTCTAAAAGTTAAACTGTCCCAACACCTCTAACTGTTATTACACACAACAAGCTGTAATAATTCAAGAAAAGCATCTGTGCCTGAAGTGAGAGATAGAGATGACAACCAACAGGTTGAGTGTCACGGTGAGCAGAGCGATGCAGTACAGCAGTGTGTTGATGAGCATGACTTTGGTAGAAACAGGCATTGACCTGCAGGAGGTGTTGAGGGGAGGGGTGCAGAGCTCTGCTCGTTCCAGTGTCTCTACCATCGTCAGAGGAAGTGACTACAGATCTAAACAGAGAGCTGCTGAGGTCTAGCAGCCCTCTGATTCACTTCTTCATGACATCAGTTATTTAACTCATCTTCATTTCCATCATCCTTCCTTTTACCCTCCCTCTTTTCCCCTTCACACACTCCCATCTGTTTTTCCCCCCCAACTCCTCCCACTCACCAACTTTTGCTCTCTTCCCCATTTCATCATTCACTCCCTCTTTCAACCAGCATTGGTCCCCAGCTATCACACCCTGTTTTTCCTCTTTATCGTCATTTATCTAGTTATTGTTGCTATTTTTTTTTAGACATTTCCAGGATGGACATAATAATACTATGTTAAAGAAAACAGTAAATATCACAGAACTACTACTGTCTACCAAAGAAATATCCCCTATGAATGTCAAACCACATAACTTTGAGCAGGTTCTAATTAAAATTAAGTCCAGACCAGAATCCAGTCAATAAAAATAGGAGTTAATACTGTCCATAGATGACGTAACTTACCCCCCACTAAAATGATGGTCGTCCCATCCACCACGTTAGTCCTTACCCCCGACCCTCCTTGTGAGGATCCAGGTGGACTCCCCTGTGTCTGTCCCTCGGGTAGTTCGCAATCGATGTTGGTTTGGCACAGTTCAGAAACATTTGTACCAGACTGGTCTAACTTCATCATAGCCTCCCGAGCATGGTGATCTGACTATACAATTGAATCAGGATTGGCAGGCTCGAACATGAGCAAGCAAGCAAGCAAGCAAAGTTTACTTATATAGTACATTTCAGACACCAGTCACAAAGTGCTTCGTAGTCAAAGAAATAAAATCAAATACAATCAAATCAAAATAAATAAAAACAAAGACACTAGATAAAATATATGGGAGGAACAGACATAAGAGATAAATTAAAACATAAAATGCTACATTCTACCCAAATGCTTGTCTGAACAGATGGGTTTTTAGCTGCTTTTTAAAAGAGTCCACAGTATCCAAAGACCTGAAGCTTATTGGGAGACTATTCCAAAGCTTAGTGGCTGCTGACTGGAAAACACTGAAGACTGAGAAGATGACGATAAGGCACCAAGATTCTACCTGATTGATGAGTGAAGATCATCAGGACCAAAATTCAGGACTTCAGTTTTATCTGCATTTAACTGCAGAAAATGATTTGCCATCCAGTTCCTACGTTTAAACAGTTGTTAAGTACAGAGAGTTTGTGAAGCTCATCAGGTTTAAATGAAAAATACAACCGGATGTCATCAGCGTAAAAGTGGTAAGAGATGTTGCTAAAACTACTGATCATATGTCCTAGTGGCAGCATATATATGGAGAATAAAATGTGTCCCAAGACCGATCCTTGTGGGACACCACATGACAAAGACATGACATGACAAAGCTGCACTATCCGACACAAATTCACCTACAGGGACCGACAAAGACCTATCTGTGAGATATGGGGAGAACCACTCCAATACAGTCCCAGAAATGCCCACCTGTGGATTAAAATGTGTTTGTCCACAGTATTGAACACTGTGCTAAATTCGAATAAAACCAAAACTGAACAATCTCCGGCATCTGAAGCCATTAAAATATCATTTAAGACCTTAAGGAGTACAGTTTACAGAAACCAGATTGAAATTTATCAAACACCCTGTGTAATTCCAGTATTTGAACAAGTTGCTTCTCAACAACCTTTGCTAAAATTTTGGAAAAGAAAGAGAGTCTTAAAATGGGCCTGTAGTTCTCTGACAGGGAGGGGTCCAGGTTTGGTTTCTTCAATAAAGGTTGAACAAGAGCCTGCTTAAAGTAGCTGGGGACACACCCCGAGAGAAGAGGGCGCACTGAGTCGCAACTACGAGCATGGACCTTGAAGAGGAGCCCGTCATGTCCAAGAAATAGAACCTTATGAACAGACAAGGTGTAGACCAGGACGCTGCCGTGCATATGTCCTCGACACTCACCCAACTAAAAAAGGCTGTAGACGCTGCCAAGCCATGTGTGGAATGCGCTTGGACCACAATGGGGGGATCCTTACCCTCCTGCCTGTAAGCTTAGGAGATGCACTCACAAACCCAACTAGCTAGGGGCTTCTTGGATAGGGCTTTACCAGCCACTCCTTCTCCATAGCACACAAACAGATGTTCAGAGCACTGAAAGGGGGCCGTGTGTTCAACATAACATGCCAACGAACATACTGGGCATAAGAGGTGCAGTTTTGCCTCCCTGGCATCCTCATGGGGTGGAGGACAGAATGCCTCTATCTGAATAGTTCTAGACCTGAATGAGCTCCTTATGTTCTTAGGAACAAAGGAGGAGTTTGCTCTGAGAGTAGCACCACTGTGGTCACCATGAAGCAGCAAACAGCTGAGGTGAATCGTCAGGGTGCCCAATTTGCTCACTCTTGTAGCTGAGGTCAGCGCAAGCAGCAAAGCAGTCTTGAATGACATCGCCTTCAGAGAGGAGCACTCCAGGGGCTCATAAGGATCACTCACTAAGGCCTCGAGCACCACCGGCAGTTCCCGCTGGGGGGTGGAGACACATCACCGGCCGCTGTTTCCTAACCCCCTGCAAGAAACATTTAACGAGGGGGTGGGCAAAGACAGGTCTGTCGCTGAAAACCTCATGACAGAAGGAAACAGCTACTGCATACACTTTAACAGGTAGCCGTGGCTTTCTGGCCACTGCCCAGCCAGCTGAATGGGGAATCAAGAGGGTTGCGAGGGCTCGATTGGAGCTAAGCTAGCGGCAATTGAGAGTCAGCAGTTGGGTCATGTAGTTAAAAATCCAGGCATCCGATGGTTAAAACCTTATATTGGGTTAAAACATGTATATAAAACAGCAAGGTTCTAATACGTGTATCATAAAATTCTGGCTTAAAACTGGTTAAAATGTCAATTTATGACAGAAATTCTGTCCAACATGGACCACGCCGACACATGCGCACTAGAAGGAGTGAGCACGGGAATCAACTGGGCTAGGGGTAAGCAGACCCTGGTACTGGCAGGTGCCTGCTACCCTGACCCATCAACCCACTCCAACCCTGCTGGGCTCCTGCAGAGGGACTGTCCTCTGTTGGTGTAGCAGGCACACTGACAAGACATGAACGTAGGTTATTCCTGTGCACCGTTTGCAGAGGCCCTTTCTTGCCCTCCGGACGGTCACAAATAAATTATGATCAAACATGAGGAGAACTTTAGATTGGAATGCTTATAAATCTATGTTAGATATAGGTTATATACATTCTCATAATTGTGGCTGGTATCATAGCAGCATGTGGCATTATAGCTGCCTAACAAAGTATTGATGAAATTATATTTATCAAAAATGGTTCTATTTTTGAGGTAGGTTATTAGATTATCTGGTTGATTATTAAACCTAAAGTAGTGTAATCAAATGAACTGATAATTTATCAAGTGATATATTTAAAAATCATGCAGTATATTTTCTTTTTGATGTACTATGTACTTTTTGAGAATGCACATTCTGCAAGATGTAGAACAGTGTGAGTTTCAATAATAGAAGTATAATCAGAAGTCCATCAAAATAAATATGCCGCACAAAAAGTTGTTTAATTTTATGGCCATGTCAACTTTATGCCACGCAGTTTGACTTTAAGCCAGACCATTAAACAGACAGGACCATGGCGACTGAATGTCAATGAAGCTTCTGTGAAACATCATTAATTATTCTTAGTCCTCCTGTTTCTTTAAAATGACCTTTATCATTTCTGGTTGAGTAGTAAAAGGCCAGATTATATGAAAATGATTACACAGAGTGTATTTAAAGGTTCAG
Organism: Scomberomorus guttatus; assembly: GCA_038419695.1. Classification (NCBI taxonomy): domain Eukaryota; kingdom Metazoa; phylum Chordata; class Actinopteri; order Scombriformes; family Scombridae; genus Scomberomorus; species Scomberomorus guttatus. The sequence continues at coordinate 26,954,775 of CM076454.1, read as the reverse complement.
ACAACCCTGAAACTAAAGCAACTTAATGGGATTCAGCCATCATTCATTTTATTGTTTACACCTTCTTACTGTGACATGTCCAAATGTTTTCTGTAAAAAAAGGTCTATAAGGAGCTTTCAACAGTCTGGACAATTTCACTTCACTAGTTGTGCTTGTATCATGCGCCATAGTATCTTGTATTATTCAAAATTCAAATATATTACTTGACTGTAAAACAAATAAAATTACTAAAAACTAGAATTATGAATAAATCACAAAAATACTATATTTTTTGTTTTGTTTTGCAATTAGTCCGTTTTTACTGTCTTCATTATTTGGTATTTGAATATTTATTCTACTGTTCAGTGTCCTGATAAAAATTTCAATTTGGCCTTTTATATCACAACACCAACTTCACAACAATGTATGTGAAGTTAAGTTTGTACGTACAAGTTTGGAAAATGATGTTACACAGATTTGGATACTTATCAGTTTTATTCTTTTCTACATAATCATGCTGTTTATCAGGGATCCTGGACAGTCTGGACACAGCACATCATCACATTTAGCAAACTGAAAAAGACATAATTTAATTGCATATTGAAAACAGTAGTGTCATATTATTCAAGTCATTTTTGTGTACCATACTTTACAGGTACTTGTATAACATATGCACAACTTCCAGTATATTGATAACAGGCCTCAATTACACAAATCATGACATTCATTATATTTGGCCACTCAGTAGACTTTAGCCAAATAATGCACTTTCCTTTTTTCTTTGCAATATTTAGGCTATTACAGAACCTCATTCATTATATATACAGCAGATATTCTTTTTTTTTAAGTACAATAAGATTAAATTGTAAGAATACCTACTGAACAGTTTATAAACAAAGGCTGTTAAAACTCCATCATCTATATTGGCAAATTCAGTTTTTTATATACGTATAGTTTATATTCTCAGTACATGTCTTCTTACTGTCTTAATATAGTTAATATGAGTTAATATATTTACTGTATGTCACAACACTGTGGTTTCACTGTGTTCTTTAAAACGTATTCTGAGCTGATGTGTACAGTTGACAAAACAAAACAAATTTACTTCATCTTTAATCAAACTGAATTCACCTTAATGAAATAAGTCAGTTTATATACAGTATATGACTATTTTCTACATTATCTTGGCCTCACAGGAACCTGGCTGCAGTATTTGAAGGCTGACAATGAGTTTAATGGCTTTTCTAAACCAGGGGTAGAAAAAGGCATAGATCAGAGGATTTAAAGTGGAGTTACAATAAAATAGCCAAAATTGAGCAGATGAATCATTAGTTGTGGTGTCCTGTTCTGCTAGAGAAGGAGAGTAATATGGACAGAGACAAAGTATAAACACAAGTAGGACAATGCCAAGAGTTCTAGCAGCCCTCATCTCAGATTTCTTTGCAACTACAGTCAGAGATCTTGATTTGACAACTACAATTTGAGACCGCATAACACGTGCCTGTGACACAGCAACCACAAACACTCTCATATAGAGAACTATGATAACAGTAATAGGGCCGAAAAAGGTGACAATAAAGTCTACTGCCCCCGATATGTAGTTTATGAAAGCTGTACATTTTTGGGGGCAGGGATTTAACATATCTATATGGGACAAGTGATCTTTTAAGATTATGAAGTTGTAGATAACAGAACAGATCCAACACAAAGACACACAGGTTTTAGCTCTGCTCGGTGTTATCATGGATGAATAATGCAGAGGGGCACAAATAGCCACATAACGGTCCACTGATATGAGCACCATGCTTCCAACAGAGGAGGAAGTGAGGATAAAGGCCAACAACAACAAGAGAGCACATGTGATTTTACCCTGAAACCAGCAGGACTGCAGGGTGACAATTTCAACTGGCATCACTGCAAGGCCCACAAGCAAGTCAGACACAGCCAGGGAGAGGAGGAAGACATTGGTGGGGGTGTAGAGCTGCCTGGTGTGGGAGATTATGATTATGTTGATTAATGGTAGCTTCCTCATGTGTCTCATTTTCAGAACATCACACAATGCAAATGAGTTTAGGTCAAAGCAGAATACAGAATACTATTCTTTTATAGACAAAACAATAACTAAACTCTACATGTAAAATAAATCTCCACACTTTCTGTTTGGCAGAAATGAAGATTATCATGATTACTGCTATTGTGACACCTTTATGGAAAGAAGCCCATTAAGAATGAAATTTTCATTTACAAGTTAAAGTACTAACATTCAAAAATCTTGTATGCAGGACTAAAAGCCAAAGTTGGTTTTATAGCATTGAATTTAAAAAAGCATAATTTCATGGAAACTGATGTTGAGCTCTTTCCCCTAAAAGTAAAACTGTTCCAACACCTCTACCTGCTATTACACATTACTAGCTGTAATAAATCAAGAAAAGCATCAGTGCCTGAAGTGAGAGATGGAGATTACAACCAACAGATTGAGTGTCACGGTGAGCAGAGCGATGCAGTACAGCAGTGTTTTGATGAGCGTAGCTTTGGAAGAAACAGGCGCTGACATGCAGGAGGTGTTGAGGGGAGGGGTGCAGAGCTCTGCTCGTTCCAGTGTCTCTACCATCGTCAGAGGAAGTGACTACAGATCTGAACAGAGAGCTGCTGAGGTCTAGCAGCCCTCTGATTCACTTCTTCATGACATCAGTTATTTAACTCATCTTCATTTCCATCATCCTTCCTTTTACCCTCCCTCTTTTCCCCTTCACACACTCCCATCTGTTTTTCCCCCCAACTCCTCCTACTCACCAACTTTTGCTCACTTCCCTATTTCATCATTCACTCCCTCTTTCAACCAGCATTGGTCCCCACCACTTACACCCTGTTTTTCCTCTTTATCGTCATTTATCTAGTTATTGTTGCTATTCTTTTTTAGACATTTCCAGGATGGACATAATAATACTATGTTAAAGAAAACAATAAATATCACAGAACTACTACTGTCTACCAAAGAAATATCCCCTATGAATGTCAAACCACATAACTTTGAGCAGGTTACAATTAAAATTAAGTCCAGACCAGAATCCATTCAATTAAAATAGGAGTTAATATTGTCCATAGATGACATAACTTACCCCCCACTAAAATGATGGTCGTCCCATCCACCATATTAGTCCTTATATGTCAGAGAGAGAATCCCAAGTTTAGGCCAACATGAATGGCGCAACTACCCCCGACCCTCCTTGTGAGGATCCAGGTGGACTCCCCTGTGTCTGTTCCTCGCGTAGTTCACAATCGATGTCGGTTCAGCACAATTCAGAACCATTCGTACCAGACTGGTCTAAACTCATCATAGCCTCCCGAGCATGGTGATCTGACTATACAACTGAATCAGGATTGGCAGGCTCGAACATGGGCACAGGAATCAACTGGGCTAGGGGTAAGCAGACCCTGGTACTGGCAGGTGCCTGCTACCCTGACCCATCAACCCACTCCAACCCTGCTGGGCTCCTGCAGAGGGACTGTCCTCTTCTGTTGGTGTAGGAGGCACACTGACAAGACATGAACGTAGGTTATTCCTGTGCACCGTTTGCAGAGGCCCTTTCTAGGTCACAAATAAATTATGATCAAACATTAGGAGAACTTTAGATTGGAATGCTTATAAATCTATGTTAGCAATAGGTTATATACATTCTCATAATTGTGGCTGGTATCATAGCAGCATGTGGCATTAAAGCTGTCTAACAAAGTATTGATGAAATTATATTTATCAACAATGGTTCTATTTTTGAGGTAGGTTATTAGATTATCTCATTGATTATGAAACCTAAAGTAGTGTAATCAAATGAACTGATAATTTATCAAGTGATATATTTAAAAATCGTGCAGTATATTTTCTTTTTGATGTACTATATGACTTCTCATTCTTTGAATCTTTTTTAACAGTCGCAGAAATTGAAGAAAATCTGTGAAACATTAAAACGCCCCTCTGTATAAACATCAGTGTTGACAGTTTTCCTTTATTAAAAACTTCAGTGTGTCTATATGTTTGTGTAGTGTTGAACTGGTAACTGAAGGAATCATGGTATGTTAACTTTTAATTTTATCATTTTGAGAATCCACATTCTGCAAGGTGTAGAACAGTGTGAGTTTCAATATCAGAAGTCCATAAAATTAAATATGCCACACCAAAAGTTGCTTAATTTTTACAGACATGCCAACTTTATGCCATGCAGTTTGATTTTTAGCCAGACCATTAAACAGACAGGACCATGAAGACTGAACGTCTCGTACTGATTTACCTTTTCTAATAGGAAACCTGCACTACAACCTACAGCAGCTGGTGTTTGGTAACAGTGAAGCTTCTGTGAAACATTGTTAATTATTCTTAGTGTCTTTAAAATTATCTTTATCATTTCTGGCTGAGTAATAAAAGGCCAGATTATATGAAAATGATTACACAGAGTCTATTTAAAGGTTCAGACAACCCTGAAACCAAAGAAACTTAATGGGATTCAGCCATCATTCATTTTATTGTTTACACCTTCTTACTGTGACATGTCCAAATGTTTTCTGTAAAAAAAAGGTCTATAAGGAGCTTTCAACAGTCTGGACAATTTCACTTCACTAGTTGTGCTTGTATCATGCGCCATAGTGTCTCCATATACTAGTATCATAGTATATCGTATTATTCAAAATTCAAATATATTACTTGAATGTAAAACAAATAAAATTACTAAAAACTAGAATTATAAATAAATCACAAAAATACTATATTTTTTGTTTTGTTCTGCAATTAGTCAGTTTTTACTGTCTTCATTATTTGGTATTTGAATATTTATTCTATTGCTCAGTGTCCTGATAAAAATTTCAATTTGGCCTTTTATATCACAACACCAACTTCACAACAATGTATTTTAGCGCTATATGTGAAGTTAAGTTTGTACGTACAAGCCTGGAAAAACATGTCACACAGATTTGGATACTTATCAGTTTTATTCTTTTCTACATAATCATGCTGTTTATCAGGGATCCTGGACAGTCTGGACACAGCACATCATCACATTTAGCAAACTGAAAAAGACATAATTTAATTGCATATTGAAAACAGTAGTGTCATATTGTTTAAGTCATTTTTGTGTACCATACTTTTAAGAATTTCAGGTACTTGTATAACATATGCACAACTTCCAGTATATTGATAACAGGCCTCAATTACACAAATCATGACATTCATTATATTTGGCCATTTAGTAGACTTTAGCCAAATAATGCACTTTCCTTTTTCTTTGCAATATTTAGGCTACTACAGAACCTCATCCATTATATATACAGCAGATATACTTTTTTAAAGTACAATAAGATTAAATTATAAGAATACCTACTGAACAGTTTATAAACAAAGGCTGTTAAAACTCCATCATCTATATTGGCAAATTCAATTTTTTATATACGTATACTTTATATTCTCAGTACATGTCTTTTTACTGTCTTAATATAGTTAATATGAGTTAATATATTGACTGTATGTCACAACACTGTGGTTTCACTGTGTTCTTAAAAAAGTATTCTGAGCTGATGTGTACAGTTGACAAAACAAAACAAATTTACTTCACCTTCAATCAAACTGAATTCACCTTAATGAAATAAGTCAGTTTATATACAGTATATGACTATTCTCTACATTATCTTGGCCTCACAGGAACCTGGCTGCAGTATTTGAAGGCTGACAATGAGTTTAATGGCTTTTCTAAACCAGGGGTAAAAAAAGGCATAGATCAGAGGGTTTAAAGTGGAGTTACAATAAAATAGCCAATCTTGAGCTGATGAACCATCAACTGTGGTGTCCTGTCCTGCTAGAGAAGGAGAGTAATATGGACAGATACAAAGTATAAACACAAGTAGGACAATGCCAAGAGTTCTAGCAGCCCTCATCTCAGATTTCTTTGCAACTACAGTCAGAGTTCTTGATTTGACAACTACAATTTGAGACCGCATGACACGTGCCTGCGACACAGCCACCACAAACACTCTCATATAGAGAACTATGATAACAGTAACAGGGCCGAAAAAGGTGAGAATAAAGTCTACTGCCCCTGATATGTAGCTTATGATAAGTGCACATTCTTGGGGGCAGGGATTTAACATATCTATATGGGACAAGTGATCTTTTAGTATTATGAAGTTGTAAATAACAGAACAGATCCAACACAAAGACACACAGGTTTTAGCTCTGCTCGGCGTTATCATGGAAGAATAATGCAGAGGGGCACAAATAGCCACATAACGGTCCACTGATATGAGCACCATGCTTCCAACAGAGGAGGAGGTGAGGATAAAGCTCAACAACATCAAGAGAGCACATGTGATTTTATCCAGAAACCAGCAGGACTGCAGGGTGACAATTTCAGCTGGCATCACTGCAAGGCCCACAAGCAAGTCCGACACAGCCAGGGAGAGGAGGAAGACATTGGTGGGGGTGTGGAGCTGCCTGGTGTGGGAGATTATGATTATGTTGGTTAGTGGTAGCTTCCTCATGTGTCTCATTTTCAGAACATTACACAATGCAAATGAGTTTAGATCACAGCAAATATTGTGAAAATATAGAATACTTTTCTTTTATAGACACAACAATAACCCACATGCAAAATAAATGTCCACACTTTCTGTTTGGCAGAAATCAAGATTATAATGATTACTGCTATTGTGACACCTTTATGCAAAGAAGCCCATTAAGAATGAAATTTTCATTTACAAGTTAAAGTACTAACATTCAAAAATCTTGCATGCAGGACTAAAAGCCAAAGTTGGTTTTATAGCATTGAATTTAAAAAAGCAATTTTATGGAAACTGATGTTGAGCTCTTTCCCCTAAAAGTTAAACTGTTCCAACACCTCCACCTGCTATTACACATTACCAGCTGTAATAAATCAAGAAAAGCATCTGTGCCTGAAGTGAGAGATGGAGATTACAACCAACAGGTTGAGTGTCACGGTGAGCAGAGCGATGCAGTACAGCAGTGTTTTGATGATGACTTTGGTAGAAACAGGCGTTGACCTGCAGGAGGTGTTGAGGGGAGGGGTGCAGAGCTCTGCTTGTTCCAGTGTCTCTACCATCGTCAGAGGAAGTGACTACAGATCTGAACAGAGAGCTGCTGAGGTCGAACAGCCCTCTGATTCACTTCTTCATGACATCAGTTATTTAACTCTCATCTTCTTCATTTCCATCATCCTTCCTTTTACCCTCCCTCTTTTCCCCTTCACACACTCCCATCTGTTTTTCTCCTCCTACTCACCAACTTTTGCTCTCTTCCCCATTTCATCATTCACTCCCTCTTTCAACCAGCATTGGTCCCCAGCTATCACACCCTGTTTTTCCTCTTTATCGTCATTTATCTAATTATTGTTCCTATTTTTTCTTTAGACATTGCCAGGATGGACATAATAATACTATGTTAAAGAAAACAGTAAATGTCACAGAACTACTACTGTCTACCAAAGAAATATCCCCTATGAATGTCAAATAACAGCAGGTTCCAATTAAAAGTCCAGACCATAATCCATTCAAGTTCGAGTTAATGCTGTCCATAGATGACATAACCTACCCCCCACTAAAACTAAGACACCAGATAAAATATACAAGGGGGACAGATATAAGAGACAAATAAAACATAAAATGCTTGCTACCCAAATGCCTGTCTAAACAGATGGGCTTTTAGCTGCTTTTTAAAAGAGTCCACAGTTTCCAAAGACCTCAATTTTATTGTCAGACTATTCAAAAGCTTAGGAGCTGCTGGTTGGAGGATCTAAGAGCTCAGCTCGTGGTGTGGGGGTGAAGTAGGTCCATAATATACTGTAGCACCTCGCCATGTAGGGCTCTATAAGTGGGCACCAAAATTTTAAAATGAATTCTAAAATTAACAGGAAGCCAGTGCAGTGAGGTTAAAATAGTTGTAATATGTGACCATCTGTTGGATCGTGTTAAGAGCCTAGCAGCAGCATTCTGGACAGTTTGTAAGTGGTGTAAGGAAGATTTATTAAGGCAGTTAAAAAGAGGATTACAGTAGTCCAAACATGATGAAATTTAAGCATGTATTAGCATCTCCATTTCATTTCAAACAGGAGAGACTTCATTTTTTTATGTGACAATAATTTTATTGAACATGCAAAATGAGATGAAAATGTGAAAAGTCTTTAGCGATTAAACGCCATCATGATGTCATCATATTTATAAGGGGGAAGTTAAGGTGAGAGTAGAATAGGATATACCCCGATGGAGTCTAGACACTGGTGGTGGTGATGAATAAGGGAATATTGGCATCTGGATGACCTGGCGCTGATGTGATGAAGTGGAGGTGAATGGGGTGGCAGAGGGTTACCAAGATTTGCACTGAAATGACAGCTGACAATGACAGAGAGAAGGACAAATTTAAAGTTTGGCAGCTAAGACGTGATAGGCTGATAATTAACAAATCAGATTCCGCCATGATTTCTAAGAGAAATGCCCCTAGTCAGCTGATTCAAGAGCAGGAAAAGCGGGGGAGGAATGAGAATGAATGAACAAGTAATAGATAGTCCTTCTGCTTGAACTTATGCTAAGCTTGATACAATAGACCTGAGTTTGTCTATGTTTCTTAGGTGAAAGAAACGTGATCGAGTCATAATCAAGTCTTAACGTGAGCTTCAAAACTCATGGATTGGTCAATTATGAGAGAAGACTGAGAAGATGAGTATAAGGCACCAAGGTTCTGCCTGATTGATGAGTGAAGATTATCAGGACCAAAATTCAGGACTTCAGTTTTATCTGCATTTAACTGCAAAAAATTATTTGCCATCCAGTTCCTAATTGCGTTTAAATAGTTGTTCAGTACAGAGAGTTTGTGAAGCTCATCAGGTTTAAATGAAAAATTCATTCACTGGATGCCATCAGCGTAAAAGTGGTAGGAGATGTTGCTAAAACTAATGATTATATGGCCTAGTGGCAGCATGCATATGGAGAATAAAATTGGCCCTAAGACTGATCCCTGTTGGACACCACATGACAAAGCTGCACTGTCTGAGACAAATTCAGCTACAGAGTCCGACAAAGACCTATGTGTAATATATGAGGTGAACCACTCCAATGCAGTCCCAAAAATGCCCACCAGGTGATAGCCTGTGGATTGGAATGTGTTGGTCCACAGTATTGAACACTGTGCTAAGGTCCAATAAAACTAAAACTGAACAATCTCCAGCATCTGCAGCTATTAAAATATTATCTGAGGCCTTAATGAGAGCCGTTTCAGTGGAGTACAGTTTACAGAAACCGGACTGAGATTTCTTGGATAGGGCTTTACTGGCCACTTCCTCTCCATAGCATACGAACAGCTGTTCAGTGTGCCGAACATGCCAATCATAACATGCCAATACACGTACTGGGCATAAGAGGTGCAGTTTTGCCTCCCTGGCATCCTCATGGGGTGGAGGACAAAATGCCTCTATCTGAATAGTTCTCAACCTAAATAAGCTCCTTATGTTCTCAGGAACAAAGGAGGAGTTCGCTCTGAGAGTAGCACCACTGTGGCCACCACGAAGCAGCAAACAGCTGGGGTGAACCAACAGGGCGCCCAATTTGCTCACTCTTGTAGTTGAGGTCAGTGCAAGCAGTAAACCTGTCTCTAATGACAACGCCTTCAGAGAGGAGCACTCCAGAGGCTCATAGGGATCACTCACTAGGGCCTTGAGCACCACTGGCAGTTCCCACTGGGGGGTGGAGACACGCATCACCGGCCGCTGTCTCCTAATCCCCTGCAAGAAACATCTCGGGTCCACCCGAACCAGTTCCAAATCTGCTGCACCAACTAGGGTTGCAGCACCCACTCATCTGGCAGAGGGCCACCTCTTGACATGAGGTCGGCACCCCTGTTCTCCAGATCCGGAATGTGGAGGGCTCTCAGAGACAGGAGGTGTTCTGAGGCCCACACCAACAGGTTCTCCGCCATATTTGACAGGGCTGTGGATCAGACTCCGCCATGCCTGTTGATGTAAGTACTGTGGTGCAAATGGCCCATTCTCTGGACCTGGCCATGACAATGAGGTCGGCTAAGTAGAAGAAGACGCCATTCCCCAGTCACGCAGCAGTTGCAGCACCACGTCCACAGCCAGGGAGTAGCCAAACAGTAGCCTGTTGCACTCGTAGGCTATCCTCTAGAAGGCAAAACACAGGAACTTCCTGTGTTTCGGCACCACCTCGACATGAAAATAAGGATCTTTCAGGTCGAAGGGGGGGAACCAGTCACCTGGTTGAACCAGTTCCAGCAATCTCCTGATGGTCAGCATGCGGAACATCTGTCTGGCGATGCACTGGTTCAGAATGCGGAGATCCAAAATGGGTCTGAAACCTCCTGTCTTCTTGGGAACCAGGAAGTACGCAGAGTAAAACCCCTTCTGTCTATCGTGAGTGGGAACGATCGAGACAGCCTGTTTCAATAACAGGTCCTGGATCTCTTCAGAGAGAAAATCTATCTCCTCTTGGGAGGATTTATCTCCTTGATGCCTGAGAATGGAGGAGGAACACGGCAGAACTGAAGAGAATAGCCCAGTCTCAGTGTTTTGTCCATCCACTCCAATAACACACAGCTGTGACACCATTCCTCATAAAACTACATCAGAGGACGGGCAGTCAGCTGGGGGGCATCAGCCAGGAGGCTGTGATATTCCAAATCGGCCCTCTCCGCCACCAAACCTTCCATAAATGGAAGATTGGCCCAAGGGGGGTTTTGAGTCAGTGCGTCCATCACCCTCTGTATTTCCCACAGAAATAACCGGAGGGGAGCGGAGCAGACTCCTCTCCTCAGTCCATGAGTGAGCCAGAGGCATTACTCTCTAAGGAGGAAGTAACATTGCCGGCCGCGCTAACTTCACTCCATGTGAACTCATGAATGTGCTCAGTCCTGGTCTTTTTTCGGCTCGCACCGTCTGCAGCTGTCTAACGGCAGTTGGGTCGTGTAGTTAAAAATCCAGGCATCCAATGATTAAAACCTTAAACCGGGTTAAACCTGTGTCTATATGTTTGTGTAGTGTTGAACTGGTAACTGAAGATTTTAAAAACTTTATAATTTTGAGAATGCACATTCTGCAAGGTGTAGAACAGTGTGAGTTTCAATATCAGAAGTCCATAAAATTAAATATGCCGCACCAAAAGTTGCTTAATTTTTACAGACATGTCAACTTTATGCCATGCAGTTTGATTTTTAGCCAGACCATTAAACAGACAGGACCATGAAGACTGAACATCTCTTACTGATTTACCTTTTCTAATAGGAAACCTGCACTACAACCTACAGCAGCAGGTGTTTGGTAACAATGAAGCTTCTGTGAAACATTGTTAATTATTCTTATTCCTCCTGTTTCTTTAAAATTATCTTTATTTCTGGTTGAGTAATAAAAGGCCAGATTATATGAAAATGATTACACAGAGTCTATTTAAAGGTTCAGACAACCCTGAAACCAAAGCAACTTAATAGGATTCAGCCATCATTCATTTTATTGTTTACACCTTCTTACTGTGACATGTCCAAATGTTTTCTGTGAAAAAAAAGGTCTATAAGGAGCTTTCAACAGTCTGGACAATTTCACTTCACTAGTTGTGCTTGTATCATGCACCATAGTGTCTTGTATTATTCAAAATTCAAATATATTACTTGACTGTAAAACAAATAAAATTACTAAAAACTAGAATTATAAATAAATCACAAAAATACTATATTTTTTTGTTTTGTTCTGAAATTAGTGAGTTTTTACTGTCTTCATTATTTGGTTAGTTCCTACGTTTAAGCAGTTGTTAACTACAGAGAGTTTGTGAAGCTCGTCAGGTTTAAATGAAAAATACAACCAGATGTCATCAGCATAAAAGTGGTAAGAGATGTTGCTAAAACTACTGATCATATGTCCTAGTGGCAGCATATATATGGAGAATAAAATGTGTCCCAAGACCGATCATGACAAAGCTGCACTATCCGAGACAAATTCACCTACAGGGACCGACAAAGACCTATCTGTGAGATGTGAGGAGAACCACTCCAATACAGTCCCAAAAATGCCCACCTGTGGATTAAAATGTGTTTGTCCACAGTATTGAACACTGCGCTAAGTTCCAATAAAACCAAAACTGAACAATCTCCGGCATCTGAAGCCATTAAAATATCATTTAAGACCATAAGGAGTACAGTTTACAGAAACCAGATTGAAATTCATCAAACACCCTGTGTAATTCCAGTATTTGAACAAGTTGCTTCTCAACAACCTTTGCTAAAATTTTGGAAAAGAAAGAGAGTCTTAAATTGGGCCTGTAGTTCTCTGACAGGGAGGGGTCCAGGTTTGGTTTCTTCAATAAAGGTTGAACAAGAGCCTGCTTAAAGTAGCTGGGGACACACCCCGAGAGAAGAGGGCGCACTGAGTCACACCTACGAGCATGGACCTTGAAGAGGAGCCCGTCATGTCCAAGAAATAGAACCTTATGAACAGACAAGGTGTAGACCAGGACGCTGCCGTGCATATGTCCTCGACACTCACCCAACCAAAAAAGGCTGTAGACGCTGCCAAGCCATGTGTGGAATGCGCTTGGACCACAATGGGGGGATCCTTAACCTCCTGTCTGTAAGCTTAGGAGATGCACTCACAAACCCAACTAGCTAGGGGCTTCTTGGATAGGGCTTTACCACCCACTCCTCCATAGCACACGAACAGATGTTCAGAGCACCGAAAGGGGGCCGTGTGTTCAACATAACATGCTAATGAACATACTGGGCATAAGAGGTGCAGTTTTGCCTCCCTGGCGTCCTCATGGGGTGGAGGACAAAATGCCTCTATCTGAATAGTTCTAGACCTGAATGAGCTCCTTATGTTCTTAGGAACAAAGGAGGAGTTTGCTCTGAGAGTAGCACCACTGTGGTCACCACAAAGCAGCAAACAGCTGAGGTGAACCGTCAGGGTGCCCAATTTGCTCACTCTTGTAGCTGAGGTCAGCACAAGCAGCAAAGCAGTCTTGAATGACATCGCCTTCAGAGAGGAGCACTCCAGGGGCTCATAAGGATCACTCACTAGGGCCTCGAGCACCACCGGCAGTTTCCGCTGGGGGGTGGAGACACATCACCGGCTGTTGTTTCCTAACCCCCTATTATTCAAAATTCAAATATATTACTTGACTGTAAAACAAATAAAATTACTAAAAACTAGAATTATAAATAAACCACAAAAATACTATATTTTTTTTTCTGTTTTGCAATTAGTCAGTTTTTACTGTCATTATTTGGTATTTGAATATTTATTCTACTTTTCAGTGTCCTGATAAAAATATCAATTTGGCCTTTTATATCACAACACCAATTTCACAACAATGTATTTTTATGCTATATGTGAAGTTAAGTTTGTACGTACAAGTTTGGAAAATGATGTTACACAGATATGGATACTTATCAGTTTTATTCTTTTCTACATAATCATGCTGTTTATCAGGGATCCTGGACAGTCTGGACACAGCACATCATCACATTTAGTAAACTTAAAAAGACATAATTTAATTGCATATTGAAAACAGTAGTGTCATATTGTTTAAGTCATTTTTGTGTACCATACTTTTAAGAATTTCAGGTACTTGTATAACATATGCACAACTTCCAGTATATTGATAAGAGGCCTCAATTACACAAATCATGACATTCATTATATTTGGCCATTTAGTAGACTTTAGCCAAATAATGCAATGCAATAAGTACAATAAGATTAAATTATAAGAATACCTACTGAACAGTTTGTAAACAAAGGCTGTTAAAACTCCATCATCTATATTGGCAAATTCTGGTTTTTTATATACATATACTTTATATTCTCAGTACATGTCTTTTTACTGTCTTAATATAGTTAATATAAGTTAATATATTTACTGTATGTCACAATACTGTGGTTTCAATGTGTTATTTTAAAAAGTATTCTGAGCTGATGTGTACAGTTGACAAAACAAAACAAATTTACTTCATCTTTAATCAAACTGAATTCACCTTAATGAAATAAGTCAGTTTATATACAGTATATGACTATTTTCTACATTATCTTGGCCTCACAGGAACCTGGCTGCAGTATTTGAAGGCTGACAATGAGTTTAATGGCTTTTCTAAACCAGGGGTAGAAAAAGGCATAGATCAGAGGATTTAAAGTGGAGTTACAATAAAATAGCCAAAGTTGAACTGATGAACCATGAGTTGTGGTGTCCTGTCCTGCTAGAGGGGGAGAGTAATATGGACAGATACAAAGTATAAACACAAGTAGGACAATGCCAAGAGTTCTAGCAGCCCTCATCTCAGATTTCTTTGCAACTACAGTCAGAGTTCTTGATTTGACAGCTACAATTTGAGACCGCATAACACGTGCCTGTGACACAGCAACTACAAACACTCTCATATAGAGAAGTATGATAACAGTAATAGGGCCGAAAAAGGTGAGAATCAAGTCTATTGCCCCTGATATGTAGCTTATGATAAGTGTACATTCTTGGGGGCAGGGATTTAACATATCTATATGGGACAAGTGATCTTTTAATATTATGAAGTTGTAAATAACAGAACAGATCCAACACAAAGACACACAGGTTTTAGCTCTGATCGGTGTTATCATGGATGAATAATGCAGAGGGGTACAAATAGCCACATAACGGTCCACTGATATGAGCAGCATGCTTCCAACAGAGGAGGAAGTGAGGATAAAGCCCAACAAGATCCAGAGAGTACATATGATTTTACCCAGAAACCAGCAGGACTGTTGGGTCACGATTGCAGTTGGCATCACTGCAAGGCCCACAAGCAAGTCCGACACAGCCAGGGAGAGGAGGAGGACATTGGTGGGGGTGTGGAGCTGCCTGGTGTGGGAGATTATGATTATTCCAATCAGTGGTAGCTTCCTCATGTGTCTCATTTTCATAACATTACACAATGCAAATGAGTTTAGATCACAGCAAATATTATGAGAATACAGAATATGTTCCCCTTATAGACACAACAATATAAAAAATAAATTTTACATGAAAAATAAATCTCTACACTTTCTATCAGCTCCACACTATTTGAACTAATATAAGGCAGTTTGGTGGAAAAGTGAAGTGGGAGAATATCATGACCACTACTATTGTGACACCCTTCTACAGAGAAACCCATTGAGGATGAGATTTTCATTTACAGGTGAAAGTACTAAAATCTCTAGCTTGTTTTAGCTTTTTAAAAACACAGTGAAAAAGCTTGTATGCAGGGTGGACTAAGAGCCAAAATTGGTGTCAAAAAAGCATAATTTTATAAATACTGATGTTCAGCCATTTCCCTTCCACCCATGTTGAATAGTAGACTACACAAATGTCTAAAAGTTAAACTGTCCCAACACCTCTAACTGTTATTACACACAACAAGCTGTAATGATTCAAGAAAAGCATCAGTGCCTGAAGTGAGAGATGGAGATGACAACCAACAGGTTGAGTGTCACGGTGAGCAGAGCGATGCAGTACAGCAGTGTTTTGATGAGCATGACTTTGGTAGAAACAGGCGTTGACCTGCAGGAGGTGTTGAGGGGAGGGGTGCAGAGCTCTGCTCGTTCCAGTGTCTCTACCATCGTCAGAGGAAGTGACTACAGATCTGAAGAGAGCTGCTGAGGTCTAGCAGCCCTCTGATTCACTTCTTCATGACATCAGTTATTTAACTCATCTTCATTTCCATCATCCTTCCTTTTACCCTCCCTCTTTTCCCCTTCACACACTCCCATCTGTTTTTCCCCCCAACTCCTCCTACTCACCAACTTTTGCTCTCTTCCCCATTTCATCATTCACTCCCTCTTTCAACCAGCATTGGTCCCTAATTATTGTTCCTATTTTTTCTTTAGACATTGCCAGGATGGACATAATAATACTATGTTAAAGAAAACGGTAAATGTCACAGAACTATTACTGTCTACCAAAGAAATATCCCCTATGAATTTCAAATAACAGCAGGTTCCAATTAAAATTCCAATTAAGTCCAGACCATAATCCATTCAAGTTCGAGTTAATACTGTCCATAGATGACATAACCTACCCCCCACTAAAACTAAGACACCAGATAAAATACACAAGGGGAACAGATATAAGAGACAAATAAAACATAAAATGCTTGCTACCCAAATGCCTGTCTAAACAGATGGGCTTTTAGCTGCTTTTTAAAAGAGTCCACAGTTTCCAAAGACCTCAAGTTTATTGTCAGACTATTCCAAAGCTTAGGAGCTGCTGGTTGGAGGATCTAAGAGCTCAGCTCGTGGTGTGGGGGTGAAGTAGGTCCATAATATACTGTAGCACCTCGCCATGTAGGGCTCTATAAGTGGGCACCAAAATTTTAAAATGAATTCTAAAATTAACAGGAAGCCAGTGCAGTGAGGTTAAAATAGTTGTAATATGTGACCATCTGTTGGATCGTGTTAAGAGCCTAGCAGCAGCATTCTGGACAGTTTGTAAGCGGTGTAAGGAATATTTATTAAGGCAGTTAAAAAGATGATTACAGTAGTCCAAACATGATGAAATTTAAGCATGTATTAGCATCTCCATTTCATTTCAAACAGGAGAGACTTCAATTTTTTATGTGACAATAATTTTATTGAACATGCAAAATGAGATGAAAATGTGAAAAGTCTTTAGCGATTAAACACCATCGTGATGTCATCATATTTATAAGGGGGAAGTTAAGGTGAGAGTAGAATAGGATATACCCCGATGGAGTCTAGACACTGGTGGTGGTGATGAATAAGGGAATATTGGCATCTGGATGACCTGGCGCTGATGTGATGAAGTGGAGGTGAATGGGGTGACAGAGGGTTACCAAGATTTGCACTGAAAGGACAGCTGACAATGACAGAGAGAAGGACAAATTTAAAGTTTGGCAGCTAAGACGTGATAGGCTGATAATTAACAAATCAGATTCCGCCATGATTTCTAAGAGAAATGCCCCTAGTCAGCTGATTCAAGAGCAGGAAAAGCGTGGGGGAAGGAATGAGAATGAATGAACAAGTAATAGATAGTCCTCCTGCTTGAACTTATGCTAAGCTTGATACAATAGACCTGAGTTTGTCTATGTTTCTTAGGTGAAAGAAACATGATCGAGTCATAATCGAGTCTTAATGTGAGCTTCAAAACTCATGGATTGGTCAATTATGAGAGAAGACTGAGAAGATGAGGATAAGGCACCAAGGTTCTGCTTGATTGATGAGTGAAGATTATCAGGACCAAAATTCAGGACTTCAGTTTTATCTGCATTTAACTGCAAAAAATTATTTGCCATCCAGTTCCTAATTGCGTTTAAATAGTTGTTCAGTACAGAGAGTTTGTGAAGCTCATCAGGTTTAAATGAAAAATTCAACTGGATGTCATCAGCGTAAAAGTGGTAGGAGATGTTGCTAAAACTAATGATTATATGGCCTAGTGGCAGCATGTATATGGAGAATAAAATTGGCCCTAAGACTGATCCCTGTGGGACACCACATGACAAAGCTGCACTGTGGATTGGAATGTGTTGGTCCACAGTATTGAACACTGTGCTAAGGTCCAATAAAACTAAAACTGAATAATCTCCAGCATCTGCAGCCATTAAAATATTATCTGAGGCCTTAATGAGAGCCGTTTCAGTGGAGTACAGTTTACAAAAAACAGATTGAAATTTATCAAACACCCTGTGCAATTCCAGCATTTGAACAAGTTGCTTCTCTACAACCTTTTCTAAAATTTTGGAAAAGAAAGGGACTCTTGAAATGGGCCTGTAGTTCTCTGGCAGGGAGGAGTCCAGGTTTGGTTTCTTCAACAAAGGTTAAACAATAGCCTGCTTAAAGTAGCTGGGGACACACCCTGATAGAAGAGAGTGGTTTATAATATTAACTATGCAGGGTCCAATAAAGTAAAAAAAACTTTAAAAACAGAGAGGTTGGTAGGACATCGAGTGGGCTTGAGGAGGGTTTCATTTGTCCTAATAAGACTGCAATATCATCTATGGACACAGGACAAAAGGAGTCCAAGATGTATAGATTTGAGGAACCACTAGTGAGTGAACTGGACAAGGGTGAGATATTTGCCCTAACAGTTACAACCTTGTCTATTAAATATTTAAGAAAGTTATTACAGTCACTGTTTGAGAAAATTGGCAGGGTAGAGGTGCTGGGAGAGACAATATAGTTTACAGTGTCAAACAGGACTTTAGGGTTCCTCTTGCTGGAAGAAATTAGATAAGGGAAATAAGAAGATCTCTCAGCCGTCACCATATTGTTGAAGGTACCCATGAGTTCTCTTAGATGCAGTCTGTGTACTTTGAGCTTCATGGCTTTCCACAAGTGTTCAATCTTTTGACATTTTCTAAAAGTCCAGATAGTTTCATTTATCCATGGGGATGGATTTTTGGAGATCTTTCCAAGTTTCAGAGGAGCCAAGTTATGCAACACCAAGGAGCAGTGAGTGATAAATGATTAGACTAAAGTGTCCATGTTTCCATCCTTTAAAACAATATTGCTGTCAAACACCGTAAAGAAACTGACAGCCGCAGCCTCGGGAGAATGGTTCCAGAACAGATTAAAATTGTCAATAAAGCCAATATTGTGAGCTCTACAGGCGGACTGGAGCCAACTGTGGAGACTGAGGATTCTGCTGAAATGACCTGCTCCACAGGCCAGTGTGGTGTTTGGACCAGAGACAGTCTTTCCACAGCTACATAAAAACTTAAAAAGGTCATTAACATCCTTTTTGGTCAGCTCAGACTGCAATATCATTTGTCCCCACATGGACTATAATGAAGGTTATGATATTGTAACCCTAGTTTTATAAGCACAGGCAGAGTCCTATACTGGACTCTATGGGTAATACTCTCTTCCAATCACATGCATGCAATCGCCCACTGAAATTTGCATGTATGTAGCTAGCCAATCAGGACGTACCTACCGATTACGTGTGTCTCACACACTATAATATCAATATCGGTTACAAGATCATAACCCTCGTTCTATCTCACAGAGGCCCGATGAATGTTTGCCCTGCCGTGACACGTCATCAGACTGCCTCACTGAGTCTGACCAACTATAGGTTAGTCACCGTGGCCCTCCTACCACTTTATAATCCCAGCCGCTTATACGGAGCAGTAGGGGGGCCAACCCAGTCCAGTTAACATGGACCTGAGCTCAGTGAAAACATGGCCTAACCTCGCAGGGGTCATAGGTCATACACCAAACACCCTGCACACCCTATTTCCCT
Source organism: Scomberomorus guttatus (assembly GCA_038419695.1). Lineage (NCBI taxonomy): Eukaryota > Metazoa > Chordata > Actinopteri > Scombriformes > Scombridae > Scomberomorus > Scomberomorus guttatus. Next base: position 26,935,541 of record CM076454.1, on the reverse strand, counting down.
AGTCATCTTGAATCACAGGAGAATGCAGGCATATAATTGCCCAGGGAGGGTCAGGTGTACCACAGCTGACACTCACACCACCCTTTTCACAAGTCCTGAGTTGCACCTGCGAGCACGGACCTTGAAAAGGAGCCCGTCATGTCCAAGAGATAGAACCTTATGAATGGACAAGGCGAAGACCAGGACACCGCCGTGCATTTGTCCTCAACACTCACCCCACCAAAAAAGGCTTGGACCACTGTGGGGGGGTCCTTACCTGCCTGCCTGTGAGCTTGGGAGATGCACTCACAAAGCCAACTAGCTAGGCACTTCTTGGATAGGGCTTTACTGGCCACTTCCTCTCCATAGCATACGAACAGCTGTTCAGTGTGCCGAAACGGGCCGTACGTTCATCATAACATGCCAATACACGTACTGGGCATAAGATGTGCAGTTTTGCCTCCCTGGCATCCTCATGGGGTGGAGGACAAAATGCCTCTGTCTGAATAGTTCTCAACCTAAATAAGCTCCTTATGTTCTTAGGAACAAAGGAGGGGTTCGCTCTGAGAGTAGCACCACTGTGGCCACCACGAAGCAGCAAACAGCTGGGGTGAACCAACAGGGCGCCCAATTTGCTCACTCTCTTAGTTGAGGTCAGTGCAAGCAGTAAACCTGTCTTGAATGACAACGCCTTCAGAGAGGAGCACTCCAGAGGCTCATAGGGATCACTCACTAGGGTCTTGAGCACCACTGGCAGTTCCCACTGGGGGGTGGAGACACGCATCACCGGCCGCTGTCTCCTAATCCCCTGCAAGAAACATTTCGGGTCCACCCGAACCAGTTCCAAATCTGCTGTACCAAACTAGGGTTGCAGCACCCACTCATCTGGCAGAGGGCCACCTCTTGACATGAGGTCGGCACCCCTGTTCTCCAGACCCGGAATGTGGAGGGCTCTCAGAGACAGGAGGTGTTCTGAGGCCCACACCAACAGGTTCTCCGCCATATTTGACAGGGCTGTGGATCAGACTCCGCCATGCCTGTTGATGTAGGTACTGTGGTGCAAATGGCCCATTCTCTGGACCTGGCCATGACAATGAGGTCGGCTAAGTAGAGGAAGACCCCATTCCCCGGTCACGCAGCAGTTGCAGCACCACGTCCACACATTTGATGAATGTGCAGGGAGCCAGGGAGTAGCCAAACGGTAGGGAACTGAAGAGAATACTGAAGAGAATACCCCAGTCTCAGTGTTTTGTCCATCCACTCCAATAACACACAGCTGTGACACCATTCCTCATAAAACTACATCAGAGGACGGGCAGTCAGCTGGGGGGCAGCAGCCAGGAGGCTGTGATATTCCAAATCGGCCCTCTCCGCCGCCAAACCTTCCATAAATGGAAGATTGGCCCAAGGGGGGTTTTGAGTCAGTGCGTCCATCACCCTCTGTATTTCCCACAGAAATAACTGGAGGGGAGCGGAGCAGACTCCTCTCCTCAGTCCATGAGTGAGCCAGAGGCATTACTCTCTAAGGAGGAAGTAACATTGCCGGCCGCGCTAACTTCACTCCATGTGAACTCATGAATGTGCTCAGCCCTGGTCTTTTTTCGGCTCGCACCATCTGCAGCTGTCTAACGGCAGTTGGGTTGTGTAGTTAAAAATCCAGGCATCCAATGATTAAAACCTTAAACCGGGTTAAACCTGTGTCTATATATGTTTGTGTAGTGTTGAACTGGTAACTGAAGATTTTAAAAAATTTATAATTTTGAGAATGCACATTCTGCAAGGTGTAGAACAGTGTGAGTTTCAATATCAGAAGTCCATAAAATTAAATATGCCGCACCAAAAGTTGCTTAATTTTTACAGACATGTCAACTTTATGCCATGCAGTTTGATTTTTAGCCAGACCATTAAACAGACAGGACCATGAAGACTGAACGTCTCGTACTGATTTACCTTTTCTAATAGGAAACCTGCACTACAACCTACAGCAGCTGGTGTTTGGTAACAGTGAAGCTTCTGTGAAACATTGTTAATTATTCTTAGTGTCTTTAAAATTATCTTTATCATTTCTGGCTGAGTAATAAAAGGCCAGATTATATGAAAATGATTACACAGAGTCTATTTAAAGGTTCAGACAACCCTGAAACCAAAGCAACTTAATAGGATTCAGCCATCATTCATTTTATTATTTATACCTTCTTACTGTGACATGTCTAAATGTTTTCTGTAAAAAAAAGGTCTATAAGGAGCTTTCAACAGTCTGGACAATTTCACTTCACTAGTTGTGCTTGTATCATGCACCATAGTGTCTCCATATACTAGTATCATAGTATATCGTATTATTCAAAATTCAAATATATTACTTGACTGTAAAACAAATAAAATTACTAAAAACTAGAATTATGAATAAATCACAAAAATACCAGATTTTTTTGTTTTGTTTTGCAATTAGTCCGTTTTTACTGTCTTCATTATTTGATATTTGAATATTTATTCTATTGCTCAGTGTCCTGATAAAAATATCAATTTGGCCTTTTATATCACAACACCAACTTCACAACAATGTATTTTAGTGCTATATGTGAAGTTAAGTTTGTATGTACAAGTTTGGAAAATGATGTCACACAGATTTGGATACTCAGTTTTATTCTTTTCTACATAATCATGCTGTTTATCAGGGATCCTGGACAGTCTGGACACAGCACATCATCACATTTAGCAAACTGAAAAAGACATAATTTAATTGCATATTGAAAACAGTAGTGTCATATTATTCAATTCATAATTGTGTACCATGCTTTTAAGAATTACAGGTACTTGTATAACATATGCACAACATCCAGTATATTGATAACAGGCCTCAATTACACAAATCATACCATTCAGTATATTTGGCCATTTAGTAGACTTTAGCCAAATAATGCACTTCTCTTCTTCTTTGCAATATTTAAGCTACTACAGAACCTCATTCATTATATATACAGCAGATATTATTTTTTAAAGTACAATAAGATTAAATTGTAAGAATACCTACTGAACAGTTTATAAACAAAGGCTGTTAAAACTCCATCATCTATATTGGCAAATAATTTTTTTTATGTAGTATGTATGTTTTTTATGTAGTATGTAAGTATACTTTATATTCTCAATATGTGTCTTTTTACTGTCTTTTCCAAGTTAATATGGGCTGATGTGTACAGTTGACAAAACAAAACAAATTTACTTCATCTTCAATTAAACTGAATTCACCTTAATGAAATAAGTCAGTTTATATACAGTATATGACTATTTTCTACATTATCTTGGCCTCACAGGAACCTGGCTGCAGTATTTGAAGGCTGACAATGACTTTAATGGATTTTCTAAACCAGGGGTAGAAAAAGGCATAGATCAGAGGATTTAAAGTGGAGTTACAATAAAATAGCCAATCTTGAACTGATGACCCATCAGTTGTGGTGTCCTGCCCTTCTAGAGAAGGAGAGTAATATGGACAGAGACAAAGTATAAACACAAGTAGGACAATGCCAAGAGTTCTAGCAGCCCTCATCTCAGATTTCTTTGCAACTACAGTCAGAGTTCTTGATTTGACAACTACAATTTGAGACCGCATGACACGTGCCTGCGACACAGCAACCACAAACACTCTCATATAGAGAACTATGATAACAGTAATAGGGCCGAAAAAGGTGAGAATCAAGTCTACTGCCCCTGATATGTAGCTTATGAAAACTGTACATTCTTGGGGGCAGGGATTTAACATATCTATATGGGACAAGTGATCTTTTAGTATTATGAAGTTGTAAATAACAGAACAGATCCAACACAAAGACACACAGGTTTTAGCTCTGCTCGGCGTTATCATGAATGAATAATGCAGAGGGGCACAAATAGCCACATAACGGTCCACTGATATGAGCACCATGCTTCCAACAGAGGAGGAAGTGAGGATAAAGCCCAACAACAACAAGAGAGCACATTTGATTTTACCCTGAAACCAGCAGGACTGCTGGGTCACAACTGCAGCTGGCATCACTGCAAGGCCCACAAGCAAGTCAGACACAGCCAGGGAGAGGAGGAAGACATTGGTGGGGGTGTGGAGCTGCCTGTTGTGGGAGATTATGATTATTTCAATCAGTGGTAGCTTCTTCATGTGTCTCATTTTCAGAACATCACACAATGCAAATGAGTTTAGATCACAGCAAATATTATGAGAATACAGAATATGTTTCCCTTATAGACACAACAATATAAAAAATAAATTCTACATGAAAAATAAATCTCTACACTTTTTTGAACTAATATAAGGCAGTTTGGTGGAAAAGTGAAGTGGGAGAATATCATGACCACTACTATTGTGACACCCTTCTACAGAGAAACCCATTGAGGATGAGATTTTCATTTACAGGTGAAAGTACTAAAATCTCTAGCTTGTTTTAGCTTTTTAAAAACACAGTGAAAAAGATTGTATGCAGGGTGGACTAAGAGCCAAAATTTGTGTCAAAAAAGCATAATTTTATAAATACTGATGTTCAGCCATTTCCCTTCCACCCATGTTGAATAGTAAACTACACAAATGTCTAAAAGTTAAACTGTCCCAACACCTCTAACTGTTATTACACACAACAAGCTGTAATAATTCAAGAAAAGCATCTGTGCCTGAAGTGAGAGATAGAGATGACAACCAACAGGTTGAGTGTCACGGTGAGCAGAGCGATGCAGTACAGCAGTGTGTTGATGAGCATGACTTTGGTAGAAACAGGCATTGACCTGCAGGAGGTGTTGAGGAGAGGGGTGCAGAGCGCTGCTCGTTCCAGTGTCTCTACCATCGTCAGAGGAAGTGACTACAGATCTGAACAGAGAGCTGCTGAGGTCTAGCAGCCCTCTGATTCACTTCTTCATGACATCAGTTATTTAACTCATCTTCATTTCCATCATCCTTCCTTTTACCCTCCCTCTTTTCCCTTTCACACACTCCCATCTGTTTTTCCCCCCCAACTCCTCCCACTCACCAACTTTTGCTCTCTTCCCCATTTCATCATTCACTCCCTCTTTCAACCAGCATTGGTCCCCAGCTATCACACCCTGTTTTTCCTCTTTATCGTCATTTATCTAGTTATTGTTGCTATTTTTTTTTTAGACATTTCCAGGATGGACATAATAATACTATGTTAAAGAAAACAGTAAATATCACAGAACTACTACTGTCTACCAAAGAAATATCCCCTATGAATGTCAAACCACATAACTTTGAGCAGGTTCTAATTAAAATTAAGTCCAGACCAGAATCCAGTCAATAAAAATAGGAGTTAATACTGTCCATAGATGACGTAACTTACCCCCCACTAAAATGATGGTCGTCCCATCCACCACGTTAGTCCTTACCCCCGACCCTCCTTGTGAGGATCCAGGTGGACTCCCCTGTGTCTGTCCCTCGGGTAGTTCGCAATCGATGTTGGTTTGGCACAGTTCAGAAACATTTGTACCAGACTGGTCTAACTTCATCATAGCCTCCCGAGCATGGTGATCTGACTATACAATTGAATCAGGATTGGCAGGCTCGAACATGAGCAAGCAAGCAAGCAAGCAAAGTTTACTTATATAGTACATTTCAGACACCAGTCACAAAGTGCTTCGTAGTCAAAGAAATAAAATCAAATACAATCAAATCAAAATAAATAAAAACAAAGACACTAGATAAAATATATGGGAGGAACAGACATAAGAGATAAATTAAAACATAAAATGCTACATTCTACCCAAATGCTTGTCTGAACAGATGGGTTTTTAGCTGCTTTTTAAAAGAGTCCACAGTATCCAAAGACCTGAAGCTTATTGGGAGACTATTCCAAAGCTTAGTGGCTGCTGACTGGAAAACACTGAAGACTGAGAAGATGACGATAAGGCACCAAGATTCTACCTGATTGATGAGTGAAGATCATCAGGACCAAAATTCAGGACTTCAGTTTTATCTGCATTTAACTGCAGAAAATGATTTGCCATCCAGTTCCTACGTTTAAACAGTTGTTAAGTACAGAGAGTTTGTGAAGCTCATCAGGTTTAAATGAAAAATACAACCGGATGTCATCAGCGTAAAAGTGGTAAGAGATGTTGCTAAAACTACTGATCATATGTCCTAGTGGCAGCATATATATGGAGAATAAAATGTGTCCCAAGACCGATCCTTGTGGGACACCACATGACAAAGACATGACATGACAAAGCTGCACTATCCGACACAAATTCACCTACAGGGACCGACAAAGACCTATCTGTGAGATATGAGGAGAACCACTCCAATACAGTCCCAGAAATGCCCACCTGTGGATTAAAATGTGTTTGTCCACAGTATTGAACACTGTGCTAAATTCGAATAAAACCAAAACTGAACAATCTCCGGCATCTGAAGCCATTAAAATATCATTTAAGACCTTAAGGAGTACAGTTTACAGAAACCAGATTGAAATTTATCAAACACCCTGTGTAATTCCAGTATTTGAACAAGTTGCTTCTCAACAACCTTTGCTAAAATTTTGGAAAAGAAAGAGAGTCTTAAAATGGGCCTGTAGTTCTCTGACAGGGAGGGGTCCAGGTTTGGTTTCTTCAATAAAGGTTGAACAAGAGCCTGCTTAAAGTAGCTGGGGACACACCCCGAGCCATCAACCCACTCCAACCCTGCTGGGCTCCTGCAGAGGGACTGTCCTCTGTTGGTGTAGCAGGCACACTGACAAGACATGAACGTAGGTTATTCCTGTGCACCGTTTGCAGAGGCCCTTTCTTGCCCTCCGGACGGTCACAAATAAATTATGATCAAACATGAGGAGAACTTTAGATTGGAATGCTTATAAATCTATGTTAGATATAGGTTATATACATTCTCATAATTGTGGCTGGTATCATAGCAGCATGTGGCATTATAGCTGCCAAACAAAGTATTGATGAAATTATATTTATCAAAAATGGTTCTATTTTTGAGGTAGGTTATTAGATTATCTGGTTGATTATTAAACCTAAAGTAGTGTAATCAAATGAACTGATAATTTATCAAGTGATATATTTAAAAATCATGCAGTATATTTTCTTTTTGATGTACTATGTACTTTTTGAGAATGCACATTCTGCAAGATGTAGAACAGTGTGAGTTTCAATAATAGAAGTATAATCAGAAGTCCATCAAAATAAATATGCCGCACAAAAAGTTGTTTAATTTTATGGCCATGTCAACTTTATGCCACGCAGTTTGACTTTAAGCCAGACCATTAAACAGACAGGACCATGGCGACTGAATGTCAATGAAGCTTCTGTGAAACATCATTAATTATTCTTAGTCCTCCTGTTTCTTTAAAATGACCTTTATCATTTCTGGTTGAGTAGTAGTAGGCCAGATTATATGAAAATGATTACACAGAGTGTATTTAAAGGTTCAGACAACCCTGAAACTAAAGCAACTTAATGGGATTCAGCCATCATTCATTTTATTGTTTACACCTTCTTACTGTGACATGTCCAAATGTTTTCTGTAAAAAAAGGTCTATAAGGAGCTTTCAACAGTCTGGACAATTTCACTTCACTAGTTGTGCTTGTATCATGCGCCATAGTATCTTGTATTATTCAAAATTCAAATATATTACTTGACTGTAAAACAAATAAAATTACTAAAAACTAGAATTATGAATAAATCACAAAAATACTATATTTTTTGTTTTGTTTTGCAATTAGTCCGTTTTTACTGTCTTCATTATTTGGTATTTGAATATTTATTCTACTGTTCAGTGTCCTGATAAAAATTTCAATTTGGCCTTTTATATCACAACACCAACTTCACAACAATGTATTTTAGCGCTATATGTGAAATTAAGTTTGTACGTACAAGTTTGGAAAATGATGTTACACAGATTTGGATACTTATCAGTTTTATTCTTTTCTACATAATCATGCTGTTTATCAGGGATCCTGGACAGTCTGGACACAGCACATCATCACATTTAGCAAACTGAAAAAGACATAATTTAATTGCATATTGAAAACAGTAGTGTCATATTATTCAAGTCATTTTTGTGTACCATACTTTACAGGTACTTGTATAACATATGCACAACTTCCAGTATATTGATAACAGGCCTCAATTACACAAATCATGACATTCATTATATTTGGCCACTCAGTAGACTTTAGCCAAATAATGCACTTTCCTTTTTTCTTTGCAATATTTAGGCTATTACAGAACCTCATTCATTATATATACAGCAGATATTCTTTTTTTTAAAGTACAATAAGATTAAATTGTAAGAATACCTACTGAACAGTTTATAAACAGAAGCTGTTAAAACTCCATCATCTATATTGGCAAATTCAGTTTTTTATATACGTATACTTTATATTCTCAGTACATGTCTTCTTACTGTCTTAATATAGTTAATATGAGTTAATATATTTACTGTATGTCACAACACTGTGGTTTCACTGTGTTCTTTAAAACGTATTCTGAGCTGATGTGTACAGTTGACAAAACAAAACAAATTTACTTCATCTTTAATCAAACTGAATTCACCTTAATGAAATAAGTCAGTTTATATACAGTATATGACTATTTTCTACATTATCTTGGCCTCACAGGAACCTGGCTGCAGTATTTGAAGGCTGACAATGAGTTTAATGGCTTTTCTAAACCAGGGGTAGAAAAAGGCATAGATCAGAGGATTTAAAGTGGAGTTACAATAAAATAGCCAAAATTGAGCAGATGAATCATTAGTTGTGGTGTCCTGTTCTGCTAGAGAAGGAGAGTAATATGGACAGAGACAAAGTATAAACACAAGTAGGACAATGCCAAGAGTTCTAGCAGCCCTCATCTCAGATTTCTTTGCAACTACAGTCAGAGATCTTGATTTGACAACTACAATTTGAGACCGCATGACACGTGCCTGCGACACAGCAACCACAAACACTCTCATATAGAGAACTATGATAACAGTAATAGGGCCGAAAAAGGTGACAATAAAGTCTACTGCCCCTGATATGTAGCTTATGAAAGCTGTACATTTTTGGGGGCAGGGATTTAACATATCTATATGGGACAAGTGATCTTTTAAGATTATGAAGTTGTAGATAACAGAACAGATCCAACACAAAGACACACAGGTTTTAGCTCTGCTCGGTGTTATCATGGATGAATAATGCAGAGGGGCACAAATAGCCACATAACGGTCCACTGATATGAGCACCATGCTTCCAACAGAGGAGGAAGTGAGGATAAAGCCCAACAACAACAAGAGAGCACATTTGATTTTACCCTGAAACCAGCAGGACTGCAGGGTCACAACTGCAGCTGGCATCACTGCAAGGCCCACAAGCAAGTCAGACACAGCCAGGGAGAGGAGGAAGACATTGGTGGGGGTGTGGAGCTGCCTGTTGTGGGAGATTATGATTATGTTGATTAGTGGTAGCTTCCTCATGTGCCTCATTTTCAGAACATTGAAAAAGCTTGTATGCAGGGTGGACTAAGAGCCAAAATTTGTGTCAAAAAAGCATAATTTTATAAATACTGATGTTCAGCCATTTCCCTTCCACCCATGTTGAATAGTAAACTACACAAATGTCTAAAAGTTAAACTGTCCCAACACCTCTAACTGTTATTACACACAACAAGCTGTAATAATTCAAGAAAAGCATCTGTGCCTGAAGTGAGAGATAGAGATGACAACCAACAGGTTGAGTGTCACGGTGAGCAGAGCGATGCAGTACAGCAGTGTGTTGATGAGCATGACTTTGGTAGAAACAGGCATTGACCTGCAGGAGGTGTTGAGGGGAGGGGTGCAGAGCTCTGCTCGTTCCAGTGTCTCTACCATCGTCAGAGGAAGTGACTACAGATCTAAACAGAGAGCTGCTGAGGTCTAGCAGCCCTCTGATTCACTTCTTCATGACATCAGTTATTTAACTCATCTTCATTTCCATCATCCTTCCTTTTACCCTCCCTCTTTTCCCCTTCACACACTCCCATCTGTTTTTCCCCCCCAACTCCTCCCACTCACCAACTTTTGCTCTCTTCCCCATTTCATCATTCACTCCCTCTTTCAACCAGCATTGGTCCCCAGCTATCACACCCTGTTTTTCCTCTTTATCGTCATTTATCTAGTTATTGTTGCTATTTTTTTTTTAGACATTTCCAGGATGGACATAATAATACTATGTTAAAGAAAACAGTAAATATCACAGAACTACTACTGTCTACCAAAGAAATATCCCCTATGAATGTCAAACCACATAACTTTGAGCAGGTTCTAATTAAAATTAAGTCCAGACCAGAATCCAGTCAATAAAAATAGGAGTTAATACTGTCCATAGATGACGTAACTTACCCCCCACTAAAATGATGGTCGTCCCATCCACCACGTTAGTCCTTACCCCCGACCCTCCTTGTGAGGATCCAGGTGGACTCCCCTGTGTCTGTCCCTCGGGTAGTTCGCAATCGATGTTGGTTTGGCACAGTTCAGAAACATTTGTACCAGACTGGTCTAACTTCATCATAGCCTCCCGAGCATGGTGATCTGACTATACAATTGAATCAGGATTGGCAGGCTCGAACATGAGCAAGCAAGCAAGCAAGCAAGCAAAGTTTACTTATATAGTACATTTCAGACACCAGTCACAAAGTGCTTCGTAGTCAAAGAAATAAAATCAAATACAATCAAATCAAAATAAATAAAAACAAAGACACTAGATAAAATATATGGGAGGAACAGACATAAGAGATAAATTAAAACATAAAATGCTACATTCTACCCAAATGCTTGTCTGAACAGATGGGTTTTTAGCTGCTTTTTAAAAGAGTCCACAGTATCCAAAGACCTGAAGCTTATTGGGAGACTATTCCAAAGCTTAGTGGCTGCTGACTGGAAAACACTGAAGACTGAGAAGATGACGATAAGGCACCAAGATTCTACCTGATTGATGAGTGAAGATCATCAGGACCAAAATTCAGGACTTCAGTTTTATCTGCATTTAACTGCAGAAAATGATTTGCCATCCAGTTCCTACGTTTAAACAGTTGTTAAGTACAGAGAGTTTGTGAAGCTCATCAGGTTTAAATGAAAAATACAACCGGATGTCATCAGCGTAAAAGTGGTAAGAGATGTTGCTAAAACTACTGATCATATGTCCTAGTGGCAGCATATATATGGAGAATAAAATGTGTCCCAAGACCGATCCTTGTGGGACACCACATGACAAAGACATGACATGACAAAGCTGCACTATCCGACACAAATTCACCTACAGGGACCGACAAAGACCTATCTGTGAGATATGAGGAGAACCACTCCAATACAGTCCCAGAAATGCCCACCTGTGGATTAAAATGTGTTTGTCCACAGTATTGAACACTGTGCTAAATTCGAATAAAACCAAAACTGAACAATCTCCGGCATCTGAAGCCATTAAAATATCATTTAAGACCTTAAGGAGTACAGTTTACAGAAACCAGATTGAAATTTATCAAACACCCTGTGTAATTCCAGTATTTGAACAAGTTGCTTCTCAACAACCTTTGCTAAAATTTTGGAAAAGAAAGAGAGTCTTAAAATGGGCCTGTAGTTCTCTGACAGGGAGGGGTCCAGGTTTGGTTTCTTCAATAAAGGTTGAACAAGAGCCTGCTTAAAGTAGCTGGGGACACACCCCGAGAGAAGAGGGCGCACTGAGTCGCACCTACGAGCATGGACCTTGAAGAGGAGCCCGTCATGTCCAAGAAATAGAACCTTATGAACAGACAAGGTGTAGACCAGGACGCTGCCGTGCATATGTCCTCGACACTCACCCAACTAAAAAAGGCTGTAGACACTGCCAAGCCATGTGTGGAATGCGCTTGGACCACAATGGGGGGATCCTTACCCTCCTGCCTGTAAGCTTAGGAGATGCACTCACAAACCCAACTAGCTAGGGGCTTCTTGGATAGGGCTTTACCAGCCACTCCTTCTCCATAGCACACAAACAGATGTTCAGAGCACTGAAAGGGGGCCGTGTGTTCAACATAACATGCCAACGAACATACTGGGCATAAGAGGTGCAGTTTTGCCTCCCTGGCATCCTCATGGGGTGGAGGACAGAATGCCTCTATCTGAATAGTTCTAGACCTGAATGAGCTCCTTATGTTCTTAGGAACAAAGGAGGAGTTTGCTCTGAGAGTAGCACCACTGTGGTCACCATGAAGCAGCAAACAGCTGAGGTGAATCGTCAGGGTGCCCAATTTGCTCACTCTTGTAGCTGAGGTCAGCGCAAGCAGCAAAGCAGTCTTGAATGACATCGCCTTCAGAGAGGAGCACTCCAGGGGCTCATAAGGATCACTCACTAGGGCCTCGAGCACCACCGGCAGTTCCCGCTGGGGGGTGGAGACACATCACCGGCCGCTGTTTCCTAACCCCCTGCAAGAAACATTTAACGAGGGGGTGGGCAAAGACAGGTCTGTCGCTGAAAACCTCATGACAGAAGGAAACAGCTACTGCATACACTTTAACAGGTAGCCGTGGCTTTCTGGCCACTGCCCAGCCAGCTGAATGGGGAATCAAGAGGGTTGCGAGGGCTCGATTGGAGCTAAGCTAGCGGCAATTGAGAGTCAGCAGTTGGGTCATGTAGTTAAAAATCCAGGCATCCGATGGTTAAAACCTTATATTGGGTTAAAACATGTATATAAAACAGCAAGGTTCTAATACGTGTATCATAAAATTCTGGCTTAAAACTGGTTAAAATGTCAATTTATGACAGAAATTCTGTCCAACATGGACCACGCCGACACATGCGCACTAGAAGGAGTGAGCACGGGAATCAACTGGGCTAGGGGTAAGCAGACCCTGGTACTGGCAGGTGCCTGCTACCCTGACCCATCAACCCACTCCAACCCTGCTGGGCTCCTGCAGAGGGACTGTCCTCTGTTGGTGTAGCAGGCACACTGACAAGACATGAACGTAGGTTATTCCTGTGCACCGTTTGCAGAGGCCCTTTCTTGCCCTCCGGACGGTCACAAATAAATTATGATCAAACATGAGGAGAACTTTAGATTGGAATGCTTATAAATCTATGTTAGATATAGGTTATATACATTCTCATAATTGTGGCTGGTATCATAGCAGCATGTGGCATTATAGCTGCCAAACAAAGTATTGATGAAATTATATTTATCAAAAATGGTTCTATTTTTGAGGTAGGTTATTAGATTATCTGGTTGATTATTAAACCTAAAGTAGTGTAATCAAATGAACTGATAATTTATCAAGTGATATATTTAAAAATCATGCAGTATATTTTCTTTTTGATGTACTATGTACTTTTTGAGAATGCACATTCTGCAAGATGTAGAACAGTGTGAGTTTCAATAATAGAAGTATAATCAGAAGTCCATCAAAATAAATATGCCGCACAAAAAGTTGTTTAATTTTATGGCCATGTCAACTTTATGCCACGCAGTTTGACTTTAAGCCAGACCATTAAACAGACAGGACCATGGCGACTGAATGTCAATGAAGCTTCTGTGAAACATCATTAATTATTCTTAGTCCTCCTGTTTCTTTAAAATGACCTTTATCATTTCTGGTTGAGTAGTAAAAGGCCAGATTATATGAAAATGATTACACAGAGTCTATTTAAAGGTCTGTGAAATATTAAAACGCCCCTCTGTATAAACATCAGTGTTGACAGTTTTCCTTTATTAAAAACTTCAGTGTGTCTATATGTTTGTGTAGTGTTGAACTGGTAACTGAAGGAATCATGGTATGTTAACTTTTAATTTTATCATTTTGAGAATCCACATTCTGCAAGGTGTAGAACAGTGTGAGTTTCAATATCAGAAGTCCATAAAATTAAATATGCCACACCAAAAGTTGCTTAATTTTTACCATGAAGACTGAACGTCTCTTACTGATTTACCTTTTCTAATAGGAAACCTGCACTACAACCTACAGCAGCTGCTGTTTGGTAACAGTGAAGCTTCTGTGAAACATTGTTAATTATTCTTAGTGTCTTTAAAATTATCCTGTGTCTTTAAAATTATCTTTATCATTTCTGGCTGAGTAATAAAAGGCCAGATTATATGACAATGATTACACAGAGTCTATTTAAAGGTTCAGACAACCCTGAAACCAAAGTAAATAAATGGGATTCAGCAATCATTCATTTTATTGTTTACACCTTCTTACTGTGACATGTCCAAATGTTTTCTGTAAAAAAAAGGTCTATAAGGAGCTTTCAACAGTCTGGACAATTTCACTTCACTAGTTGTGCTTGTATCATGCACCATAGTGTCTTGTATTATTCAAAGTTCAAATATATTACTTGAATGTAAAACAAATAAAATTATTAAAAACTAGTATTATAAATAAATAACAAAAATACTATATTTTTTGTTTTGTTCTGCAATTAGTCAGTTTTTACTGTCTTCATTATTTGGTATTTGAATATTTATTCTACTGTTCAGTGTCCTGATAAAAATATCAATTTGGCCTTTTATATCACAACACCAACTTCACAACAATGTATTTTAGTGCTATATGTGAAGTTAAGTTTGTACGTACAATCCTGGAAAAACATGTCACACAGATTTGGATACTTATCAGTTTTATTCTTTTCTACATAATCATGCTGTTTATCAGGGATCCTGGACAGTCTGGACACAGCACATCATCACATTTAGTAAACTTAAAAAGACATAATTTAATTGCATATTGAAAACAGTAGTGTCATATTGTTTAAGTCATTTTTGTGTACCATACTGTTAAGAATTACAGGTACTTGTATAACATATGCACAACTTCCAGTATATTGATAACAGGCCTCAATTACACAAATCATACCATTCAGTATATTTGGCCATTTAGTAGACTTTAGCCAAATAATGCACTTTCCTTTTTCTTTGCAATATTTAAGCTACTACAGAACCTCATTCATTATATATACAGCAGATATACTTTTTTAAAGTACAATAAGATTAAATTGTAAGAATACCTACTAAATAGTTTATAAACAAAGGCTGTTAAAACTCCATCATCTATATTGGCAAATTCAGTTTTTTATATACGTATACTTTATATTCTCAGTACATGTCTTTTTACTGTCTTAATATAGTTAATATGAGTTAATATATTTACTGTATGTCACAACACTGTGGTTTCACTGTGTTCTTAAAAAAGTATTCTGAGCTGATGTGTACAGTTGACAAAACAAAACTTAAAAATTTACTTCACCTTCAATTAAACTGAATTCACCTTAATGAAATAAGTCAGTTTATATACAGTATATGACTATTCTCTACATTATCTTGGTCTCACAGGAACCTGGCTGCAGTATTTGAAGGCTGAGAATGAGTTTAATGGCTTTTCTAAACCAGGGGTAGAAAAAGGCATAGATCAGAGGATTTAAAGTGGAGTTACAATAAAATAGCCAATCTTGAGCTGATGAACCATCAACTGTGGTGTCCTGTCCTGCTAGAGAAGGAGAGAAGTATGGACAGACACAAAGTATAAACACAAGTAGGACAATGCCAAGAGTTCTAGCAGCCCTCATCTCAGATTTCTTTGCAACTACAGTCAGAGTTCTTGATTTGACAGCTACAATTTGAGACCGCATGACACGTGCCTGCGACACAGCCACCACAAACACTCTCATATAGAGAACTATGATAACAGTAACAGGGCCGAAAAAGGTGAGAATAAAGTCTACTGCCCCTGATATGTAGCTTATGATAAGTGCACATTCTTGGGGGCAGGGATTTAACATATCTATATGGGACAAGTGATCTTTTACTATTATGAAGTTGTAAATAACAGAACAGATCCAACACAAAGACACACAGGTTTTAGCTCTGCTCGGCGTTATCATGGAAGAATAATGCAGAGGGGCACAAATAGCCACATAACGGTCCACTGATATGAGCACCATGCTTCCAACAGAGGAGGAAGTGAGGATAAAGCCCAACAACATCAAGAGAGCACATGTGATTTTATCCAGAAACCAGCAGGACTGCAGGGTGACAATTTCAGCTGGCATCACTGCAAGGCCCACAAGCAAGTCCGACACAGCCAGGGAGAGGAGGAGGACATTGGTGGGGGTGTGGAGCTGCCTGGTGTGGGAGATTATGATTATGTTGGTTAGTGGTAGCTTCCTCATGTGTCTCATTTTCATAACATTACACAATGCAAATGAGTTTAGATCACAGCAAATATTGTGAAAATATAGAATACTTTTCTTTTATAGACACAACAATAACCCACATGCAAAATAAATCTCCACACTTTCTGTTTGGCAGAAATGAAGATTATAATGATTACTGCTATTGTGACACCTTTATGCAAAGAAGCCCATTAAGAATGAAATTTTCATTTACAAGTTAAAGTACTAACATTCAAAAATCTTGTATGCAGGACTAAAAGCCAAAGTTGGTTTTATAGCATTGAATTTAAAAAAGCTCAATTTTATGGAAACTGATGTTGAGCTCTTTCCCCTAAAAGTTAAACTGTTCCAACACCTCTACCTGCTATTACACATTACTAGCTGTAATAAATCAAGAAAAGCATCTGTGCCTGAAGTGAGAGATGGAGATTACAACCAACAGGTTGAGTGTCACAGTGAGCAGAGCGATGCAGTACAGCAGTGTTTTGATGATGACTTTGGTAGAAACAGGCGTTGACCTGCAGGAGGTGTTGAGGGGAGGGGTGCAGAGCTCTGCTTGTTCCAGTGTCTCTACCATCGTCAGAGGAAGTGACTACAGATCTGAACAGAGAGCTGCTGAGGTCGAACAGCCCTCTGATTTACTTCTTCATGACATCAGTTATTTATCTCTCATCTTCTTCATTTCCATCATCCTTCCTTTTACCCTCCCTCTTTTCCCCTTCACACACTCCCATCTGTTTTTCCCCCCAACTCCTCCTACTCACCAACTTTTGCTCTCTTCCCCATTTCATCATTCACTCCCTCTTTCAACCAGCATTGGTCCCCAGCTATCACACCCTGTTTTTCCTCTTTATCGTCATTTATCTAATTATTGTTCCTATTTTTTCTTTAGACATTGCCAGGATGGACATAATAATACTATGTTAAAGAAAACAGTAAATGTCACAGAACTACTACTGTCTACCAAAGAAATATCCCCTATGAATGTCAAATAACAGCAGGTTCCAAATAAAAGTCCAGACCATAATCCATTCAAGTTCGAGTTAATACTGTCCATAGATGACATAACCTACCCCCCACTAAAACTAAGACACCAGATAAAATATACAAGGGGAACAGATATAAGAGACAAATAAAACATAAAATGCTTGCTACTCAAATGCCTGTCTAAACAGATGGGCTTTTAGCTGCTTTTTAAAAGAGTCCACAGTTTCCTAAGACCTGAAGCTTATTGGGAGACTATTCCAAAGCTTAGTGGCTGCTGACTGGAAAACACCGAAGACTGTGAGAAGATGAAGATAAGGCACCAAGATTCTATCTGATTGATGAGTGAAGATCATCAGGACCAAAATTCAGGACTTCAGTTTTATCTGCATTTAACTGCAGAAAATGATTTGCCATCCAGTTCCTATGTTTAAACAGTTGTGAAGTACAGAGAGTTTGTGAAGCTCATCAGGTTTAAATGAAAAATACAACCGGATGTCATCAGCGTAAAAGTGGTAAGAGATGTTGCTAAAACTACTGATCATATGTCCTAGTGGCAGCATATATATGGAGAATAAAATGTGTCCCAAGACCGATCCCTGTGGGACACCACATGACAAAGACATGATATGACAAAGCTGCACTATCCGAGACAAATTCACCTACAGGGACCGACAAAGACCTATCTGTGAGATATGAGGAGAACCACTCCAATACAGTCCCAAAAATGCCCACCTGTGGATTAAAATGTGTTTGTCCACAGTATTGAACACTGTGCTAAGTTCCAATAAAACCAAAACTGAACAATCTCCGGCATCTGAAGCCATTAAAATATCATTTAAGACCTTAAGGAGTACAGTTTACAGAAACCAGATTGAAATTTATCAAACACCCTGTGTAATTCCAGTATTTGAACAAGTTGCTTCTCAACAACCTTTGCTAAAATTTTGGAAAAGAAAGAGAGTCTTAAAATGGGCCTGTAGTTCTCTGACAGGGAGGGGTCCAGGTTTGGTTTCTTCAATAAAGGTTGAACAAGAGCCTGCTTAAAGTAGCTGGGGACACACCCCGAGAGAAGAGGGCGCACTGAGTCGCACCTACGAGCATGGACCTTGAAGAGGAGCCCGTCATGTCCAAGAAATAGAACCTTATGAACAGACAAGGTGTAGACCAGGACGCTGCCGTGCATATGTCCTCGACACTCACCCAACTAAAAAAGGCTGTAGACGCTGCCAAGCCATGTGTGGAATGCGCTTGGACCACAATGGGGGGATCCTTACCCTCCTGCCTGTAAGCTTCGGAGATGCACTCACAAACCCAACTAGCTAGGGGCTTCTTGGATAGGGCTTTACCACCCACTCCTTCTCCATAGCACACAAACAGATGTTCAGAGCACCAAAAGGGTGCCGTCTGTTCAACATAACATGCCAACGAACGTACTGGGCATAAGAGGTGCAGTTTTGCCTCCCTGGCATCCTCATGGGGTGGAGGACAAAATGCCTCTATCTGAATAGTTCTAGACCTTAATGAGCTCCTTATGTTCTTAGGAACAAAGGAGGAGTTTGCTCTGAGAGTAGCACCACTGTGGTCACCACGAAGCAGCAAAAAGCTGAAGTGAACCGTCAGGGTGCCCAATTTGCTCACTCTTGTAGCTGAGGTCAGCACAAGCAGTAAAGCTGTCTTGAATGAATGAATCAAGAGGGTTGCAAGGACTCGATTGCAGCTAAGCTAGCGGCAATTGAGAGTCAGCAGTTGGGTCATGTAGTTAAAAATCCAGGCATCCAGTGATTAAAACCTTATACTGGGTTAAAACATGTACATAAAAAAGCAAGGTTCTAAAAAGTGTATCATAAAATTCTGGCTTAAAACTGGTTAAAATGTCAATTTATGACAGAAATTCTGTCAAACATGGACCACGCCGACACATGTGCACTAGAAAGAGTGAGCACGGGAATCAACTGGGCTAGGGGTAAGCAAAACCCTGGTACTGGCAGGTGCCTGATACCCTGACCCATCAACCCACTCCAACCCTGCTGGGCTCCTGCAGAGGGACTGTCCTCTGTTGGTGTAGGAGGCACACTGACAAGACATGAACGTAGGTTATTCCTCATAATTGTGGCTGGTATCATAGTAGCATGTGGCATTATAGCTGCCTAACAGTATTCATGAAATTATATTTATCAAAAATGGTTCTATTTTTGAGGTACGTTATTAGATTATCTGGTTGATTATTAAACTGAAAGTAGTGTAATCAAATGAACTGATAATTTATCAAGTGATATATTTAAAAATCATGCAGTATATTTTCTTTTTGATGTACTATATGACTTCTCATTCTGTGAATCTTTTTTAACAGTCCCAGAAACTGAAGAAAATCTGTGAAACATTAAAACGCCCCTCTGTATAAACATCAGTGTTGACAATTTTCCTTTTCTTAAAAACTTCAGTGTTTCTATATGTTTGTGTAGTGTTGAACTGGTAACTGAAGGAATCATGGTATGTTAACTTTTAATTTTATCATTTTGAGAATCCACATTCTGCAAGGTGTAGAACAGTGTGAGTTTCAATAATATCAAAAGTCAATCAAAATAAATATGCTGCACAAAAAATTGTTTAATTTTATGGACATGTCAACTTTATGAAACCCTGAAACCAAAGTAAATAAATGGGATTCAGCAATCATTCATTTTATTGTTTACACCTTCTTACTGTGACATGTCCAAATGTTTGTCTGTAAAAAAAAAGTTTTATAAGGAGCTTTCAACAGTCTGGACAATTTCTCTTCACTAGTTGTGCTTGTATCATGCACCATAGTGTCTTGTATTATTCAAAATCCAAATATATTACTTGACTGTAAAAGAAATAAAATTATTAAACACTAGAATTATAAATAAATAACAAAAATACTATATTTTTTGTTTTGTTTTGCAATTAGTCCGTTTTTACTGTCTTCATTATTTGGTATTTGAATATTTATTCTACTTTTCAGTGTCCTGATAAAAATTTCAATTTGGCCTTTTATATCACAACACCAACTTCACAACAATGTATTTTAGTGCTATATGTGAAGTTAAGTTTGTACGTACAAGCCTGGAAAAACATGTCACAAAGATTTGGATACTTATCAGTTTTATTCTTTTCTACATGATCATGCTGTTTATCAGGGATCCTGGACAGTCTGGACACAGCACATCATCACATTTAGCAAACTGAAAAAGACATCATTTAATTGCATATTGAAAACAGTAGTGTCATATTATTCAATTCATAATTGTGTACCATACTTTTAAGAATTTCAGGTACTTGTATAACATATGCACAACATCCAGTATATTGATAACAGGCCTCAATTACACAAATTATGACATTCATTATATTTGGCCATTTAGTAGACTTTAGCCAAATAATGCACTTTTCTTTTTTCTTTGTAATATTTAAGCTACTACAGAACCTCATTCATTATATATACAGCAGATATTATTTTTTAAAGTACAATAAGATTAAATTATAAGAATACCTACTGAACAGTTTATAAACAAAGGCTGTTAAAACTCCATCATCTATATTGGCAATTTGTTTTTAAAAAAATATAGTTTATATTCTCAATATGTGTCTTTTTACTGTCTTTCCCAAGTTAATATATTTACTGTATGTCACAATACTGTGGTTTCAATGTGTTATTTTAAGTATTCTGAGCTGATGTGTACAGTTGACAAAACAAAACAAATTTACTTCATCTTTCATCAAACTGAATTCACCTTAATGAAATAAGTCAGTTTATATACAGTATATGACTATTTTCTACATTATCTTGGTCTCACAGGAACCTGGCTGCAGTATTTGAAGGCTGACAATGAGTTTAATGGCTTTTCTAAACCAGGGGTAGAAAAAGGCATAGATCAGAGGATTTAAAGTGGAGTTACAATAAAATAGCCAAAGTTCAGCTGATGAACCATATACTGTGGTGTCTTGTCCTGCTAGAAAAGGAGAGTAATATGGACAGATACAAAGTATAAACACAAGTAGGACAATGCCAAGAGTTCTAGCAGCCCTCATCTCAGATTTCTTTGCAACTACAGTCAGAGTTCTTGATTTGACAGCTACAATTTGAGACCGCATGACACGTGCCTGCGACACAGCAACTACAAACACTCTCATATAGAGAACTATGATAACAGTAACAGGGCCGAAAAAGGTGAGAATCAAGTCTACTGCCCCTGATATGTAGCTTATGAAAACTGTACATTCTTGGGGGCAGGGATTTAACATATCTATATGGGACAAGTGATCTTTTACTATTATGAAGTTGTAAATAACAGAACAGATCCAACACAAAGACACACAGGTTTTAGCTCTGCTCGGCGTTATCATGGAAGAATAGTGCAGAGGGGCACAAATAGCCACATAACGGTCCACTGATATGAGCACCATGCTTCCAACAGAGGAGGAAGTGAGGATAAAGCCCAACAACATCAAGAGAGCACATGTGATTTCACCCTGAAACCAGCAGGACTGCAGGGTGACAATTTCAGTTGGCATCACTGCAAGGCCCACAAGCAAGTCAGACACAGCCAGGGAGAGGAGGAAGACATTGGTGGGGGTGTGGAGCTGCCTGTTGTGGGAGATTATGATTATTTCAATCAGTGGTAGCTTCCTCATGTGTCTCATTTTCATAACATTACACAATGCAAATGAGTTTAGATCACAGCAAATATTGTGAAAATATAGAATACTTTTCTTTTATAGACACAACAATAACCCACATGCAAAATAAATCTCCACACTTTCTGTTTGGCAGAAATGAAGATTATAATGATTACTGCTATTGTGACACCTTTATGCAAAGAAGCCCATTAAGAATGAAATTTTCATTTACAAGTTAAAGTACTAACATTCAAAAATCTTGTATGCAGGACTAAAAACCAAAGTTGGTTTTATAGCATTGAATTTAAAAAAGCTCAATTTTATGGAAACTGATGTTGAGCTCTTTCCCCTAAAAGTTAAACTGTTCCAACACCTCTACCTGCTATTACACATTACCAGCTGTAATAAATCAAGAAAAGCATCTGTGCCTGAAGTGAGAGATGGAGATTACAACCAACAGGTTGAGTGTCACAGTGAGCAGAGCGATGCAGTACAGCAGTGTTTTGATGAGCATGACTTTGGTAGAAACAGGCGTTGACATGCAGGAGGTGTTGAGGGGAGGGGTGCAGAGCTCTGCTTGTTCCAGTGTCTCTACCATCGTCAGAGGAAGTGACTACAGATCTGAACAGAGAGCTGCTGAGGTCGAACAGCCCTCTGATTCACTTCTTCATGACATCAGTTATTTAACTCTCATCTTCTTCATTTCCATCATCCTTCCTTTTACCCTCCCTCTTTTCCCCTTCACACACTCCCATCTGTTTTTCCCCCCAACTCCTCCTACTCACCAACTTTTGCTCTCTTCCCCATTTCATCATTCACTCCCTCTTTCAACCAGCATTGGTCCCCAGCTATCACACCCTGTTTTTCCTCTTTATCGTCATTTATCTAATTATTGTTCCTATTTTTTCTTTAGACATTGCCAGGATGGACATAATAATACTATGTTAAAGAAAACAGTAAATATCTCAGAACTACTACTGTCTACCAAAGAAATATCCCCTATGAATGTCAAATAACAGCAGGTTCCAATTAAAAGTCCAGACCATAATCCATTCAAGTTCGAGTTAATGCTGTCCATAGATGACATAACCTACCCCCCACTAAAACTAAGACACCAGATAAAATATACAAGGGGGACAGATATAAGAGACAAATAAAACATAAAATGCTTGCTACCCAAATGCCTGTCTAAACAGATGGGCTTTTAGCTGCTTTTTAAAAGAGTCCACAGTTTCCAAAGACCTCAATTTTATTGTCAGACTATTCCAAAGCTTAGGAGCTGCTGGTTGGAGGATGTAAGAGCTCAGCTCGTGGTGTGGGGGTGAAGTAGGTCCATAATATACTGTAGCACCTCGCCATGTAGGGCTCTATAAGTGGGCACCAAAATTTTAAAATGAATTCTAAAATTAACAGGAAGCCAGTGCAGTGAGGTTAAAATAGTTGTAATATGTGACCATCTGTTGGATCGTGTTAAGAGCCTAGCAGCAGCATTCTGGACAGTTTGTAAGCGGTGTAAGGAAGATTTATTAAGGCAGTTAAAAAGAGGATTACAGTAGTCCAAACATGATGAAATTTAAGCATGTATTAGCATCTCCATTTCATTTCAAACAGGAGAGACTTCATTTTTTTATGTGACAATAATTTTATTGAACATGCAAAATGAGATGAAAATGTGAAAAGTCTTTAGCGATTAAACGCCATCGTGATGTCATCATATTTATAGGGGGGAAGTTAAGGTGAGAGTAGAATAGGATATACCCCGATGGAGTCTAGACACTGGTGGTGGTGATGAATAAGGGAATATTGGCATCTGGATGACCTGGCGCTGATGTGATGAAGTGGAGGTGAATGGGGTGACAGAGGGTTACCAAGATTTGCACTGAAATAACAGCTGACAATGACAGAGAGAAGGACAAATTTAAAGTTTGGCAGCTAAGACGTGATAGGCTGATAATTAACAAATCAGATTCCGCCATGATTTCTAAGAGAAATGCCCCTAGTCAGCTGATTCAAGAGCAGGAAAAGCGGGGGGGAGGAATGAGAATGAATGAACAAGTAATAGATAGTCCTTCTGCTTGAACTTATGCTAAGCTTGATACAATAGACCTGAGTTTGTCTATGTTTCTTAGGTGAAAGAAACATGATCGAGTCATAATCGAGTCTTAATGTGAGCTTCAAAACTCATGGATTGGTCAATTATGAGAGAAGACTGAGAAGATGAGGATAAGGCACTAAGGTTCTGCCTGATTGATGAGTGAAGATTATCAGGACCAAAATTCAGGACTTCAGTTTTATCTGCATTTAACTGCAAAAAATTATTTGCCATCCAGTTCC
Source organism: Scomberomorus guttatus (assembly GCA_038419695.1). NCBI lineage: Eukaryota > Metazoa > Chordata > Actinopteri > Scombriformes > Scombridae > Scomberomorus > Scomberomorus guttatus. The sequence goes on along the minus strand of CM076454.1, from coordinate 26,911,460 downwards.
TAATTGCGTTTAAATAGTTGTTCAGTACAGAGAGTTTGTGAAGCTCATCAGGTTTAAATGAAAAATTCATTCACTGGATGCCATCAGCGTAAAAGTGGTAGGAGATGTTGCTAAAACTAATGATTATATGGCCTAGTGGCAGCATGTATATGGAGAATAAAATTGGCCCTAAGACTGATCCCTGTGGGACACCACATGACAAAGCTGCACTGTCTGAGACAAATTCAGCTACAGAGTCCGACAAAGACCTATGTGTAATATATGAGGTGAACCACACCAATGCAGTCCCAAAAATGCCCACCAGGTGATAGCCTGTGGATTGGAATGTGTTGGTCCACAGTATTGAACACTGTGCTAAGGTCCAATAAAACTAAAACTGAACAATCTCCAGCATCTGCAGCTATTAAAATATTATCTGAGGCCTTAATGAGAGCCATTTCAGTGGAGTACAGTTTACAGAAACCGGACAAAATTTCTTGGATAGGGCTTTACTGGCCACTTCCTCTCCATAGCATACGAACAGCTGTTCAGTGTGCCAAACATGCCAATCATAACATGCCAATATACGTACTGGGCATAAGAGGTGCAGTTTTGCCTCCCTGGCATCCTCATGGGGTGGAGGACAAAATGCCTCTATCTGAATAGTTCTCAACCTAAATAAGCTCCTTATGTTCTTAGGAACAAAGGAGGGGTTTGCTCTGAGAGTAGCACCACTGTGGCCACCACGAAGCAGCAAACAGCTGGGGTGAACCAACAGGGCGCCCAGTTTGCTCACTCTCTTAGGTGAGGTCAGTGCAAGCAGTAAACCTGTCTTGAATGACATCGCCTTCAGAGAGGAGCACTCCAGAGGCTCATAGGGATCACTCACTAGGGCCTTGAGCACCACTGGCAGTTCCCACTGGGGGGTGGAGACACGCATCACCAGCCGCTGTCTCCTAATCCCCTGCAAGAAACATCTCGGGTCCACCCGAACCAGTTCCAAATCTGCTGCACCAACTAGGGTTGCAGCACCCACTCATCTGGCAGAGGGCCGCCTCTTGACATGAGGTTGGCACCCCTGTTCTCCAGATCCGGAATGTGGAGGGCTCTCAGAGACAGGAGGTGTTCTGAGGCCCACACCAACAGGTTCTCCGCCATATTTGACAGGGCTGTGGATCAGACTCCGCCATGCCTGTTGATGTAAGTACTGTGGTGCAAATGGCCCATTCTCTGGACCTGGCCATGACAATGAGGTCGGCTAAGTAGAAGAAGACCCCATTCCCCAGTCACGCAGCAGTTGCAGCACCACGTCCACACATTTGATGAATGTGCAGGGAGCCAGGGAGTAGCCAAACGGTAGCCTGTTGCACTCGTAGGCTATCCTCTAGAAGGCACAACCTCGACATGAAAATAAGGATCTTTCAGGTCGAAGGGGGGGGGGACCAGTCACCTGGTTGAACCAGTTCCAACAATCTCCTGATGGTCGGCATGCGGAACATCTGTCTGGAGATGCACTGGGTGAATGCGGAGATCCAAAATGGGTCTGAAACCTCCTGTCTTCTTGGGAACCAGGAAGTACGCAGAGTAAAACCCCTTCTGTCTATCGTGAGTGGGAACGATCGAGACAGCCTGTTTCAATAACAGGTCCTGGATCTCTTCAGAGAGAAAATCTATCTCCTCTTGGGAGGATTTATCTCCTTGATGCCTGAGAATGGAGGAGGAACACGGCAGAACTGAAGAGAATACCCCAGTCTCCGTGTTTTGACCATCCACTCCAATAACACACAGCTGTGACACCATTCCTCATAAAACTACATCAGAGGACGGGCAGTCAGCTGGGGGGCAGCAGCCAGGAGGCTGTGATATTCCAAATCGGCCCTCTCCGCCACCAAACCTTCCATAAATGGAAGAGTGGCCCAAGGGAGGTTTTGAGTCAGTGCGTCCATCACCCTCTGTATTTCCCACAGAAATAACCGGAGGGGAGCAGAGCAGACTCCTCTCCTCAGTCCATAAGTGAGCCAGAGGCATTACTCTCTAAGGAGGAAATAACATTGCCGGCCGCGCTAACTTCACTCCATGTGAACTCATGAATGTGCTCAGTCCTGGTCTTTTTTCGGCTCGCACCGTCTGCAGCTGTCTAACGGCAGTTGGGTTGTGTAGTTAAAAATCCAGGCATCCAATGATTAAAACCTTAAACCGGGTTAAACCTGTGTCTATATGTTTGTGTAGTGTTGAACTGGTAACTGAAGATTTTAAAAAAATTATAATTTTGAGAATGCGCATTCTGCAAGGTGTAGAACAGTGTGAGTTTCAATATCAGAAGTCCACAAAATTAAATATGCCGCACCAAAAGTTGCTTATTTTTTACAGACATGTCAACTTTATGCCATGCAGTTTGATTTTTAGCCAGACCATTAAACAGACAGGACCATGAAAACTGAACATCTCTTACTGATTTACCTTTTCTAATAGGAAACCTGCACTACAACCTACAGCAGCTGGTGTTTGGTAACAATGAAACTTCTGTGAAACATTGTTAATTATTCTTAGTGTCTTTAAAATTATCTTTATCATTTCTGGTTGAGTAATAAAAGGCCAGATTATATGGAAATGATCACACAGAGTCTATTTAAAGGTTCAGACAACCCTGAAACCAAAGCAACTTAATAGGATTCAGCCATCATTCATTTTATTGTTTACACCTTCTTACTGTGACATGTCCAAATGTTTTCTGTGAAAAAAAAGTTTTATAAGGAGCTTTCAACAGTCTGGACAATTTCACTTCACTAGTTGTACTTGTATCATGCACCATAGTGTTTTGTATTATTCAAAATTCAAATATATTACTTGACTGTAAAACAAATAAAATTATTAAACACTAGAATTATAAATAAATCACAAAATACTATATTTTTTGTTTTGTTTTGCAATTAGTCCGTTTTTACTGTCTTCATTATTTGGTATTTGAATATTTATTCTACTGTTCAGTGTCCTGATAAAAATTTCAATTTAGCCTTTTATATCACAACACCAACTTCACAACAATGTATTTTAGCGCTATATGTGAAGTTAAGTTTGTACGTACAAGTTTGGAAAATGATGTCACACAGATTTGGATACTCAGTTTTATTCTTTTCTACATGATCATGCTGTTTATCAGGGATCCTGGACAGTCTGGACACAGGACATCACCACATTTAGCAAACCGAAAAAGACATCATTTAATTGCATATTGAAAACAGTAGTGTCATATTGTTTAAGTCATTTTTGTGTACCATACTTTTAAGAATTTCAGGTACTTGTATAACACATGTGCAACTTCCAGTATATTGATAACAGGCCTCAATTACACAAATTATGACATTCATTATATTTGGCCATTCAGTAAACTTTAGCCAAATAATGCACTTCTCTTCTTCTGTGCAATATTTAGGCTACTACAGAACCTCATTCATTTTATATACAGCAGATATTCTTTTTTAAAGTACAATAAGATTAACATGTAAGAATACCTACTGAACAGTTTATAAACAAAGGCTGTTAAAACTCCATCATCTATATTGGCAAATTCTGTTTTTTATATACATATACTTTATATTCTCAGTACATGTCTTTTTACTGTCTTATAGTTAATATGAGTTAATATATTTACTGTATATCCCAACACTGTGGTTTCACAGTGTTCTTTAAAACATATTCTGAGCTGATGTGTAAAGTTGACAAAACAAAACAAATTTACTTCATTTTCAACTGAATTCACCTTAATAAAATAAGTCAGTTTATATACAGTATATGACTATTTTCTACATTATCTTGGCCTCACAGGAACCTGGCTGCAGTATTTGAAGGCTGACAATGAGTTTAATGGATTTTCTAAACCAGGGGTAGAAAAAGGCGTAGATCAGAGGATTTAAAGTGGAGTTACAATAAAATAGCCAAATTTGAGTGGATGAATCATCACCCATGGTATCCTGTCCTGCTAGAGAAGGAGAGTAATATGGACAGAGACAAAGTATAAACACAAGTAGGACAATGCCAAGAGTTCTAGCAGCCCTCATCTCAGATTTCTTTGCAACTACAGTCAGAGTTCTTGATTTGACAACAACAATTTGAGACCGCATGACACGTGCCTGTGACACAGCAACCACAAACACTCTCATATAGAGAACTATGATAACAGTAATAGGGCCGAAAAAGGTGAGAATCAAGTCTACTGCCCCTGATATGTAGCTTATGAAAACTGTACATTCTTGGGGGCAGGGATTTAACATATCTATATGGGACAAGTGATCTTTTAGTATTATGAAGTTGTAAATAACAGAACAGATCCAACACAAAGACACACAGGTTTTAGCTCTGCTTGGTGTTATCATGGATGAATAATGCAGAGGGGCACAAATAGCCACATAACGGTCCACTGATATGAGCAGCATGCTTCCAACAGAGGAGGAAGTGAGGATAAACCCCAACAACAAGAGAGCACATTTGAATTTACCCTGAAACCAGCAGGACTGCTTGGTCACAACTGCAGCTGGCATCACTGCAAGGCCCACAAGCAAGTCCGACACAGCCAGGGAGAGGAGGAAGACATTGGTGGGGGTGTGGAGCTGCCTGTTGTAGGAGATTATGATTATGTTGATTAGTGGTAGCTTCCTCATGTGCCTCATTTTCAGAACATTGAAAAAGCTTGAATGCAGGGTGGACTAAGAGCCAAAATTGGTGTCAAAAAAGCAGAATTTTATAAATACTGATGTTCAGCCATTTCCCTTCCACCCATGTTGAATAGTAGACTACACAAATGTCTAAAAGTTAAACTGTCCCAACACCTCTAACTGTTATTACACACAACAAGCTGTAATAATTCAAGAAAAGCATCTGTGCCTGAAGTGAGAGATGGAGATGACAACCAACAGGTTGAGTGTCACGGTGAGCAGAGCGATGCAGTACAGCAGTGTTTTGATGAGCATGACTTTGGGAGAAACAGGCGTTGACCTGCAGGAGGTGTTGAGGGGAGGGGTGCAGAGCTCTGCTCGTTCCAGTGTCTCTACCATCGTCAGAGGAAGTGACTACAGATCTGAACAGAGAGCTGCTGAGGTCTAACAGCCCTCTGATTCACTTCTTCATGACATCAGTTATTTAACTCATCTTCATTTCCATCATCCTTCCTTTTACCCTCCCTCTTTTCCCCTTCACACACTCCCATCTGTTTCTCCCCCAACTCCTCCTACTCACCAACTTTTTCTCTCTTCCCCATTTAATCATTCACTCCCAGTATTGGTCCCCACCACTTACACCCTGTTTTTCCTCCTTATTCTTATTTGTCTAGTTATTGTTCCTATTTCCAGACTTTGCCAGGATGAATATAATAATACTATGTTAAAGAAAACACTAAATGTCACAGAACTACTACTGTCTACAAAAGAAATATCCCCTATGAATGTCAAACCACATAACTTTGAGCAGGTTCACTCCCTCTTTCAACCAGCATTGGCCCCCAGCTCTCACACCCTTTTTTTTCCTCTTTATTGCCATTTATTTAGTTATTGTTCCTGTGCTTCATAGTCAAAGAAATAAAATCAAATACAATCAAATCAAAATAAATAAAAACAAAGACACTGGATGAAATATAGAAGGGGAACAGACATAAGAGATAAATTAAAAAATAAAATACATGCTACATGCTACCCAAATGCCTGTTTGAACAGGTGGGTTTTTAGCTGCTTTTTAAAAGAGTCCATAGTATTCAAAGACCTGAAGCTTATTGGGAGACTATTCCAAAGTTTAGGGGCTGCTGACTGGAAAACACCAAAGACTGAGAAGATGAAGATAAGGCACCAAGATTCTACCTGATTGATGAGTGAAGATCATCAGGACCAAAAATCAGGACTTCAATTTTATCTGTATTTAACTGCAGAAAATTATTTGCCATCCAGTTCCTAATTGTGCTTAAACAGTTGTTCTGTACAGAGAGTTTGTGAAGCTCATCAGGTTTAAATGAAAAATACAACCGGATGTCATCAGCGTAAAAGTGGTAGGAGATGTTGCTAAAACTACTGATAATATGTCCTAGTGGCAGCATATATATGGAGAATAAAATGGGTCCCAAGACCGATCCCTGTGGGATACCCCATGACAAAGGTGCACCGTCCGAGACAAATTCACCTACAGAGACTGACAAAGACCTATCTGTGAGATGTAAGGAGAACCACTCCAATACAGTCCCAGAAATGCCCACCAGGTGCTTTAGCCTGTGGATTAAAATGTGGTGGTCCACAGTATTGACCACTGCGTTCCAATAAAACCAAAAGTGAACAATCTCTGGCATCTGAAGCCATTGTTAGAGTCGTTGATTGTAAGCTGGTTGGTTATTAGCAATAATTAATAATTATCAGATAATTATTAATTAATAATTACATTTTCAATATGAATTAATAATACAGAGCACCACCCAGAAACCAGGACCAATAACCAAACAATAAGGTAGTCTCATAAACAAGGTCTACTTGAGATGCTAATGTCTGAGGGATATCAGCATCCACAAGTGGACAATGAAGGCTTGAATTTGAGCTCTGACCCTCTTTCTCAATCAGCCACCTTTTACAATAAATGAGCAAAATAATTACAAAAGACTTCTCTTTAAAGCTATAACAGTGTTTATTAAACAATAGCAAAGTTAACAAGTTAGCAAATGCTTTGATCAATAAATCACTCCTAAAATCTAGTCCTACCTAAGCAATAACACAGCTATGTACAATGTAAACACATGCAAGCCGGAGCATGCATGTGTGTGTGAGTGTATGGGAGTGTAGATGGGTGTGTGTGTCTCCGTGGCTGTGCGAACAAAATGGCGATTGTGATCTGGGAGATGACATCGCACGACAATTGGGGGTGACTGGCGTGATCTCGTGAGATGACGTCACACGATCTCAAAGACAGCGGGTGTGATCTTGCGAGATAGAGTCACATGATAACCAAATAGCAGCTATGACCGCAGTGTCGGTTATAACAATAGCAAGATGAGTTGGGAATATGCCGGACAAGGAGAGTATGTGTCTGAAGTGATGGTGTACCCAGAACCGGGTAGCCACTTGTCCCGATTCTGAAAGGAAAAGGGGGTCTGTTGCTGTTGAGCTCAGAGATTTCCGGTATGCTAAGTAGTTTGCGAGGATTTCGAAGGGATTCAGGAGCGACTGGACCTTGAAGTAGAACACTGGCGTGGGCTGATTGGATTGATTGGTTTTGGTTCACTTCAAGTAGAATACCATAGTGTCTTCTAAAAATTGGGAAAAGTCTGAAATGCAAGTGTGGCGGCTTGGGTTGAATAGAAAGGTTGAGGAGGTTAATTCGGAGCATCTTAGGAAACCGAAGAAGGCGAGCGAGAACATGGCTTCTAGAGTTCGAGCCATGTGAGGAGTGCCGTATCCGGAGCGGATCGTGTGGATGCATGTTGACAGCAAGTCGGCTGTAAGAGGGAGACGGCTGGGGTTTTTAACTGGTTCTTGGCGAAGGAGTCCTTTGAGGAGTGAAGTTATTTGAGGGTGGCTCGATGTAATGCCCGGGCTGCTCTCCGAGTTTGGAGAAGTTGATGCCGCTAAGAAATGGACTTTGATGCTATGCGTTTGGGAGCATAGGTAATAAAACAAGTCAAGGTGATGAGGTCAAAAGACGTTATGTTGGTCGTGAAAGAAATGAAAATTTTTCCAAGCTGTCCAGTAGAATGAGAGGGTTGCAGCATGGGGCGAGGAGGAAATTTGAGATCAGGAGACTGATTCGGTTGAGCTTTTCGACTGGGAGTGAAGCCTGAAACAGATTTGTATCGAGAGTGATTCCTAAGAACTCGAGGGTTTTTTCTGCTGACAGAGGAACCCTGAGGTCTGAGAAAACTGATGTCAGGGTGACCAGGCCAGAAGCGGGTGGCGATGAGGGAGGGTAAATGATGAGGAAATCGTCCAATCAATAGACAAGGAATTTTGTGGTTGTTAGACAGAATCCAGCAAAGGGCTTCTGACAGGGTGTCGAAAAGTTTAGGGCTGCTTTTGCAACCAAAAGTGAGTCTGACGGCGAAGTAATATGCACCCCGCCATTGTCACCAAAGATTCACCAGAAGTCAGGGTGGATGGGGAGCACCTTGAAAGCGCTGGTGATGTCGGCTTTTGAGAGCCAAGACCCTTTGCCGGCGAGTTTGATGAGGGTGATGGCGTGGTTGATTGTGGTGTACTGAAGGGAGAAATCTTCGCTCGGGATCAAGCTGTTAATGCTCGGGACGGTGCTGAAAGATTGATGATGATGCGCTTCTTTCCAGAGTATTTCCTGGTTGCAATGCCGAGAGGGCTAATGCGGAAGGTTGGGAAAGGAGGATGACTGAATGGGCCGATCATGAAGCCTTCTTTGACTTCTTTAGAGAGCAGGTGATCGACTGATTCTGGATCACTTATGGCTGCTTGAAGATTTTTGCACTCGAACAAGGTTGAGCAGTAATACCGGGGTGGAATCCTTCCCTAAATCTGGTTACCAGGAACTTGACGAAAGCTGGATCGGGGTGGTTGGCGGGTGCTACTTCTAAAGCGGGAATGTTAATTGGTGTGGAGAGGTGCTTACCTAACTTTTGCAACGTGGGGTTGTGTAGGCATACAGGGCGGGCATGCCCACCTCCGCCGAATCAGCATATGTGGAGGAAGCGGCACTGGGATATGGTACATCCGGCATCATTAAAGTTGTTGTATATGGTTCGACCACCTTCGTGCATGATGGGCCAGCCTTTTTTATCGATGCCTTTGGTCATGGGGAAGATGACGGAAGGGGTGGATGATACTGGCTTTGGTGGTATGGGAGCTGGTGGGGCCGCAGATGCTAGGCGAGAGAAAGCGTGCGCTTTTGCTTGGTTTTGAGAGGTTTCGGTATGGGCGGGAATGGAGCATGAGGAGGCTGGGTGAGACGGTGCTCCACAGAGGGGGCATGTAAGGGCCGTGCGGGCCATGAAGATGCGACAGTATATTTCAATGTCTAGAGTGCTCCAGTATGTGGCCTCGTTAAATTGCTGAAGGCGGGCTGCTGCTTCAGAGGCAAAGTGAATGTGATACTTATAAAATCTGTTGCCTCTGAAACGGAGGGCCAGATTAATTATGATAGACATGTAGTCGTCTAGTTCGTTGAGGCCTGTGGGAAATTGCGAACAGAGGACGACTCTAAAAAGAGAGAAGGTGTAAGCAAATTCGGTCGGAGTAAGTTCCTTGCAGAATGTGAGAGCAAAAGAAGGAGAGAGGGTTAGGTTAGTATTTATGGGTTTGCCGGAAGAGGTGTGGTTGAGGTGTGGTCCTGCTCCTGTATAAGCTTCAACAAAGGAGGAGTTTGCTCTGAGAGTAGCACCACTGTGGTCACCACAAAGCAGCTGAGGTGAACCGTCAAGGAGCCCAATTCGCTCACTCTTGTAGCTGAGGTCAGTGCAAGCAGCAAAGCTGTCTTGAATGACATCGCCTTCAGAGAGGAGCACTCCAGGGGCTCATAAGGATCACTCACTAGGGCCTCGAGCACCACCGGCAGTTCCCGCTGGGGGGTGGAGACACATCACCAGCTGTTGTTTCCTAACCCCCATGAAAGAAACATTAAATGGGGGTGGGCAAAGACAGGTCTGTTGCCGAAACCCTCATGACAGAGGAAACAGCTGCTGCATACACTAACAGTTAGCAGTGGCTTTCTGGCCAATGCCCAGCCAGCTGAATGGGGAATCAAGAGGGTTGCGAGGGCTCGATTGCAGCTAAGCTAGCGGCAATTGAGAGTCAGCAGTTGGGTCATGTAGTTAAAAATCCAGGCATCCAATGATTAAAACCTTATACTGGGTTAAAACACGTACATAAAACAGCAAGGTTTTAAAAAGTGTATCATAAAATTCTGTCTTAAAACTGGTTAAGATGTCAATTTATGACAGAAATTCTGTCCAACATGGACCACGCCGACACATGCGCACTAGAAGGAGTGAGCACGGGAATCAACTGGGCTAGGGGTAAACAAAACCCTGGTACTGGCGGGTGCCTGCTACCCTGGCCCATCAACCCACTCCAACCCTCCTGGGCTCCTGCAGAGGGACTGTCCTCTTCTGTTGGTGTAGCAGGCACACTGACAAGACATGAACGTAGGTTATTCCTGTGCACCGTTTGCAGAGGCCCTTTCTTGCCCTCCGGACGGTCACAAATAAATTATGATCAAACATGAGGAGAACTTTAGATTGGAATGCTTATAAATCTATGTTAGATATAGGTTATATACATTCTCATAATTGTGGCTGGTATCATAAACGCATGTGGCATTAAAGCTGCCTAACAAAGTATTGATGAAATTATATTTATCAAAAATGGTTATAATTTTGAGGTAGGTTATTAGATTATCTCATTGATTATTAAACCTAAAGTAGTGTATTCAAATGAACTGATAATTTATCAAGTGATATATTTAAAAATCATGCAGTATATTTTCTTTTTGATGTACTATGTACTTTTTGAGAATCCACATTCTGCAAGATGTAGAACAGTGTGAGTTTCAATAATATCAGAAGTCAATCAAATATGCTGCACAAAAAGTTGCTTAATTTTTACAGACATGCCAACTTTATGCCATGCAGTTTGATTTTAGCCAGACCATTAAACAGACAGGACCATGATGACTGTACGTCTCTTACTGGTTTATTTTTTCTAATAGGAATCATTTCTGGTTGAGTAATAAAAGGCCAGATTATATGAAAATGATCACACAGAGTCTATTTAAAGGTTCAGACAACCCTGAAACCAAAGCAACTTAATGGGATTCAGCCATCATTAATTTTATTGTTTACACCTTCTTACTGTGACATGTCCAAATGTTTTCTGTAAAAAAAAGTTTTATAAGGAGCTTTCAACAGTCTGGACAATTTCACTTCACTAGTTGTGCTTGTATCATGCACCATAGTGTCTTGTATTATTCAAAGTTCAAATATATTACTTGACTGTAAAACAAATAAAATTATTAAACACTAGAATTATAAATAAATCACAAAAATACTATATTTTTTGTTTTGTTTTGCAAATAGTCCGTTTTTACTGTCTTCATTATTTGGTATTTGAATATTTATTCTACTGTTCAGTGTCCTGATAAAAATATCAATTTGGCCTTTTATATCACAACACCAACTTCACAACAATATATTTTAGCGCTATATGTGAAGTTAAGTTTGTACGTACAAGTTTGGAAAATGATGTCACACATATTTGGATACTTATCAGTTTTATTCTTTTCTACATAATCATGCTGTTTATCAGGGATCCTGGACAGTCTGGACACAGCACATCATCACATTTAGCAAACTGAAAAAGACATCATTTAAGTGCATATTGAAAACAGTAGTGTCATATTGTTTAAGTCATTTTTGTGTACCATACTCTTAAAAATTACAGGTACTTGTATAACACATGCACAACTTCTAGTATATTGATAACAGGCCTCAATTACACAAATCATACCATTCAGTATGTTTGGCCATTCAGTAAACTTTAGCCAAATAATGCATTTTTGTTTTTCCTTTACTTCATCTTCAATCAAACTGAATTCACCTTAATAAAATAAGTCAGTTTATATACAGTATATGACTATTTTCTACATTATCTTGGCCTCACAGGAACCTGGCTGCAGTATTTGAAGGCTGACAATGAGTTTAATGGCTTTTCTAAACCAGGGGTAGAAAAAGGCATAGATCAGAGGATTTAAAGTGGAGTTACAATAATATAGCCAATCTTGAGCTGATGCTGTGGTGTCCTGTCCTGCTAGAGAAGGAGAGTAATATGGACAGAGACAAAGTATAAACACAAGTAGGACAATGCCAAGAGTTCTAGCAGCCCTCATCTCAGATTTCTTTGCAACTACAGTCAGAGTTCTTGATTTGACAGCTACAATTTGAGACCGCATGACACGTGCCTGTGACACAGCAACCACAAACACTCTCATATAGAGAACTATGATAACAGTAATAGGGCCGAAAAAGGTAAGAATAAAGTCTATTGCCCCTGATATGTAGCTTATGAAAACTGTACATTCTTGGGGGCAGGGATTTAACATATCTATATGGGACAAGTGATCTTTTAGTATTATGAAGTTGTAGATAACAGAACAGATCCAACACAAAGACACACAGGTTTTAGCTCTGCTTGGCGTCATCATGGAAGAATAGTGCAGAGGGGCACAAATAGCCACATAACGGTCCACTGATATGAGCACCATGCTTCCAACAGAGGAGGAGGTGACGATAAAGCCCAACAACATCAAGAGAGTACATGTGATTTTATCCAGAAACCAGCAGGACTGCAGGGTGACAATTTCAGTTGGCATCACTGCAAGGCCCACAAGCAAGTCAGACACAGCCAGGGAGAGGAGGAGGACATTGGTGGGGGTGTGGAGCTGCCTGGTGTGGGAGATTATGATTATGTTGATTAATGGTAGCTTCCTCACGTGCATCAGAACATTACAAAATGCAAATGAAGTTAGATCAAAGCAAATATTGTGAGAATACAGAATACTTTTCTTTCATAGACACAGCAATAACCAAACTCCACATGCAAAATAAATCTCCACGCTTTCTGGAGATTATCATGATTACTGCTATTGTGACACCTTTATGCAAAGAAGCCCGTTAAGAATGAAATTTTCATTTACAAGTTAAAGTACTAAGATCTTTAGCTTGTTTTAGCTTTTTAAAAACACTTTCAAAAATCTTGTGTGCAGGACTAAAAGCCAAAGTTGGTCTTATAACATAGAATTTAAAAAAGCATAATTTCATGGAAACTGATGTTGAGCTCTTTCCCCTAAAAGTTAAACTGTTCCAACACCTCTACCTGCTATTACACATTACCAGCTGTAATAAATCAAGAAAAGCATCTGTGCCTGAAGTGAGAGATGGAGATGACAACCAACAGGTTGAGTGTCACGGTGAGCAGAGTGATGCAGTACAGCAGTGTGTTGATGATGACTTTGGTAGAAACAGGCGCTGACATGCAGGAGGTGTTGAGGGGAGGGGTGCAGAGCTCTGCTCGTTCCAGTGTCTCTACCATCGTCAGAGGAAGTGACTACAGATCTGAACAGAGAGCTGCTGAGGTCGAACAGCCCTCTGATTCACTTCTTCATGATATCAGTAATTTAACTCTCATCTTCTTCATTTCCATCATCCTTCCTTTTACCCTCCCTCTTTTCCCCTTCACACACTCTCATCTGTTTTTCCCCCAAACTCCTCCTACTCACCAACTTTTGCTCTCTTCCCCATTTCATCATTCACTCCCTCTTTCAACCAGCTTTGGTCCCCAGCTATCACACCCTGTTTTTCCTCTTTATTGCCATTTATTTAGTTATTGTTCCTATGCTTCATAGTCAAAGAAATAAAATCAAATACAATCAAATCAAAATAAATAAAAACAAAGACACTGGATGAAATATAGAAGGGGAACAGACATAAGATTAAATTAAAAAATAAAATATTACATGCTACCCAAATGCCTGTCTGAACAGATGGGTTTTTAGCTGCTTTTTAAAAGAGTCCACAGTATTCAAAGACCTCAAGCTTATTGGGAGACTATTCCAAAGTTTAGGGGCTGCTGAATGGAAAACACCGAAGACTGAGAAGATGAAGATAAGGCACCAAGGTTCTGCCTGATTGATGAGTGAAGATCATCAGGACCAAAATTCAGGACTTCAGTTTTAACTGCATTTAACTGCAGAAAACTATTTGCCATGCAGTTCCTAATTGCGTTTAAACAGTTGTTCTGTACAGAGAGTTTGTGAAGCTCATCAGGTTTAAATGAAAAATACAACCGGATGTCATCAGTGTAAAAGTGGTAGGAGATGTTGCTAAAACTACTGATAATATATCCTAGTGGCAGCATATATATGGAGAATAAAATGGGTCCCAAGACCGATCCCTGTCGGATACCCCATGACAAAGGTGCACCGTCCGAGACAAATTCACCTACAGAGACTGACAAAGACCTATCTGTGAGATGTGAGAACCACTCCAATACAGTCCCAGAAATGCCCACCAGGTGTTTTAGCCTGTGGATTAAAATGTGGTGGTCCTTAGTGCAGTGGTATTGACCACTAGTCTCATAAACAAGGTCTACTTGAGATGCTAATGTCTGAGGGATATCAGCATCCACAAGTGAACAATGAAGGCTTGAATTTGAGCTCTGACCCTCTTTCTCAATCACCTTTTACAAGAAATGAGCACAAAAATTACAAAAGACCTCTCTTTAAAGATATAACAGTGTTTATTAAACAATAGCAAAGTTAACAAGTTAGCAAATGCTTTGATCAATAAATCACTCCTAAAATCTAGTCCTACCTAAGCAATAACACAGCTATGTACAATGTAAACACATGCAAGCCGGAGCATGCATGTGTGTGTGAGTGTATGGGAGTGTAGATGGGTGTGTGTGTCTCCGTGGCTGAGCGAACAAAATGGCGACCGTGATCTGGGAGATGACATTGCACGAGAATTGGGAGTGACTGGCGTGATCTTGTGAGATGACGTCACACGATCTCAAGGACAGCGGGCATGATAGAGTCACATGATAACCAAATAGCAGCTATGACCGCAGTGTCGGTTATAACAATAGCAAGATGGCACTACCTGGGGGACAGCGTCTCTGCATTCACCCAATTCAATGTACCAAACACGTGTCTAATGGTAGATAACAAGGGCAGACCGGCGCTGTGTCCCACGTTATCTGACCGTCAGATGTGTAAGAAAAGGTGTGTGTATGTGTGTGTGTAGTTGTTAGTAGCAAGAGGGAAAGGAGGAGAAAAAACGCCGGCTTACGGCAAAATCCTACAATCGTGAGGGGAGAGCAGCGGTTGTTTGTCCACGCAGTCTGTAACGCACGTTGTCTGATTTTTGATCGACAAACAACATACTTTCTCACTCACGATGACACAAACACAGCAGCAGTCCCGAGTGGGTTAACACAACTAAACAGGCAGCAAACTTTAAATACTCCTCAGAGTATAGCAGGCAAAAAGGGAAGAATGGGGAGGGGGGGATGGGTGCAGAATGCGAGAGCGAAAGAGGGAGAGAGGGTTAGGTTAGTATTTATGGGATAGCTGGAAGAGGTGCGGTTGAGGTGTGGTCCTGCTCCTGAAACTTCGCTAGATAAGCTTCAATTCACTAGCAAGGACCACACCATCAACAAGATTCGTTTAAATGATTTATTGAGAAAAGTGATGATGTTTGTTCTTGTTGTTGATCTGCTTGCTCGCTTGGATGCGGTGTGGGGAGGCTGTGTGGGGAATCCAGTTACTTAAGGAGAGTTTGGGCGGATTTGAGATCTTTGAGATCCGAACAAATGTAGCGATGATACGTTTGGGAGGACCATCGACCCATTAGTTGTATGAAATGTTCTGGGATGCTGACGCGGGAAGCTGATGTGGCAGCTCCGATCCGGAAGGAATGACCAGAGTAATGAGTTGGGGATATGCCGGACAAGGAGAGTATGTGTCTGAAGTGATGGTGTACCCAGAACCGGGTAGCCACTTGTCCTGATTCTGAAAGGAAAAGGGGGTCTGTTGCTGTTGAGCTCAGAGATTTCCGGTATGCCAAGTAGTTTGCGAGGATTTCGAAGGGATTCAGGAGCGACTGGACCTGGCGTGGGCTGACCGAATTGATTGGTTTTGGTTCACTTCAAGTAGAATACCATGGTGTCTTCTGAAAATTGGGACAAGTCTGAAATGCAAGCGTGGCGGCTTGGGTTGAATAGAAAGGTTGAGGAGGTTAATTCGGAGCATCTTAGGAAACCGAAGAAGGCGAGTGAGAACATGGCTTCTAGGGTTCGAGCCACGTGAGGAGTGCCATATCCGGAGCGGATCGTGTGGATGCATGTTGACAGCAAGTCGGCTGTAAGAGGGAGACGGCTGGGGTTTTTAACTGGTTCTTGGCGGAGGAGTCCTTTGAGGAGTGAAGTAATTTTAGGGTGGCTCTATGTAATGCACAGGCTGCCGGTCAAGAGTTTGGAGAAGTTGATGCCGCTAAGATAGACTTTGATGCTATGCGTTTGTGGGCATAGGTAATAAAACAAGTCAGGGTGATGATGTCGAAAGACGGAAAGGGTATGTAATGTTGATCGTGAAAGTTATGAAAATTTTTCCAAGCTGTCCAGTAGGATAAGAGAGTTGAGGGCGATAAGCTGTTTATGATAGAAATCTGGGAGTTGACGATCAGGGGTATCAGAGCAGGATTCACAGATTGAATGTCAGTGTTGAATATGGAGGAGCCGGAGCTTCTGAACTTCTGAAACGAGAAACGGGAAAGAGAGTCAGCTATGGCATTAGAGTGACCGGGAACATGAGCTGCGCGGAGGATGTAGTGGTGTGTAACCGAGTGCCATGTTAAGCGGTGCATGAAAGGCATGATGGATGGGGAGTTGGAGCGTCCTTTGTTGATTATGTCTACGGCTGGTAGGTTGTCTGAGTATATGAGGATGGACTTGCGGGACCATTCGTCGCCCCAGAGAACAGCGGCCGCTATTATGGGGTAGATTTCGAAGAGAGCGGAGGAGGCGACCTGGCATTAGTTTGCCAGCTCGGGGGGCCATGCTGGCGCGAACCATCTTCCATTGTAGAAACCCCCAAACCCGGCTGAAGGAGCGGCATCGGTGTATAGGTGGATGTCATGGGGGTGAGTCAGTTGGTCATTGTAAAAGAAAGAGATCCCGTTCCAGTTGGTGAGAAGGTTGAGCCACAGACGGAGTTCGGCGCGGCTTGACCTGTCCAGAGAGATGGGTGTCAAGAGTGATGGGACAGAAGAAGCAATGGATAGCAGGTGAGATATGAAGGCTCGTCCTTGGGGGATGATGCATAGGGTGAAGTTGAGGTGGCCGAGGAGGGAGAGAAGTTGGCGTTTGGTGCAGCATGGGGCGAGGAGGAAATTTGAGATCAGGAGACTGATTCGGTTGAGCTTTTCGACTGGGAGTGAAGCCTGAAACAGATTTGTATCGAGAGTGATTCCTAAGAACTCGAGGGATGTGGATGGGCTCTCTGTTTTTTCTGCTGACAGAGGAACCCTGAGGTCTGAGAAAACTGATGTCAGGGTGACCAGGCCAGAAGCGGGTGGCGATGAGGGAGGGGAAATGATGAGGAAATCGTCCAATAGATAGACAAGGAATTTTGTGGTTGTTAGACAGAATCCAGCAAAGGGCTTCTGACAGGGTGTCGAAAAGTTTAGGGCTGCTTTTGCAACCAAAAGTGAGCCTGACGGCGAAGTAATATGCACCCCGCCATCGTCACCAAAGATTCGCCAGAAGTCAGGGTGGATGGGGAGCACCTTGAAAGCGCTGGTGATGTCGGCTTTTGAGAGCCAAGACCCTTTGCCGGCGAGTTTGATGAGGGTGATGGCGTGGTTGATTGTGGTGTACTGAAAGGAGAAATCTTCGCTCAGGATCAAGCTGTTAATGCTCGGGACGGTGCTGCCGTGCGGTGCTGAAAGATCGATGATGATGCGTTTCTTTCCAGAGTATTTCCTGGTTGCGATGCCGAGAGGGCTAATGCGGAAGGTTGGGAAAGGAGGATGAGTGAATGGGCCGATCATGAAGCCTTCTTTGACTTCTTTAGAGAGCAGGCGATCAACTGATTCTGGATCACTTATGGCTGATTGAAGATTTTTGCACTCGAACGAGGCGGACGGTTGAGCAGTAATACCGGGGTGGAATCCTTCCCTAAATCTGGTTACCAGGAACTTGACGAAAGCTGGATCGGGGTGGTTGCGCAGTGCTACTTCTAAAGCGGGAATGTTAATTGGTGTGGAGAGGTGCTTACCTAACTTTTGCAACGTGGGGTTGTGTAGGCATGCAGGGCGGGCATGCCCACCTCCGCCGAAGGAGCATATGTGGAGGAAGCGGCACTGGGACATGGTACATCCGGCATCGTTAAAGTTGTTGTATATGGTTCGACCACCTTGGTGCATGATGGGCCAGCCTTTTTTATCGATGCCTTTGGTCGTGGGGAAGATGACGGAAGGGGTGGATGACACTGGCTTTGGTGGTATGGGAGCTGGTGGGGCCGCCGATGCTAGGCGAGAGAAAGCGTGCGCTTTTGCTTGGTTTTGAGAGGTTTCGGTATGGGCGGGAATGGAGCATGAGGAGGCTGGGTGAGACGGTGCTCCACAGAGGGGGCATGTAAGGGCTGTGCGGGCCGTGAAGATGCGACAGTATATTTCAATGTCTAGAGTGCTCCAGTATGTGGCCTCGTTAAATTGCTGAAGGCGGGCTGCTGCTTCAGAGGCAAGGTGAATGTGATACTTATAAAATCTGTTGCCTCTGAAACGGAGGGCCAGATTAATTATGATAGACATGTAGTCATCTAGTTCTTGGCGGCGTGTGGGAAATTGCGAACAGAGGACTCTAGAAAGAGAGAAGGCGTAAGCAAATTCGGTCCGAGTAAGTTCCTTGCAGAATGCGAGAGCGAAAGAGGGAGAGAGGGTTAGGTTAGTATTTATGGGTTTGCCGGAAGAGGTGCAGTTGAGGTGTGGTCCTGCTCCTGAAACTTTGCTAGATAAGCTTCAACAAAGGAGGAGTTTGCTCTGAGAGTAGCACCACTGTGGTCACCACGAAGCAGCAAACAGCTGAGGTGAACCGTCAGGGTGCCCAATTCGCTCACTCTTGCAGCTGAGGTCAGCGCAAGCAGCAAAGCTGTCTTGAATGACATCGCCTTCAGAGAGGAGCACTCCAGAGGCTCATAAGGATCACTCACTAGGGCCTCGAGCACCATCGGCAGTTCCCGCTGGGGGGTGGAGACACATCACTGGCCGTTGTTTCCTTACCCTACCTTATACTGGGTTAAAACACGTACATAAAACGGCAAGGTTTTAAAAAGTGTATCATAAAATTCTGTCTTAAAACTGGTTAAGATGTCAATTTATGACAGACGCCGACACATGTGCACTAGAAGGAGTGAGCACGGGAATCAACTGGGCTAGGGGTAAGCAAAACCCTGGTACTGGCGGGTGCCTGCTAGCCTGACCCGTCAACCCACTCCAACCCTCCTGGGCTCCTGCAGAGGGACTGTCCTCTTCTGTTGGTGTAGGAGGCACACTGACAAGACATGAACGTAGGTTATTCCTGTGCACCGTTTGCAGAGGCCCTTTCTTGCCCTCCGGACGGTCACAAATAAATTATGATCAAACATGAGGAGAACTTTAGATTGGAATGCCTAACAAAGTATTGATGAAATTATATTTATCAAAAATGGTTCAATTTTTGAGGTAGGTTATTAGATTATCTGGTTGATTATTAAACTGAAAGTAGTGTAATCAAATGAACTGATAATTTATCAAGTGATATATTTAAAAATCATGCAGTATATTTTCTTTTTGATGTACTATGTACTTTTTGAGAATGCACATTCTGCAAGATGTAGAACAGTGTGAGTTTCAATAATATCAGAAGTTCATCAAAATAAATATGCCACACAAAAAGTTGTTGAATTTTATGGACATGTCAACTTTATGCCATGCAGTTTGATTTTTGGCCAGACCATTAAACAGACAGGACCATGACGACTGAACGTCTCGTACTGATTTACCTTTTCTAATAGGAAACCTGCACTACAACCTACAGCAGCTGGTGTTTGGTAAAAATGAAGCTTCTGTGAAACATCGTTAATTATTCTTAGTCCTCCTGTTTCTTTAAAATTATCTTTATCATTTCTGGTTGAGTAATAAAACATGTGACATGTCCAAATGTTTTCTGTAAAAAAAAAGTTTTATAAGGAGCTTTCAACAGTCTGGACAATTTCACTTAACTAGTTGTGCTTGTATCATGCGCCATAGTATCTTGTATTATTCAAAATTCAAATATATTACTTGACTGTAAAACAAATAAAATTACTAAACACTAGTATTATAAATAAATAACAAAAATACTATATTTTTTGTTTTGTTTAGCAATTAGTCCGTTTTTACTGTCTTCATTATTTGGCATTTGAATATTTATTCTACTGTTCAGTGTCCTGATAAAAATATCAGTTTGGCCTTTTATATCACAACACCAACTTCACAACAATGTATTTTAGTGCTATATGTGAAGTTAAGTTTGTACGTACAAGTTTGGAAAATGATGTCACACAGATTTGGATACTTATCAGTTTTATTCTTTTCTACATTCTACATAGTTCATAATTGTGTACCATACTTTTAAGAATTACAGGTACTTGTATAACATATGCACAACTTCCAGTATATTGATAACAGGCCTCAATTACACAAATTATGACGTTCATTATATTTGGCCATTTAGTAGGCTTTAGCCAAATAATGCACTTTCCTTTTTCTTTGCAATATTTAGGCTACTACACAACCTCATTCATTATATATACAGCAGATATTCTTTTTTTAAAGTACAATAAGATTAAATTATAAGAATACCTACTGAACAGTTTATAAACAAAGGCTGTTAAAACTCCATCATCTATATTGGCAAATTCTGTTTTTTATATACGTATACTTTATATTCTCAGTACATGTCTTTTTACTGTCTTAATATAGTTAATATAAGTTAATATATTTACTGTATGTCACAACACTGTAGTTTCACTGTGTTCTTTAAAACGTATTCTGAGCTGATGTGTACAGTTGACAAAACAAAACAAATTTACTTCACCTTCAATGACACTAAATTCACCTACATTATCTTGGTCTCACAGGAACCTGGCTGCAGTATTTGAAGGCTGACAATGAGTTTAATGGCTTTTCTAAACCAGGGGTAGAAAAAGGCATAGATCAGAGGATTTAAAGTGGAGTTACAATAAAATAGCCAATCTTGAACTGATGAACCATCAGTTGTGGTGTCCTGTCCTGCTAGAGAAGGAGAGTAATATGGACAGATACAAAGTATAAACACAAGTAGGACAATGCCAAGAGTTCTAGCAGCCCTCATCTCAGATTTCTTTGCAACTACAGTCAGAGTTCTTGATTTGACAGCTACAATTTGAGACCGCATAACACGTGCCTGTGACACAGCCACCACAAACACTCTCATATAGAGAACTATGATAACAGTAATAGGGCCGAAAAAGGTGAGAATAAAGTCTACTGCCCCTGATATGTAGCTTATGACAAGTGCACATTCTTGGGGGCAGGGATTTAACATATCTATATGGGACAAGTGATCTTTTAGTATTATGAAGTTGTAAATAACAGAACAGATCCAACACAAAGACACACAGGTTTTAGCTCTGCTTGGCGTTATCATGGATGAATAGTGCAGAGGGGCACAAATAGCCACATAACGGTCCACTGATATGAGCACCATGCTTCCAACAGAGGAGGAAGAAAAGATAAAGCTCAACAACAACAAGAGAGCACATGTGATTTTATCCAGAAACCAGCAGGACTGCAGGGTGACAACTGCAGCTGGCATCACTGCAAGGCCCACAAGCAAGTTAGACACAGCCAGGGAGAGGAGGAAGACATTGGTGGGGGTATGGAGCTGCCTGTTGTGGGAGATTATGATTATGTTGATTAGTGGTAGTTTCCTCATGTGTCTCATTTTCAGAACATCACACAATGCAAATGAGTTTAGATCACAGCAAATATTATGAGAATACAGAATATGTTCCCTTTATAGACACAACAATATAAAAAATAAATTCTACATGAAAAATAAATCTCTACGTTTTCTGTCAGCTCCACACTATTTGAACTAATATAAGGCAGTTCGGTGGAAAAGTGAAGTGGGAGAATATCATGACCACTACTATTGTGACACCCTTCTACAGAGAAACCCATTGAGGATGAGATTTTCATTTACAGGTGAAAGTATTAAAATCTCTAGCTTGTTTTAGCCTTTTAAAAACACAGTGAAAAAGCTTGTATGCAGGGTGGACTAAGAGCCAAAATTGGTGTCAAAAAAGCATAATTTTATAAATACTGATGTTTAGCCATTTCCCTTCCACCCATGTTGAATAGTAAACTACACAAATGTCTAAAAGTTAAACTGT
Organism: Scomberomorus guttatus; assembly: GCA_038419695.1. Lineage (NCBI taxonomy): Eukaryota > Metazoa > Chordata > Actinopteri > Scombriformes > Scombridae > Scomberomorus > Scomberomorus guttatus. The sequence continues at coordinate 26,889,488 of CM076454.1, read as the reverse complement.
CCCAACACCTCTAACTGTTATTACACACAACAAGCTGTAATAATTCAAGAAAAGCATCTGTGCCTGAAGTGAGAGATGGAGATGACAACCAACAGGTTGAGTGTCACGGTGAGCAGAGCGATGCAGTACAGCAGTGTTTTGATGAGCATGACTTTGGTAGAAACAGGCGTTGACCTGCAGGAGGTGTTGAGGGGAGGGGTGCAGAGCTCTGCTCGTTCCAGTGTCTCTACCATCGTCAGAGGAAGGGACTACAGATCTGAACAGAGAGCTGCTGAGGTCTAGCAGCCCTCTGATTCACTTCTTCATGACATCAGTTATTTAACTCATCTTCATTTCCATCATCCTTCCTTTTACCCTCCCTCTTTTCCCCTTCACACACTCCCATCTGTTTCCCCCCCCCCAACTCCTCCTACTCACCAACTTTTGCTCTCTTCCCTATTTCATCATTCCCTCTTTCAACCAGTATTGGTCCCCACCACTTACACCCTGTTTTTCCTCCTTATTCTTATTTGTCTAGTTATTGTTCCTATTTCCAGACTTTGCCAGGATGGATATAATAATACTGTGTTAAAGAAAACGATAAATGTCACAGAACTACTACTGTCTACAAAAGAAATATCCCCTATGAATGTCAAACCACATAACTTTGAGCAGGTTCTAATTAAAATTAAGTCCAGACCAGAATCCATTCAGTAAAAATAGGAGTTAATACTGTTCATCGATGACATAACTTACCCCACATTAAAATGATGGTCGTCCCATCCACCATGTTAGTCCTTATACATTGGAGAGAGAACCCCAAGTTTAGGCCAACATGAATGAGGCACCTGCCCCCGACCCTCCTTGTGAGGATCCAGGTGGACTCCCCTGTGTCTGTACCTCGGTTAGTTTGCAATCAATGTCGGTTCAGCACAATTCAGAACCATTTGTACCAAACTGGTCTAAACTCATCATAGCCTCCCGAGCATGGTGATCTGACTATACAACTGAATCAGGATTGGCAGGCTCGAACATGGGCACAGGAATCAACTGGGCTAGGGGTAAGCAGACCCTGGTACTGGCAGGTGCCTGCTACCCTGATCCATCAACCCACTCCAACCCTGCTGGGCTCCTGCAGAGGGACTGTCCTCTTCTGTTGATGTAGCAGGCACACTGACAAGACATGAACGTAGGTTATTCCTGTGCACCGTTTGCAGAGGCCCTTTCTAGGTCACAAATAAATTATGATCAAACATGAAGAGAACTTTAGATTGGAATGCTTATAAATCTATGTTAGATATAGGTTATATACATTCTCATAATTGTGGCTGATATCATAGCAGCATGTGGCATTAAAGCTGCCTAACAAAGTATTGATGAAATTATATTTATCAACAATGGTTCTATTTTTGAGGTAGGTTATTAGATTATCTCAGTGATTATTAAACTAAAAGTAGTGTAATCAAATGAACTGATAATTTATCAAGTGATATATTTAAAAATCATGCAGTATATTTTCTTTTTGATGTACTATATGACTTCTCATTCTGTGAATCTTTTTTGACAGTCGCAGAAATTGAAGAAAATCTGTGAAACATTAAAACGCCCCTCTGTATAAACATCAGTGTTGACAGTTTTCCTTTATTAAAAACTTCAGTGTGTCTATATGTTTGTGTAGTGTTGAACTGGTAACTGAAGGAATCATGGTATGTTAACTTTTAATTTCATCATTTTGAGAATCCACATTCTGCAAGGTGTAGAACAGTGTGAGTTTCAATAATATCAAAAGTCCATCAAAATTAATATGCCACACAAAAAGTTGCTTAATTTTTACAGACATGCCAACTTTATGCATGCAGTTTGATTTTTAGCCAGACCATTAAACAGACAGGACCATGAAGACTGAACGTCTCTTACTGATTTACCTTTTCTAATAGGAAACCTGCACTACAACCTACAGCAGCTGGTGTTTGGTAACAGTGAAGCTTCTGTGAAACATTGTTAATTATCCTGTGTCTTTAAAATTATCTTTATCATTTCAGGTTGAGTAATAAAAGGCCAGATTATATGAAAATGATTACACAGAGTCTATTTAAAGGTTCAGACAACCCTGAAACCAAAGAAACTTAATGGGATTCAGCCATCATTCATTTTATTGTTTACACCTTCTTACTGTGACATGTCCAAATGTTTTCTGTAAAAAAAAAAGTCTATAAGGAGCTTTCAACAGTCTGGACAATTTCACTTCACTAGTTGTGCTTGTATCATGCACCATAGTATCTTGTATTATTCAAAGTTCAAATATATTACTTGACTGTAAAACAAATAAAATTCCTAAACACTAGTATTATAAATAAATCACAAAATATTATATATTTTTTTGTTTTGTTCTGCAATTAATCAGTTTTTACTGTCTTCATTATTTGGTATTTGAATATTTATTCTACTGTTCAGTGTCCTGATAAAAATATCAGTTTTCGCCTTTTATATCACAACACCAACTTCACAACAATGTATTTTAGTGCTATATGTAAAGTTAAGTTTGTACGTACAAGTTTGGAAAATGATGTCACACAGATTTGGATATTTATCAGTTTTATTCTTTTCTACATAATCATGCTGTTTATCAGGGATCCTGGACAATCTGGACACAGCACATCATCACATTTAGCAAACTGAAAAAGACATAATTTAAATGCATATTGAAAACAGTAGTGTCATATTATTCAAATCATAATTGTGTACCATACTTTTAAGAATTACAGGTACTTGTATAACATATGCACAACTTCCAGTATATTGATAACAGGCCTCAATTACACAAATCATGACATTCATTATATTTGGCCATTTAGTAGACTTTAGCCAAATAATGCACTTTTTTCTTTGCAATATTTAGGCTACTACACAACCTCATTCATTATATATACAGCGTAAAGAGTCTTTAAAGTACAGTAAGATTAAATTGTAAGAATACCTACTGAACAGTTTCTAAACAAAGGCTGTTAAAACTCCATCATCTGCACTGGCAAATGTTGTTTTTTTAAATATACTTTATATTCTCAAAATGTGTGTTTTTGCTGTCTTTCCCAGGTTAATATATTTATTGTATGTCACAATACTGTGGTTTCACTGTGTTCTTTAAAAAGTATTCTGAGCTGATGTGTACAGTGGACAAAACAAAACAAATTTACTTCATCTTCAATTAAACCGAATTCACCTTAATGAAATAAGTCAGTTTATATACAGTATATGACTATTTTCTACATTATCTTGGCCTCACAGGAACCTGGCTGCAGTATTTGAAGGCTGACAATGAGTTTAATGGATTTTCTAAACCAGGGGTAGAAAAGGGCGTAGATCAGAGGATTTAAAGTGGAGTTACAATAAAATAGCCAAAGTTGAGCTGATGAACCATATACTGTGGTGTCCTGTTCTGCTAGAAAAGCACAGTAGTTCGGACAGAGACAAAGTATAAACACAAGTAGGACAATGCCAAGAGTTCTAGCAGCCCTCATCTCAGATTTCTTTGCAACTACAGTCAGAGTTCTTGATTTGACAGCTACAATTTGAGACTGCATGACACGTGCCTGCGACACAGCAACTACAAACACTCTCATATAGAGAACTATGATAACAGTAATAGGGCCGAAAAAGGTGACAATAAAGTCTACTGCCCCTGATATGTAGCTTATGAAAGCTGTACATTCTTGGGGGCAGGGATTTAACATATCTATATGGGACAAGTGATCTTTTAGTATTATGAAGTTGTAGATAACAGAACAGATCCAACACAAAGACACACAGGTTTTAGCTCTGCTCAGCGTTATCATGGAAGAATAGTGCAGAGGGGCACAAATAGCCACAGAGCGGTCCACTGATATGAGCACCATGCTTCCAACAGAGGAGGAGGTGAGGATAAAGCTCAACAAGATCCAGAGAGCACATGTGATTTTACCCAGAAACCAGCAAGACTGCAGGGTGACAACTGCAGTTGGCATCACTGCAAGGCCCACAAGCAAGTCAGACACAGCCAGGGAGAGGAGGAAGACATTGGTGGGGGTGTGGAGCTGCCTGGTGTGGGAGATTATGATTATATTGGTTAGTAGTAGTATCCTCATGTGCCTCATTTTCAGAACATCACACAATGATGATGAGGTAAATGAGGTTAGATCAAAGCAAATATTGTGAGAATACAGAATATGTTTCTTTTATAAATACAACAATAACCAAACTCCACATGCAAAATAAATCTCCACGCTTTCTGTTTGGCAGAAATGGAGATTATCATGATTACTGCTATTGTGACACCTTAATGCAAAGAAGCCCATTAAGAATGACATTTTCATTTACAAGTTAAAGTACTAAGATCTTTAGCCTGTTTTAGCTTTTTAAAAACACTTTCAAAAATCTTGTATGCAAGACTAAAAGCCAACGTTGGTCTTATAGCATTTAAAATTTAGAATTTACAAAAGCATAATTTCATGGAAAACTGATGTTGAGCTCTTTCCTCTAAACGTTAAACTGTCCCAACACCTCTACCTGCTATTGCACATTACCAGCTGTAATAAATCAAGAAAAGCATCAGTGCCTGAAGTGACAGATGGAGATAACAACCAACAGGTTGAGTGTCACGGTGAGCAGAGCGATACAGTACAGCAGTGTTTTGATGAGCGTAGCTTTGGGAGAAACAGGCGTTGACATGCAGGAGGTGTTGAGGGGAGGGGTGCAGAGCTCTGCTCGTTCCAGTGTCTCTACCATCGTCAGAGGAAGTGACTACAGATCTGAACAGAGAGCTGCTGAGGTCTAACAGCCCTCTGATTCACTTCTTCATGACATCAGTTATTGAACTCTCATCTTCTTCATTTCAATCATCCTTCCTTTTACCTTCCCTCTTTTCCACTTCACATACTCCCATCCCAACTCCTCCTACTCACCAATTTTTTCTCTCTTCTCCATTTCATCATTCATTCCCTCTTTCAACCAGTATTGGTCCCCACCACTTACACCCTGTTTTTCCTCCTTATTCTTATTTGTCTAGTTATTGTTCCTATTTCCAGACTTTGCCAAGATGGATATAATAATACTGTGTTAAAGAAAACACTAAATGTCACAGAACTACTACTGTTTACTAAAGAAATAGCCCCTATGAATGGCAAACCACACACCTTTGAGCAGGTTCCAATTAAAATTAAGTCCAGACCAGAATCCATTCAATAAAAATAGCATTTAATAGATATAATATATAATAGATGACATAACCCACCCCACACGAAAATGATAGTTGTCCCAGCCACCATGTTAGTTCCTATACCTCGGAGAGAGAACCCCAAGATTAGTTCGACAAGAATGACACACTTGCCCCCGACCCTCCTTGTGAGGATCCAGGTGGGCTCCCCTTTGTCTGTTCCTCGGGTCAGAACCATTTGTATCAGACTGATCTAACCTCATCATAGCCTCCCGAGCATGGTGATCTGACTATACAACTGAATCAGGATTGGCAGTCTCAAACATAAGCAAGCAAGAAAGCAAGCAATGTTTACTTATATAGCACATTTCACAGACACCAGTCACAAAGTGCTTCATAGTCAAAGAAATGAAATCAAATACAATCAAATCAAAATAAATAAAAACAGAGACACTAGATAAAATATACAAGAGGAACAGACATAAGAGATAAATTAAAACATAAAATACTACATGCTACCCAAATGCCTGTCTGAACTTTTTAAAAGAGTCCACAGTATCCAAAGACCTCAAGTTTATTGGGAGACTATTCCAAAGCTTAGGGGCTGCTGACTGGAAAACACCGAAGACTGAGAAGATGAGGATAAGGCACCAAGATTCTACCTGATTGATGAGTGAAGATCATCAGGACCAAAAATCAGGACTTCAATTTTATCTGTATTTAACTGCAGAAAATTATTTGCCATCCAGTTCCTAATTGTGCTTAAACAGTTGTTAAGTACGGAGAGTTTGTGAAGCTCATCGGGTTTAAATGAAAAATACAACTGGATGTCATCAGCATAAAAGTGGTAGGAGATGTTGCTAAAACTACTGATAATATGTCCTAGTGGCAGCATGTATATGGAGAATAAAATGGGTCCCAAGACCGATCCCTGTGGGACACCCCATGACAACACTGCACTGTCCAAGACAAATTCACCTACAGAGACCGACAAAGACCTATCTGTGAGATATAAAGATATAAAGAGAACCACTTCAATACAGTCCCAGAAAATCCCTCCAGGTGATTTTAGTCTGTGGATTAAAATGTGGTGGTCCACAGTATTGACCACTGCGCTAAGTTCCAATAAAACCAAAACTGATCAATCTCTGGCATCTCAAGCCATTAAAATATCATTTAAGACCCTATGGAGTACAGTTTACAGAAACCAGATTGAAATTTATCAAACACCCTGTGTAATTCCAGTATTTGAAGTTGCTTCTCAACAACCTTTTCTAAAATTTTGAAAAAGAAAGGGACTCTTGAAATGGGCCTGTAGTTCTCTGGCTAGGAGGGATCCAGGTTTGGTTTCTTCAATAAAGGTTGGACAAGAGCCTGCTTAAAGTAGCTGGGGACACACCCTGATAGAAGAGGGCGTACTGAGTTGCACCTGCGAGCACGGACCTTGAAAAGGAGCCCGTCATGTCATAGAACCTTATGAACGGACAATGCATAGATCAGGATGCTGCATATGTCCTCGACACACTCACCCAACCGAAAAGGCTGTAAACGCTGCCACGCCACGTGTGGAATGCACTTTCACCACAGTGGAGGGGTCCTTACTCACCTGCCTGTGAGCTTAGGAGATGTACTCACAAAGCCAACTAACTAGGGGCTTCTTGGATAGGGCTTTACCAGCCACTACTTCTCCATAGCACACGAACAGCTGTTCAGAGTGCCGAAAGGGGGCCGTGCATTCAACATAACATGCCAACGAATGTACTGGGCAGTTTTGCCTCCCTGGCGTCCTCATGGGGTGGAGGACAAAATGCCTCTATCTGAATAGTTCTTGACCTGAATGAGTTCCTTATGTTCTTAGGAACAAAGGAGGGGTCATTATTGTGCATGTTTATTGTGATAAGTGACTGATTGAGAGAGTCAGAGCTCGAACTTAACCTTCTTTGTTCACCTGTGAATGTGAATATCTCAGATGTTCACATCCTAGGTGGACTCTTTTATGAGACAGCCTCGCTGTCTGGTTATTGGTCCCGGTTTCTGGGTGGTGCCCTGTTATTATTAATCCAAATTAATAATCTTATCTATTTCATAATTAATAACTATCTCTGATAATTATTAATTATTACTGATAATCAGCTGTGCACCTAAACTCCCACAGTTGGTGCCCCGTGTGAGGCTCACAATATATCAGCCCTGTCATAATAATCATGCACAATAATCCATAATTAATAATTTAATTATTAATGTTTTTTTCAAAGATCTTGAATTTTTAACATTTTTGGGATTTTGAAAATTGTGATTTCTCAAGTACTCTGCCAAGCACATATGCTATAGAGTGGTTGTATGGTATACAGTGTGCACTAGTAGTTGTTTAACAGAGAGTTGTTAGCATTTGCATGCTAGTGGGATAGTCCCTAACACATTAATCGGTTGAAATTCACGTTAGTGCTAAAAGTCACTACTGAGGTCCTGTTAGGACAGAAATAGGTTGCAGTGTTTTGAATAATCAACCGTGTAAGCCACAGGTTAACCTCTCACCTGTGCACTTAGCAATGTTCAGCAGAAATCACAACACTTAGCCACTGTGTGGAGTGTGCCAAGATGATCCACCAGAAACCCCACATGGCTGGAGCTGAAGCTCCACAGAGGGAGGACCCAGACCTGCAGGATGTGGTCTCTAACCTCGTTTGCCTCTCCGTTCAGGAGAGGGACAATCTGGCTAGCTGTAGCCTCAGCTCATGCAACGACATGCTCAGAGAACTGAGAGATTACTCCAACAACCCAGCTGGGAAGCCCAAGCGTACTCTCACAGACGTGATTGGCCACATGTTCCTGCTCAGCCAGCGCAGGGCCCAGCTACAGCTAGCCGAAAGCCAAGAGCAGCTAGCTCAGCTGCAGCGCAGCTGCCAAGCTATGCAAACTTCCAATTTCAAATTACATCAGGAAGTTATGAGCACCTAGGCTGACCTAGCCCAAGCAAAGGGGCATGCTGAAAGCCTGCGCTCCCAGATTCAAAGTCTCCAATAAGACAGCGACGATAGCAGCAATGAGTCCCAAGCTGACCAGGTAAGTATGGCTGCCGACCCAGCTCCACAGACGACCAGAAGCGCTGCCACAGGCATCGTGCAAAATCCGCCACTGTCGCCTCCTCTCTTGGAGGACACCTATGTACCAGACGAAGCCAGTCAGCTACGCTTGGAACTTCAAGCCATGCAGGCGAGGAAGCTCGCCCTGATTAGGAAACTTGAAGCCACCCAACAGCAAAAGCAGACCCAGGCACACCCCCATGTTGCCCGGGATGGAGCCTCCGACTTTGTCCTTCTGGACGCATACCAAGCGTCCTTGAGGAGCCACCGCTCACAACCTACGACCGCTCCACCGACCGAGGCACCGGCCTCACCATCACGATGAGTGGAGAGATGAGGGGGTATTGGAGGATCCAATGTGCCCGCCATGGCCACTTCATGGTTTGAGGACCTGAGAAATCGAGTCTCTCGCCCATGATATAGAGCAATTCGACCTGAGTAGTTTCGATTCGAATATCGGTGACTATCTCAGGGCCTCCTGAGCAAGCCTCCTCACGTGAGAAACTCAAACTCGTGTGGAAGACAACGGCAAGAAACGTCCATATCTTCATGGAGACACTGCCGGCTGAGACCAGAGATCACTACCCGTCACTCTGAGGAGCCCTGCAAGAGGAATACTCGCCATACATTGATGAAGCCTCTGGAACCTTCGGTGCCCTTGCCATCACACAGAAGAAGCATGAAACACTGCGTGAATACTACAGGTGTCTGAGAGCCGCCTATTTTCAGGGACGCAATGCTCCTGGGTTGGAAGAGGAACAATCCTTTCGGTCCCTCTTCCTCCACAACCTCCATGAAAGCATCCAGTATGATGTCACCATGTACTGCCGCACAGGCAGGTATACGATGCAGGAAGTAAGGAAATATGCGCAGCTGGCATGGGAAATGCGCATCCACCCAGTCAAAAGACATGAGGCCAAAGCTTGAGTCCTGGAAATCCGAACCCCGGAGAGCAACGCCCTGGCACTAGAAGGCGACGAGGTGCTTCACGCCAAAGGGAACTTCAAAGCAGGACCCCAGGGACGCCGACCACTTCACCAGCAAGGCGAAGCTTAAAGCCGAGGAGGTGGTGGCCAAGCGCAGGGTCACTTCAAGCCACGAAAGCAGGACTCTCACCAGGCGAAAGGGAGAGTCCATTTCGAAAAGAACACAAAGTATCCGAACCAGTCGGGAAAAGCCTTGGACATCCCTAATAAGGAACGTCTAAAACAGGAAATGGAGGACTTGATGCGGAGATGCTTGATGGAGGTAGCGAGGCAAATTGAGACACCTTGCAGCCGGCCAGGACCACCAGATTCCCTAAAGGATCCTGGTCTGGGCCCTTCACCAACTTGACTAGACCAAGTCCCCTTCCCCGCCACCACCAAGGTTTACTTCGTGGGCTGGGGGAGGGAACCAGCGAAGGCCGAGCCACAACCTCATACAAGCACTCCATATCCCCAAGACACCCCTTTCCTGACTTTCCTTGGTGACCTTGTCCGCAAGGGCAACACTTGCCGCATCTACACCCCAGTAGTGGTAGGGGGGTGCATCAACTCCCTGGCACTACTTGACTCCAGTTCAGAGATAAGCCTGATGTGTTCACAGTGGTTGCCAGAGCAATGCTCTCGCTTGGAAAACCCCTGCAGGTGGAGACCTGTAATGTGAGTATAACCAGTTATACACAGGACAGGTCTCCCATCACCCAGCGCGCCTGGATGGACATCACCTTCCAAGAAATGACCCTCGTGCATCACATTTACATCTGTGTCAGAGCTGCTGCTCATCGGACAGGACCTGCTGGACTGACTAGCTCCGCTCATCGACTGTCACCGTGGATTCATTTGGGCCCAGGTTCAGACACCGAAACCCCTGAGTTCGGGCAATCGCCCACCAGCACCAGTCGCCGTTATCCGGGAGTCCAGAAGCACCTTGCAAATGACCATGCCCCTTTCAGAACCCGAATCCGGCTTTCCACGCCACCCGTGTGCATGCAGCCACCGACTGGCAGCTCCAGTTCCTTTAAGGCCCACAAGTCTTTCCTTTGCTCACTGGAGAACCTAAACCCGTAACTGTACAGCCCCCACGTGGCTGGAGGTGTACACATAAATGGTGTCCTGGTCCCCGACACACTCGTAGCCCTGTGGGCAGAAAAATCCGCCATCAGTCAGAACCTCTTTAACGACCTGTGTCAATGCAGCCCACCTCTGTTCTTTGCACTTTGCACCTCCTTTCTGTGGGGTCACCGCAAATGCTCCTTAAAGCTGTCGGAGTGTGTGCCCTCTCCATCCCAATTGGGAGGAAACAGGTCGAACATTTCATGAGCGTTGTCCCTCAACTCCAGCCCCCGCTCTTTGTGGGGGTGGATCTTCTTGTCAGGCTTGGCGCTCAGCTGGACACAGTGAACCAAGTCCTGTGGTCCCAGGCCAACGGCGCAGAGCACCCTCTGACCGTGGAACCGACACACATGTTGTCAGGCCAGACCATTCCCCAGGCATGTCAGGTTGCCAGTGAAACTGACCTTGTGGTCCCTGCACGAACAGCAGGCTTCCCCCTCCACCTTGTGATCCTTAAAGGACAGAAAATCCCTGGGATGCAAGCTTTCTTTCAGCCCTTGCCCCTCTTCTGGGAGTCCAACCTGACAGTCTGCGGTACACCATTGCTCTCATTGGACAACTGCTCCACATACATTCTGGTGCAGAACTTGATGCACCTGCCCATCCAGGTAACAGCGTGTACCCCGCTGGGGATGTTGGTTGACAACTCCTTCCATGACTTTGAGCTGACCGTGCCAGGCATAGGAGAATTGCCCCCTTCCTTAGCTAAAGACCACGACCTAGAGAATGTCCTCTTCATGTATCCGACCAAGATGATCACCATCACCTGCCACGAGACACTGCAGAGAGAAGCCATCTGTAGTGCCGCTCTGGGCCCCGAAGGTGACATGGTCGTATATGCCCTTGTGACTCCTAGCCTAGAGACACAGCCTCAGGTGCCGCGGTGACCCCCGAAAAGCCTCAGTCCAGCTTCGAGTCTGAAATCGATCAGCAGCTCACAAAAGCAGATGCCCTGACCACCAAGGACCAGAGAGATGCACTCCAGCAGCTGTTCCACGATTTCCAATCCATCTTCTCCCGAGACTTCCATGCGTCACGGACTTGCACACCGTATGCATACCCACCAATCCAAATGCGCCACCGTCCTTTGTACGCCAGTACAAAATTCCACTGGCTGCCTACAAGTCGATCCAAGAAATCCTCGACCAGCTGCTGCAGAAGCAGATCATTCAAGAGTGTAACTCTACGTACAACTCTCTGATTTGGCCAGTATTGAAACCAACTGGCAAGTGGCGCCTCACCATTGACTACTGCCCTCTCAACAGGCAGGTTCCGCTTTCTCGCTGGCCCATGATTCACTTGGACCAAGAACTGGCCAAAGTGAAAGGAGCCCAGTTCTTCTCCACCGTGGACGTGAACGGTTCCTGGACCATGAGAGTTGACCCAGCAGACCAGTACAAGCTGGCCTTCTCCTTTGGCAATCACCAATACACTTGGAACCGCTGCCCATTCAGGTATTCGAACTCCCCTGCCGAGTTCAACATCTTCCTCCACAAAGCAATGAGCGATGCCGCCGCCCGCAGGAACCTCATCTACGTGGATGACATATTGATGAGGAGTCAAACCTTTTACGAGCATCTGGCCGAAATCCGGCACGTGCTCAACCAGCTCTCCGCCGCAGGCGCCAAGCTGGCAATCGCAAAGGGTCAATGGTGTCGAACAAAGGTCGAATATGTGGGATTGACGGTGGGTGCGGAGGGCATCGAACCCCAATCGGGGAGGATACAGGCCATCCGCAACATCAAGGCCCTGACAAACATGTCGGAGCTCAGGAGCTTTTTGGGTGTCTGCAACTACTCCCGACAGTTCATCGAGGACTATGCGGAGATAGCCAGACCCCTCACAGAGCTCATCTGCAAGGACAGACCATTCGCGTGGGAAGAACCCCAGGAACAGTCCTTCTGCTGCATGAAGGAAAAACTCTGTTCAGCTCCTTGTCTGGCCTACCCAGATAAAGACAATGAGTTCTACCTGGAGGCGAGCTTCTCTTCCCACTGCATGAGTGCTGCCCTGGCACAGAAGTATGACATGGACAAAAGAGTCGTCTCCTTTTCAGCATCGAGATGAAGTTCTCTGACTGCGAAAGGGCCCTTCTTGCCATGGTATGGGCTGTGGAGCACTTCCGCAGCTACATCGGAGGTCAGAAGGTGATCATTGAAACGTGTAACCAACCTGTCACCTTCCTGAACAGTCAACGGCTGTGGGAAGGATGCGTGTCCAACAGCTGCATTGCCGCATGGATTATGGCGCTACAAGACTACGATGTTGAGGTGAAGTATGCACAGAGCCACAAAATGGCCTTGGGCCAAGGCTTAGCTGAGTGCCAGCATTGTGACTGTGAGGGGCAACAGAACCCCCTTTCCTCAACCATCACCTTGCCATCTCTTCCAGCCACCGCTACCACGACAAGAACGCCTGCCTAGAACTCCCAAAGGTCTATGTGGATGGCAGCTCGTCCCACCACGAGAGTCAAGTCCAGGTAGGAGTCGGTATTGTTTGGGCCAACCGCACAGTTGACGAACCAAACCACTACTGGCTAGGTGCAAAGATGAGCCAGTATGCAGAAATCGCTGCAGTACTCATTGCGATCCAACAAGCCATCTGGCTGGCTGTTGGACAGCTAGTGATCTGCTCCGATTCCAACTACGCTCGTCACAGCTTTATCTCACACTTTCCCACATGGAAAGAAAATGGCATGAGGAACGCCAGGAACAAGGAAGTAAAGCACTCTGAGCTCTTTCTGGCTTGCGATCGCCTTGTGACGGATCAGGGAATGTGTACTGGAAAAAGGTCAAGGGCCATTCCCAGGTCTCAGGTCCCAATAAGGATGGTAATGATGAAGCTGACCGACTAGCCAAACTGGGCGCCAAACAAGACACACTCTGGGAGTTCCGTGAAAATTGGCTTCCGACTTCCCAGGTCAGCGCAGGTCAACCAAACTAGTAAAGTTCAGCCTCAAACCGTCTGGACTCACTACTACTTATTCTAGCCACATGTCATCACCCTACCAAGAACACCCTGTCAGTTGGGCCACCCTTGGGCTCTTTCTTAGTGGTTGGATCATCACGGCAATCATCACACACATCATGTACAAAGACATTTGTAGGCTGCAGGCCAGAATGGAGGCCCTCTTGGTGGTCCCACAGCACTTTATGCACCAGTCTGCGTCTGCTCCTCGGACTAACCTCAATTTTTTCTAGGAGTAGGCCTAACAGCCTCTAACCCCTCTTGGTCTTCTTCACCCCTCTACCTTGGACCTCTCCCTAGCGCTAGTGGTGAATATCGAGCAGCTAGATTGTGAGTTACAATTGAATGTATTTTGCTATTTTGTGATGTGTAACGTAGTTAATAAGAGTAGAAACCATCTGCCCAGATGATACCTCAAGTTTAACTGCCCAGATGAACCTCTGATAACTGAACTATACAGACTTTCTAAACTTCCAGGGATTAAGGACACTTTGTTTCAGGGATATGGACTGTGTAGCCCACTGGTTACACTTCCTACATGGATTAGTGGCCCTTGGGTTGCTCTGAAGACTGTGACCAGCACTCCACTCTTCAAACCAAAAGGGGGGATGTTGGGCCTCAACCATGAGGTCAGACAAAGGCAGGCCTACATGTAAAACCTGAAGCCTGACCATGAGGCTTCCTTTGTCCTTTGTCCCTTGAAACAAAGGATCAGCACCAGAATGCTGCTCATAGATCCCTGTTCCCATGATGCTTTGCCAGTTCGCACCTCGGTGAGAACTCACAGCAGGGAGCTCAAACCCGGGTCTCTGATTGGCAGAGACCCACCAACACCACTGGGAGTCATGGCAACACAGCTGTGACATCACCACCCCCTTAAGAAGCAGCTGCACGGATTCATTGTTGCCTTTCCACAATAACCGAGCTAGGAGGAAGTTTTGCTTTCTCCACCAGCCAGATTGCTAACTGAGGTAACTGTGCACATGTATCTATCCCCCTTCTTTTGGAGCTTCTCCCCTCGCTGGACGAGACAAAACTTCGACTCGTGTTCATCCCGAACACCATTACCGGATCCGCAAGAGTATCATAAAATTCTGGCTTAAAACTGGTTATAATGTCAATTGGCCCTGCTGGGCTCCTGCAGAGGGACTGTCCTCTTCTGTTGGTGTAGGAGGCACACTGACAAGACATGAACGTAGGTTATTCCTGTGCACCGTTTGCAGAGGCCCTTTCTAGGTCACAAATAAATTATGATCAAACATGAGGAGAACTTTAGATTGGAATGCTTATAAATCTATGTTAGCAATAGGTTATATACATTCTCATAATTGTGGCTGATATCATAGCAGCATGTGGCATTAAAGCCGCCTAACAAAGTATTGATGAAATTATATTTATCAAAAATGGTTCTATTTTTGAGGTAGGTTATTAGATTATCTCATTGATTATTAAACCTAAAGTAGTGTAATCAAATGAACTGATAATTTATCAAGTGATATATTTAAAAATCATGCAGTATATTTTCTTTTTGATGTACTATATGACTTCTCATTCTGTGAATCTTTTTTAACAGTCGCAGAATTTGAAGAAAATCTGTCAAACATTAAAACGTGTGAGTTTCAATAATATCAAAAGTCCATCAAAATAAATATGCCACACAAAAAGTTGTTGAATTTTATGGACATGTCAACTTTATGCCATGCAGTTTGATTTTTAGCCAGACCATTAAACAGACAGGACCATGGCAACTGAACGTCTCTTACTGATTTACCTTTTCTAATAGGAAACCTGCACTACAACCTACAGCAGCTGGTGTTTGGTAACAATGAAGCTTCTGTGAAACATCGTTAATTATTCTTAGTGTCTTTAAAATTAACCTGTGTCTTTAAAATTATCTTTATCATTTCTGGCTGAGTAATAAAAGGCCAGATTATATGAAAATGATTACACAGAGTCTATTTAAAGGTTCAGACAACCCTGAAACCAAAGCAACTTAATGGGATTCAGCCATCATTCATTTTATTGTTTACACCTTCTTACTGTGACATGTCCAAATGTTTTCTGTAAAAAAAAAGTTCTATAAGGAGCTTTCAACAGTCTGGACAATTTCACTTCACTAGTTGTGCTTGTATCATGCACCATAGTGTCTTGTATTATTCAAAATCCAAATATATTACTTGACTGTAAAACAAATAAAATTCCTAAACACTAGTATTATAAATAAATCACAAAATACTATATTTTTTGTTTTGTTTTGAAATTAGTCAGTTTTTACTGTCTTCATTATTTGGTATTTGAATATTTATTCTACTGTTCAGTGTCCTGATAAAAATATCAATTTGGCCTTTTATATCACAACACCAACTTCACAACAATGTATTTTAGCGCTATATGTGAAGTTAAGTTTGTACGTACAAGTTTGGAAAATGATGTCACACATATTTGGATACTTATCAGTTTTATTCTTTTCTACATAATCATGCTGTTTATCAGGGATCCTGGACAGTCTGGACACAGCACATCACCACATTTAGCAAACTGAAAAAGACATAATTTAAGTGCATATTGAAAACAGTAGTGTCATATTATTCAATTCATAATTGTGTAACATACTTTTAAGAATTACAGGTACTTGTATAACATATGCACAACTTCCAGTATATTGATAACAGGCCTCAATTACACAAATCATGACATTCATTATATTTGGCCATTTAGTAGACTTTAGCAAAATAATGCACTTTCCTTTTTCTTTGCAATATTTAGGCTACTACAGAACCTCATTCATTTTATATACAGCAGATATTATTTTTTAAAGTACAATAAGATTAAATTGTAAGAATACCTACTGAACAGTTTATAAACAAAGGCTGTTAAAACTCCATCATCTATATTGGCAAATTCAGTTTTTTATATACGTATACTTTATATTCTCAGTACATGTCTTTTTACTGTCTTAATATAGTTAATATGAGTTAATATATTTACTGTATGTCACAACACTGTGGTTTCACTGTGTTCTTAAAAAAGTATTCTGAGCTGATGTGTACAGTTGACAAAACAAAACAAATTTACTTCATCTTCAATCAAACTGAATTCACCTTAATGAAATAAGTCAGTTTATATACAGTATATGACTATTCTCTACATTATCTTGGCCTCACAGGAACCTGGCTGCAGTATTTGAAGGCTGACAATGAGTTTAATGGCTTTTCTAAACCAGGGGTAGAAAAAGGCATAGATCAGAGGATTTAAAGTGGAGTTACAATAAAATAGCCAATCTTGAACTGATGAACCATCAGTTGTGGTATCCTGTCCTGCTAGAGAAGGAGAGTAATATGGACAGATACAAAGTATAAACACAAGTAGGACAATGCCAAGAGTTCTAGCAGCCCTCATCTCAGATTTCTTTGCAACTACAGTCAGAGTTCTTGATTTGACAGCTACAATTTGAGACCGCATGACACGTGCCTGCGACACAGCAACCACAAACACTCTCATATAGAGAACTATGATAACAGTAACAGGGCCGAAAAAGGTGAGAATCAAGTCTACTGCCCCTGATATGTAGCTTATGACAAGTGCGCATTCTTGGGGGCAGGGATTTAACATATCTATATGGGACAAGTGATCTTTTAGTATTATGAAGTTGTAGATAACAGAACAGATCCAACACAAAGACACACAGGTTTTAGCTCTGCTCGGCGTTATCATGGATGAATAATGCAGAGGGGCACAAATAGCCACATAACGGTCCACTGATATGAGCACCATGCTTCCAACAGAGGAAGAGGTGAAGATAAAGCTCAACAACATCAAGAGAGCACATGTGATTTTATCCAGAAACCAGCAGGACTGCAGGGTGACAATTTCAGTTGGCATCACTGCAAGGCCCACAAGCAAGTCCGACACAGCCAGGGAGAGGAGGAAGACATTGGTGGGGGTGTGGAGCTGCCTGCTGTGGGAGATTATGATTATGTTGGTTAGTGGTAGCTTCCTCATGTGTCTCATTTTCAGAACATCACACAATGCAAATGAGTTTAGATCACAGCAAATATTATGGGAATCCAGAATATGTTCCCCTTATAGACACAACAATATAATAAATAAATTCTAAATGAAAAATAAATCTCTACGTTTTTCATTTACAGGTGAAAGTACTAAAATCTCTAGCTTGTTTTAGCTTTTTAAAAACACAGCGAAAAAGCTTGTATGCAGGGTGGACTAAGAGTCAAAATTGGTGTCAAAAAAGCAGAATCTTATAAATACTGATGTTCAGCCATTTCCCTTCCACCCATGTTGAATAGTAAACTACACAAATGTCTAAAAGTTAAACTGTCCCAACACCTCTAACTGTTATTACACACAACAAGCTGTAATAATTCAAGAAAAGCATCTGTGCCTGAAGTGAGAGATGGAGATGACAACCAACAGGTTGAGTGTCACGGTGAGCAGAGCGATGCAGTACAGCAGTGTTTTGATGAGCATGACTTTGGGAGAAACAGGCGTTGACATGCAGGAGGTGTTGAGGGGAGGGGTGCAGAGCTCTGCTCGTTCCAGTGTCTCTACCATCGTCAGAGGAAGGGACTACAGATCTGAACAGAGAGCTGCTGAGGTCTAACAGCCCTCTGATTCACTTCTTCATGACATCAGTTATTTAAACTCATCTTCATTTCCATCATCCTTCCTTTTACCCTCCCTCTTTTCCCCTTCACCACACCCCCCCACCAACTCCTCCCACTCACCAACTTTTTCTCTCTTCCCCATTTCATCATTCACTCCCTCTTTCAACCAGTATTGGTCCCCACCACTTACACCCTGTTTTTCCTCCTTATTCTTATTTGTCTAGTTATTGTTCCTATTTCCAGACTTTGCCAGGATGGACATAATAATACTGTGTTAAAGAAAACAATAAATGTCACAGAACTACTACTGTCTACCAAAGAAATATCCCCTATGAATGTCAAACCACATAACTTTGAGCAGGTTCTAATTAAAATTAAGTCCAGACCAGAATCCATTCAATAAAAATAGGAGTTAATATTGTCCATAGATGACATAACCTACCCCCCACTAAAATGATGGTCGTCCCAGCCACCATGTTAGTCCTTATACATCAGAGAGATACCCCCAAGTTTAGGCCAACATGAATGGCGCAACTACCCCCGACCCTCCTTGTGAGGATCCAGGTGGACTCCCCTGTGTCTGTTCCTCACGTAGTTCACAATCGATGTCGGTTCGGCACAATTCAGAACCATTTGTACCAAACTGGTCTAAACTCATCATAGCCTCCTGAGCATGGTGATCTGACTATACAACTGAATTAGGATTGGCAGGCTCGAACATGGGCACAGGAATCAACTGGGCTAGGGGTAAGCAGACCCTGGTACTGGCAGGTGCCTGCTACCCTGACCCATCAACCCACTCCAACCCTGCTGGGCTCCTGCAGAGGGACTGTCCTCTTCTGTTGGTGTAGGAGGCACACTGACAAGACATGAACGTAGGTTATTCCTGTGCACCGTTTGCAGAGGCCCTTTCTTGCCCTCCGGACGGTCACAAATAAATTATGATCAAACATGAAGAGAACTTTAGATTGGAATGCTTATAAATCTATGTTAGATATAGGTTATATACATTCTCATAATTGTGGCTGGTATCATAGCAGCATGTGGCATTAAAGCTGCCTAACAAAGTATTGATGAAATTATATTTATCAAAAATGGTTCTATTTTTGAGGTAGGTTATTAGATTATCTCATTGATTATTAAACCTAAAGTAGTGTAATCAAATGAACTGATAATTTATCAAGTGATATATTTAAAAATCATGCAGTATATTTTCTTTTTGATGTACTATATGACTTCTCATTCTGTGAATCTTTTTTAACAGTCGCAGAATTTGAAGAAAATCTGTGAAACATTAAAATGTGTGAGTTTCAATAATATCAAAAGTCCATCAAAATAAATATGCCACACAAAAAGTTGTTGAATTTTATGGACATGTCAACTTTATGCCATGCAGTTTGATTTTTAGCCAGACCATTAAACAGACAGGACCATGGCAACTGAACGTCTCTTACTGATTTACCTTTTCTAATAGGAAACCTGCACTACAACCTACAGCAGCTGGTGTTTGGTAAAAATGAAGCTTCTGTGAAACATTGTTAATTATTCTTAGTGTCTTTAAAATTATCCTGTGTCTTTAAAATTATCTTTATCATTTCTGGCTGAGTAATAAAAGGCCAGATTATATGAAAATGATTACACAGAGTCTATTTAAAGGTTCAGACAACCCTGAAACCAAAGCAACTTAATGGGATTCAGCCATCATTCATTTTATTGTTTACACCTTCTTACTGTGACATGTCCAAATGTTTTCTGTAAAAAAAAAGTTCTATAAGGAGCTTTCAACAGTCTGGACAATTTCACTTCACTAGTTGTGCTTGTATCATGCACCATAGTGTCTTGTATTATTCAAAATTCAAATATATTACTTGACTGTAAAACAAATAAAATTATTAAACACTAGTTTTGCAATTAGTCAGTTTTTACTGTCTTCATTATTTGGTATTTGAATATTTATTCTACTGTTCAGTGTCCTGATAAAAATATCAGTTTGGCCTTTTATATCACAACACCAACTTCACAACAATGTATTTTAGCGCTATATGTGAAGTTAAGTTTGTACGTACAAGTTTGGAAAATGATGTCACAGATTTGGAAACTTATCAGTTTTATTCTTTTCTACATAATCATGCTGTTTATCAGGGATCCTGGACAGTCTGGACACAGCACATCATCACATTTAGCAAACTGAAAAAGACATAATTTAATTGCATATTGAAAACAGTAGTGTCATATTGTTTAAGTCATTTTTGTGTACCATACTTTTAAGAATTACAGGTACTTGTATAACATATGCACAACATCCAGTATATTGATAACAGGCCTCAATTACACAAATTATGACATTCATTATATTTGGCCATTTAGTAGACTTTAGCCAAATAATGCATTTTTCTTCTTCTTTGCAATATTTAAGCTACTACAGAACCTCATTCATTATATATACAGCAGATATTATTTTTTAAAGTACAATAAGATTAAATTGTAAGAATACCTACTAAACAGTTTATAAACAAGGGCTGTTAAAACTCCATCATCTATATTGGCAAATAATTTTTTTTATGTAGTATGTATGTTTTTTATGTAGTATGTAAGTATACTTTATATTCTCAATATGTGTCTTTTTACTGTCTTTTCCAAGTTAATATGGGCTGATGTGTACAGTTGACAAAACAAAACAAATTTACTTCATCTTCAATCAAACTGAATTCACCTTAATGAAATAAGTCAGTTTATATACAGTATATGACTATTTTCTACATTATCTTGGCCTCACAGGAACCTGGCTGCAGTATTTGAAGGCTGACAATGAGTTTAATGGATTTTCTAAACCAGGGGTAGAAAAAGGCATAGATCAGAGGATTTAAAGTGGAGTTACAATAAAATAGCCAAATTTGAGCAGATGAACCATCAGTTGTGGTATCCTGTCCTGCTAGAGAAGGAGAGTAATATGGACAGATACAAAGTATAAACACAAGTAGGACAATGCCAAGAGTTCTAGCAGCCCTCATCTCAGATTTCTTTGCAACTACAGTCAGAGTTCTTGATTTGACAACTACAATTTGAGACCGCATGACACGTGCCTGCGACACAGCCACCACAAACACTCTCATATAGAGAACTATAATAACAGTAATAGGGCCGAAAAAGGTGAGAATAAAGTCTACTGCCCCTGATATGTAGCTTATGATAAGTGCACATTCTTGGGGGCAGGGATTTAACATATCTATATGGGACAAGTGATCTTTTAGTATTATGAAGTTGTAAATAACAGAACAGATCCAACACAAAGACACACAGGTTTTAGCTCTGCTCGGCGTTATCATGGATGAATAGTGCAGAGGGGCACAAATAGCCACATAACGGTCCACTGATATGAGCAGCATGCTTCCAACAGAGGAGGAAGTGAGGATAAAGCCCAACAAGATCCAGAGAGCACATGTGATTTTACCCAGAAACCAGCAGGACTGCAGGGTGGAGATTGCAGCTGGCATCACTGCAAGGCCCACAAGCAAGTCCGACACAGCCAGGGAGAGGAGGAGGACATTGGTGGGGGTGTGGAGCTGCCTGGTGTGGGAGATCATGATTATGTTGATTAGTGGTAGCTTCCTCATGTGTCTCATTTTCAGAACATTACACAATGCAAATGAGTTTAGATCACAGCAAATATTATGAGAATACAGAATATGTTCCCTTTATAGACACAAGAATAACCAAACTCTATATTCAAAAAGTTTGTATGCAGTGTGGACTAAGGGCCAAAGTTGGTCTAATAGCATAAAATTTAAAGAAGCATAATTTTATGGAAACTGATGTTGAGCTCTTTCCCCTGAAAGTTAAAGTGTTCCAACACCTCCACCTGCTATTACACATTACTAGCTGTAATAAATCAAGAAAAGCATCAGTGCCTGAAGTGAGAGATGGAGATGACAACCAACAGGTTGAGTGTCACGGTGAGCAGAGCGATGCAGTACAGCAGTGTTTTGATGAGCGTAGCTTTGGAAGAAACAGGCGTTGACATGCAGGAGGTGTTGAGGGGAGGGGTGCAGAGCTCTGCTCGTTCCAGTGTCTCTACCATCATCAGAGGAAGTGACTACAGATCTGAACAGAGAGCTGCTGAGGTCTAACAGCCCTCTGATTCACTTCTTCATGACATCAGTTACTTAACTCATCTTCATTTCCATCATCCTTCCTTTTACCCTCCCTCTTTTCCCCTTCACATATTCCCATCCCAACTCCTCCCACTCACCAACTTTTGCTCTCTTCCCCATTTCATCATTCATTCCCGCTTTCAACCAGTATTGGTCCCCACCACTTACACCCTGTTTTTCTTCCTTATTCTTATTTGTCTAGTTATTGTTCCTATTTCCAGACTTTGCCAGGATGGATATAATAATACTATGTTAAAGAAAACAATAAATGTCACAGAACTACTACTGTCTACCAAAGAAATATCCCCCATGAATGTCAAATAACACAAGTTTGAGCAGGTTCCAATTAAAATTAAGTCCAGACCAGAATCCATTCAATAAAAAAAGGAGTTTATATATACTCCATATATATACTCCATAGATGACATAACCTACCCCCCACTAAAATGATGGTCGTCCCAGCCACCATGTTAGTCCTTATACATCAGAAAGAGAACCCCAAGATTAGTTCGACAAGAATGACGCACCTGCCCCCGACCCTACTTGTGAGGACTCCCCTGTGTCTGTTCCTCGGGTAGTTTGCAATCGATGTTGGTTCGGTAGAATTCGGAACTATTTGTACCATACTGGTCTAAACTCATCATAGCCTCCCGAGCATGGTGATCTGACTATACAACTGAATCAGGATTGGAAGCCTCGAACATGGGCAAGCAAGCAAAGTTTACTTATATAACACATTTCACAGACACCAGCCACAAAGTGCTTCATAGTCAAAGAAATAAAATCAAATACAATCAAATCAAAATAAATAATAACAAAGACACCAGATAAAATATACAAGAGGAACAGAGGGACTGTCCTCTTCTGTTGGTGTAGGAGGCACACTGACAAGACATGAACGTAGATTATTCCTGTGCACCGTTTGCAGAGGCCCTTTCTTGCCCTCCGGACGGTCACAAACAAATTATGATCAAACATGAGGAGAACTTTAGATTGGAATGCTTATAAATCTATGTTAGATATAGGTTATATACATTCTCATAATTGTGGCTGGTATCATAGCAGCATGTGGCATTAAAGCTGCCTAACAAAGTATTGATGAAATTATATTTATCAAAAATGATTCTAATTTTGAGGTAGGTTATTAGATTATGTGGTTGATTATTAAAGTGAAAGTAGTGTAATCAAATGAACTGATAATTTATCAAGCAATATATTTAAAAATCATGGCGTATACTTTCTTTTTGATGTACTATATGGCTTCTCATTCTGTGAACACTTTGACAGATGATTTTTTAACAGTCCCAGAAACAGTCCCCCCCCCCCCGGGTCACTACTCTGACTGAAACTGAGCACTGCACTCCTGTGCCAAGTCTGGGACTCACTCAACCACTTTTGCTCCACTTGCCCTAGACTGGCTGTGTTAAGGTGACCTAAGGGGTTATTGTCAGTGAACACAGTAAAAGTGGCCCCCTATAGATTGCCCTTGAACTTTTCAGTGACTGCTCAGTTAAGTGCTAAAAGCTCCAGCCTAAATGAGCTATAATTTTGGTGATTCCTCTCAGTAGGAAGTACACTGTGGCTTGCATAGGCCTTTGCTTTACCATCCTGGACCTGGGAGAACATTGCCCCTAAACCCTCCATACTGGCATTTACATACACCCTGAAGGGAACGTGGTAATTACCATAAACCAGTATAGGTCCCTGTAGGCTTGCTTTAGCTGGTCAGAACTCTTCTGACACTCTTGACTCCACTGGACTGGACTGAATTTCTGTGACCCCTTTCCTTGAAGGAGACCATGCAAAGGAGCTGTGTTTTTCTATAGGCAGGGATGAATCGTTGGTAGTAACCAGCAAAACCTAAGACTTGCTTCACTGTTGGTGGTACTGGTCAGTCTCTCACAGCTGCTGTCTTTTCTGAGATGAGACTTTTGGGGCGATAACTTGAGACCGTGCTGTTGAAGTTGCTGAAAAACCTGCTCCAAATGCTGTAGGTGGAAATACATCATCACACACATCCAATAGGTATTCACCTAGCTTGTCACCCAGGCACCTTTGCATCAGGTGCTGGAAGGTCGCAGGGGCATTGCACAGGTCAAAGGTCATCTGTTCAAACTCAAAGAGGCCAATAGTTGTAGTGAATGACATCTTTTCTCTATCACAGGGGTCAACCTCTACCTGTCAATACCTACTTGCCAGGTCCAGTGTGGAGTACCACAGAGACTCTTTCAGACCAGTCAGGAACTCCTCTATCCTGAGTAGTGGGAAGGCATCCTTGTGAGTGACTGCATTTAGTTTGCCATAATCCACACAGATCTGTAACTTCCCTCTCTCTTTTTCACCAGCACATTGGAGCGGCCCACGGACTAGCACTCTCCCTTAACCACCCCATTATCCAGCATCCCTCGCAGTAGGACTGAAGTTCCAGATACAAGAATGGTGGAATCGGCCGGTACCGAGCATTACTTGTGGGGATCTGGTGGAGACCTCCTGTCGTTTGGTCAGGTGTCAGATTTTCTCCTTCCAGAATCAAGGAGGTGGGCTGCTCAATTGGAACTTCCCTCATCGCACGCACATCCACCTGGACTACCAAAAGTTCTGAGTTGGTAAAAACCAACTCCTCTTTGGTATGCACATCCTGTGCACATCTTCTCTCATGCTGCGGGTAGGGCTGCTCGATTATGGCAAAAATCATAATCACAATTATTTTGGTCAATATTTAACACGATTACTCATTGACTTTGGAAACATTGTGTATTTATTGAACTTTTTTAAATAAACTTGTCTTTTTAACAGTGGATTTCCTTGAAGTTTAAATATAATTCAACTGAAAAGCTAAAAATAAAAAAATAAATGAGAAAAAAATTAGACAATAAATAAAAAGAAATAATATATTTAAATAAATAATATAAAAATAAGTCAAAGTCTTGAAATACACCTAAAGCAATGGCCAAGGAACTAACAGGGCTACTCCCTATTTCTCAAACTATTACATCATGTGTTGATGAGAGAAGACTATTATGTGTTTATGTTTGAAGGTCTGTTTTCTTTACACCTTTGATTGGAGTAATGCCTCTGTGGTTTGAGGCATCATTATTTATCAAGGATGTGTGAACAGGCTGTTATGCAATATAGCTCCTAATTTGACATCTTTTTTCTCAGTTAAGGGAATATTATGCTCTCTTAGGTATTTAGTCAGTTTGGGCAGAGAGTTTGTGTGTGGTGCAGTGGTAGACTGTCAACTAATTACATGTAAACGTAATGTCTGTCCTCTCATTATTTCAGTGTTTTGACATGGTCCATTCCCTTGCAAATAAATAAACAACTAGTAAACACAAATACTTGTGAAACAGGTTATTGTAACTCATTACCTAAAATCCATCTGTAGGCCCCCACTAAAAGGCATGAATCAAGAAATTTTACATGAGTTGATTTCTAGCATTCATTACCTACATCATAACTTTAAAGGACAGGTCCACAAGTTTTCAAGTCTGTCTTAAAACAATAGTCAGGGTCCCAAATGAACATTGAAACAGGCTTTTCTTGCTGTAATCATTCCTCCTGTTCATACTGACCTTCAGAAGATCCCTTCGTAATGCATTTACATTCTAAGTGATGGGGGCCAAAATCCACAAGCCAGAGTCCCTCTTTTTGTTATTATACTTCCACCGCAGCTCAACAGGGAAACACTGTCTGAGAAAACACAAAGAGGGAATTTGATGCAAAAAAAGACTGTAAATGTTGCAGATATCCACTTGATATGACTAACTCAGACTTTTAAATGCATTTTTGCACAGTGTGGACACACTGTGGATTTTGGCCGCTATCACTTATATTGAAAGCATCTTTTAATAGACCGTCTGAACAGGAGGAATGATTACAGTGAGGAAAACCTTTTTCAGTGTTCATATGGGCACCTGACTGACAGACTTGAAACATTGTGGATCTATCCTTTAACTAAGCTTTACATCTGAAAAGACCAAGTAAAAGTAAGACAGAAATAAAAGGTAGCTAACATTTCAAAACCATGACAAAATGCACATTTTGGACATATTTTAAAAGTGGTAGTAAAATTGGTCTTGTGGCTTCAGTTGGCATTCATTGTCGGACATAAAAATAGTTGAACTGTTGCTGCCTTAAAAAAAAAAAAAACAGAGAGCGTTTACGAATAAAACACAACAGCGCCATCTACAGTCTGCTGGACTAACGTCCGACATTAGCGAGCTACGTCAATTAAACATGGATCCGCTGTTTAGCCCGCCGCTTCACAGACAGAGACATCAATTTGTCATCGATTTTGTCAAGAAGAACAAACCTAAAAAGGTAGATAGCTAAGTTAAGGTCTCTATTCAACACTGTAGCTCGGGAACCAACGTTTTCTTACGATAATCAAGCTAATTGTCGTAGCTAACGTTAACTTAGCACGTAACGCTAATTAACGGCTAACTCTAAAAACAAAGCTAATGCTAATTAGCTACAGCAGGCTTCTTCTCTTTAGGGTTTGGGTTCATTGCATAACTTTAACATTTGACTGTTCTGCTCCATCAAGCCCAAAAACCGATGTCACTTAATTCCTCCGATCTCACGGCAACTGTCCTGTCTCCGTCCTCAGGTGGTGGACTTGGGCTGCAGCGACTGCAGACTCCTCAAAAATCTCAAGTTTTGCCGTGAAATTGAACTGCTGGTTGGAGTGGACCTGAACGGTGCCATAATTAGAAAAAAGATGTATGTTTGAAAATGAAAGGTGTAAACTGAATGCATTATCATGAGATGTTTAAACGAATATACATCGAGATATGTAAGATGTAACTTACTGATGTGCAAAGTCACCTAAAATAGTCAAATTGCTTTTAAATGCAATGAACTGTGTTCCACCATTATTGTATTATATCAGAGAACAGATTTGCTTGATTCATTTGGACAACATAACAATAACAATAGCACAATAAGATCATGTTATCACAGCACTGTAAGTTGATACATTATTATATTGAATTAATATCCAGCCCCCATATAATGAAATCAGTTAACCATCTGTTTATAGACAAGTGGCAAAAGTGTGGCAAGTTCTCTCTAAATATTAATAGTTTAACTTACAGGGACTCAGACTAAAACATGTAAATCATTAACAATTTTTGGGTCCTTCTCCCATCGGAAATGGTGATTAATGTGCTAAACTTCAGAAACCATTTATCCACCTGCTTCCAAACGCTCAAAGCATCTTTGATTCCTAAATCATCTTTTGTGTTTTGTTGTTGTGACACCTGCACCTGATGGGTGCATGATGATGTTAAGATTCTGCTTGTATGTCCTTTCAGGCATGGATTAGCTCCTATATCAACTGACTATCTGCAGCCAGGTTACGATCAGCTGCGCATAGAGCTGTACCAGGGCTCAGTCACACAAAAAGACGCGCGGTTAAGAGGATTTGATCTGGTGACCAGTATAGAGCTGTAAGTGGCTGTTTGGCCCTTTAGGCCCAATATAGTTTTTGTGCTGTGGCATCTATCAGTATTAATGAGTCTTTTTCTTGTTTCATATTTTGTCTATTGTTTTCTTATTCTCTTGATTCTATGTCTTTCCCTTTCTCTCTATCCCTCTGTGTCTCATTATTTATCAAAATGTTTCCTCCCCGGCTGTCTGCAGCATAGAGCACCTCCATCTTGCTGATGTGGAGCTGTTTTCTGAGGTGGTGTTTGGTTACATGACCCCACTGGCAGTTATCGTCAGCACCCCAAACTCTGAGTTCAACCCCCTTTTCCCAGGACTGGCAGGTTTCAGGCACAGTGACCACAAGTTTGAGTGGACCAGAGCTGAGTTCCAATCCTGGTATGCTGTTTTTAAAGGTCCATATGAGGCTTTTTAGACAGTAGTGGACAGGGTATGTTAATGGATAATCCACCCTAAAACACATTAACACTGTTTGGCCAAATACCAGTGACATGATGTCACATAAGGATGTTTCCAGCATTACTGCAATGGAGTTTAATGCTGGATTAAATAACTGGAGCCAGTTTGGTGTCAGTCCTTCAGAATGATGTGAAACATAAGAAACTCCCCTGTAGAGCCATCAATTTACACCGCAGTCAACAGTTCAACAGATCCCCCCTTTTTGAGATTACAGACACCAGTTTTTACACTTGCATTAGCTCCTGTTGAAAATGTAATGCAGTCATAAGATATAATGCTGTGTTCACAACTGCTTTGTTAGTTATTTTAAACTTTTGTCCACATGGCAATCATTTAAACTTTGCAGCCTGAAAAACACACCGACAACACACCAACAAAGTAAATAACTCTTCATTACAAAATGATTCCCGAAGTCACCGACGTAATATTTTTCAGTCTTTGAGGATGGATGTCTTCTTAGTGAGCTGGGCTAATTGAATAATCATTATTACTCAACTCTCTTCAGTATGTTTTAATTAATAAGTAGTCATTTAATTAAATTTTTTCTTCATGAACAATAAAGATTTGAACCGAATTGTGTTCTCAGGGCTCTGAAAGTGTGTTTGGAGTATGGCTATGAGGTGGAGTTCACTGGTGTTGGACAGGCACCTCCAGGACTGCAGGAGAGAGTCGGCTTCTGCTCCCAGATTGGTGTGTTTCACAGGCTCGGAGGGAGAGATGGCTGCAACAGGTTCTTTGGTGATGATGCAGAAAATGTGTTGTCATACACACTGGTGAGTAGATTTCTGTATCTCATATGTTTCAGTCGGACATCTTGCTTCACACAAAACCACGTAATTGCTATGTTTCATATTGCCCTCTACTGTCACTATCAAATAAAGGCTAAAATAGTATAAAATATCTTGAAAACAATGTTTGAACATTTGAAATTGACATGCTTGCAGACAAATCAGTGACACAGAAATCCTCTCATCCTTTTTCAGTTGGTTGAGAGTTGAGTTATGTAGTCATACCACATTGACAATCCATATAATTCATTTTTATACCTTTTGGAGGCCACAAACAAGTGTACAAAGTGCTTGATAAAAGCTCTGATGGATCTACAAGAACAACAGTCATGATCTATAATATGAAACTGTTGTTTGACATGAACAGGAAACTGATTTTATCTTTTCATGCAGTGTTTTAGATTTTATTCATAAATGCAGTGTTAATCAAGCCCAACAAGGATAAGAGATAAACATCAGTGTGACAGTGAAGATTTTGGGGGGGGAGGATATTTTCTTTCTTATGGACACGAGGGTAGTAATACAATGATCAGCCCCAAAACCAGAGTTGACAGTAGTTGAGTGTTTTTGGAGAAGCATTAAGTACTTTTTGAACTTTGTCGCCCTCTGCTGGTGACTGCTAGAAACTGCAGCACAGGTAGACCTTAAGGCCTTTTACAAAGGTCAGAGGGCTGAGTAAACTAGTCAGTCAGAGCAGAGATCCAGAAGACTAAAAAAAAAAAAAAAAGTCACAGGACAACCCTGGAGATGTAGTTTCTGAAACAGTCTGTGTTTACAGCTCTAAGCTCTGATATTTATGTTTGTTTTTAAGCTGTATAGCATAAACTACCCCAGCCTGCAAGACAACAACGTCCTGCGGAGGGTCCTGGTGAGCGAGGTAGTGTACTGGGCAGAAAAGCTGAAAAGGGGATGGATGGAGGAGAAGACTGGTGAGAGGGATGGAGCTTTTACACTGTGCCACACCGAGGAAGGAGGAGAAGAATGTGTCTCAGAGGGAGGCATGGACATGGAGGAGAAACCGACAGGTGAACATCCACAACAGTTTGTAATATGTTATTTAAATGTTTGGTTCAATAATATGAAGATCAAACTTAAAAGCTATAGTGGCAGTAAAATTGACCAGAAATGTTTTGGACCGCCTTATATGTGTGATGTTATTTTCTCAGTGTGTTTCTTTCCAAATGCAAGATTTCTACAGCTCACAAGTGATTTTGGCTGCCTGGCTTTATTATGTTTTTAATCAACATGACTAATTAAATGCCAATATAATGCCTTTTTTTTTTTTTTTAAACAAATCACACCTCACACCAACAGCCTGTGGAGGAGAGATGATGAAAAGTCCTGTGGAGAAGTGTGGGAGAGGTGTGTCAGAGGATGGAGGAGAGTATAATGAAGTGTTTTGGACAAACAGCCAAAAAAACCAGGAGTCATGCACATCACCAAGGTGTGTTTTCTAGAGGAACAGTAAGGCAGTTTGTTGCATGCAGATCATGACCAGGATCCTTATTTCTGTGTGTGACATCTGCGCTTCTGACTAGTTAAGATCTTGCCTTCTCTGCCAGTACAATACAGAAACACATTCACAAAGTTATCACTCTTAACAAATCCAGAGGTTATATGTTTAACAGGTGTTGAATATTTCTACAGCTGACCAAGCACTTTCCTGTCACATGCTGGGTTTGATTGCCTTTTTAACTGTGCTGGTAGGTGTGTGTCTGTGCCCCTGGCTGTGCTGTGGTCCTGCTGTCCCAAAGTCAGTGCGCTGGGTGGAAGTCTCAGTAATCTCAGACATCTACTAATGGATGACCCTGGAGTTGAACTGAGCGAGGACGGCTCCGCTGTTCTTGTATATAATCAAGAACAAGGTATTAAGGCCATTTGAAAAAAAAAGTTCGCTTTTTTTTTTTTTTTTTTTTTTTTAAATGTCAACATTTATAATGAGAAGGGAAGTCTGTTCTTTCTATGAATCTGGGTATTAAGTGACAGTATTTGTGCTCCCAGACCAGGAGGATGAAGAGGATCACAGAGATTTGGAGGACAGCGGGTATGCAGAGGCCAGCCAGTGCTCCCACAGTGCTGTGGACGAGGAAGACTGGGAGGCTGTTGGATCCTGAAGAGAAAGATAAAGGATACAGCTTTGTTTTCAGGGCAAGTAGATGACTTGAAATCGTGATTGAACAAATGGTTTCCCTTGGTCACTGCTGGACAATACAAGTTGTTTTAACAAATTCCAATCTGCACCGTGAAAATGTTGGATTTGGGATTCGTTAGGTGGCTTGTTTGGTATTCAACTTAAGGTTCGAAAAATTACAAATGTCTTGATTAAAGCAGGTCAATAAAAATATCAATTGGCCTCTAAAATTTGAGTGAACTGAATGAAGGCAACTTAGACAATCAACATGTAAATAGTACAATAAAATGGTAAAATGTTCATATTGTGATTGTTGTGCGTTTCCTTGTTTGAAGGGGAATCGATACATGCTGAAGGCTTTCAACTGTTTTATTTAACAGTGCAACGTACACATTTTAAGCATCCAGTACATTTGTTCAGGAAGCAAATGTTGGTCGAAAGGACAAGTCTGTAACAGAAAACACTGGACAGTGTCAGAACAGCGCAGAACATCACTTTACAGGAGAATACATTTTACAGTTATATAGACAACAGCTTCACAGAAGAGAAGAAGCAACCATGTTTGTAACAACATGTTAGGTACCAACATGAACTTACCTGTGTCACACAGGTAAAGCAAGTGATTTTTATCCATAAAGACAAAAAAAAACTCCAATAGTTTATCAGGTAGCCATAAATCATACACTTAACACTGTTAATGTAGTGAAACACTTTTTTCCTAAATAATTAAATATTTAGCAAAAAGATGGCACAGAATCAGTAATGAAAGTATCAAACACAAATGTGATTTTTAACATAGGACATCTAAACCATGCTGAACATAAAAACACAAATGGAGAACACTGATTTACAGTCACATCATACACTGACGTTTGTGCAGACATCTGCATTTAACATGAAGTAATGAGAGCAAAATTATTTCCTACATGCTAGATAGGCAAACGAAATTGTTCCCTCAATGTGGAAATATTCAGATTAAAAGATGGCACAATATCAAATCAAAAATCTTAAGAACATTAACAGATATGTGAAATTCTGCAGATATGATGGCAATATTAAGTCAGCTATTTCGCTAGCAAAAGGACATCTTAGCCATGCAGAACGTACAAACATAAAGACGGAGAACACTGACGTATAGTTAAAACACCATACACTGATGACGCTTGTGCAGATACTGAGATCACATGTATATAGTTTATCTAGAAGAGGTAAGTATCCCACCTCTGCTATGGCTTATGACAGGAGACAGATTACACACACTGTACAGTCTGTTTTCACTAGTTATAATGTTCCTAATATTCTCATTATGCATAGGCCTGACAGGGTCCCAGGTAAAAACAGTGTGTTGTGTACTTTGGCTAATTTCCTGTCAATCTAATAAATTGCGCACTTAAATCTCCTATTAGCCTAGAGATGCAAATAGTCAACATGCATGACTCTAGATTTCTAAACTCAGCAGATATACACTGTTGAGATTAAATTTCTGTTGGCAGCGAGAAGTGTTCACGTATCAATTCAATTTGTGATTAAAAGACTGTCCTTAATTCTAACGGTTGATATGATGCTAGGAGATATACATACACACACAAAACTACTGTATTACTCTGGGTCTTTTCAAATACAGGTGCTGTTGAGTATTTTCTTCATGGCAGTGGATTACTGAACTAGTCCTTCACTGTACAATCCTAAAGTGAAACAAACTACAGTGTGCATTAGTTGCACATGAACTGAATTGTTGATACGTCACAGGATCTTTCGTTTGTTCACTGATGTACTACAAGCCTCCCAGCTCAGATAGATGTAGTTGAGTTGCAAAGCGTAGGTATACAATAGATATGCATCTGAAACACTGGAAATTAGATATATGCCCTTTATAGCGCATTTATCATAGAAGCCACTATTATATTTGGCATGTTTAACCCAACAGAGGCAGAGAGCAGTAACTACAGAAGCAGCTAAGTCAAGAAAAAAAGGGTTTAGTGTTCAGACTCGCTGGCAAACTGTAGCAGATAGAAAGTAATGCCTTCATTTTGAACCTTTTTAGGCTGATTACACCCCAAAATTAATCCCATAGAATCTACATATTACCATACTACATACCACCAAAAACAGTGCAGATACTGCATTGTTTTGTTTTTTTTGTTTTGTTTTTTTTTGGATCTTCAGGGAATGTGAGGGGGAAATACAATATCTACAAACAAAAAATGCATTCTTTCAGCTTTCTTGTCCTTTTAAACTAGATTAAGAAAATACACTTTTATTTTGATTATATATAGTCTATGGCTTTTTGGAATTAAATGTTTTGCTAATGTCTATCTGTTATTAACATTTATATTACATTATACTAAATCAAAGTAAAATTAATTTACATTTGAATGCATTTAAATATGTGATTTTAAAAGTAGCTTAACCACATCAAATTGCATGAATTTTACTAGAGTAAAAAGCTAAGCTGGCAGAAGTTAGCTGGGTTTTTTCCTCTTCATGACAAGAGCGTAGTTATGCAGAATAAGAAATTGATTTACCGAGATGTTGGTTCACCAAAATGGATATTTGTCATTTAAAGATAAGAGAGTTCAGTAAATGCAACAAGAGCCCAGAGATTACCAAACTAAAAGGGAGTTACTGCAACCCGGGGAGCAACACAAACCCAGAATGCAGAAACTAAACAGCCAGAGTGCAGCTACTGTGGTTTGGTTTTTAGCTCCAATATGTAGCAACACATTTAAAAACCCATCTTAACGCAGTTTTCACCAAATATGTTGTCACTGCATTTTGCCTTTGTAGGGCAGATGAGTACTGCAAGATTTTCTAAAACAATCCTCAGCAGTGCGCCAAACAAATAAGAACAGGGTCCTATATTATAAAAAGTAAGCAAATTTACTTTGCTTATGTTTTTTCATTTTCTCAATGCAAGTACCAACATAGCATTCCTTATAGATCATGTCAAATCCCTCCTCCATAACAGGTTTACTGTTACTACTAATAAAAGTGGTTTTACCACATAGCAGACACATACACACTCACACACAGTCCATGTTCACACATCTAATATCTAGTCTGAAGCCTCGTCTTTGTAGTAAAATATTCTCACCTTCAAAAAAAAAAAAAACAATGTGTTACAACTACGGCTTTTTTAGCAGCTTATAGGCGAATATTAAATAGAACATCCTATTTTAAAAGGAAGTCCAAAACAAACATGTAATCACTGAGAGACAAAAGGAATGTATTGAAAACACATGGCATATTCTTCTTCAGTGTAGAGTTCAGTTTGCTCCGATGATGCGCACACAGAGCCCGTCCGTATGTCCTCCATTAAAGAGGAAAGGTTAATCGTTTCCTTCCAGTTCATAACGGTTTTAAAAGAGTTGAGTTTGGGTTCTGCGTGACAACCTGGAAACACAGAAAATGAGGAGTGGAAGGTTTCCGCACAGGGAGCCAGAATTAAAAAGCTCCTCACATGCACGTTAAGTATTTTGAACACTCTGGTCAGTGGGTTTAATTTCCCATGATTCACAGCTGTATGTGTTTACACTGAGATGATAACTGTCCACCTCTAGCTCTCAAAAATCTATCAGGAAGCTACAGTGTTATGTAGCAGATATGAACACAGGAGGGCACTGTTGTACTGTTTACCATTCACTGGGTGATCAGGTTAGAGATAGTGCTGATCAGGTAACTTGTGTGCTGCAGGAATGAAGATTGAAAGGGACACGGCCTCACTTCCAGCTTTTGGATGTAAGCAGTGTCAGTCTGTCTCTGAGAGGCTACAGGTTTAACGTTTTATCACCACCTGCTCGTATGCTCCAGCACCAACCCTGGAATGACATAAAAAGACAAAATTAGCCATCATTAGCTATCATACTGTATGGAAAATCTGACTCATATACAGAGTAGAACTCACAGCTTACGGTGCATGTCATTTCCTTTTTTTCTGTTGTTAAATGTTTGTTAGACTGCACCAAGCAAGGTTAAAATGTAAAGGATAAAGCTGGTGACATTCTATATTTTTTATTAGTTAATTATTCCATGAAAAGACCAAATGTAAAAGAGTGTTATCTGTGTAGCCAAAGCCTGATGTGACTTATTCCTCTGTGCTGCAGACCTCCACTGTTGTCAAAAACTATTAAAAACACACCAGTGAGCCATATTTGTACATTGCGATGAACATCAGCACTGTAATTCTATTATTTTTATTTTGAGTGAAACCATACCCAGCCATTTTAGGTCATGTAGCCTTTTTAAAAAATAAAACTATGTATTTGTGGCTAATTTGTAAAGATTTACACCAGTAGAAACAAAAAGGCTCTGAGCTAAGTGCCACAGATTGCCATTGAGTATTGAGCAACAGACTTAACGTGTTGCTGGTTTTGACCTTTTTGTGGGCTTTGTGGAAAACAGGAAAAACATGGAATAACATCAGACTTATCCTTTAAATACAGGAGACACTGCAGATGAGCCCTATTTGCCCCAAATGAACTTTAAGTAATCTGGTGTGAGTACACTGGCAGGAAATCTTTGTGCATAAAAGGTAATTAAAGACTGAAACAGTAAGATGTTCTCCTGGACAGCAGCTACTGTGCAGTCACATCAAGAGAAAGTTGGAATAACCACTGTTGGTTAAATCTTAAACAGAAAACTACATCCACAACCTCCACCCCTTCCATCTACTATAAAGAACAAATTGTGTAATGTGACTTCAGTTCAGTGAATAACCCAAGGATTAAAAGTCTCGCCTGGTGGGAAGGTGATGGCTTCCGAGCGCTGTGCTTCCTCCAGGGCCAACAAACAGACGCAAGCCTTCCTCTGAAACAGACACAGTTGTAGTAACATTCAGTCAGTACAGAGAACACCCTCATCCTCTTGTGTAATTCTTGCCGTGAAGAACAGCCAGTTGCTAGGCAATCTAAAAATATTCATGTATTGACAGCAGCTTTCTTTTCCTAGCTTTGAGCTGGGATGAGACCTTGGAAAGAAAAAACAATGCCTTAATCCTCAAAGTACACAGACTGACTCATGGGCGTAACGTAATATTGTCAAGTTAATTATTGTGTTATGCAAAGTAGCTGGCACTTGATACATATAGTACAGTAATCCTTCAGAGTGTGGCTGCAACTAACGATTATTTCCATGATTGATTAATCCATAGATATAGATGGATTAATCAATATTCAAATTATTTTTTGGTTATTTCATGTTTTATTCATGTTTCTATAAAAAGTCAGAAAACAGTGGAAAATGCCAATAACAATTTCCAAAAAGGTAATGTCTTCAGATTACTTGCTCAATCTGACCAACAGTCCAAAATATTAAATTAATATTGATATAAAACAGAGAAATGCAGCAAATCCTGGAACTAGCAAATTCCTGGTATGAGTATGAAGATACTGTTGCATCTTATAACTTTAACTGTTGACTGATGAGACTTTATAAGATCAGGGAAATCTGATTGGGAACATACACAAGACGATTGTTTTTTGTGCCTTACCTTCCGCACTGGAGTCCAGTAGACTGGGTGTGAAGTCTTGACTCTGGAGAATCTTTTCCACAACATCGTCAGCATCCACCCGCGTGTCGTCCATTCTCTTTAGCTGAGACTCCATGGAGTCCTGCTTCACCGGGTGTCTGTGGGGAGGATATTGGGGAGTCATTTTGTGTCTATTTGATCACTAATGGCTTCCATTGCAAACTGAAGGTGTTTATTTTTTATTTCTTACTTTCATTTAGTGCTAAAAGCAGGGTTGTGGTCAACCAATGAGCCAAGGGATTTCACACAGACAGCTGAAAAGTAGCCTTTTTATAGATGACTCATTATCTCCAAAAGATCTTTGTTTTGGTGACAGCCACACAGTCATCAGTGCTACTAATGGCTACTGATACAGATACACATTTTCATTGGCTGAGTATATGGTTACTACTGCAAACATTTGTATTTTTAGCATGATAAATGCAAAGACCAGGGTGGCAATTACATCATCATTTTGTGCATGTGTTGAGCAGTACAGGTTTCAGGATGTTTAAAAAGCAAAAAAAATTAAAAGAAAGAAAACAAATGAAATATCTGGATCAAGTAAAACATGCTGTTATCGATAATATCAAAAGCAGGTGTTTTTAGATTACATCACAAACACAATGGCTGTGGCAGTTTATTTTAAATAATAGATGTCATTGACACCATATAATGATACAACAGACTCTCTTCCGTTACTCACTCCGTTGCCTCAAAGCTTTTCACTGCAAGACAGCTGCTTCCTCAAATGTGACAAACCACTAAGGTGTGATTATATCGGACATTTGTTAACTTCCCTAATGTAACTTACTGCTGCTCTATTTTGTGCTCAGATGTTACTCAAGCATTTTTTACTGTCCTTTGCACAGTATCTGCAATAAAAAGATGACAAATGACTCACTGACTGTTAATTCAACAGGACTAGTGACAGGGGTTGCATCTATACTTACTTTTCATAAATTGTATTTCTTTGTGCTCCTTTACTAGCAAAATGAACTGATTGCTCACCTGTTGAGTCGTTCACAGGACGAAGCACTCCGGACAGGTGTGCCCGTAGGGTTGCTAGAGCTGGCCATTGGGGCTGGATGTTCAGGCAGAGCAGGACAGGGTCTGGACTCTCTGTCTCGGTCCTCGCTGGGTTCTGGGATGCTGCCGATGCCTGTTGAGGCGCTGCCCACCGAATGGTTTCTACGGTGGCTGAACTCTGACATGCTGGAGGAGCGGGAATGACCTGTGCTGTAGCCTGACAGGGATAGGCAATGATTTAGTAGCAGTTGTTAAATAATATGCACTAGAATTACCTCAGGGGTGCTCTGACATTTTCAAATGAACATACTTTTCCTCTTTTAAAGTCAGTAAAAACTGATCTTTAACCAGCAGCTCTTAATATTCTGCCATCTCAACTCCCAACAGGGTATTTCAGTAGATCTGTCAGCAGGTTTAAGTATCTGTATGCCCTGAGAATCCTGCAAAGGTATATTGTAGTATGTAGTAACAGCACCAGTGGTCTTATCAGCATTCAAACATTAATGAAAATGGATCAATTTGATATCATATGCACATAGATCTCAAATGTAAAACAGATTTACTGTCTACCATCAGGATAAAATATTAATTCATAAATCAATAATCAGCTGTTCTTATGAGGCATTATACTGTTGTTTTTTTTTTTTTTTCTAAACCTCATTTCCTGTCATACAGATTTGCAACTTGCATCGAGTTTAATGATTTAGCAGTTCAGTAGAGTTGCAGTTACACCCACACACTCACATGCTGTTCCTGTCTTCAGCAAGCCATTAAAGCAAGAGACATCTCAGGGCATCAGTTAACTACAGCCATGAAGAGCAAACTTCCCACACACACTGATAAGGTTTAAATAAATCTATCAATAGTTACACGTGGCAGGAAATACATTTTGTCTAAACGAGAGGGCCATTAGAGCTGTTCGGAGTACATCTCTCCACTTCCTCTGGTCTTTTATTACAGTCATCTGATCTGTCTGTAATGGAAACTCGAGCCTCAGGTCTGAACTCCCTGGTAGAGTGTCACTGGTAAATAATTTTATCACTTCCCTCCTCCTGGCGTGACCAATCATGGAAGCTCCAATAACACCACGTCTGTCATGAGGCAGACTAATCATCTTGAGAGCACGGGCCAACCCGACCCCCTTTATAAGCACCTATAGTGTTGTACCCGTTATTCTCAAGCATATTTCTTCCACGCAACCTACATATTCAAGCAGGGCAGTGTTGTGAGATACCACACTTGGTTATCAGAGAACCAGGGTTACCCTGGCAACCTAAAGTTCTCTTTCAAACCTCGGTATCTCACTATGCAGATGTGGCCCACTCCTGAATTGCATGCTCCAAAGCCCATAAGACCTCGACAGGTCAACACCACGGATGTCCCTCACAGAAATGTCCTTGAACAGGGCCCATGAGGTGGCCATACCCCTGGTGGAGTCAGCCTGTAGGCTCTCCGAGGGCTACGGTCCACGACTCTCATAAGCCAGAACTACAGCCTCCACCAGCTGCTTAAAGATGTGTAAAGCTCTCAAAGGACAGAACGAATTAAGCCACCTCTCACTCTCCGCCGCAAAAGGCGGTGGGTGAAAGGCAAGTAGCTCCAGTGTGGGGCAGCTATAAGCAGAATCGCGCAGCATTACCTTCCCATAGTTTTGATCCTGTCCCTCCCTTACCAAGCCAGCTTGGCCAGTCACAGATATATTATATCATATCTTCAAAAATGGTCCGTATGACTGCCTCTCCTCCAGGTCAGACCAAATCAGAGCATCAGAATAAAGCTTAATATTTATTTCTAAGCAGAATAGCCTTACCTGAGAGTTTGGACTGTTGGCTAGCGTAGCTGGAAGTCCGTGAGTGGCCACAGCCCACAAGTTCATCTGAAACAACAGGACACTTCCCTTCTCGACTCTCCGCTAGATTACAAAAACAGAAGAAAAGACAGATGACAGAGGTTAAAAAGCTCTACAAGGGTCTGTTATGTTGGAGAAAAAAACTACCATCACTTGCCTCTGCTTTAGAAATAAAAACCTGACATGGAAAGCTCTTACTATGCCAGTTTTCATACAGTCAGAAAAAACTGGCACAAAACTTATCAAAGCCTACACTGGTGCAGCTAATTCCCAGCTCAGTACACCATATCTGTGTAGTATTGCATATACATTGTACATTTAAGTAGGAGTTGCTGAAATAAGTGATCCAACATGTGTTCTAGTTAGAATTATGTTCGCCCAAAGTCAATCAATAACATCAGCAGCACAATTACAGGTATCAACTGTTCTCTGCTTTGCAAAACATCCAACCCCCGATATACAGTAAAGCCTCTATTCCTATGACTGTAATCTGGTCTGTTGTCAGAAATACAGTCAGATTTCATTTGAAATCGTAGACTTGGACCATTTTGTGCTGTTTCTTTCATATACACTCACTTGGTGTTTTAAATGGTATACAGTCTGGATGCTGTCAATGCAGTGTTGATTTGTACTGTATTGCCGCCAACTGGCAACATCAGCAACATATAATGCACATATACAGAGAAAACATCCGCTTTGTCTAGACAAGGTGAAGCAGACTGCAGACTAGCAGCTATACACAGAATGAGTCTCACACATCATCTTTCATCTAAGCATCTCTGAGTCAGCGAGTGAGTGACCACAGCTGGCAAGTGTCTGGTCACAGTACAAGCTTGGCTTCATTTGTCTGGGTAAAAACAAACGCATTTAGAAGAATGGCTGCAAATCACAGGGTACCTCCTGATGAAATCCTTGACCATACTGCAATCTGTGATATACACAGATCACAAGAAAATGATCTACAATAGACCCCATTTTCTGTGTGACTGAAGAAGGAAACATAACCGTAAAACAACAAAGTTATAGGTCAGTTTTGACAGCTGAGGTGAAACAGTGTGGACAGTCTGAAAAGTTTGAGCCTTTTTAAAACTCGTGCAGCAACATGAACATGTGTGCCACCATTTTAATGTCAAATAGCCAAACCAGTAAAAGGTTGAGCTGCCAAAAAGCAAAACATTTTAGAGTTCTAATGCCTGCAGGGAAGGAAATGCCTCTACCTCAGCAACACAACAGAAAATAGAAAAAGACCATTGAAGGACACACACGATATCTTATGTCTCTCAAGATAAGCATCTGCCAAAAAATTCACCAACCATCCCATCTGAACTGAAAGATAAAGCTCAGACACATGTAAGTTAATATACCTGCACCTACGATGCAAACTTGCATAGCCAGCACATGATGATGATGATAAAGAGCATCATATACAGCCAAAAAAAACACACCGAGCACACGCACATGCAAACACACAACCCCCATAGACAGACTTGTGCACAGTCCTATTTTTAACCATGTAAGAGCCCACAGGGTCAGAGCAGATTGTAGCTAATCTAAAAGAGAACGAGTTTAAATTATACATGAAAGAGCTGCGCTACACTGAAGCTTCCAGGAGGAACAAGCATTCAACATACATGAACACACACACACACACACACACACACACACACACACACACAGTACGGGGGGGGGGGGGGGGGGGGGGGAGAAATGTAGCAGAAAGGGACAGCTGGAAGAGCAATAATTTCATGACACTGGATGGGAGATAAATAGCAGTTACATGAATCCTGCTGTAGAGACATGAGTGTGCACACAGAGGTTATCAAATGAACTTTGCCATAAATTTCCATAAAATTGGAATAACTATACCATGATGCACTGCGTGGTAAAAAGTGATGCTTTTCTTGGAGCGTTGGAGGTTTGAGTTCAACCAAGCTGCAATAAGCACCTACAGCTTTTTTAACTAGTTCACTTAACCAATACACCAACAAAAAAGTGCTGAAAATGTGCAAAAAAAAAACCTTACTGTAGATGTTAGCTGCCAAAACTTGGTGACAAATAAAGCTGCTTCACAATAAAAGCCTTCCAATCATTCCCCTGTGTAAAACTTTTAATGCAAAGCAGCAGCAGGAAGTGGTCTGGTTTGTATCAGCAGCGAAGGATAGGTGTGTTTTCAGAGTTAGTAGGGACACAACATTGGGGCCAAATATGTCAAAGAGGCAGATACATCTGAGGTTGCTGTATAGTTCATTTTGTAAACAATTCACGGTACATTTGCTTGCTGTAAAGTGCCAATAAGGGTGAAAAAGGAATATAACCGAAATATATCAGATGGTATTACTGAAAATAACTTGCGCCTTCCCCTGTTCTGAACTTGGATTATAATCACTCTAAAATTATATGTGAAACCAGATTACTGACGCTTAATCTGTCATTTTGTTTCCCTGCTAGATAGCTACATAGAATAGAAATCAACTACAACAACGACAAGCGATGAGGTGATGTTGAGCGACTTTACTCGTGCAGTGTGCATGCTTCACAGAGCGCACTGACTCTGTATTTGTCTACAGCACACAACTCTGCAGATGGGATTAAATCAAAATGAAATACTGTTTCAGCCTGGTAATTACATGTCATTACATGGATATTTTAGCTTTCCTGAAAGCTGGTGGGGATGTATACATATCATTCCAATATAAATCTACAACAATGAGCTCAGCATGCAATGGGATGGCTAAAGTGTGCTCCATCAGGAGCCTGTAAATGTTT
Source organism: Scomberomorus guttatus (assembly GCA_038419695.1). NCBI lineage: Eukaryota > Metazoa > Chordata > Actinopteri > Scombriformes > Scombridae > Scomberomorus > Scomberomorus guttatus. The sequence continues at coordinate 26,847,420 of CM076454.1, read as the reverse complement.
AGAAAAGCAAATGGGATGACTAAGCAGAGCACAGGAGTGTAATGTGGCGTGATCGGTCTCACCAGAAGAGGCTTTCTGTGAGTCCCCTCCCCTCCTCTCCTCCAGCAGGCTCTCTCCATCCCCCTGGATCCCTATCACCGTGGCTGTGGAGGGAGGCCTGATGACAGAGGAGAGACAATGAGGCTTTATTTCCTCTCTCGTATTTCAACGTGTCTATTTTAAATCATTCTTAAGAAAAAAAAAACAATGCAAAGAAAGAAAGATGAAAACGGGGAAATGGGGCACAAGAGGATTAAAATTGAGATAGGTTGATGGAGAAATAGGTTAGGTCATAAAATTGTTATTCAGCTGTAAATTCTTAGTATTTAAACACATGCTGAAACAAAAGAAGATACAGCTTTTGGCATAAACATACAGGCTACTGAATAATTTTTAGGTCAAATCTTGCCCTTAGGTAAAGCAGCATTTCTTTCTCTGTGTCTGACACATACTTTCACTGAAAAGCATATTTCTACTAGAAGAACCAGTATGACAACTTACAGGGTGAAACTTGTGATTTTGACATGTGGTTAACTGATTATTGGATTATTGAGGCTTGCATCATTTTGTATCGTTTGATTCCCATGAAACTTTCCCAGGTCTGACAAAGCACATTGTTGGTGTTGTAAGTGTGGTAGCTGTAAGTACCACACCTACAGCTAGCATTCTTGGAACAGCTCCCCAACAAATGCAGTTAGCCATATCATGTCATAACAAATATTCATTCCTATAAAGGCAGTAAGACAAAGTAGTCAACAACACAGTGAGTAAACTACAAATACTCTGAGAGAACAAAGAGGACATGGCTTTAAATGACAGTGCAGTCAAGGTCATGGGTTGGTTTTGGTTTTCCAAAGCTACCTTAAATATCCAAATCTGAGAAGGTCCACTGTGAGCACAAGCATTAGAATAACTGTCACCCTTAAATCTCTAAACACTTTTGCAATTAGATGGTTTTTCAATCAAATCAAAATTAGAAAGTTAGAAACTTTTTGCCTAACCGAACAACAGCTCACCTGACACAAACCTGCCTGATCTAATACAATATCAGCCGTCAACCTCCCCAGATTTAACTGTATAAAAATAGAAAAATGTTACTTTCACTTACGTTTTAAAACAGGGGTCCCCTGACATGAGCTGCGTACTGATGATAACCTATTAACAGAAAGAAAAAACAAGATTTGTTACCTGATTCAGACTTGGCTTAAGTTTAATATTCCTATTAGCATGTATTCAATTATCAAAGAAAAAAGGAAACATTGGTTGGTTCAAGTTTAGTTGTAATTATTGCCAACAACAAGAATCAAATATGTAAACTCAAAATTCACTGGAGAGGTCTTAATGCAGATTTTCAGAAGGAATTTTGTCACAAATTAGGGATTGCTATAATGCTTCATGAAATGTCCCAGAAAATGGCTGTGGTGAGACAGAAATCTACATTTTCCTTTTATTTTCCACAGTTGACGCCGCTCGTCTTCAATGGTTTATTTCTGGTTACAATCTAATGGACCACCTGGGCACCTGGCCATTGTTCTTGTTAGTAGTGTTAGACGTTTATGCAAAAACGCTTTCCCTGCTAGTTCCTAGTTGAGAGAAATACCAGGCTTGTATTCAAAACACCAAGGTGTCCTAAAGGAGTCAAGACTGCTGTGGATGCTTCACTGTAGCTTCAATGTTACCTTGAGAATGGAGTTATCCTGACGAGTGTTTTTGGTATCGTAGCCTTCCAGCAGACATCTGCGGGTTGTGTTCCCTGAGCCAGCAAACTCTGCTAAATTCAGATCTGCAAAACCAAGCTGTAGAAGACAGAACGACACAAGATGACCTTCTGTCTCCCTCAAGAGACTGATCTTTTGCCCAGTCAGCACTGTGACAATCTCTGGGTGTAACATGGAAAAAACTTTAAGGAAACTGAACAATATTAACACTTTTGAACTTTTAACATTTTTTGATTAGGACAGATTCTCCAATCACCTTTTTCTTAAATGACTGGCTGGTAATCTGCTGCACTTTTAACATTTAATAAAAATGATTTTATAAAATTTGAAGCGTGTAAAAGGTTTTGCATGATAAGTAAGTTACTTCAAATGGTGAAAAGTGAACACACATGACATAATGAGCCAACCTACAGGCAGTGGAGACCATCTGTTTGCCAAGGGCTCGCAAGGCAATCTACATAAATATGGCTGATTACTATAAATCTAGGTGACCTGGAGGTTGGGTTAGGGGATGGGGGGTGGGATAACATAAGCATGTGAGGAAATACCTTTGCATAAGCCTTTCCACCCTTCAGCTCCTGGAAAAGACAAACATAAACAATTAAAAGGTTACTCAAAAAAAAAGTCTCATATTGTCTAATCATCAAATAGTCTTGAGGCTTCATTTGAACATGATGAAGTTAGAAGTCCTGGTCCTGTAAGATGTGATGTTATACAAGTTCAGAATAATAACTTCGTAATTTGTTCTTATTGATGTTTTTGTCCCATATATACTTAAAAACTACGTAACAAAAATTCTTTTAACTGCACAGAGCACACTCGTGTTTAAGGCTCAAGGTTGAAGGATAACAAAAGGATGAGCGGCACAAGATATCACACTGATGACTCAGTTTTCTTTAGAACGCTGTGCTTGCTATCTGCTGTTTGGGAGACAGTTCACATTTCACCTTAGTTTCGAATTGCCACACAGAAAGTGAACATAACCAATATCAGAATTTAATCCTGACAAAAACAGCCATGCTACAAATTTGCAAAGATGAGACACTCCTCATTATTACAGCCTTATTTTTACACCGACAAGACCAATGGCCTTTACATTTGCATAAAACTCTTTCCTGATTGATCTTTAACCTGATAATATTTGTTAACATTCAAAGCATCGTAGACCTACACCACAAACATATATATGTCTCATACTGTACCTTTCTGACAGACACACGACACACACAGGGGTCCAGTACACCTGTCCCTGCACTGGCGCTCATCTTACAAGGAAAAGAGAACCTCTTCCTCCATCGGACACAGTTGGCCTGCACTGGCTCCCTGTACGAGGAAATCACAAAGACTTCTTTAAGCACAAGGCTCAAAGTCAGTTTCACGGATTTTACGTAGAGATAGACACAAACTTTCATGCGTCAACTAAAGCTAGTTTATTTTCTTTATACACATATACAGTAAGTTGTGTGTGTGTGTATATATATATATATATATATATATATAGTTGGCGATTAATTTTCTGCTGATAAACTAATCGATTAATCGACTAATCGTTTTGATAGATTTTTTTCTGCAGATTCATAAAACTGATTTCCTGTCTTGTCTTTTTCTTTCCTGATTACATTCTGAAGCACAACTTCATGTAATTTTAATATCATTATTACATAACACTTAAAACCACTTAGGCTGAATGACTACTGGATTATCTATCCTTACATCTCCTCCCTCCTACTGAATCAAGCTGCCAATACAAGCTTATGTGCTTATCCTCAGATTTTTCTGGGCTCTTAATAAACAAGCCAATTAATTACAGTCCTGTTTTCACCTATTGATTCATTGGACTGCTGAATCCTGCGGGTTACAGTGGCAGGCGCAGCTTGTATTGACATGCCAGTAAAAATCAGAACACATGCACACACATCCTCGGCCAGTAACTAGAGGTTAAAATGAGAGTGAGGAGTAGTAGCCTACTCTCAGTGAAAGGATGAGCTGAAGTGAAAGAAGAGAAGCGTGTATGCGTGGGCAGCATTACGATATCCCAGATGGCCTCTCTCTCACTGGCATCGTCTCCTCTCCCACTCACCTAACGGACTACCTTCTGTCAAGACAGCCCAAACGCAATTCATTTCTGATCGACTATTCTTGGATTTAAAGACGAGCAGGACTGAACATTTTCCTCTCAACAAATGCAACAAGTAAAATAAATAATTGAAAAGACTTTAAATCTGAAAAAATGCCAAAATCGACATAAAATACAGACAGAAATACAATTTAACACTGTATTGATGTATTGTTGATGACATAAGACTTAAAAGATTAACGAAGTGTCAGGATTACTGTTGAGACAGTTAAGACTGACTGAAAATACAGGCCTGTGTTGTGCACTGCATCCCTGCTTCCATATGCATAAAGAGCAGCAGATGCGTGACCAATGTTTTACAAACACTGACTTCATCCTGAGGTTGACAAATTGAGTGAACTCTCTCTGAGTCGGAGAGGGAACTCCCAGCCAGCTGGACACTGTGTGCTTTGGACATTCTGGCTTGATTTCATGTAGTGTTAGCTCACAGCACTTCTCAGCGCAGCCAAATCCTATTAGTGAGTGCAAGTCTGGTTTTAAGCACCAATGGAGGTCGTCTCTCTCATCTCTCTACATGGGTAAGATATCTTGTTAGACTACAGCTGCTCTCCTTTTAAAGGCAGCTGTGGTCGGACTTTAGATGTACGGAATCTCAGAAACACACAGGAAACAAATCTATTTCACATGGATTTGATGTATGGTTTTCTTCTTTCTGTGTCTTAGCAGCAAGTGAAACTGAATTTATCCATAAAATGTCTCATAACAAGGGAACTTGGGCAGAGACAAAGGCGCAGTCTTGATGACAAACCACACCAAAGGAAAACAAAGGCTCATAAAACAACAATCCACACTTCCCTTACACGCAGAGTCGGGGTGACTCAAAAGTGCGTCACCAGATATCTAATTTGGAGATTTAACAAATCAAACTGCTGCAGAAAAATGTAATTTGATAATTCACACAGTTTTTGAGCTGAAACATTTCAGAACAGGATGTTTTAATAAGAATCTCGACTATGTGAACTTGTCTGGGTTATGGCATTAAAAGAACCTTTTACATCATTTCTTGACATTCATTAGTTGCAGCCGCTGCTCACGAATGAAAAAACTGTGCAAAAAAAATGGCAACAATAATAAAATGATCCTATTACCATCCTGATTCAAACTATCCAACACACAGTGGACCTTTTTATTCACTGTAGAGCAAACAGAAGGCGTGTTACATGATTAGGTTGAAGCCATCAAATCTCACAGCAAAACAATGCTTTTTCCTTCCCTTACTAATAGAAGCCAGTCTAACTGTAACTTATGAGTGAAAGTGTAGAACTGGTTACAAAGGAGAGGACTGTCTTTGCTTGTCTCAACTAGTCAATGACAGCATTGTCACGACAATGTTGTGTACAGCAGGGTGACGCTGAATGAGTAGAGGTAATTTCCTTTCATGGCCGAGCATTTTATGCGATCTTCTAGTTGACAATGCTGGTAGCACACAGAATAATATTTCTAACTAGAGCTGAAAGAATTAGTCAATTAACTGATTGACATAAAATGAACATTCTTTCTTTAAGTTATTTTTTAAAGTAAAAATTACAAAAAAACACTGGTTCCAGCTTTCTTTCTGTTTCCAAATGTGAATATTTGATGGTTTTATTAGTCTTCTATGATAAATTATCTTTGGATTTTTGTACTGTTGGTTGAACAAATGCAACTTCAGATTAGAAATCTGGTGGACAGTTTATACTATTATCTAACATTTTATGGACCAAACAATTAATCAAGACTAAAGCTGCAATGATTAGTTGATTAAATGATTAGTCAAGCAACAGAAAATTAATCCCCAACTATTTAATCGATTAATTGTACTCTTGTCTTGTTCCAGCTTCTCAAATGTGAATATTCTCTGGTTTCTTTAGTCCTCCATGACAGTAAACTGAATATCTTTGGGGTGTGGACTGTTGGTCGGGACAAAACAAGATATATTAGGATGTCACCTTGGGCTTTGGGAAACAGTGATCAACATTTTTCAACATTTTCTGACATTTTATAGACCAAACAACAAATCGACTAATTGGGAAAATAATCAACAGATTAATCGAGAATGAAAATAATCATTAGTTGCAGCCCTAATCAAGATAACAATTGGCATATTAACTGATAATGATAATAACATGTAGTTGCAGAATTATTTCTTATTATGACACAGACATTACTTGAGACAGCACTACTGTATGTGGCTTTTGGGGATTAACAACTATCAGTGGTGGAAGAAGTATTCAGATCCTTTACTTAAGTAAACCAATACAGCAATGTAAAAATACTCCATTACAAGTAGAAGTACATAAGTATTGCAGTAAAAGTAGTGGTTTGGTCCCTCTGATTGATATATTATTATATATGACATCATTAGATTATTAATACTGAAGCATCAGTGTGTAAGCAGCCTGTTACTGTTGTAGCTGCTGGAGGTGGAGCTAGTTTGAACTACTTTATATACAGTTAACTAGTTTAGTTTAGTGGTTCCCAACCTAGGGGTCGGGCCCCTCCAAAGGGTCAGCAGATAAATCTGATTAATGGGAGAGGAAAGAAGAAAAAACAAAGTTCTGACACACACATTTGTTTTCGGTTTTTGGACTTTTTCTCTAATCTTTGATTTTTGGTGCCATGTGAGAAGTTTAGAGGGAAAAATCACTATTTGGTGGAGCTGTTAACAACTCATAGACATCTGAAATGTGACCCCGACTACACACTGCTTTTTGTAAGACGTCAAAAGCCAAAAAGGTTGGAAACCACTGGTTTCATATTTAACAATGTGTTGTATTTTAAAAGCTTATTATATTATCTATTGTGTCAAATCTTCATCTGAAAAGTAACTAAAGCTGTCAGATAAATGCAGTGGAGTGGAAGTATAAAGTAGTATCAAATGGAAATACTCAAGTAAAGTACAAGTACCTCAAAATTGTACTTCAGTAAATGTACTTTCCACCACTCACAACTATGCATTGTTCTTGTATTTGGACTAAAACATAAGTTGACATGACCTCATCAATATTAATCAGTAGAGTATGCAACAGAGTCAAACACCTTCCACCTACTTCATTGGAAACTTTACAACGAAACAGGGACCAAAGGCAGTCCAGGACATTACTGGGGAGTATTGATTAGGCAGCAATAAATAAAGGAAGCATATTTGGCTTTGTGGCAGTTACGTGACACACCGGCTGCACAGTAATCAACCTCAGCGAGGAAGTTAGCCTGTGAAACACAAGCAGATGTGTTGAATATGAAGACAATACATACTAATACATACGCTCATTGTCACACAGGCTGACGTTTGTTTCCGCCAGTCGGTGTTAATATGTAGTTTATATTTCTGCCTAACATTTACAGGTTAAAATCTCTCTGGTTGGACGGTGACGTTAATTTGACCGTTACTGAGTGACATTAGCTGGTTAGTAACGTTAGCCTGTTAGCTTGTAACGTAGCTTTGTGGGCTAAAAGCTACTGGGGCTAATTTAACCTGCGAGCAACAGAAAACAGGTCAAGACGATGCTTTTCATGCCCGTATTAAATAAAAATCAAACATCCTCACCGAGAAGACTCCTCGGAGAAGCCGCCGTCCAGGAGTCTGACTTTACAGAAGAGGACACCGTTGACAAAGGGGACCGAGGACAGCTCGTCCAGCTCAAAATCCACCTTGAACTTGAATTTCTTCTTTTTCATCATCATTAAATCCATACACAGTCTCAGTGCTCTTGAGAAGATGCTCCAATCTCGCCCGTGGCTGACATTACAACCCCATTGTGTCGTAGCACAGACCCACTGTAGTGTTGTGGTGGGAGGCGGTGACAACAGTCAAGTGTGAAACTAACTGCGGAGCGACTTCCTGCTGTCATTATTCAGAGTAAAAGCGGTCTGTAGAATTTTAGTGGCATCTAGCAGAACAGACTTGGCAGAAATGGAATATAATATTGATATGTATGTTTTAATTAGTGTATAATCTCCTGAAAATAAGAAATGTGTTTTTGATGCCTTAGAATGAGCCCTTTATATCTACAGAGTGGCTCCTCTTCCACGGAGGCCGCCATGTTCAAGGGGCTGAAAAATGAAGCCAATGCAGAAGTGTTCCTCCAATGGCCACTTGAGGCTGGCTCCAAAACAGGTCAATCCCTGTAGACCCCCCATGTTAAAATGCCCAACTTTACAGCAGAAATAAATATGTTCACAGCCTGGTTCAAAAAACAGTTTTGGTCGCTACAGTTAATTTCCCCGTTCATGAAAACTCTACGGGGGGGTTCATTTTTATATAACTAATCTGTTTAAATTTTATTAAGCCTTAAAGTTATGCATAATTAAGGGTGTGGCCGCTTTGCACACACTGGTCCTTTAATAAGACCGCTAAAATTATAATAATTCTTTTTGGGTCAGTCTTAAACACATTTAAGTAAATGTATATTTAAAATTGTAGAAATAATGTTGAAGTTCTTTCCCTGCTGTTAGTCCAATTAAATAATCAACAACACATAATATGGGTGAAAACCACATTGAGCTGTTTAAATGTATGTGTCTCTGCTTTTATTTTGATGTAAGCATTGATTAAACGGATGTACAGTGATGACAGCTGAGAGCTTGATGGGACTTTAACGAAGCCCGCCTCCTCTCTCTGTCGCCTCCTGGCGGTCAGTCAGGACAGCAGCAGCATTGATTGAACAGATTACAACAATAAAGCGACACCAGCTGCTGTTATATAACATTTGTCGCCCTCTTGTGGTACGATTCAAGTATTGTTGCGGGACACTATTTTGAAATGCACACTGGACAGTCTCATCATTTTTAAATGATTATTAGAAAAATATTATATTATATGCCAACTTGTTTCAACACTTTATTGAACATTCTTGTATTGGCTGTAATACTCACACCAAATATAAATATGCAATATACTGTATGTTGTGCATAATTTTATACAGGTCTCTCAAAACTTCATTTTTGGCATCTTTAGAAATTTTGGGATCCCCACCAAGACTTCAGACATGTATTTAATTAGATTTCCAGTTTTCCTAAATGCCAACTGAACTGTATGAGTGCGCGTCTTTCTAAAGTGGGATTAAACACATCCCCTGTCACCCCCCCACACTCTCTCTACTCAATTCCTGTCTCTCTCGCCTTCAAAGCAGCTGACCCCCAATTAAAAAAGTTTTGGAGCTTAGTTTTGCCTGGACCAGCTGTCAAGATTCCTGTGGGTATGACTCAGAGAGCTGAAACAGATATTCACCCCTGCATGCGTACTATGGATCCTACTGTAGGTGTAGGGACCGTGCGTGAATTTGCATGTTTGTTTGTTGTCTGCCGTGTTACGCCGCAACAAAAGATAAGTATGAAAAAGCACAAACTAAATGCTTGTTAGATGCATATGGGTTATGCGGGGAAACTACTTGAATTAAACTACAAAGGAAATGACGATTAAAGCAGCTATGTCACTTGTGTTGGCAATCAAATATGAACATATAGCCCTTGAAATAATATACTTAGTAACAGCAGTGAGTGTTGTTGCTGCTGCAGGGTGTGTCTGTAATGAGTGTGTGTGCGCAAAGAGGAGGTCTTCTCGGGCAAACTGAACCGAGTCTCTCCACCCTTTTGCTCAGCGCTGCCAGCCTACCTCATCCGCATGCAGCTTCCTATTAATTCCCTTTTTTTATACGCCTTTTTCCCGGATTATACACTACATCGACTTATGCGGACTTTTCTACGACTTGTTTTCCAAGCTGCACTGCGGAAATATCTTTGAAATCATACGGGATTGAAACCAGAACTGCCAACCACAGGAATCGCCTTGTGTGTGTTTAATTTCCCATTTTGTGTGTGTGTGCGTGTGTGTGTGTGCGTGTGTGTGTAGCGCTACAGGCCAAGAGTTTTCATTTCCAGTCTAAAAATGTACCAAGTTGTAAGGAAGCTGTTTTTTACGGACTGTCGGTGTGCAGAAGATGCGTCCAAAACGTACGAGGAGCTGTTCGCCAAACTGGATACCAACAAGGATGGGAAAGTGGATGTGTCCGAGCTGAAGGCAGGCCTGGCAGCCATGGGCATCCAAACAGGGAAAGGAGCAGCTCAGGTAGAGTCATGGATACAGGACACATACAGACAGTGCACATAATGGCCTTATAGGGAGAAACAGAGAAAGTCACTTAATGTTGTTCTGCATTCCTGAAGGATCTGAGCAGGCGAACCCTGGTTTAAGTCCACAGGCCTCATAGGAAGTAACGAGGTCGATTTATTTAAGTACAGTGAGATACTGATGCTTTATTTACTATCCTGTTATCCTATTATTCTTTATCTATAAAACGTCATAACATAGTTAAAAATAAATATTGCCAGTGTGCAGTAAATGATGCCATGTATGGATTACTGGAGGGGCCCAGTGGTCCCAAGGTGTCAGGGAGCCCCTACGTCAGAGTCTCTGTTTGAAGTGACTGTCAACATTTCTTGTTGGAAAGTCACAGAGCTCTTTAATATTGAGTATCTACCAACCAAATCCAATTCAATATTTGTTTTTGTTTGTTCCTTCATCTTACAGCTGCACAGCGTACTGAGGCTACACTCACATTTCATTAAAACACAGTAAAATTAGTAAAGCAGCGTACGTCAGAACAGCAGAATAGCTCTGCTTTAAGAAAATATAACCAAGATCTCAGGTTGTCTTTGATATTTGATTGGCGAGCTGTAATATCCCTTATAATATCTGTGCAGAGGAGTGTCAGTGTGGATCTTGTGTGGCGGGAAGCTTTGGACAGAGTCAGACAGCCTCTCCCCACCTCCAGCACGAGCTGTCATTCAGGTGCAGTTTTAGAGCCGAAAGCAGCAACCGAATATCCCGGTTTACCTGCAAATGAAATCTCACGAGAGTTGAGTAGTTCACGAAATCAGCTGAATATTCAGCCATGACTCTGAAAATCTTTTAGATAATACTAAGTTATGCTTTCTGTCCTCAAACAAAACAAATTCCTCCCAGCACTATTCTCTCCAGCTCTGTCATGGCTGAACATATATATATAGTTCAGTCATATCACATGATCTTCACTGTTCATCATCTAAAGAGTATTAGCTCTTCAACTTCATCCTTCAACTAAACTGAAAGCAATTTTATTATCTCAATGCAGTAAGATTTTGAATGCAGGACTGTAGCAGAGTGGGGAGATTAGTGTTTTCTCTCCATCATTACCACTGTGCATGTGCCCTTGAGCAAGGCACTTAAATCCCAATTACCCCAGTGGAGCAGCTCAGTGGCCAACAGATCAGACTGTGGTTCTGGGAAGCTTTCAGGTGTGAATGTGAGAGTGTGGAGCAGGGTGTTAATGCTAAAGGTGAACCTTCTCTGTACAAATAAAGGTTAAAAATGAAATGTAGTATTCCAGTCAAGTCCTAAACCTAAAACAAGCCCTCTGAAGAGTCGATTATCTCTAGAAAACGCTCTCAGTCTGAGAAGTGTGAGAGGCTATACAGTGTGAGGGAGTTCATCATTTTCATAAACAACATTTTTGGCAAAATTGGCTTTTTTTAACTTACAGAACAGCCACACATCAATAGAAAAAGAAAATAGAGAAAAGAAAAACATATGCGGACATATTAACAAACAGGCAGTTGTACAAAGTAAGAGCTGAAAGCTTTTCTCATTGAGTTGGGCTACAAAGACAGAAAGAGATACAACATAATGTGTCTTATTCCATTAGGAGTTACATTCAGGAAGGTGGGGGGTTAAAGCTTAGCTCTAATGTAACCAATAAATGTTTCCAAGTTCTGTCAAAGTTACCAGAGGAGCCACGTATTTCTTAAGTTTGAGATATTGCATCACCTCCCTCAGCCACTGAGTCAGCTCGGTGGATGAGGATTCTTCTCTGGAGAAGGATCCATCTCCGTGCTGACAAAGTTAGCTTAGAGAGACAGGTGAGAGTCTACATCTGTCACAGGTAGAATATATATGAGGAACCTTTTAGAGAGTTTGACTTTAGAGATATGAAGGTGACAGAACCTTAAATCGAATGAGGCCTTGCTGGGCACAGATTGAGGCTGTACGCCCCCCCCCTCCAGGGCTTTTCTCCACTGCTTCACCGTCAAAGCCCCCTCCCATGCAGACTTTAGAACTTCCAATTATGGGTTTTGTAAATTAGACAAGGAATTATAAATAAAAGATATTGCGCCACTTTTTGAGGGTTCCTTTGAACCTTTAAAAAGGAGGTGTGTTAGCTTTAAAATAACTATGAACCTGAAGGAATCTGAAAAAGTGGGATTGTGGTAAATTTCATAAACAAATTTTGTCTTGTCATGACAGTAAAGCAAATGGGATAGGAAAAATTATAAATCTATAAATGACTGAGTCCTCATAACAACTTGATTTTATCCTTTATTTCCTCCAAGTTTACATTCATGTACTGTACATGTGTGGAGCCCCATCGTGAGAGAGTTTCAGAACCTCAATTTAAGGCTCATTTCCTCATTTTTCCCCTCCGACAGCAACAAATCACCTGAAGCATACATTCAACTCGAAAGTCTGGTCTATCGTGAAAAATAGCAGCAAGCTCAGGCTGTTGAAGAGCAGCAGGGTGGGTGAAGAAAAGGTGCACCAGAATTTCACAAACTGTCTCAAAGTTCAAACAGGGCAGGTGAGCTTTAATTATGGGCTGCGGCTTTTAGAGTAAAGTCCCACCTTGGCTAATCAAATAATCTTGCATTCCTCACATTCATCAGTGAGTCTCATAACTTTAAAAGTATGAGTCAGGTAAGAGGGTTAGGGGAGGTCACTGCTGTGTGTGTGCCCAGGTACTATAAAACAGAAGCAATTACGTGATAATGATTTGATAAATGGGTAACAAACATAAACACTGGCTGCTTTTCCAGCAGCTTCATTTGATCAGCAGCAGTGGTGGAAGAAGTAAAAGTACCAATACAACAATGAAAAAATACTCCAATACAAGTCCCTCATTCAAAATGTTACTTAAGTTAAAGTATTATGGAGAAGAATTGTCTCTGTTTTGATATATTATTATATGTTACATCATTAGATGTGTTAAAGAGTTAAACAGATGCAGAATCTTTCTTTTTTTTGTGAAATATTGGATAATTTTACCTCTTTGGCCCTCAAACGGTCATTTAAATGAAACCATCTGAGAAGGTTAAAGGGGAAATGTCTCTTTGTTGGAACTGCTAACTCATGGATATCTGAAGCGTGACAAGGACTAAAACTAGACAGTTTTTTGTAAAGGGTTACAAGCCAGAAAGACTGGGAACTGGTTTAATTTGTTGTTAAGTAAAATCCAAATCCGTAAAGTAAGCAGTGACTAAAGCTATCAAATAAATGTAGAGAAGTAAAAAGTACAATATTTCTAGCTGAAATGTAGTTGAGTAGAAGAATAAAGTAACATAAAATGAGTAAAAGTACAATTACTTTAGAAATGTTCTTAAAGATCCCCTCCAGACACATTTTAAACCTATAAAAATACTCTTTGAATAATAATATGCGTCTGATACTGTTTGTCCACAAAAAAATTCAATTACTTCATTAGAAATTCTTCTTCCTCCTCAATAAAAAAATCCTGAATCTATGAATCTGTAAACTAAACTAAAAATAAAGTTCATTCTGAGAGTGTGTGCACTGAAGGCTTCAAGTTTCCACATCACACTTCTGTAAGTTGCATACTGGACCACGATTGGCTCTAAATTGGTTGTGATGTCACAGATCATGCTAGTAGTCCCTTAAATTCAGATTGAAGTTGAGCGCAGAGAAACTTTCCTTCAGCAGATGACTGTAAAAAAAACTCGCATCATTCTGCACAGTGAAGCTCAAACATCCAACTGAAGTAACGATAAGAAAAACACAGGAGGGGACTTTAAGTACAGTATTGGAGTAAATGTACATAGTTATGTACATACCAGTGATCAGCAGTGAATCACAGTTATCTATCTCTTGAAACTTCTGTAATTGAACTCTGCAATTTGCTATTGCAATCTTTTCCGTTCATTGATTGCACAGTCCCTCTATTGCACCCGTCCATATAACTTGGATGGCCTCTTGAATTTTGCAACTGCTTAATTCTGCCACCAACTGGCAGAATTAAGGAGTTTCTGTATTAGAAGTGGATGAAAGACTTAACTCATGCCAAAGCTGAACTAAACCTCTCCTCCTGCCCAATGATCAGGTCAGACACCCAAAAAAACTAAATACACCTTCTGGTAGCTGACAGACTCTGACACTTTGACATGAAGAAACTGGATTGCTAATATTCTGTTTTTTCCTTTTCTAGAAAATAGTTTCCTCCGGAGACAAAGACAAAGATGACGGACTCGACTTCAACGAGTTCTCCAAGTATCTAAAGGAACATGAGAAGAAGTTACGACTCACCTTCAAGAGCTTGGACAAAAACAATGATGGTACAGTGGAATTATCCAGCATGCTTGATGTTAACTGTGCTCCATGAAGGAATAAATACTGAAAATACTGAGGTTTTGCATGTGAAGTGTAGTAATAATGTATTTAACTCCCTCAGGGTGTGAGAAGTGTCAGTGTGTTTGTGTTTTTATTTTCAACAGGCCGAATAGACTTCACCGAAATCAAGCAGTCACTTGCAGATCTAGGGATGGACATCAGCAAGGAGGAGGCAGAGAAGATCCTTCAAAGGTATTTCTGCTTCTTCTGTTACTGCTTTTAATTTACATACATGTTTCGACAATATTAGATGAACAGTCTGGTACAAAAACATGATTTAAGTGTCTGTGGGACCCAGGCTCTTAAAAAATGTTCTGCTCCTGTCACTTGTGGACCTAAACCTCATGATCCTAAACAAAAAGTGAAAGGAAGCAGCTCATAAGTGCTTCAGATATGAGTGGAGGGGACCAGTGTGAGCGACTGATAACCAGTTCAGTGTGTAACTGGGCTGGGAAGTGGGCTGATGGTACATGATAAAGAGCTGGCTACATGTTCTTATATCTGAGTGGAGTTGGAGACGATATCCAAACATGTAGAATTAGGTTAGTTACAGACAGAAGTAAAAACTGTCAGTTAAACTGAATAAATCTCCTGCTGCTAGATTACTCATGTTAATATATACTGTATGTACATTAATAAAGTATCTTCCAATACAAGAGGGTGAAGCTGTAATATTAAATGTTAGCTACATTAACATAGTCAAAGCCTCTCAGAAATGTTGCTGCCCGAGGCCCCAAAAGCACACATAAAAGTATAGACACAGCCTAATGTTGTATATACTGCAGGGTGGTTAATGGTAAGTCAATGCTTGTGTTGTCAGAAGGTTTTAAAACGTTCAGTATAAGTTCAGGAATGTAAAAAGTATGAACTAAAAAGTTTTTTAAGTGAACACAAGCACTGCATGACATGACAGACTTCTTCGATCAGTCTACTTTTCTAAATACTAACTTGTATTTTGTAAAATTGATTTTGTTGTGGGGGTTTGTTTGTTTGTTGTTTGTTTTTGTTTTTGTTTGAGCTGTACATATCTATATGTTTTTGTTCAACTATTAGTGTTGAGATGAACCGTTTTCCTGTGATGTTTTAATCCTGCACTCCTTAGTAACATGTTTATTATTAAACACACAGACCAGTTAGTAAAAAGTTATAAAAACTACTGTAATTAAATGATGATTTTAGTTTAAAACTTAATATATTCATATTCTTTTAAACAATATTTAGTCAATGTATTAGCAGTATTAAATATTATATGGAAGGAGGGACGGTTTCGAGTTTTTTCACCTAAATGTACAGAGACTAAAATTTTAATTATCTCAAGACTTCAGGAAGTTTGTCGCCTCCTTCAAAACAAATATGTAACAATTTCCACAACGTCCCTCATAAAAAATGTAAATTTAGAAGAAGAGAGAGAACATGTACCATATCATAGTTAATAAATAAAGTTCGTATTTTAACTGAACTTTATTGTCAATTAATCACAACTCACAACTATATATTGTTCTTTTATTCAGCAAGTCAGGCCAAGTTTATGCAGACAGCTGCACAGTATGTACTGTAAGTATTTGCATGAACAAAATTGGATGCAAATGTTTTTGGTTTTGTACATCATTGTATTGTGATGTACAGCAGCAAACATGATAGTGAAACCCTCGAGAGAGAAGTAAAGCAGGATGTTAATGACAGTGAATCAGACAAAAAGATTTGTATGAAAAACTGCAGAGTAATTGATGAGTGTCTCAGTCAGCTGAACTCACGTGCAGGAAGGAAATGAAGGAAATATGTACGCTGAGGGCAGCTGAGGACAGAGACTGATTAAAGGAGAGACCAAAGGAGAGGGGAAGAGCTGCACGTTTTCCTTCTTTTTTTGTTATTTGCTGCACATATTTGTAGAAGATTGTTTCTAAATGTACACAAATAAGCTCAGAAATGCTTTGCTTAAGCCATTCTGTACACTCTGAAACAGGACTTTAAATGTAACTGGAGGGCTTTTCAAGATCAGTCTTCATGACTTGTGACCTAACAAGCTTTCTTGTTTTCATGCTCACTCACCACTATCTCATACGCATTACGCAAATCCCCCACTCTCTCTCTCTCACTGTCTCTCTCTTTCTCTCACTCTCTGTGTCTGTCTCTCTGTCTCTCTCTCTCTCTCTCACTGTCTCTGTCTCTGTCTCTCTGTCTCTCTCTCTCTCTGTCTCTCTCTCTCTCTGTGTCTGTCTCTCTGTCTCTCTCTCTCTGTCTCTGTCTCTCTCTCTCTCTGTGTCTGTCTCTCTGTCTCTCTCTCTCTCTCTCTGTCTCTCTCTCTCTCTGTGTCTGTCTCTCTGTCTCTCTCTCACTGTCTCTGTCTCTCTCTCTCTCTGTCTGTCTCTCTGTCTCTCTCTCTCTCACTGTCTCTGTCTCTCTCTCTCACTGTCTCTGTCTCTCTCACTCTCTCTCTCTCACTCTCTCTCTGTCTCTCTCTCTCTCTCTCTCTGTCTCTCTCTGTCTCTCTCTGTCTCACTGTCTCACTGTCTCTGTCTCTCTCTCTCTCACTGTCTCTGTCTCTCTCTGTCTCTCTCACTCTCTCTCTCTCTCTCTCTCTCTGTCTCTCTCTGTCTCTCTCTGTCTCTCTCTCACTCTCTCTCTGTCTCTCTCTCTCTCTGTGTCTGTCTCTCTGTCTCTCTCTCTCTCTCTCTGTCTGTCTCTCTGTCTCTCTCTCTCTCTCTCTCTCTGTCTCTCTCTGTCTCTCTCTGTCTCTCTCTCACTCTCTCTCTGTCTCTCTCTCTCTCTGTGTCTGTCTCTCTGTCTCTCTCTCTCTCTCTCTGTCTCTCTGTCTCTCTCTCTCTCTGTCTCTCTCTGTCTCTCTCTGTCTCACTGTCTCACTGTCTGTCTCTCTCTCTCTCACTGTCTCTGTCTCTCTCTGTCTCTCTCTCTCTCTCTCTCACACTCTCACTCTCTCTCTCTCTCTCTCTCTCTCTCTGTCTCTCTCTGTCTCTCTCTCACTCTCTCTCTGTCTCTCTCACTCTCTCTCTCACTCTCTCTCTCTCTCTCTCACTCTCTCTCTCACTCTCTCTCTCTGTCTCTCTCACTCTCTCTCTCACTCTCTCTCTCTCTCTCTCACTCTCTCTCTCTGTCTCTCTCTGTCTCTCTCTCTGACTGAGCAGAGGTCTGGAAACTGAATGGGATTTGGAATCGTATAATCCAGTAGTCAGTTTCCTCCCAACAGTTGATTGAAGGGCTCGATGATATGACCTAAAATTCGGTTAATATAAATTCTCAAATGTACCTTTTTTGTAAATGTAATACACTTTTAAAAATATAAATAATTGCATAATATTTCCTTCCTTGTGGTCTCTGTCAGACATCTACGTCTGGTAGCTGTTAGTGGTAGTTGTATGTATACTCAGTATTTTGGGGAATGCGGGGGATTTAGAAACCTGTGACCATGTGAATATTTTGTGTTTTGATCAGATAGTGTAATCAGCTGTAATTTTTCTAACCAAACCAAGCAAAAAAATAAAATAAAAAAACCACGTCGTATCTGTAAAAGCCTCATCTGGTCATGGTTATATGGGATGTAGACAATTTCTGTGTTGAATATTGCAAAATGAGTAGGCAAACAAGAAGTTTGCTTGTGTGCTCCCAACTGTTTCTAAGCTAACATACAAAACAAAGTTTCTACCCCATGAGCCAATAAATGAGTCAATTTATTTGAGTCTCAGCTAACTGGGCCATTTGTTCAGATTTTCTCCTGTCTGTCTTTGTACAGTATTGATGTGGACGGCACCATGACTGTGGACTGGAACGAATGGAGGGAGCATTTTTTGTTTAACCCAGCCACCAACCTGCAGGAGATTATCCGCTACTGGAAGCACAGCACGGTAAGAGGAGGGTATGAGAGGGTGGAGAGAGGGTGGGGGTCACATTGATTGTTGTATTTAGTTTACATAGTGATAGACTCTTAAAACACAGACCAAAACCACATCCTGTATAAGCAATGTACCGTTCATCTCAGTGCATTGCAATAGCAAAATGTATGTTTGTTGATCTGTTGTCATGGTGAAGACACAGCTGTCACCATGCATGTATCTTTTTAACTTATTGTTAACATGTCGCTTGGTTCAATGAGGTCATCTTGAACAGTTACAGTCTGTATTTGCTTTATTTCCTCTGAAAATGACCTAAAAGTTGCATTTTATACAATATTTGCCATCTGGCATCACAAGTTCCTTCATACTACAGTAAGTCAGTTTGCAATTACATATTTCCTACCATGAGCAGTGCGGTAGTTACGAATGAGTATGAAAATAGCATTTCTGACACACGTCAGTTTTTAGCAGGTGGAAGATGTTCACATTTCAGAAAATAAATCATTCAGTATAAACTTGTTTTTAAAGTAAAATGGAAGAGACATAGAGGTTTTCTGTCATCCCACCTGTACCTTCAGTGTTCAGTGACTGTCTCAGATCTCATTTTAAGAACCTTGGCTCTGAAGAGGAAAGTTGTGAAAGAGAGTCGTCAGCTGATGCTGGATTTGGCCGAGAACTTTGGCAGCATATCATTAGCTGTACGTCAACAGATTAGACTCATTCATTCCCACAGAAGAGGTGAGAAAAGGAGGGAGAGAGGTGGAAAGAGAGCATGAGGAGAGGAGGAGAGTATGAAGAGTTTGTGACCTCTAATTACTCTAATTATCAAGACTTAAAGGTGAAAAAAATAGAGGTTCATATCGGAAAAGACTTTTTTTATGGTGACCTTTATTTGAAAAAAGAGGTTGTCTAGAAAAATCTTACTGGTCCAGTTCAAGAAACTGTCTTAATTGTCAATGAACATAACTATCAAACGTGATATTTTAATCCATACCTTTTTGTTGCTTGTTAAATTTACAAAGAATATTAAAAATCCTACAGTTTTAAATGAATTTCCACATGGAGACTGTTGGCTATGTAGAAATATACTGTGACAGGACTGTCATTGCATACCTGAATTACAGCCAGATCCAGTCAATGGCTAATCTCTGACGTTTGCTGCCTCTGTTCACTGGCACAACCTCAGAGGTTAAATAAACCTATGGCTGCTAAACTTGGCAGAGATAAGCTAATTTCAGTCTGACCTGAGGGGGGGATTAACACGTCAGTGGGATTGGGACATGACAAGGAGAGAGGAAGTGAGTCTGGCACAGAACAGGGCAAAGGTCAGGTGTATGGGAAGAGGAATCGGTAAGACTGAAGCAGTAGTTGGTCACATCGATGGCAGTAACAGCTTCCCAACACTTCCAGCATTCACGTCAATGGTTCCTGACCACTGGAGATTCAGTATTTCTCCCCCCCAGGCTGGATTGGATCTGCAGACCTTTGGCATTTGATTAGAATAAAGGATCCTGATCAGTTTAGGAGGGAGCTTTTACAATACTGGGACTATATTGTGCCGGATCAGCAGCTTCATTAAAGGTTTGAGATGGCCATGGCTCTGCTGCAGCCTCAGCAACAGCAGAGAAACTGGTTCTTCCTCGACCTTGACGATGATGGGGCGATTTATGAAGTGGAGGTGGATATGGTAGGTTCTTAAAACTTGGTTTTAGTGTCTTTATGGAGCCCGGTGCGTCGGTGTGACCGATAAATTATCACCCAAATTTAAGTTATCACAGATACTATATATATATATATATATATATTGATGTATGCGTCAGCTGAGAAATAACAAGAAATTTTCTGTACAGAAATGTCAGAGATATGTTTAAGGTAATTAAGAAACTGTTGCAGTAGTTTGTCCACCAAATAGCATTTAAAACACTGACAAGTTTATGTCCTGCTCAGTACATATCTTGGCCACAATTCTTTAATAACCAAATTTAAGGCATCATTGTCAAAAATGTATGTTTATTTTATGTGTTTATGTATAAAAAAAGAATTTTGACTGATAATATTGTTGTCAGATCAAAGATTCAACATCAGTCAAGCTCTACTTTACACAAGTTTTGGAAGAATCCAATACAACAGTTGAAGCTTATAATTTTAAATTCTGTTTAGGTAGTAACAGAAAAGTGTTCATTTAACTTTGGTTTTGAGGGTGCTGTTGGTGGTGCAGCTGTTGGATTGGACTGAAACGTATTGAAATGAATGTATGAAGAGTCGACATAACATTAAGAACACCTCACAGTATAAGGCTGTTCAGAACAGCAACCAAAACACCACCAAGTTCATAATCAGTACTTTTCTGACACATTCTCAATACATTAAGCTTCACAAAGGCTATCACGTATGTTTGTGCTGCACAGGTGTTCACGTTATTGTGTCCACTGTCTGTGTCTCCTCCATCAGTGTTGCCTGAAAATGTTGTTTATCTGTTAGTGGTCTGAAAGAAGATATGCAGAAGGCAATATCATTTTAAACATTTTATCGTTTTGTCCACATTAATTTAACATCCATTTGAATGAACTGAACTGAATGATGATCAATGATGCAACTGGATTTAAGTGCTGTGCGATGATGTAATAGATCTCACAGCGTGGGGTTTTCTTGTGGTTGTGCAACATTTCGGATGAGAACAAGGCGTCTGTCTGGTCTTGCCAGGCTTTAAGTTTAAGGTGAGGCTTTGAATCATACTGTATGTGGTTTTGAAGCTGTGCGATTGAGTTACAGTCATTCTCAAAAGTATGCTTCAATGGATTTGAAATTTTATATTTCACCTCTAGTGAAACTGACTGTTTCAAGTGAAAATAATCAACTTCACGATTGCCATAAAGCACCAAATAAATGAACTGAGATCTGCTGGCTTTATAAATTCTCACAGATTAGTTTAGGCAGCACTTGGAGAACAAAACACTCAGGTTTTGGCTTTAAATAGTCATATATCAGTTGGCGCGGCTACAGGACACTGAGAAGTTTAGGTTTTAGTTTGAAATTGTCAATTTGAAGGATAATTAAATGTTCCTTCAGCTCACTGTTGATGTTTCGAAACACAGTTCATTAATAAATGTCCCTGACTGTGAGATAACTGTATCCTGTCGTGTCTAGGTGCTGGACATTGGTGACAGCCTCACCATCCCAGATGAGTTCACAGAGGAGGAGAAGACCACCGGTCTGTGGTGGAAGCAGCTGTCGGCGGGGGCCATGGCAGGCGCAGTGTCCCGTACGGGCACCGCCCCTCTGGACAGAATGAAGGTCTTCATGCAGGTGTGTCAAGGCTTTTTTATTAATTGCTTGTAATATCCCAGCTTTCAGATCTGCATCATAAATCACATTTAGAACAATAATGTTTGCTTTTTTGGTTCTAGGGGGTAATGAAAGTTACTCCTTTAAAGGACAGTGTGACTTTCAGACCAAACAAATATATGGTTTAATTCAAGCAGGCTGAGGGAGATTTCACAAAACAGTAGCAGTGTGTGTAAAGTGATAAGTTCTGTGAGAGTTTGATTGTACTGTGTGTTAATGGCTCAAATGACACAGAATTACAATATAATGGGGAGAAACTGCTCAAGTCATGACTTACAGTAGCAAGGTGTTTTTATTTACAGGTGCATGCCTCCAAGAGCAACAAAATCAGTCTGTCTGGTGGTTTCAAGCAAATGTTAAAAGAAGGAGGCTTGTTGTCTCTGTGGAGAGGAAACGGTATTAACGTCCTGAAGATCGCCCCCGAGACGGCCATTAAATTCATGGCCTATGAGCAGGTAAATCAATTTCCCCCTCTTCAAAAAACAAATACAACATGCACCTCAGGCTTGGCTGGAGCATGTTGATGTAACCTTTTGCTATCAAAGACCATAATATTGTTAGATGATAATCATTGACTTTTCATGCAACACTTCCTTGTAACTGTTTTCCACCAGTATAAGAAGCTGCTGTCCAGTGAACCAGGGAAGATCAAGACCCATGAGAGGTTCATGGCTGGATCGCTGGCTGGAGCAACAGCACAAACAGCTATTTATCCCATGGAGGTGAGCAGAGGTGGCACTTTAACAGCCCAGAAACATGGAGGGTTTGTGTGTCTGTGTTTGTCAGATAAGGTTCCACAATTTACGGGGTCAATTACAGTATATACATAGGTTTACAATACACATTGGTTTGTTGCATCACTTGTGCTTTACATGGGAAAACCAAGATAAAACAAGCACAACAATGTATAAAAGCATTCCACTAAAAAATCAGTTAATTAATGAAATACCCAACAACATTTAATGAAGATAAAAGAGTGAAATAATCAAATAGAACAGATAAAACATACTGGAGCTGATGTAAAACAAATAATGACATTAGTAAAAGGCATTTTTAAAAAGATGTCATTGCAGTGTGTGATGTTAAAGTGTCTAATGTTGACATTTTTCTTTGATGTTGGAGATGATGTTAATGCAAAACAAGGAACACTTTTAATATCTTTAAAGAGTATAATGCAGCTTTGCTCTTTGGTTGTTTGTATAAGAACATTGTGAGTCTGTGAAGTGTTCACAACTGAAATAACATTTTCATACGTCTTTTGAACCTGCATTGTTTCCACCATTTTAATAATTATAACATTTTCACAAATGGTGAAAGCAAAAACACTGAAGTTAGAAACACAAAGATCTTATGTGACAACAGTGCAGAGGACCATAGGAACTACAGGACCAAGCCAAGCAGAACATAGGAGTTTTGACTATGATCTTCAATATAAATAATCTTTTTTTTAGTATGAAACACGTATTAAAAGGTTGGTAGTCCACTCCTTCAGAGAGGATGGAAGCTGGAGTCTGCTCACATCTCCTGCGATTACAATGATTTCCAATATTGACAAGTTTTAACAGCAGGAAAAAAAATGTCCATAGAAACTTCACATGTATTCTAGATATATAACACAAACTGTTATATTTTCAGCATTCACACGTACAGACCATAGATTGGAGCCTTTCTTCTTATTGTTAAGCCTAAATTTCTGGCTACAACAAAGTGTCAGTAGAAGCGCTGCCCAGTGAAGAACAGCCTCTCTGATTGATGATCTTTGTCCATGCAGGTGATGAAAACCCGGCTGACCCTGAGGAAGACCGGACAGTATTCAGGAATGTTCGACTGTGCCAAGAAAATCCTGAAGAAGGAAGGAGTGAAGGCGTTTTATAAGGGCTACATTCCCAATATTCTGGGCATCATTCCCTACGCTGGGATAGATCTGGCAGTGTACGAGGTACGTGGAGATGAATCATTTTTTTCTGATACAAAGCACTAAATGCAGTACTCAACCTCGTCCTCATCACACACCTCTCCGATCCTCACCAGAGCTTGAAGAACGTCTGGCTGGCCAACTACGCCAAAGACACAGCCAACCCAGGTGTTCTGGTGCTGCTGGGCTGCGGTACCATCTCCAGCACCTGTGGCCAGCTGGCCAGCTACCCCCTGGCTCTGATCCGCACCAGGATGCAGGCACAAGGTACACAGAACCAAACCTCATTCAAAATTCAGCCAACTTTCAAATTAGAAATGATGGAGAATAGCTAGTACCACAATCTTATAAAGAGTAATTTAAAAGTAGTTAATATTTTTCATTAAAACTCTAAAATGCCAGTAAGTCAATTAAAAAGGGAATATTCTGTTATGGGTAAATGAATAACAGTTAAAAGGCAATAAAGATTGAGTTAACATTACCAAAGGCTCATAAATATTTCGTTGAACAGTGTTCAGGTCAGCTGGGGTGTGTCACATTAGATGACACATCATGTGAACTTTGGGGTAAATGATTTATTGTGAAAATGGGGACTAAGATAAGTAGGAAGTGTGACAAAGTGTGTTTTGTTGGCTCTGTACTCCAGCACATTAGATTTGAAAGGAAACAAGGATTATGAGGTTTATAGAGTAGTTTGACATTTTGGGAAATACACTTATTTCCTTTGAGAGTTACACAACAGTGGTATCGATCTTCTCATGTAACTCTTGGCAAGAGAGCAGATAAGAATGTGTCCCAAAATGTCTTAACAATTCCTTTTAAAGGTGCAGTGTGTAGGATTTAGTGGCATCTAGTGGTGAGGTTGCAGATTGCCACCAACTGAATACCCTTCAACCCCTCCCTTCCAAGTGTGTAAGCCCTCTCTAGAGCCAGTGTTTGGTTTATCCGTTCTGGACTACTGTACACAGTTTATAGTCCTTTAACCTCAGTCATTGTTTCATTTCAAATAGTAGTATGGAGCCAAAACATAAGAAAATATGTTAATGTCCAAATACACAAGGATTTTTTTTTCCTTTTATCATGCTGATTTAACTCTCTTTTCTCAGCTTCTGTCGAAGGCTCAGAGCAGCTGCCGATGAACCTGATGGTGAAGAAGATTCTGGAAAAGGAAGGCTTCTTTGGACTTTACCGTGGCATCCTGCCCAATTTCATGAAGGTCATCCCAGCTGTCAGCATCAGCTACGTGGTGTATGAGTACATGCGGTCTGGCCTGGGTATTCAGAAGTAGAGAGCAGAGCATTTTTATTGTGAAACACTTCCCTTCTAACATATTCAGGAAACTGGCATGTAAGGAACTTGTTTACCTGTAGGTGACCAAAGTCTGGAGTCAAACTGCTGCAGATGGAGCCATTGTAGAAGTTTTTAAAGTAATTGCAGGACTTTGGCTAAACTTTTGAGCCACTATGCAAAAATACATTGTTTAAAAAAATACTATAGCACTAACAAAGGGCTCATTATACATAATGGGACTTCTACAATGTTTCTGACTATATTAAGTTTGTCCAAACTGCGTTTACATCGCACCCGCAGCTCAAGTGTCAGAGCACAGTTCGGGTAAACTGACTTTCAGTAAAATCAACCAAGGAGGCAGATATTAAGAATCTGAAAACCAAAAAACACTTGGAGGGGTTTATTTTGATTTATTTCGTTACATATTTGTTTTGTTTAATTGTCGATTTGAGTAGAAATGCCAATATTTTTATATCAGACATTTTAAGTATGGGTAATATTATGTCACTTCACCAGAAATGTGTCACATGTTCTTCTAAAAGTTGACCAAAAAGCACCTTATTGTACCAAACCAAGCCATCACCTGGTAAAGTGGAACACCTGCTGAAGTGGAATAACACATTTTTGTTCATGTTTTTGCTATTTCATTATCATTATCAAAAGTAGACAGAGCAAAAGTGAAAATAATATTCATTTCTAGACAGTCTGTCACCTTTATAAAGTCTCCCAAAGTATTGTGTAAAACGTTTATTTTGAGTGGGGAGTTGTTTCACTTAGAAATCTGAGGAAACCTTTGAAGTGCAGTACTGTGTTTGGTCATTCACATTCTCTTATGATTTCACCTGAGTGTCGTTGGTTCCACAAGGGCTCCTTTATATAGGACGTCATTATTGCACATTTTTCAGTGAAGGTGGTGAACAGGGAGTAACGTGCCTTATGTGATTTTCTCAGATATCTGTGAACGTCTCCACCCTCTATTTTCTTGCCTTTCTTTCCAATATTTGGTGAATTAGATGTTGGTGTTTACATGAATAAAAACATTTGAGTACAAAAGTGAGAAGATTCGAGTGCATTTACTGAGGCCTATTTGACGTTTGTCTTCAAAGTGGAACAAGATATAAAAGCTAATAGTCAGTTGTGATTTCAAATCTTTGTCAGTGATATTGACTTTTGCTTTGTAAAACCTGTCTTTCACCTGCACGTTGTCATTTGATGGTGTGCAGTTAACCCCTGAAACTTTAAGTACAGATTACTCCAGTTTACATCTTACGTAATACTCTTTTCCCCAGTGATGTCAGTACTCCTGACTTGAGCTGTCTGATCCTGCCCATGTAAAAAAGTAAAACAAAAACAAACAGTGGCTGTCACACCAAAGAAATTAGAGAAAAGATGATTGCTTTTCCAGCTGTCCAGTTCTAGCTGAACATCTTGAAAGTTACAATTTAAAGCATATTTTTTCTCTGGTGACTTCTGAATTCATTGATTATAAAATGTTATAGATAGAAATTGTCCTTAGTCAAAAAAAAGAACACAGTATGTTTAAAGTTACAAGTGCATTTATTTGATAATCGATGAGCATGACCTTGTTCCACATTTTCAGTCCTTTTTGTTCAGTTCCTTTAATGATGATGATGCAAATGTAGGATTTCTGACTTTGGCGCCTCCCAGTGGTCAAGAAAGTCACTGACAAAAACCTACTCCATCAGAATAACATCCATGAATATATTTCATTGCAGCCTCCTTATGAAAGATGGGTGCACATGAAATGCTCTGCTTTTACAGAGGTGAGTTCATGTCATGATCTGTAAAATATACAACATAACTTACAACTTAAAAGCATACAGACAGTCATTAACTGGGGCAGAAACTTCCAATATCAAGAAAAACCTTGAAGTTTGATCATCAAAATAAAGACATAGTGACACGGTTTTGCATATTTTTTATACAACTAATCTGAGAAAATCTTCTTTTCTGGATAAATTCCATTTATTACAAGTGTCCCAATAAGAGAAAAAAATGCCACGACGGTCAGGATGGAGCGCAGGGCTTTGAACCAGCTGGGGTAGGTGGGCAGCAGAGACAGATCATAATGCAGCGAGATTCCAAGTCCCATGATAACCATAGTGGCTGCAGGAACGATGCTGTCACTCATCAGCATGGTCATCCAGGCTATCAGGGAGGGAACCACACTGTTGGCCAGGTTTATCCAGTCAGGTTTGGCCGGGCTGCTCTCAGGAAGTGCGAATCCCCAGCGAGCTCCACCCAGGAAGGAAACAATGGAGGCGCCATAAGCTAACTGGGCGTAGGCCAACTCTGGGAAGTAGCTCTCATTCATAGCCATGAGCAGAGTCGGGGAGATGAAGGGGATCAACCCTGCAAACCCCAGGTACAGGGCAGGTTTGGGACTCTTCCACAAGTCCTTCATGTCATAGCGGAGCAGATCCAGCTCTCTGGGAGGCGGTTCAAGCTGCGGTCGCTTCTTCTGCCTCACAGCAGAAGAGTGGAAATGTTGGTGCCTCACTAAAAATGCAGCACCATGAGTCTGGGTCCTCTGGAAGGGCTCACTTCTCACGAAACCAAGGACAGCAGCAGTTTTTGCTTGTCCAGCAGCCCGTTCTGTACAGGGCAGCCTGGCTGATGAGGCCCAGCAGGTCGCTGAGCAGCTGGATCCACCATCAGAAGCTCTGGCCAGGGATGATATCCAGCATCTTTGTGGAGGACCTGCCCATTGCAATACCTGAGAAAAAAAATCACATTCATTTTAAAGATATAACAATTTTTTTTAATCAAACCTTGGCTTTTAAAATGTTTAAATATTAGGAATATGAACAACAGAGCTTTAGAAGCTGGAAAATCACAAATGGTCCATTACCTTCTGGGCAGTAAAGGTGCTTCTTCTAAATATGACAGAGAACATCTGATGAAAAATGTAAACAGAGATCAAGTTAGTCAGAGAACAAATACACACCAACACACACATTAAAGGCTAATTCACTCAATACACAATACACACTCAAATAGCTTGTTTTGTCCAGCCAACAGCTCAAAACCCAAACATAGTCAGTTTACCATTATAGAAGAAAAAGAAAAAAAATCACATTTGAGAAGCTGGAACAACTGAATTCTTGGCATTTTTCCATAAAAAATTACTTAAAGATCCCCTCCAGACATGTTTTAAGATGTATGTAAAATACTCTACTTTGAATAATAATTTGTGTCTCATATGTTTTTTTTCCACAAAATGTTAAATTATCTTGTTAATATTCATTAAATGACATTTACTCCTTATCCCTCTTTAAAATTGATGAAATAAAAAAGATGTCTCCTGCTTCTCTGTAAAGTCCATTCTCAGTGTGTGTGTGCACTGCGGGCTTCAAGTTTCCACATCACACTTGTGTAAGTTGTGTAAATATTAGGATCAGGATTTGCTTTCAAAGTATTTGTGATGTCACAAATCAATTGAATTTTCAATGAGCACAGAGAAACTTTCCACTTTCAGCAGATCAATGTGAAAACAGCCTTCTAGTGTCAAACTCTGCACATGCATCATTCTGCACAGTGAGGCTCAAACATTCAACTGTAGGGACAAGAAGAAAAACATATTTTACTTTAAACATTTAACTGATTATTAAAAACATTGCAGACTATTTTTCTGTCTATTAAATAATCGATAAATTCACTAGTAATTTCAGCAACATTTAACATCAAATCTCCAAAACAACTCCACCCACACAAAGATGCATCGAGCCTAAACAGACTCTCTGAGCCTCTAGAGGTGGTGCTCTTTATTAAACTCAATAGAGAAACTGTTTGTTCGCCTCAACAAAAGCGTTTAAGGTCGGACCAGCTGGCCCAGGGCGAACATTAAACCCGGTGCAGAAACCAGTCAAACCAGTCTGTCATTACTGGGTCACAGCTACACTGACATCTGAACGTTTCTCCGGCAGCTAACGACAACCAGGCAAACTAATCTGTCTGAATAATCAAATATATAACTGCAGACTGACTGATGTTTCAGACACAACTACAACACTGTTAATGTGTTAACAGCTACATAACTGAAGCCTGTTTTGGCAGCTCATATGTCACTAAAATTACCTCTGTTTCAGGTCTAAAACCTCATATTTCAGACACTTATTTTCTCGGGGGTCAGCCAGAAGGTGCTTCGAGCTAGGAACACGTTGGTACGCGGCTTATTCTTTCCGTGTTCACCAAGAGGCGTAAAACGTCAGTTCCACCACAAAACAATGAAACTAAACAGAAGCGAGCTAGCTGAATAAATACGTACTAAATGAATATAGCAAAAAAGGAAACTTGTTACAAACATATATGTGTAGGTTATTTCTTCCAGTTGGGTCATGTTTTGTACTTCACTTTATCGATTAGCGTCACTGAAGACTATCTGTCATCGATTAGCAGGACTGCTGACTGAGTGGGTCGTTCAGTCAAAGTTCACAATTTTTCAAGTCTGTCTTAAAACAAGTCAGGTACCCATATGAACACTGAAAGAGGTTTTCCTTGCTGTAATCATTCCTCCTGTTCAGACTGGCTATCAAATGTCTTTTCAATGTAAGTTAACTGTTCTGTACTATATAACTGTGGAACAGTTATATAGTACAAAATGCATTTAAAAGTTAATCTGAAGCTTCTATGAGGCTTCAGCAGTCTGAGTTAGTCATATCAAGTGGATATCTGCCACATTTACAGTCTTTTTAGCATCAAATTCCCTCTTTGCGTTTCCTCGGACAGTGTTTCCCTGTTGAGCTGCGGTGGAAGTATAGTAACAAAAAGAGGGACTTTGGCACTAAAAAGACTGTAACGTTGAACGATATCTACTTGATTTGACTCAGTTGGGCAGCTGAAGATTCATATTAGCTTCAGATAAACTTTTAAATACATTTTTGCACAGGAGGCTTGTCAATTTTGGCCCCCAACACTTACATTGTAAATGTAAACGGGATCTTTTAATGGTCAGTATGAACAGAAGAAATGATTACAGCAAGAAAAACATGTGTCACTGTTCATTTGGGCTCCTGACTGTTGTTTTAAGACACACTTGAATAATTGTGAACCCGTTCTTTAACAGATATGATTTGTAAATCCAAAAATGCCAAAGATCTGTATTTTGTTTAAAATCTTCACATGAAATGTAAGGACACAGAAATATGAACACACTGATTCTGAACTACTTTAATTACATTAAAATGTTACAAAGTGCTTTATAAACCAGAGAACCAATTTAAAAATCAATTTGACAATTAACTTGTATCCCAGAAACTCTAGACTGTCAAGTATCTAACCTATATTATTGTCTCATTTCCCGTTTTGCAACAGTTTTTATATATCCCATCAATATCAGACAATGCTCAACTCATTTGTGGTTTCAAGGCTGTTAACATTTCCAGGTGAAACAGCACTGGGACTCTGAAGTAAAAGGGCATTTTAGTAATAGTGTGGCATGCCGCTTTAAAATGTGATCCGTATTCTTATTAACTAACTTTAGCAAGTGAAATAGATGTAGTCAGGAGTAGTGTTGTGTTTGACCAGAAGATGCACGTGACATCTCAGTAGATCATCACAACAATTATCACAATAGAAATGGGCCCATCATGACACCATCACAGGTTATAATCTAATTTTATTCACTGAGGTACTGATTGGAGTAGAACACTATACGCTAAAGTGACTGATTTCATCTCATCAGATCTTGGTTAGTAATGTAACACCGCCCAATTTCAGGTGAATCGGGGCTGGTGAAAAAAATTGATAAAGATTCATAAGAAGTCCAGGTCCTAACTTGTTGGCTCAGAATTCTGTAAGCTATATTTCACTTTTTCTGCTACACAATGCTATAATTTATTATTTTTTTTACAATGCTTGACAAAGAATTACATCAGTAAAATTCAGTCTTACAGAAATATATACTTTAATAACACATCAGACAAGTTAGTGCCACATAAGAAGGCCTACATACACTATGAAAGAGTATGTGAAAGAGAAGTGCAAAATCCCAGCGGTGTTCACGTGCATGATTGTTAAATAATATCAGTGTAAAAGATTTCCTTGTGGCACACCCAGATATGACAATAATCTTTCAGTAACACCAATAACTGAGACAACAAAGAGTTTGGGGTGGAAAGACGTTACAACATATTTGTTTAAAACCATAGATAACTAGTGAAATTTCAGTATCACTAATATCAAGCTTTTTCACACACATGAGATATACAAGATGTAAGACTTTATTGATGGTGTCGGCACAGGTACTATATCACATGTAGGCATATTAAAATTGCCTCACAGTCTTCGAAACCCTTCAGACTTACACACGACACCAAAACGCACAACAGGGGGCAGTCATACAACAGAAAATCATTTTTACCTCAATAGAGAGACTCAACATTTTGATAGCAAATTATATATTTTGCTAATAGGTTTGTTTATATTAGTCTAGATATTAAAACATAACATTTAAAGCAATATCATGGCCCTATCCTGTCTCATGATACCATCTGCTTTTCATATGTATATAAAAATATAATCTACATTTATTGATTTAATGAGTTCACTGAAGCACTCCACTACATCGCTAAAAATGTGAGAGATACAAACAAATACAGCAAGAGGAAAATTATTAATTATAATGGTCAGGTTTGGAAATGAGATAGAACCAAAACATGGCAAAAGACACAC
Source organism: Scomberomorus guttatus (assembly GCA_038419695.1). Taxonomy (NCBI): domain Eukaryota; kingdom Metazoa; phylum Chordata; class Actinopteri; order Scombriformes; family Scombridae; genus Scomberomorus; species Scomberomorus guttatus. The sequence continues at coordinate 26,816,024 of CM076454.1, read as the reverse complement.
ATTGAGATCTAATAATGATAAGATGGAGTGATTAGTGTTTGCTAGAGAGTAAATGAGTATCCCTTTAAATCAGAGCTCTGTCATTTCACCAGTGTTAGATAATTGACACACTGCAATCAATGAGCTCTTATACCAAAACGTATGATCGTAGCATAAAGCAAGAAACTGCCATCCTCCTAAAAAAAACAGAATAAATACAGGAAGAACAGCCGCCCTCAGATTCTCACAGCCGCAGGAAGTGCTCAGACAGTTCTATCATTCTGAAAGACAAACATTGTTATTAACATTTTAATGTGGTCTCATCACAAAAATGTAATCCATCTCTGTTTACTAACACAAATAATCAAGCGGTAAGCAAGCAGTTACATAATTCACTGGATCCCGGAGTTCTTCTCAGCTAATTTAAGATTACAAACCATGTCTACCAAATCTGGAATTAAATGGTCAATATGCAATATATTAATTAGAATTTTAAGTGTTTTGGCGAGCATGCAACAACAAGCTTACATCTGTTTTATCTTTTGTATTAATATTTCTGTATATTTCCCCATATTATTACTGGTTTGCTTTAGCATAGTCTTTGTCTTTTCCTTTATTATCCAGGTAAACGTCTAATTGAGATTAAAGTCTTTATTTTAAGAGAGATCTGGCAAAGAAGGCAGCAGAAAAATAGTGTTACAAACAATAAAACATCTATTATCTCACAGCCAATTATTTTTCCTCTCCTGTGTTTCTTTTATGTCTTTGATTTTAGTGCTGTTTAATGACTGAATAGATTACTGGTAACATTTTAAAATGAAATTTGGGCTGAACTCCTACAAATTTTGCCAATTCCTCTTTTAGATAGACTGAACCGAAGTGAACCCATCTCATCTTAGAGCAGATACTGACCTCTCCACAGCAGCCACGGCAGTCCCCACACAGAGCTCCCAGCAGGCCGTTCACCACCTGCACAGCACACAGCGTCATCTGGATTATACCCATGACCAGCAGCACAGAGAACAGGGAGAGATGCCAGTGCACCACATTGGGCGGCTCTATGCACTGCGACCAGGATTCTTTGTTGGACAGGTAGTTGCTGGAGAGGGAAGGTGAGAAAGAAACAGCAGGTTTGTATCTGTAGACGCTTTAATTTGATAACTACAACATCAATACAAACTGTTGGATTTCTTCAGGAGTGTTAGTATTTGCATCTTCAACAATTTAAGGGGTTGGCTGACCCAAATTACACACACAAAAGATTTCTGTCTCTACTGGAGGAGATGGAATTTTGTTTGTGCTCCCCAAAAATATATATTTTGTAGATTTTTATTTAGGGTCCCTCTAGAGGACAGGACCTCAAGATTATATAATAATGTTGGTGTCACTATGTCCCTGTGTCATTTAATTTGATATTTTGCTTTAGTGGCGGATACAGTATCACCAGACAAATTATAAATGAATCAAACTACCACAAACTAATTGCCTGAAGGTGAAGCCCTCAGGACTCCTGAGGGTCTGGGGGTCCCAGAGGAGTTGTTTACTTTTCCTGGTTGGTAATCCAGGCTTGGTCTGTGGATTACCAGGGACACTGTTCCTAGAAGGAGATGTCGCCACTGAATTTCGTTTTCTCAGTCTGCTGAGCACCACAAATTCAACTCCATTCACCTCCATTGTATTGGTGTGGAGTTAAATTGAAAAATATACTTTTTGTAATTTGCTTGAACCAACTTTTGAGTCTTTACATCTTTCGATGATAAAATGCTTTCATGAACATCATTTCATGAACAATTTATTAGAAAGAAATGAAATAAGCTGTATTATCTCCAATCTACTGTAAATGTGACTGAATTTTTTAGGTGAAAGAAACAATCCCCATCATTTCATTCATGGTTATACGTGTAACTTAAAATAACAATTAAGTGAAAATTTCATAGATTTGTGTGTCTCACCCATCAGAGAAGGGATAGGTCCATGTGCCGTTGTTATGTGTCAAACACAAAGGTCCGTGGTTTATGGCAACAGCAGAAACTATGATGGAGTAACCGGCCCCCATAACACCCACAGCTGCAAACAGTATGGAGCTCAGCATCTACAGAGAGAGAGAGAGAGAGTGAAACGGAAGGAAGGATTGAGCAGTTACTCATATTGGGAATCAATACCTTTTACAGTCTCGCTTTTAAGTTCTTAAACAATGACAACAATGAAGTTATTCTCTCGGTGTGCAGAGTCCAGGCTGAGGGTCATGAACGGAGCACGGCCAACACAGAGATACTGAGATGGTGTGTGTGTGTGTGTGGAGTGATCTGACAGACTTTTGTTTGCCGATTCTTTCCTGGACCCCACACACACTCACACACCTACACATTCCTGAATTATCGATCAATATGTGTGTCAGCACCAGCACAATACCAGCTCTGTGTGAGAGTCATGTGAAACTCCCATCAGAGGAATGTCTTGTTACAGTGATTGAAATCTCATCAATTTGTGTGAGTATATACAGTGTTTATGTGTGAGTGTGCAGCCTTTTATTGCTGTGTAGATCAGGACGGGTGTGTACTGTACACAGTGCCATTGTGTTTGCTTTCCTTTGAGTGTGGATAGATTCTGCAGTTAACAGGTGACATAAAGTAGATCCACTTAACACTCTACAAACCTCAATGCTTAATTCAGATTTTTTGTTAGGTCATCCATAAGGCTTATTATATTCAATTTTTTACCCCTTTTCATAAAAAATACCAATATTTCTAAATAGTTTGGTTCAAAGTGTATTCGTATTGTGGCTCCGAGTAATAGAATCAAAAAAGAAAAATGTGTTAAAAATTAAAATAAGATACTGATTGTGCACCAGAGTCCCTCAAAAAAAGAAAAATGTAGACAGCAAGTGGTATTTTATAATTAGATTTCCACCTAAATTACATTTTTTTAAATTGAAATTTTCTTCTGTTTTCTTTATTCAAAATTAACACCAATAAAATGCAGTTTTGTTTTGAAATACAAAACATGAAAATGCTCCATAGCAATATTCACATTAGAGATGCAACGATTGGTTGCCAACTATTAAATTAAACATCAACTATTTTGATAATCATTTAATCGTTTTGGGTCATTTTTTAAGTAAAAAAGTCCAAATTCTCAGATTTCAGCGTCTCAGATGTGAATATTTCTGGTTTCTTTAGTCTTCTATGACAGTAAACTACATGTCTTTGGGTGGTGGACTGTTGGTCGGGACAAAAGAGGACATTTGAGGACGTCATCTCGGGCTTTGGGAAACCATTTTCACCATTTTGTGACATTTTATACGCCAAACAAATAACGATAATGAAAATAATCGTTAGTTGCAGCCCTTATTGACATTATGTTCTATGTTCTATCTATATCTAATACCAGTTTGAACCATTGATGAATGTAACAATGAGGTGTCCAAACATGGCAGGCCATTCACTCCAATTAAAGCTGTTCATGCAGCACATATTCCAAAAAAAAACAAAAAAAAAAAAACACTCTTGTCCTGCTCAGGGGCCCATAATGCATGTCAAATCTGAGTAGCTGTTGTATGAGTATTGGACCTAATGGTTCAAATTCGTCTCTTTGGTGTTATTTTTTGTGTGTGATTTTCTTTCTTTTTTTCCTCGAAATGATGTATACAGAAAAAAGTCTTAAAAGTCTTAAATTTCCAATATTGGCAACTAAGTTACCCTACGCTGCGACATGTGGACACTACACTCTAGTCTTTGTGAGCGAAATTTGAGCTCTTGCCCAACTTTTGCACTGCTGTAAATAATCATTTCATTATGGTGAGAAAACAGAAAAACACCTCCTCACCGCAAATCTCCGCCCACAGCTTTCGTTGCCACAGCAACCGCAGCAGTCATTGTTCTTCAGACCCAGGAAGACCAGAGCTGGGAAAATCATCTGTCGCCCAAAACCCAGCCCAAGTTCAAACACACACACACAAATACACAAACACACACGCACAGATACAGACAGTTGAGCAGATGATGAATTCTTTCTTTCTCTAGTGTATGCAAATAAAAACTGAGCCACCTAACCATAATCTTTAAGATATACAGTAGAGTACCTTATCTACTCATTCTTTTAAGCTGCATCAATTTTCACCAGGATTAGTTCATTTTTCTGCAAATATGCCATCAGAATAATTGAAAGATGCTATAAACAAGTCTAAACAGCTTCATACATAAAAAATCCATTTCTATGATATACAAAATCTTATCAGAGCATTACCTCTTACAGGTGGCACAATACTCTAAGTATATTTTTCATCAGGTGGTTTTTAATTTACTGTATTCATGAGTGTGCATATTAGAATTAGCATTCATGTGCTATGGTCGTGAGATATAAAATTTGAAAAAAATATCTCCAGTGATGATAAATACAGCTGATATCACACAGTATGCATATTCAGTAATCAATGTTATCCAAAAGTGGTAATTTTAACATGTACTCACAAGCAATCCAGATCCAAGAATGCCTCCAAAGTACCACACTTGGTCTGTGATGTGCTCGCTCTCCACAGACTTTCCACCAGGAAAGAAGAGCAGGATGTTACACAGCACACACACAATCGACAGAGGCATCAGAGTGATCCCCAGACACTTGGCAAAGCCGCCTGAACACATTCTGACACTGATGCTTGAACTGCCTCTGATAGTAACAACTCCTGGGGTTAGAGAAATATCTTGTGGACTTCAGAAATCCACTCAAGATGGTTCTTCAAAAAGGATGGAATTAAAAAAACTAAACTGAACTGACAAAAACAAGGATCTGGCTCCTAAAATTGAAGGTCAGGATTCAGTCTGTGCCAGTCTTTGTCCGCTACTGAGCTGGTCAGCCGTTAAAAAATCAATACACTGGAGAATAAGAGTACACCGGTTGGCTGACTATTATGCCTTTTTCTGCCTCTTATTTTCGACTGCAGCTTCAGAACAAAAGTAACCTATAGCTAAATTTCTCCCTACACCTATTTTTGCTTGGTTATTTCTTATTTCTTCAAAAAGCTGTCCACTTTACTGAAACTTCTGAATGACCCTGTCTGCCTCACCTGTCCTGTTTCTGAGGATGGTTGATGCTGCATTTGAGCCTTTATACTGTAGCCTCCCTGCCTGTCTCACTTTGTGATGTCACTGCCTCACTTTTACAGCAGGCAGCTGTAATATAGCAGGATATCATTCACGCACACACACACACACACACACACACACACACTTGCAGCTGCATGCAAACACACACAGAGCCATTAATGTAGGATTACATACCCGTGTGTGCACACAGAAACGCCAGTGAAGACACATTGGTTAATGTTCTACCATGTGATTTGTGTACGTGGAGACAGAGCTGGAAGTGACAGACAGTTGGTCGATATAGCAGGGCCCTCTTGGCTAAAACCAACCACAGGTTTAGTGAATAACAGGAAGAGCTTCTTCATTAGTTACGATTGTCTAATCCATACTTCAACTCTTGGTGTATCTAATAACAATCAATTTACCACTAATTAGGCTAATCAAGTGGTTACAAAGTTATAACGTGCATCCTGTTAGCTTGAGTTAATATTAGTTAGAAATTAAGTAATTAATTTTGAAAGGTTTATAATGCTCTTTGCTCTTTGTGAGGTCGAAAAGACAAACACACCCAAATGAGTCATTAGTATGTTGACTATTTGATAAAATTGCTCTGGATTGGATCTTGGTCTCATGTGTCATTTTTCAATGATTAAATGGGGCCTCTGAAGCAGAGAAGTCTCTATGATTTAATGTATCTAGTTATGAACAGTGAAGAAACTCATAACTGTTTGGCACCCCTCTGTCTGCAGGATACTGTAGTATTAAGTCCAAAACTACCAGAATGAACAATTACTACTTTCCTAAGGCTGTTAGACTGCTAAAAACCCCACATTCTTACAGAGATGCTTTGTCAGTCTCTTTTCATCTACATTTTGACCAAAAAACTTGAAACTGAACTAAACTTGAACTTCAAATAGAAGGTTTGCTCCCTAAATGCTGCTGCTATCAATCCTAAATTTACTGAATTGTATTATTCTGAGCACTTCAGTTTATGGATTTATGAAAATATAAGAATTTCAGACATCAAAATGTCTGTGTTTTTTTTAACGCTATTAGGGTCTCATTAATCCATGATTTATAATTGTTATTGTCTTTTAGGAACTCAATCCACACCCTTAGAGATGTTTCTCCATGAACAGTGTTTGTCAGTGTTTCACAGGGACAGCAACAAGAGTATTATGACACACTACAAGATGTTTCAAATGACAAGTGGCTCATCCTGGCATGATTCCTCTTGACTTAACATAAAGAAAAAATGGAAATAAATACCACCATTCAATAAAGTAATATAGGTTCCAGGATTGAGATTATTCCAGTTTTCAATATGTCAACTGAAAATGTAGCCTAAAGTTGATGTGCCTTCACACACAGCACAGCATTCACATGTAACAGCTTGGATCATATGGATGAAAAGTTTTTAAAGTGCCCAGACAACTGGGCAAACTCCACCTGCTGATGAAGATCATGTGGTATGATAGAAAGCCCCAGAGCAGCCGCCAACGGACCCTGTGGTGAGAGTTTTTTTCAGCTGCTGTTTCAAAGGTCAAAATGTAACTATGACCCTCAGATTTATCAAAGAAGACCACCATTAAAACGATTAAACTTTGAGAGGAATTATTTTTAGCTCTGTGTGGATATGTTTTTACTCAAAAACCTTTCTTAAAAACTTTAGATAAAATGATTTCTGCTGCTGAAAACTAAGCATCCATCGATGTAATCTGTCATCTGCTTCTCTTTGCTGCCGTCCCTGGATCAGCCAAACTCAATCGATGCCTGATTAACCGATCGGAAGTTGAAAGTCCAATACAGTTTTATGTTGTCCCGGTATTTTGCCTTGTTGTTGCCAACAGAGGCGGGTAGTTAAAGCGGGATGGATACCGACTTAACCTTCTCCTCGCGTCGGTCACCTGTGGTGTGTTTACACGGCTGTGTGGCGTCCAGCCAGCCGTTGGCTTCAAATATTGGACTGGGTTAGTGAAAACAGTTGCCATGGAGATCTACTGTGGTTCAGACAGACCGCGAAGCGAATTTTCGCCCCGGATTTATTCGCCCCAAACAACCAAAATACCAACTGTACATTAGCTGTAAGCTAGCTAGCAACAGACGCACCGACCGTGTCTGTGTGTTTGGGTCCAGTTCAGCTTCTGACTGAACTCAGAAGTCCCCAGAGACTCCGGGTCCCCTGTCATCTCTGTACGTTCGTTAAGCAGATTCATAAAGCCCCGCGATACGCACAAATGTTTCGCTCAACTCGCGCGGACGCGTATTCGCGTCAGTTCGCGCCGCCCCGGGCGAATTCGCGTCTACTCGCGTCTATGCATTGATTTTCTATGTAACCGCGCCGCGCCCTTCGCTACGCGCCCTGTCTGAACACACGGCAGCAAGATGATAACCTAACGAGAGAGTGTCACATCACGTTTTTGTGTTTTTCACACAAGAATGTTATTTTAAACGTGTGAACAAGACCACCAAGATTTTGCCAAAAAAAGGACACAGAAGGCATTTAGTACAGTGAGGGCTAAACTAGCTTCCAAACTATCACAACCAACTGCCAAGAAGGAAAAATGGAGGATCAGAAACATTGAACAGGTTAGCTACACGGAGGGAAGTGGTCTGAATTGGAGGGCAGACATGATTTAACCTCGCTAAAGTTCACTAGAGGAAAATATATAAGAAAGAAAAGCAGTAAATTCTCACCTTTGAGAACATGAAACAAGGAGATGTTAACATGTTTGCTTGAAAGAGGACCCAAATGATTAATGACTTATCAAAATAGTCTTATACACCAATCAATTGATTGACTAACTAATAGTCTCAGCTCTAGCTCTAGTTTCTTCTTATTATTATTACTGGAAACCATGCTGTAGGGTTTTAGATTTTTGAGCATATTTTCCTTACAGTACCTTCCTGGCAGCCAGTCATTTCCTTTAATGTTTACTCTTTATAGGATGGTAGTTGCTTATATACTCATTGTGTAATAATGCAGCTGAAAGTGCAGATCCATAGACGATAACTTTGGTCTCAGTCCTGAAGGTTTTGAAATATCTGACTCTGGGAAACACACTACTGCAGGGCAGGGTGGGAATACCAAGCTCTGAAATGACGGGGAATTAGAGACTGGGATAAGAGGAAAAATATTGCAAACATTAGTAAGCAAAGATATTTCCTGGCTAAATAAAGATTATATAAGACCTGGTTGTAGCTATGACACATGGGACATTTGGAGTGGAGGCATAAGAAAAAAACAAGGCAAGTAAAACCAAAACTATTTACATTAATAAACACCATGTTGTGTTTGTGTTTTGGGTGATAAGAGGAAGGTAAAGAGAACGAAAACCACATTTGTAAATCTAAAAAACTATAATGTTCTGTTGAAAATTACTAATAAGTATTTGTAGTAAATTGGCTAAAACATACAAATACACTGGTAAGGCGTATTCATGATTTAATGATTCAAGCACATCAATCAGTCATGACTTTGTGTTTTTGTCCAGACACCCTGAAGCGTGGTGGTAATGCGGCAGATGCTGCGGTTGCCATAGCAGCGGCGCTGGCGGTAACAGAACCATGCAGCACAGGGCCTGGTGGAGATGCCTTCTGCCTGTTCTACAACGGAAACACTGGAGAGATCAGAGGAATTAACGGCAGGTAGAGACTCCTCTCATGCTTTTGTTCTTGTCTCTATCATACAGAATGAATACCTGAGCGTCTCTCTGTGTCCTCAGTGGTCGCTTGCCCAGAGCTCAGACTTTGGACTTCCTGGAGGGACGTGGTTACAGTGCCCAGGCCCCTCCGTCAGCGTTTGATGCTTTGAATGTTACAGTGCCAGGGGCTCCTGCGTGTTGGTGTGATACCGTAGAGCTGTTTGGAAGTCACAAGGTTTGACTGTGTGTGTGTGTGTGTGTTGAGGGTGTATCCATCTGTGTAGATCTGTGTGTGCTGGTGTGTGTTTTCTGCAACACTCAGGTAGCCAAAATCCCATCTAACATAATCATTTACATTACATAAACATCCTAAGTGTAAACACTGCAAAAGTATCCATATTAACACATACCACCAATACAGACAAACACCCAAGGAAGAAGACTCTTGTGTGTGTACTAAACAGTGGTGTTGAAAGTGAATCTAGGAGATATAAACAAGGAGTGGACAAACTATCATGTGGATATTTACTATATTTGGTCAAAACAGCAGTAACATAGCCATCTATAGTAGGGTTTCTACAGACATCTTTAAGTGTGAAACAAAAAACTAATTTTTGTGCTCCAATTTTGCAGTCCTTCTAGAAAATTAATATATTCTTCTGAAAGTAAAGACTGGGGAAAAATCAAAATGGGAAAAACAACATTTGTTGGTCGGATTTAAGAAAAAGAAATCTAAACATGTAGGGGATCTTATGAAATTGTCTCAGGGGCTAGATGCTGCCTGTGTTTGTAGTTTAAGCTCCTGTTTTAAAGTGAATGCTAATGTCTTATAAGGTTGTAAAAGGTATTGTTTCTTTGCACTGCATGTCCTCTTAAATTAGTGAATATAGTCAGTGGTAAAACGCGATCTTTAAAAAAATCATCCAAACTGTTTTTCTTTCATTTATATTTTCCTATGCAGCTTTTTATATACTTTCCATACACAGATTTGGAAATATATTTAGCTGGAAATATGCAGAATACAATTTAATTGCCAGCTCTGTTTCTTTAATATTATGTTTTAAATCAAATTCCAGGTAGCATTAATTGTATTAATCTTAACCTGTAAAAATTTAAAGGACAGATTAAGTCTGAACACTTGAACTTAACTTTGTTGTTTGATGTTGTTCTGATATTTTTCTCTTAAAATAGATGCAATCAGACATTGGGATACTGATAAAAAGATGGATCAGCAGTACTAACGTCACACACAAAAGAATAGCCTAGGTTTGCAGTTTGCACGTCCATGCTTTAGTGTATTAGAGGTTTTACTGTTGGACATTTGTATTTTTCTAATTAATTTTCTAATTCCTATAAATAAATTCCTATCTCATGAATGGATCTTGTGAGTTTGAGAGCAGATTACTGTTCATTTGTCTAAAATATTGGGAGTCCCAGCTCTGATGTCAGTCCCTCTAAATCTGAAGTAGAAGTGTATTATAAGGAATATTTCCCATCACAAAAGTAAATAACACTTCATTACAAAGTATCTTCTCACTCATACAGATGGATAAAAAAAATCTCTGGAAAACTGTCACAGGAAACTACAAACCAGTTTTAGTATACACATAATTCATGTCAAAACATTGACTAACACTTCCTGCTTAGTGAGGTTTCCTGTGAGGTAATAAGCATGTGTTTCCTCTGCCTGTTTCCCTAGCTGTCTTTGCAGGAGGTGCTGAGTGGGGCGGTGGAGCTGGCTGAGGTGGGGTTTCCTGTTGCTGAAGTAACAGCTCACCACTGGGCGCACTGGGTAGCGGCCCTGCGAGATGCTGGAAAGGAACTAGGCCGAGACCTGCTGATTGATGGTCATGCCCCCAAACGTGGACAAGTATTCAGAAATCCCGCTCTCGCTCGAACTCTGAAGGTAAATCCTTGAAAATGAAATGCAAAAACACCCCAAAAAACACATAAGTCATGTGAGGAGCACTGTGTCATTTTTTCCCCTGAACTTAAACAAGAAGTCCTCCCAGAGGTTGTTTGCTTTCTTTAAAGTTGGGTATGCTGGGTAATTAACGCTGAAGCCATTAGTATCTTGGAGTCAATATGGAAAGGAAACAAGGAAGATAAAGGGAGGGAGGAATTTAGATTGTGCAGGGTGTGTGGGGTGGGCGAAGAAGGAACGACCTTAACGGGGAAACGAAGAGGAAGACAAAAGGGATGATTGGGAGTTCATAGAAAAGGTGATGTGGTCAAAAGAGCGAAGAAGTAGTGATGAAGGTAAAGATGGTAAAAAGAAGGAAATTATATTACTTAAGAAATATGCAATATTCTTTGAAATATAATTTAGATGTTATGATGTGACACTAGAACTCTCCACTGAAGTCGTTTTAAGTGAGGTGCCACATATTTTACAAAGTCTCCATATTTCCTGTCCCTGATATGAATGTGTGTATGTGGACAATGTAATATTCATAAAACCATGCTCATTCAGTCGTTTCCTGTCTGTAAGACGTCATTTAAACTGTGGCTGACCCCATTGTGTGCGTGTGTGTGTGTGTGTCATCATCAAAGTATGGAGATTGTAGGTGTGCTGTGCTAAATAGTCATGCATTGATTGATTCTCTACTTAATTAATGCATCACACACTCAGTCATAGTCAAGCAATAATGCAGGAACTTGGCCAAGTACGCCCATGACAACCCCCTACACACACACACACACACACACACACACACACACACACTTGTGTTCCTGAGACAGTAAAAAAAATTCCAGTGACCTCAGACTCATTGATGGATGGTTTCCATGGCATCATAAAGGTCATTCCTCAGCGATGACAGTGTGTCTTACATTCTTGTGGTGCAAAATCACACATTCAAACACACCCTCCTGTTAATTCTATAACATTGATTGGACCGGTAGACGTGTATAATAGTGGACACGTTATCCACATATCTTTCAATCTCTAGACTCGTGTGACATTACATCACGCAAACCATCATATTTTTTATGGTTTTGAATTTTGAATGGCATTTTTAAAGGGGACATATCAGGCTTTTTGTGATTTTCTGTTTCTGTTTCTACTGTTATGATGTCTGTGTTAAATATGGTCAAAGTTCCAAAACTTGAGGTGAACGTAAAAATGCTCCCTATAAGTAAAAATAGGCTAATATAGACCTTGTGCATGATACATCCTCTGTAAAAGCTGTGCATGGACAGATAGAACGCAAAGAGACAAACTCTCTAATATGTTGATTAACTGAGCAGTTGAGTGATTGACTGTGACATTAATGGACTGATGTATCGACAGGAGCTGGGTGACCGTGGTAAGCCAGCTTTCTACCAGGGCAGAGTGGCCCAAGCCATTGTTGATGTCATCAACCAACACGGAGGAGTCATGGCCCTGGACGACCTCAGCAGCCACGACAGTGAGGTCATCACCCCCATAAGCACAGAATACAAGGTCAGGTCAGCCAATTTAGACACTTATTGTATCTGTGTTTAAATAACATGGTCAGCAGAGTGAATGACTCCATTGTGTGTGCAGGGTGTGCGTCTGTGGGAGCCTCCTCCTAACAGTCAGGGACTGGCTGCCCTGCTGTTGCTCAACATCCTGGAGAACTTCCCTCTCAAAGGTAACCACCAACACACTGAAGTGACTTACCAGACAGAGCAGCTGAGTGCTCTGTCTGGGGATGTGGATGAGGCAGATATCACCACACACCAACGCATGTCGGCTTGCGTCTTCTTCAGTGTGTGAAGAAGCCCTGAAGAAGGTGCAAGCTGACGCGTTGGTGTGTTTTTTAATGACTCTAGCCCACTGACATAAAGGCCTTTTATTTTTCAAACCTACCTTGAGTGCCTGGACCTGGATTTTTTATGCCATTTTTGTGGTTATAATTCTTCCACACTCCTTAGAACATAAAATGTATTTAATCATGTAATTATAATGTTTATATGCATATTTATTTATTTATTTATTATGTACTGTATATACAGTATGTCTGAATTGTTGCCATCTCATCCTCTACTCTAAAAAAGGACAAATTACATAAATATTTAATAACACATAAAAAAAATCAGAAGCATCATGAAATTAGATTTGTACTAATCTATAGGAGCTCTGAAAATTCAAGTGTGTGTGTGTGTGTGTGGGCAGCTTTAGGCCATAACAGCTCTGACTACATCCATGTTTTGGTGGAGGCTGTTCGTCTGGCACTAACAGATGCTTTACGTTACCTGGGCGACCCAGAACATGTGACCGTCACTCTGCAAACCTTACTGGACAAGAGCTACAGCCACCAGCGAGCCCAGCACATCAGCATGGACAGGTGTGTGTCTCTGTGTGTGTGTCTGTCTGTTAGTACCAGTATGTACCAGTCGTGCTCTGTTGACTTAAGATAGGACTGTAGACTTTTACTTCCCCCCGACTGTAACATCCATCCCTTCATGCCTCGTCCCACCTCCACTGCTCTGTCTGCTCTGTGTGTCAATGTGTGTGTGTCTGCGTGTGTGTGTGTGTTTATTTTTTGGCAACAAGGTGTATTTACTGGTCATTACCGTAGACTTTGAACTGTAGGTTCTTATCAGCTGTAAGACAAATACAAATAGACTATAAAAGTATAAAACAGCAGAATGATCCCTTAACAAGCACACAGACACACATATACACTGTAGTAAAACATATATATAAAATATATTATCATGACCTAAAATTACTGAGTTGAGTAGCATGTCACTACATTAAGCAACGCACACAAATACAAAAAATATTTTTACAATACCACCAACCCTAAACTAACAGTGAATTGGACTCAAATTGGACCCTTCAGGTGAAAATCATTGTCTTTCAAGGGCGTTTTCCCAGTCCCAAACAATGTTTACATACACATAATAAACCAGGTAACTGGCTGAAATAAAACTGAGGATAAAAATTACAGGTCATGGTTACATGCACTGCAGTAACTTATTGACACAAGTTTCTTCTCCTTGGTCCACTTTAGCCTCTCTTTTATCACCAAAAACAATAATGGAAATGTTTTTATGGTATAATTATTAAAACTATAATGGTTTATTTAGATCACAGTTTGATAAATTTGAGCAAGGAACAATGTTACCATGGCAACTCCACTATTATTATTATTATTATTGTTATGAACTGTGAGAAATCACTCAGGAGGTTACTAAACCCTTCAGTACAGTTAAAAATTAGTAGTATTAGTATATAAAGTAACATTTTGCAAAGAGAAATCAGGCAGAGGACTTCATGAATTATATTTTTCCCCATTAGTTATTTGTGTTTTCAGTTGTTGATTGTATGTGTTCGTTTATAGGGCCATGGAAGGAGTGGAGCCTGGCCTGATGACAGGAAGTGACACAGTCTATTTCTGTGTGATTGACAGTCAGGGGAACGCCTGTTCATTTGTCAACAGCACTTTTATGGGCTTTGGGAGTGGGTTGGTCCCAAATGACTGTGGATTCTCACTACAGGTCAGAAAGAGTGTGTGTGTGTGTGTGTGTGTCTGTGCGTGCGTGCGTGCGTGCGTGTGTGTGTGCAAGTGAGGTAGTGATGGGTATTTAAATCACACCGGTTTGGAGCTTTGTCAACCAAAAACAGCCTGAGGCAAACTTCTGACAGTGTCAGACAATTAAGACCGAATTCTTACTGCTGCTATGACCCACATCTAGAAACAAACCAGAACCACCATCAGAATACGACATGAAATGATACAGAATGCTAATAGTGCAGTTTTTTCAATACAGTTTAGGGGGAAAACACTAGTGTGTCCATGGCACACAAAAATCAAAACAATAGAGGTGAAATGAAAAAGAAGTGTGTGTGACATATGAGCCAAGCTGATGACATGCGTCTTCTCTCATATACTTTTTTCTATTTACATCGTAGGGCTATGATTCACCATGCATTGGTTGCACAATTGATATTGTACAATCTGATACAGATTGTGACCAAGATTGTATCATAGTCGTCTAGTACAGTGAGACATGCAATAAACATGTAACATGTAAAACACCGAGCGTAATGCAAATTTTGATATTTTACGATCCTGTTTTGCATGCTAGTCTTACAAGAGCAGGAATAAATGCTGTGCTTGTGTTTTGTGTGCGTTTATGTAAGTATGTGCTAACCAGAAAATATTTTTGATGATCATGCACCTATAGAGACATGCTGAAAAAAGCTGTGAAAATGTATTCATGAAATCTCTTTTCCCCTTTGACAGAATCGTGGTGCCAGCTTTTCACTGCATCATAACCATGTTAACTGTGTTGCTGGGGGAAAACGGCCATATCACACTATAATACCTGCACTCCTCACTGACTCCAGATCACAAAAACCACAACTCCTCGCTGCACTCGGGGTGATGGGGGCTTTTATGCAGCCACAAGGACACATCCAGGTATGTAGTAACCAAGAGGGCAGAAACTTTCAGATAAAGTCTGTAAAATATACCCCAAAACTTTTGATTTGTCCATGTGTAAATAAATTGCTTTTGGTTATTTTATAGTCAGACTAGATCATGCATCATTCAAAATGACTCAAAACATACCCTGTTCTACTGATGCTTCAGTCTTACAAGTGTAATTTGTTAACATAACAGATGTTTCTCGTGTGTTTAGGTGTTGTTGAACATGTTGGAGTTTGGGATGAATCCTCAACAGGCTCTGGATGCTCCGAGAGTCTTTGTACAGTATGACCACAAAAGTATGCCCTGCCTGCTCTCACACACACACACACACACACACACACACACACACACACACACACACATGTAATTCATACAAACACACAAGTTTTCTGTCATGTGAAACATCATGACTTGATTAATAATTAATAATTATGTGTGTTTAGTCAAACTACTATATGGCAGTATACAGTACTTCCTGTTGTGAGAAGCGCTAAGGAAATAAGTCATTGTGACATTTATTTAACTTTCTAATGATAGCACCGACACAAAGCATATATGGTATATGCTTTGTGTCGGTGCTATCATAACATACATTAAACAGAAAACACAAAATCGTTTGAAAATTAAAGAAAATTATTATCCTTACAGTTTTAAAGTCTGTCATTATTACAGAGCAAATCAGTCCATCATGATACTCTTAGTAAAGCAAATCGTACCACTGATTCCCTGAAAGGGTCCCATACAGAAAGTAGTGTGTTGATGTAAATGTGTATTTACTTATAATTACTTTATCCAACAATGAGCTCAGCTTCCAGGCTCCCTGCCAGTATCTCTTATTGTAGAGAATACAGTCATGTTAGCAGTTAACATTAGCAACTGAAGCCTTAGTAAACGTATCCCATAGCATATTATAGAAACTCTGTTTATTGCTATAAAAGATGTACTGTAGCTCTATACCTCATCATTATAATAGGCTACAGCTCATAACTTTGTTCTGGTGTCAGATCACATTTTATACTGTTGTGTACATGATCAGAATTATGGGAATTTTATGAAAGAACACTCCTTATGTACCATGTTTATGTAAAGGATTTGTTAAAATCAAAGTTGTATTCTGATTGGTTGTCTCCGTCTAGCTGATGAGTGGTTGGTTAATCTGGAGGAGGGGGTCGACCAGGAAGTAGCCGAGGCGCTGAGAAGGCGAGGCCACAAAATCGACTGGCCAGTCACAGGTAAGTTTTTTATGTAATGCATACAGTTACTGCAGTGCTGCATCATGTTTTTTTACATTGTAGTTCCAGAAAGTACAACCACTAGTAGATCACTGTCTCATTCATTCATTCATTTATTATCATCGTCATCATCACTTTATTTATTTGAAACCTCAGAAAACGCATTAAGGGAGACATACAGACATACAATAAATGCAGACACAACTAAAATTAAATAGCAATGAAAGAAGAATACATGGCTATATCAGAGCCTGACCGATATATCGGTCAGCTGATAGTATCGGCCAATATTGGCCTATAAATTAGTCAAATTATTACAGTTTGAATCCAAAAGACCAAAAATTGTACTGAATCTCTGAAAGAGTTGCACTCATGCACCTCCAGTATGTTTTTCTTTTTTTTCCATTCACAACATATTCTGATATATATATATATATATAGCTGCTACATGTAGCCTACTTAAAGGTTAATGTATTCAGTTACTTGTTATATATTAATGTCTTCAGTATTTATCATAAACAAATGAGACCATGGCTGAAACAACTGTACCTTTGATTTCAGATTTGACTATCTCAAATCAAAGGTAGAGTTACAGTTCCTATAAACTCTGTTGCTTCCTGTTGCAAACAGGATGTTTTCCCTTGTTCCTCTTCCCTTCCCTGGCATCATTATCAGTGAGTTTGATTGTTCTTTGGCTTTTATGAAGAGCCTGAACATGTTGTGAGTGATTTTACCATCAGTGTTTCGGTCCGTCCACCATCTGCTACTTTGAAAAACAAGAGTCTCCCTTTGTGTGACAGACTGTATCCCCAGTGAAAGCATCACACAGTGTAAGATGCAGTGAAGACGCCTATAGCTGCCATTCGTCACGGTAACTGTTAAAGGAAAAGTGTGTCTCAAAAAGAATGTTTTGATTATATATCAATGACGCAGCACAACTTATAGCAGATTTAACGTAAATTTATTATAGAGCTCTTAATTCCTGGAATTGATTCTTGATAATACTTTGGTTTATTTTAAGGTTTCAACAACCAAAAAACACAAAACAAAATTCCCAACTACCTCATTTTTTTATGACACTCTTGGTTTTAAATTTTGAGAATCATTAACAAGCAAATCAAATTTAAGGAACCAAACATCTAACTGCTCATCACTCAATAAAAAAAAAACAGGTCCTTTTAACGGTATCTTGTAGCATATAGTGACTTTACAGTGATCAGAACTTATTATTTGTTATTTTATCTAATTTATAACATTGACACAATATTTTGAAATATTCCCATGATGTACAGTAACTCGTGAATTAATTTATCTTTCATTATCCTTTTTTAAATCATATCAGATATTGTATCTGTATAGTTTGTTGGCTATTTAACAGTGAGGTTATGTTATTTTTATCACATTGTGTCAGTATATTCGTGTAGGGACTGTTTGATTCACAACCTTCGACTCAATGATCTTTGCATAAGCTAGCATGCTAATGTAACTTAAAATATTTGGTTAATAGTTACAGATGGATAAAAGATTGGGCAGTTTAATAAGCTTTTAATTGATTTTTTCATTCATACTCACAGGCCACAAGAGGTCTCGGTTTGGGCGGGGACAGATCATTACAGTTGGGGATTGGTGGAACCCATCTGTCAACCAAGTTGATCATCCAGCGAGGGTGCTGTGGGCAGGATCAGACCCCCGAGCAGATGGATGTGCTCAGGGATACTAAACAGACTGTGAATGTAATAATTAGACAAATTGAGCGCAATGTTTTCTGAAGGCAAATTTCTGAGCAGAAGTACTGCAAAGATCCAGTTGTGACAAAATTCACAGTAAATACAAACCTTTTTTTCTTTGGCTTCATTGATTAGCTGACTGATTTTATTACCAGGTGTAACTTGACAGTAACACAGTCGTAGCCTGGTGTCTTAACAGCTACAGTGCACCTTCATAAAATGCCTTATGTTACCATGTTCTTACTGTATATTAATGTTCATCACACGTTTGTGTTGTATGTTTACATACATGTTTATGTCATCTGTATTTATCATCATGTGCATCATTTTAGAAAATCAAAACATAAAACTCAAAGTTCTCATAACAGTTTGAACTTAAACTGGACACAATATTTATAGTTTGTGATAGAATCATTGGCACAACATCTTGTATGTTCCCCACATTTTCTTGATTACAGATCAGATTTGTGAGCAGCAAACAAATAAGAAAACAAATCTCTGCGTAACATTACATTACACACCTAACATGCCTTTCCTCGACTGTTTGTCTTTTGGCTGTTTTTTAATCCCTTTAATTTCTTGCTGAGGATGAGGTTTTTGTTACAAATGATGAAAATATAATTTCACATAAACCTTCTTCCCTCAATAAATAATAGTCTGATATTTAGCCTATGTGACAATAAACACATACAATTTGAGTTTAGATTTAATGTGAATCAAGTCCATCAGTGTTAATCTTCTTTATGACCTTTAAATATTTTATAGTGTTATAGTATTTGTGTTTCTGCTGTTGTTGAAAACCAATTTAAAAGTCTGTATTTCATATGATCTGTGGTGCAAAATGAAATATGCTGGATATATTTACAATGATAATGTAAATGTTTACAAATAAATTAAATAGATATTTTTTCAAGCGATATTAGGTTCTCTAGGTGATGATTGCTACTCCAGTCATCGGCTCATTGTCTGCTTTCTAAAGGCCAGTATACACTCGTTTTTCACTTTATATGTACATCTGCCTAAAACTATGCTGTCTATTACAGCAGCTGCCTCATACAATTCAACAAAATCACAAACTGCAGCTTCCAAAATGACCATAAAGTTGAATCAACAAATCTCTCAATGACGGTTAAAAAAAGTTATAACTGTGATGAAGGTAGGATTTATTTCAGGATTGCGGTTTTAGCTAGGTTTACCTAATAAACAGGCAGATTAATGTATGAATCTGTGCAAATTTGCGATGCCCTGATGTGCCATGGGAAAGATTAGGAACTTCTGTTGTAACAGTAGATGTTAATTTGTTTCTCACTGATCTGATCCCTTTACAAATGTGCTTTAATAGTGGAGGATATGGTAGTGTTTTCAGTTCCCTACTAGGAATGGAGCCTAAGGGTAAATATTATTATTTATTGGTCATTTAATCAGTTGACTTGTTCAACAAATTGGACTTGAGCAAGATATTTCAACAACAACCAGCCATATTCTCTACTTTTACACAAGAAATATAAGAATCTAACGGGCACATCGCCATGAAATTTAGCTCAGCACTTTCATGTTCCCTAGAGGATGAATCATTTCCTTTTTTGGACACTTCATCACCAAGCAAAAAATGCCAGCTGTGCACAAAATCTATCTTACAGTTTAATATTTATATTCATATGCTTTCAATGACCAACAACATTCAGTTTTTAGCACAACTCTTAGGACATACTATCATGATCTACTAAATAGCATGTGTTGCTTCCACTGCATGTTTTCAAGAGGGCAGGATAGCAGGTTTTTCTATGAGCTTGAACTTTTGGTGAATTTTTAGCTGTTGGGAAACACCCTGCTGCCCCTCAGTGTGACACACAGACACGATAAATACAGACAAGATTAATTATATTTAGACGGGCCTTTAGCAGCTAGAGTTTTATGAAAAATAGGTTTGTTGTTTTAAATGTGAGTGAGTTGGGAAACAGTTTGTAAGCCACTGGTGCTCCAGAGCAGGAAGCTCTAACATGTTTCCACTTAAACACAAATCTCTTGATGTAGAAACATGATGTTGGATCTTTCGGTGCTGATCTCCTTACAGCTCCAAACTCTCAGTGGTACCGACCTTTTACTCCTATAAAGAGCCATGTGTTCTGTCACCCATCACACTCGTACATAATCTGCCTTAATTAACACCGGTCAAAACAGCTTGTTAGTGGTTCCAGATTACAGCACAGTTTATCTGGATGTGTTGCATTCCAGCTGGATTATAAAGTTCACAACATGCCAGGCCCCTGAAACACACACATGCACACATACAGTCTTTCTGGCTTTCTGACACAGCACTATTAGGAGTCATGTTGTGCCCTATTGCCCTACATAGACCTGCTGAGCTATTGTATCATTCTGACCTAGAAAGAGAGAGACAGAAATCATGTAACAATGCCCACAAGCAAACATAGTTTAGGGGAATTAGGAAATATCAACAGACCTAACTTGTTGTTTTCTGGTGAAAAGCTCTTTTTTTACTTTTACTTTTGCCATTTAAAAAAAGTTTTCAGTTTACGCTTTAAATGTTTATGTAGGGAGTTAAATAGATAATATAGATAAAGGCAATGAAAACATTTTAAACAATAATGAAGATGAAAATTTGTTTTATAAAACATTTAATCAAAAGTAATAACAGGCATGTAAGGCCAAAATTTGTAAAGTGAGGCAGGATTTCTGTTTCTTTCTCAAAATGATAAGAGATATACGAGTGTAGGTCAGATTAGTGCTGATATGATTAGTCAATTAATTTATGTGCATCACAGTTGTCACCTACTTACATAATGGATGAATCATTTAAAGGAAAATTCTGGTATGTTTCAATTGAGTGTATTTCCCGTTAATGTGGCCGTTGTGGCCCTGGGTCATGCTGACTTTGCTTCTGTTGTAGAGTTTCAAGGAAAGGAGGACCGGTGTAAAATATATCAGGGCAAACTGTGTGAGCCTCCCACAGCTTTCCAGCTGTTGGTCGGACAAAACAAGCAAGTTGAAGACACTCCTTTGGGCTCTGATGGGCCCTTTCCATTATTTTCTGACATCGTATAGACTAAATGATTGACAGATTAATTGATAATGTGAGTAACTGTTAGTTGAAGGCCCATACAGATATTGTGTAATACAGTATGTAGATATACACCAATCAGCCACAACATTAAAATCACTGACAGGTGAAGTGAATAACATTGATGACTGGGTCAGAGTATGCCTAAAACGGCAGGTTTTGTGGGGTGTTCTCGGTATGCAGTGGTCAGTACTTACCAAAAGTACTCCAAGGAAGGAAAACCGGTGAACCGCCGACAGGGTCCTGGGCGCCCGAGGCTCATTGACGCTCGTGGGGAGAGAAGGCTAGCCCGTCTGTTCCGATCCCACAGAAGAGCCACTGTAGCACAAATAGCTGAAAAAGTTAATGCTGGCTATGATAGACAGGTGTCAGCACACGCATCGCAGCTTGCTGCGTATGGGGTTGTGTAGCCACAGAGTGGTCAGAGTGCCCATGCTGACCCCGGTCCCCCGCTGAAAGCGCCTACAATTTGGGAAACAGTGGTTGACATTGACATCAGCAGATTAATCAATAATGAAAATAATCATTAGATGCAGCCCTAACATATACAGTATATATGCATAAAGAGTATATATATATTTATATATATACATAATGTGGAAAAAAGGGATTAGGAAAGAATGCACTGATTATGTTTTGAAACATGTCGACCTGTTGTGACTCAGTCATTCTGAGGGAAATTAATTCTTTAGAGTGCTGTGGGAGGCCCTGCTGCCTAAGAGGCTGTGGGAAACACACACACACACACACACACGCACAGATGCACACACACGCACACACACACACACACACTCTTGTGGGATTTTTCATATCTCTGGCTGAGCCCTGCGCAGCTATTGGTCGCATGTTGTGTCATGGCAGAACTCCCTCTGTAAGAAGGGGAGAATCTGTTCAACACTTACTCTCTCTCTCTCTCACACACACACACACACACACACACACACACACACACACAGCAAGCTCTCGTCACTTGTTTTTTTTTCCTGGCTCCCCAGCTGCTCTGACCCATCCCACCCCTCTTTCTCTCTTTCTCTGCTCTCCTCAGTCCATTCCAGTTTTCTCCTCTCCACTCTGCAGTTGTTTTTGAGTGAGCGATGTGCTGTTCGGTGGGTTTCGCCAGGTCTCTGGGCCTGGCCCTGCTGCCTCTGGCCCTGTGCTGTATCCTGGCCAACCTGCTGCTGTTGTTTCCTATGGGAGAAATCACCTACATCCAACTTGACCGCCTGGCCAGCTACATCTGGTACTTTGGTGGACTAGGAGGTGGAGGACTGCTGGTGAGTGAAAAACTACACTCAAGTTGAACTTTAATTAGACAGTGAAGCCCCTCTGGTTATATTGCCAGATTTATACTGTAGGATTTGGTAAGATTCACTTAATCTGATCCCTATTTTTCTTTCAGGTTAGGTCAGATCATTCTGGTGGCATCTTGATTTTAGTACCATGGGATAACTGTCCTTTAACTTTTTGCAGTATAAAGTTACTTTTACAGTGTATACTACCTTAAAAACTTTGAAATATTTGCATTTTTCACTTCTGACCACAACCTTTTATGGCAAAATAATCTAAAAGGATGTAAAAGGATAATTATTTTTCTTTGTCTGACACAAGATTTTTATACATAACCCAGATTTATTATTAAAAATGTAAACACAATTGCCCTTATTCACTTGGTGCACATCCTTTCATCTATTTTCTGCCACTTAAATGGGATTGGGTTGCAGTAGCAGCAGTGTAAGCTTATTATACAGACTATAGACTGTGTTTATAATCTATGGAACGGGCATGTCAAAGACATTTACTCAAAGTTCAGAATCTGCACCTGTGGCAGCTTTTGAGCATTTATTTCCGTATTTTATAAGCAATGAGTAATTCATAAAAATGAAGCACACATTTATTGAAAACAGTAGAGCTGCAATGATTAGTCAATTGTCAGAAAATCGCCAACTATTTTGCTAATTGATTAGTGAAAAAAGTGCCAAAATTCTCTTGTTCCTGCTCCTTAAATATGAATATTTTCTTTTTTTTTAGTCTTCTGTGATAGTAAACTGAATATATTTGGGTTGTGGACAAAACAAAACAGGTTGCATCTTGGGCATTTTCTGACATTTCATAGTCAATAATGAAAATAATCATTAGTTGCAGCTCTAGACAGCAGTCATTTCAGAGGGTAAAGAGTCACACGTCAGGTTAATTGGATTATAACTCAGATACATATTTTGTTACTTAGCTCTATCTTATTGTTGTAAATATAATGTATATAAAACATGACTGACAATAAGCATATTCTAATTCACTATAATGTGTAAAAGGTTTTGTATTGGGGCAATGTAGCAGCATGTTTCTATATAAATAATCAGACTGGATTATTTTGGCCTGGCAGAGGCTAAATCAGTGTGGCTGATGTTTAACTGAGGTCATTATTGCCACGTGGTTGAATTCATCACTATTAGTCACAGTAGAGGCAGAAACTCACTGAATGAAAGTAATAGTAATGACATTCACTGAGTCACTTTTCATCTGGAACCAATGTAACTGACATCCTTTGAAACTGTATTTTGCACATTTTTTTCCTCGTTTTAACCAAAGTGAATGAAGTTCTTTGAAAGCATGTGACACTAAAACTCTCCACTGAAATTCTGTGGAAACGCATTCTCACTGAAAATGTGTCTTACTGCCTTATTCATTGGATTTAGAGACAAACGCTGGTACAAGTTGATACAGTGGTGGCAGTGTGGGCCAGTTGACTGAAACCTCTTTCTTTTTCCTGTTTGTGTTGATCATTTTCTGCCATTAAAGTGCTGATTAAAACTTTGATTTTTAAAATTCACTTAATTTGTTTACCTCTTGTTTACTGTACGCTTTAATATCTTGGATAAGAAAATCTAATAAGACCAAAATGTTGTTGAATATCAGTCGTTCAACACTATTCAGTCTGAGTGTGTTTGCAGTTGTTCATTGAGAACAATGGAGTGTTGTGTGAATTCACAGTTAGTTAATCCATCTGCTCTATATGGTGCTGATCTGTTGGGTTTATGCTCCGACTGAGCAGAAAGGAGCTGTTCTATTAGTTTGGTTTTAAGAAGAGAGAAACAGAGGAGAGATTGTATTTTCCCAGACAAGATTAACCTTGTTGACCAGAATACTTGCATTGTGTACATAAAACTTCACTATATATTTAAATAGTTGTTTTTTTTAAAGTTTGTTTGTAGCTTTTGCAGTTGGAAGTAAAAAATTGTCAGGACTGTAACGACAGATTCTAATAAGAAAACGTGACCGAGCACGTGTCATTTCTTTAAAATAGGGCATTTCTCAGCTGCTTTGACTGAGACAGATAAACATCTTTCACTTTCTTGTGGAAAAGAGGGCCAATTTAATTATTCATTTCTGCTAAGTTAATTGGAGACCAAGCCAAACTGTGAGAGAATGTGCGTGAGACTGTGAGAGGGAACCCAGACCGTAAAGTGCTCCTGTCACATGCACAGGAAGAGATGTTGATAAATTATGTGTTTTCTTTATATTAAGCTGCTGTAAAAGACACTACTTGCAGATTTTTCATAATGAAAGTGAAGAGATTATGCCTGATTATGCAGCTGGAAGGAAGTGTTTCAAACAGCAAATTAAAATGGCGAATTGGAACATATCACAAAACAAGGAGCCTTCTTACTAAGAAAAAAATATACTTTTAGAAATAAATTCCCATAGTTGGAGCCTGTTTCAAATAATGTCTTGCTTCAGGGGAGGTCAGGAGTTACCTAATGATTAGAGATTTTCATACATAAATTTGTTTAAATTTCTTTCTCCTTGCCATCCTTGTTTTTTCCTCTTTCTTTTTTTCCTTTCTTTGTGGAAATGACAGAAAACTGAGGAGTCAAAGAGCAAACTGAACCCCCCTGAGAGAAAGCTATCTTTAGCCCGCTCCCTTCCTCCTTCCTACTTCCTTTTTCCTTCTTTTTCCTCAATTTCTTTCTCGCTGTGCACTTCCCTCTGTCAGTCTCCCTCTGTGCCTCTGATAAAAGATTGCTTTAGGGGACATCCAGGATGTGTATGTAACGAGGCTCTGATCTGTGTGTGTGTGTGTGTGTGTGTGTGTGTGTGTGTGTGTGTGTGGGTGTGTCAGTGTAAAACCTTGGGAATTTCCCTCCCACTGTTATGATGTGTTTTAGAGTCCCTGACTGCTGGAAGAGACAACAGCACAGGAAAGAAGAAGAGAGAAAAAAGGGGGAGAATAGTAAAAGAGATGAACACTAAAACAAACAGATACATGATTTCCACCATCTCTCTGTCTCTCTCTCTGTCTCTCTCTCTCTCTGTCTCTCTCTCTCTTTGTCTCTCTCTCTGTCTCTGTGTCTCTCTCTCTCTGTCTCTCTGTCTCTCTCTCTCTCTCTCTGTCTCTCTCTCTCTCTCTGTCTCTGTGTCTCTCTCTCTCTGTCTCTCTGTCTCTCTCTCTCTTTGTCTCTCTCTCTGTCTCTGTCTCTCTCTCTCTCTGTCTCTCTCTGTCTCTGTCTCTCTCTCTGTCTCTCTCTCTCTCTCTGTCTCTCTGTCTCTCTCTCTCTTTGTCTCTCTCTCTGTCTCTGTCTCTCTCTCTCTCTGTCTCTCTCTGTCTCTGTCTCTCTCTCTGTCTCTCTCTCTCTCTCTGTCTCTCTCTCTCTCTCTCTGTCTCTCTCTCTCTCTGTCTCTCTCTCTGTCTCTCTCTCTCTCTCTCTGTCTCTCTCTCTCTCTCTCTGTCTCTCTCTCTGTCTCTCTCTCTGTCTCTCTCTCTGTCTCTCTCTCTCTCTCTCTCTGTCTCTCTCTCTCTCTCTCTGTCTCTCTCTCTCTCTCTCTGTCTCTCTTTCTGTCTCTCTCTCTCTCTCTGTCTCTCTCTCTCTCTCTGTCTCTCTCTCTCTGTCTTCCCTCTGTCTCTGTCTGTCTCTCTCTCTCTCTCTCTCTCTCTCTCTCTCTCTCTGCTGCAGTTCTTCTCCATTCAGGCCCTCATCACAACTACACTGTATCTCAGCTGTTGCTTCAGTACCGACTGTACTTTTATGCTACCAATGTTCTTGTTTGCTCATCACTATTTGCTTGTGTCATAAATCATGTTTAATCTGTCCTGACTTTATGGCAATACAGTCAACTACATCACTGTGACAGTGGTTTTAGTCCATATACCAGTTAGTTCCAACATTTTGTACCAGAATACAATATTATAACAATCAAATTGACTGTCATTAAATTTGATATTGACATTTATGGTCCCAAGATGCAGAATCTTAATGTTAATTTTCCATGTTGCACCAACTGCAGGTCAAAAGTTTCCACTTGTCCGACAATTCAGTTCAAAAACTCCTTTCTGCTTTGAGATTGATGCTAATATTCTAAATATTATGTTAGCATTCTAACAAGCACCATGCTACATAGTTAGCATGTATTATTCCATTAAAAGGACAACTAAGCCAAAGCACAGTTGATGCTTATAGACTGCTAAAGTCTGACACTACAGAGATTTGATACCTGTAATGTAATTAGCTAAAATGGCCCCTCACAGAGAGGATAAACCCTTTTGGTTTAGGTCACAACAGGCTCAGGCAGTCTTCTAGTGGTAAGAATAGACACTGAACAGCAAAGTAGTTTCTCCATTTTCAACCACGAAACACTTTTTTTTAATGTTGTGGAAAAACATAAAAATGAAGAGATTAATGCCTCTTTAACTGCTGGAAGGTTCTTAATGTGAACTGCGGAGAATGTTTTAACTTAAACGTAAATCAGAACAGATCACAAACAAGGAGCCTTCTGTAAGATGTGATCATACATTTAAAGCAGGGGAGTTTAAAATAAAGGCCTCTAACCTGCCTCAAATAATGCTGAGGTTATTCTTAAAAATGTCATACATTTTTTCATGTAGTGTAAAGAACATTACAGCCTCATGGGGCTGTGAGTGTTGGTGTAGATGTTTTGTATTGTTAACTTCTTAGATAAAGGTAATATCTATATGAAAAATATTGCCTTATACATACATTAGATAGTGACAGGTGGGACAAAAAAATGTGTAAAGGATCTAAACGGCTGTGGAAGTTGTATGTTGTAGAGCTGCAGCGATTAATTGATTAGCTGCCAACTATTAAATTAATCGCCAACTATTTTGATAATCAAATAATCATTTTGAGTCATTTTTTAAGAATAAAATGTTCAAATTCTTAAATGTGAATATTTTCTGGTTTCTTTAGTCCTGTATGACTAAACTGAATATCTTTGGGTTCTGGACAAAACAAGACATTTGAGGACATTTTATTGACCAAACAACAGATTAATCGATTATAAAAATATTGGTTAGTTGCAATTCATTATACTCTGTACATTGTTGGGGCTATATTAACAAAACTGACTTGTTTTAGATTAGATTTAGTGTTATTGTCTTTGGACAAAGTACAAGTACTGAGACAATGAAATGAAGTTAGGCGTCTAACCAGAAGTGCAAAATACGGCAAAAAAGTGCACAGTTACAAACATTATTTACAGTACAGGTAGATACAGGTACATGTGGGGCTGTAGGTGGTGGGATAAAGTGGTAAATTACACTGTCAGCACTGATGTGAAATGTTTCCAATAACTGGGCTTAAGGGTGGGCGTGAATAAAACAAATAAACACACTTTTTTAAACAATTTTTAAAAAAAGAGAAAATGCTTTTGTCCAGAAATTGTGCTGAAAAAAAAAACTTTTCTGTGATTCCAGATGCTGATTCCAGCTGTGGTCTTCATCACTCTGGGGAAATGTAGCTGCTGCTGGAATGAGAGCTTAATGGTAAGGAACTTAGCAAACTATTAATAATTTCACAGTCTGAATAAGATCCAGGAGTGACGGTGCAGTATGATGCTAAGCTAAGCTAAGTCCCACACTGTGTTTATGCTGGATTAGATCTACAGCACACTCACTGCTGAATCTTCCAGAATGTTATCTGGCATTGTGAAATACAAACTAAATATATAACAAAAAATTTGTTTTATGTTTGTATATTTTTGTTTGCTACACACACACACACACCACAATTAATGGACTAATTTTTCAGTTCCAGTTGCTTTCTTGCTTTTTTTATCAGCTTTTTAGCCCAAAACTGTCTTTCTCTCCCTGTTAAGTCTTCACAGTGTTCCTATTTTACTGCCATTTTCCAGTTTTTTCTTGCTGCTTGGTGAATAATACTAAACAGTTGTCATTAAGCCAGCTGACTGTGTTCTTATGAGGTGGAATGCTAATGCTAATCCAGCTATGATAATTCAACAAGGGTCCCATTGTTAGTTAACACTCGACAAAGTAAGCTCGGCCCACACCACTCAAGCCACATGCACAGCTGCAGTGTGTGTGTGTGTGCGTGTGTGTGTGTGTGTGCGTGTGTGTGTGTCAATAGCAGCTGCCTCTGTTTCTTATCTATGAAATGGAGAAATGAAGCAGCTTACATTCAGACAGACACACAAAGGCTTCCAAACACGTGCACATTCTTCTTAAAAACCCTGTGTGTGTGTGTGTGTGTGTGTGTGTGTGTGTGTGTGTGTGTGTGTGTGTGTGTGTGTGTGTGTGTGTGTGTGTGTGTGTGTGTGTGTGTGTGTGTGTGTGTGTGTGTGTGTGTGTGTGTCTGTTGTGTCTCTCCAGATGTGCGGGTCAGTGTTGGCAGCTGTGGTCGGCATGGTGGGGTCTGGCTACTGTTTCGTCGTATCAGGGTTCGCCTTGGTGCAGGGGCCGCAGTGCTTCACCTCCCTTGGATGGTCGTACCCCTTTGCAGACCAGGGGGGCAGGTAAGGAACAGCAACATGTTTGTTCTTGAAGAAGTCAATGCTGTAAAAAAAATGCAGTTTTTTGTGTTTTCTGTAGAGCATTTCACATAATACTATAAAACCTAAATGTAAATAATAATACCTAATGTCACAAATACACCTACTGAAGTAAAGGTAATTTATTGCTGCATCATGATTATCAGTATTCTGGTGTATAAAACCAGCTGATTACAACGTTAAAACCCATTTCAGCCCATCCGTATGAACAATCCTGCCTTCAACTGATTGACAGCAGGGACAAAAAATGTTTAGAGCTTTAAAGACGGTGATATAGGTGGTGCATGTGATGGTGTAAAGTAAAGAATTACTGGCAGCTACTGGCAGCAAAGAGAAGCAGGGTCAAAGATTTGTAATCTCTCTGCAAAGTAAAAAGTGATTAAAGCAACACTGCAAAAGGTAATTTATTGCAGGAATGATGCATCATTATACATCATCACCACCAGTATTGTGGTGTAAACTGGTGTAAACATACTACACCAAGTATCAACTTATTATTGACCTGTTAAACTACTTATAATCTTTTGGATTAGCTAGCAGGTGCCTTTTAAAATCCTATAAAATGATATCTCAAACACTGTTACAAATGATTGTGCTAGACTAATGAAAGATGCTAATGAGTTGCATTATGGGTAATGTAATCTACACTCATCTGTCTCTGTGTTCCAGGTATCTGCTGCAGCCGGAGACGTGGTCACGGTGTCTCCAGCCACTCCATATCGTAGAGTGGAACGTGACCCTGCTGTGTGTGTTACTGGGCCTGGCTGTGCTGGAGTTCTTCATCTGCCTCTTACAGCTGGGCAACGGCCTAGTCAACGCCGTCTGCCGACCATGTTGCTATAAGCAGGAGTACAGTCTTAACGCTTAGACAGACAGACAATGCAGGTGCACACGTAAAATTACACACATGCAGTACATTAATGGACACATGCATACGCAGAAGTCTTCAAACAGCACCATGTGTATGTGTGTGAGCACAACACACAGCCTCTCTACTTAGGCACACTAACTGTGCAGTATCATGGACACCTGGCAACTATGTCAGTGTGACAGCTATATTTTCAAGCTTTCAGTTTGCCCTATAAAAGTGGCAAAATCACTATGCAGGCATTTCAAAGGCAACAGGATATTTGTCCATAATAGTGTAGGTGTGTGTATTCTGTATAAGCCATAGAGACATAGAAAAAGGACGATATGCTTTACTTTGTATCTAGTGAAAGGAGCCTCAGCAGGCATTTACAAATAATGAAAACAAAGAACAGCATCCTCAATAATAATAATAATAAAAATGACTACATTAGGTATATGGGATAATAAAAAGTTCCACTAAAGTGTTTGCGCAGTTGTCAGTTGTCTTCAGAACAAAAAGACACCTTCTCGTGCCTTATTTGTTTTGTTTTATTAAAGCTAAAGAAGAAGGAAGAAGGACCTGTTTCTACATTTTAGTAACAACTGTTCATTTACTTCATGACAACCTATATTCTGAATATCAGTGTCCCTCACTTTCTTTATTATTATTATTATTATTATTATTATTATTATTATTACACACTGTATACTTTGTATCACTTCATAAACCCAACAGCTACACTATCAGAAGAACAGAACAAAATGTTTTTTTTTTAGCAACATAATGGAAGTGGATGGAAATGACACAATCATTCAAATCAATGTCATTACATTACTTAAGATGCCTGCCACATGTTGTTTTATAATGTTGGAAATGACATTAGCTCTTGTGGGTATTTCACTGGCATTGTTGATGGTGTCCTTAAGATTATCACGATGCACCAGGAAGTGTCCTCTCTGTCCTGTATTATTCTTGTGGTTCCAACCTTTTACAGTGTTTGGATCACTTTATATGAGAAGATTTGTGTGTGTGTGTGTGTGTGTGTGTGTGTGTGTGTGTGTGTGTGTGTGTGTGCGTGCGTGTATTTGTACATTTGTTTTCATTTTCAGAGCATTTTGTTGTAAATTGTTTTCTTTGTGTCTTTCGGATGCTAGATCAGTGTTAACAGACATGTTATATATATTTTAGTGACATATTTTTATAATGTATGTTTGTTTGTGCTGCCTTGAATAAAAAACAATTTAAATTTACCACAGTGAGTCGTGAAATTGGAGCTGATCTTACAAATAACACTTTCATTTGCATTTAATCCTGAAATCCCTGAAGATATCAGTTTTAAACAGTACTTTACATGCAGCAGAGTTAGATGTATGCATGCTTGACTCCTCCTTAACCTCCGTTGAACTGTCACAGTACATGATATATCTTCATCAACCTACCTGGTGTCATCTTCTGG
The DNA here is from genome assembly GCA_038419695.1 of Scomberomorus guttatus. Lineage (NCBI taxonomy): Eukaryota > Metazoa > Chordata > Actinopteri > Scombriformes > Scombridae > Scomberomorus > Scomberomorus guttatus. The sequence goes on along the minus strand of CM076454.1, from coordinate 26,784,769 downwards.
TTAAACCGTGCTTATTTTTCTGCCTGTCACTCTTAAAGAGGAGAAGGGTCACTGACGCAAGTGCAATATTAGTTTACTTGTGATAAGGTCAAAACACGTGGTTTTTTTTTTGGGGGGGGGGGGGGGGGTTTGCATATCCATGCAGCCAGTTTAGTGTTTTGAAATCAATTCCCGGACTAAAGATTGTGTCCTGGAGTTTCCAAAGTTGCCTGTTATTGGTCCATATCAGGACCAAAACTGAGTAAACATGGTGTCTGACCCCGGGAGCCAAGCCCATTTAATTAAGAGAACTATAGACCAACTTTTGAGCAAAAGAACTTAAATTTTTATAATCTCTACCACGATGTGGCTATGTGGAGGCAGTGCAAAGCAGGCAACTGTACCGGGCCCATAAGTCCCTGTTTCACTGTGTGACGTAGCTTTTTAGTAATTTGATTCATTATACCACTAAAGCACAATATCAACTCAGTCCTGCATCATTACGTCATCTTGTGGCTCTGTCTTAAAGAGGGACCCTGTGTCAAAATGTCATTTCTCTTAAGTAATAATGAACCAACATTTTGACATTTAAGCGAGGAAAACAATAGTCTTAACATTTAACATCTTGGGATCATGTTGGAAATAAGTGTTTTCACTTGTTACACTGGTTCACTGGATTAGGTCAAGACACATTTTATTACACATTGTTCGTGTAATTTCATATAAATTTTACAAGTAAGGAAATCAGTATTACAATGCATTTTTCTATCTTTTTCAACCATTTGCAGTTGATATTGACTGGATCAAAAGTCAGAGTGTTTTCATTATTGGAAAACAGCATTTTGGCTGCATTTCCAAAGAGAAACAATGTTATACAGATCTGCTTTTGTATCTTCCAACTAAAACATTTTCTGCTCTTATGTAATTCCAGACTTTCAAACAGGCAGCCGGCTCTCCTTTCTCTCTGATAGGTTGGTCAGTGGCCTCTCTCCCCTGCTGTGAGTCAGCTGACTGAGTATAAAGACACAGAGGGTCTAAAGGCTGTGCGACAGACTGACAAACCAACAGCTATCGGTTGTCTGCACTGTCTGTCTTCATCATTATCTTCTGCTGGAGTACTGGACAGAATTAAAGACTCATCTTCATCCTTCTCATCATTGTATCCTGTTTATTTTGCTTTGGACTTGTACAGTAGTCGGTGAAGTGCCAGAAGTGTCCCGTCGAAATGGGGTTAAGGCGTTTGTTGCTGCTGTGTTGTGCAGCAGTATGTGTGTCTGGGATGAGGAGAGAGTACTTCCTCAGGATAGAGGAGGTGCCTTGGAACTACGCCCCAAGTGGAATGAACATCATACAGAACCGCACACTGCAGGAGGACGAGTAAGCACACACATCCTACATCGTCTTGATTATCGTTGCTCTCTCTATGAGTCAGTCAGTCAGTCCCTTTGACACCTGCAACCGAAATACAAAACTCTTCACTGGTACTAAGAAAAGAGACCTTGTGTCTTGTTTACTGGTCTCCTCTCATTGCTAGTCAAATAAAGTGGATATCTTCCACAGTTACAGTCTTTTTTTAGTAAAAAAAATTCCCTCTTTGTGTCTTGACGTAAAGTTTTTTCTTCTTCAGCTGCAGTGGGAGGATAGTAACAAAAACAGGGAATTTGGCACTAAAATGACTTTGACAGAAATGGACTTTATTTGACTAATTTACCCTTCAGTGTCAGGTATTCTCAGGATCTTAAAACTCTTTTTTTATAGTTGCTTTTGAGACTATTATCATGACTACATGACTGTTTATACAGTATTTAATTTTTTTTCTGTCAAATATGTCCTTTAAATTTATATATTTTGGAAATTAATCTTTTTAGTCTAATTATGTAATTGCACTTTTAAACATCTTTGTAAAAGCACTCTGTCAACATGTTGTTTTAAAATGTATTCTATAATAAATGTTTGTAGTAGTGACAACATCCCAAACTTGTGTATTTATAAAATGATTATATACGTAATCATTTGATCAGTGCTTTAATCAGTGCTCTATGAATACATTTACTTGACCTTATACATGCAAGAACATACATCCATATATCTGAAAATGTCATTAATGTTATCAGTAACACTTGTGCTTTTCCTACTATGACATGTCAAAATGTCTGCTGTGAACAAGGTCTATCCAACAAGTAACTACATATTTTTAAAAGCATTTGTATTATGAAAACTGTGTTTTTCCTCAGTAATCTAGTCAATAACACGTTTTGAAATCTTTTAACTGTAATCAATAATAGTTACACAAGCACATGACATTTGAAAACGTCGTTTGAAATTGTGACAGACATTTTGCCCTACTTTCTGACATGTTATAGGCCAAATGATTAATACATTAATAAAGAAAATAATCAGCACATTGATTGATGAAAAAAACTGTTAGTTGCAGCTCCACCGTTAAATGTCAAAGACACTTGTTCTCCCTCCACAATTGTCTATGCTGATTTGCCAAATTTGTGATTTGTGTGTTATGTGTTATTCCAAACATTTTTAGTGCATTTTAGTTTAGATTTTACATACAGGGTTGCCAAATTGATCCACTTTAGTTTACATCACACCTTTCAAGAGGCTGGCATCAGCCAAAAGCTCCCAAACTGGACCCAACTTAAATGTTCAGTGTTCAGTTCATATTCATGGCCAGATCCTGACCACTCACCCATCTTACTCTCTCTCTGCCTGGATCTCTCTGCAGAGAAGCCTCAGTCTTCCTGAAGAAAGGCCCCCAGCGAATCGGCCCCACCTACAAGAAGGCTATTTATAAGCAGTACAGCGACTTCACCTACAGGACAGAGCTGATGAAGCCGGACTGGCTGGGCTACCTGGGACCCCTGCTGATGGCTGAAGAGGGAGACACATTGGTCATCCAACTGAGGAACATAGCATCCAGACCGTACAGCATCCACCCCCATGGACTCAACTACAGCAAGGGCAATGAGGGTGAGGAATGAATGAACTTGTCCATGATTGTGCATGGACAGACTGAGGAGGCTGATAAATACATCTGTGACTGTGTGTGTTTGTATCTTCCTCCTCAGGAGCCCTATACCCAGACGGCACCCCTCCAGAGCTGAAGCGGGACGACGCTGTGGCTCCTAGTACAACAGTGATATACGAGTGGACCCTCCCAAAGTCACACAGCCCAACATCAGACGACAGCGACTGCCTGACCAGATTCTACCACTCCCATGTGTTCCCCGTAAAAGACATTAATTCAGGACTGATAGGACCCCTCATCGTCTGCAAGCCAGGTACTGGGTCCCTTTTAAACTGACAGTGTCTCACAAATGATCAAATTCAAATTAATGTCAACAGGGTGAACAACAAGCAATGTAAACAAACCCATACAGAAGTTACATAGTTTGAAATATATTAAGAATAATTAGATTTATATAAATTCAGTGTGTTAAATTAAAATAGAAGAAAATATATTTTATACTCCCCAAAACAACAGACTGAATCCCTCCTCTCCTCTATAGGAACTCTGGACGTACATGGAGACCGGTCGGCAGACTATCTGTACGCTTTGCTGTTCATGGTGTCAGATGAAAATATGAGCTGGTACCTGGATGACAACATCAGGACGTACATCACAAGTCCCGCCAGAGGCCTGAAAGAGGACGAAGACTTCATTGAGAGCAACAAGATGCATGGTGAGGAGAGAGTGTCCTTATACAAAGCCACCCATACATGCACACATACAGTACTTTTAACCCTGACTGTGTATTGCAGGTATAAACGGGTTTCTGTACGGTAACCTGCCTGGACTGAGCATGTGCCAAGGCAACAAGATCCACTGGCATTTGTTCGGCTTAGGCAATGAGGTAATGAATGTATTATTAAGGAGAAACATCTAACATTTTTCACTGGAACCAATGGCCATAACTAGCTAGCATTTTTTCCTGCTTGCGTACCAAGAATCTAGTTTAAAAACACAACAAATTCAAATTAGTCGTTTTAACCATAGACATTGTGTGTGTTTTGTCTATTTAAGTACTTTTAAGTACAAATAGCTTAAAGTGACTGAGCTTTGACAGCTATAAAATGAGTTTACTGGTATTATGCTAACTCCAAACATTATAAATAAGTAGTAGAACATCCGGTAACCATGAACATAAGTTTTGTGTTGTTCAAACTATGTACTACACTTCAATATTAAATAGTCATCATTCAATCAATCAATCATTTGGTGCCTGAAAGTTTGCAGAAGCCTATTTCACTGATTAAAATTTTTTAAAAATTCAGCTGAAACAGTTAATTAATTAACTGAGCAGATATTTGACAGACAATCTGAACCCTACTTAAATGTTTACAGGTGGACATACATTCAGTTCATTTCCACGGCCAGATCCTGACCACTGAGAGCCACCACACAGACACAATCAGTCTTTTCCCCGCCACCAGCACTAGGGCTGAAATGGTAGCTGACAACCCCGGACACTGGCTGCTGACGTGCACCGTTAATGACCATCTGACGGGTGAGCTCACATCCTCCACTTTTAAAATCAGGCAGATAATTTTACAAATATAACAGAATTTGATTCAGTAAAAGACATCATGTCATCCCACAGGCTGAGAGCTTTTGTTTTGTGCTTTTGTTCAGCTGGGATGCAGGCTATATTTGAGATCAAGAAGTGTTTCCCCAACGTTCATAAGGCCCGTCCGCATGGTGCGCTCAGACAGTTCTTCATTGCTGCAGAAGAAGAAGTCTGGGACTACGCTCCTACGCTGCCAACTGATGGGTTAGTTATTACACACACAGCAATGGTTTCTGTAACAGACCTACCCCATTTCTAAATTGTGTTTGTGTGTGTGTGTGTGTATGTGTGTGCGTGCAGTGAGGCAGACATGTTTGTAACCAGAGGCCGAAGCCGTATTGGAAGCCGCTACAAGAAGGTTCGCTATGTGGAATACATTGACCAAACCTTCACAACAAAGATGCTACGCAGCCCTGAGGAGCAACACCTTGGGATTCTGGGTAATCTAGGCTGGGTTGGCGTTGGTGGAACATGTCATTTTAGTCACAGCTGAACACACTGGCTAAGTTAAACTTCAAGATAGAGAGCCACGTTTTTTTCTGGTTAAGTAAAGTAAAATTAAACAATAATTAGTACAACCTAGTACTACGATACGATACGATACGATACGACACGACACGATACGATACGATACGATACGACACGACACGACACGACACGACACGACACGACACGACACGACACGACACGACACGACACGACACGACACGACACGACACGACACGACACGATACGATACGATACGATACGACACAACTTTATTGTCAGCTTACATTTAAATTCATTTAGCATCTTTAGGCAGTTCCATTAAGTGATGTTGACACACAGATCAAACATACAGTTACACAAATAGCTGTTTTCATAGCTGTACATAACACATCAAACAATCAAACATAACACGTCATACATATCGCATCATATCCTCTGGATTCAGATCTCAGTTAGCAGCACAGTGATCTTGGTTAAACAACATGACAAACTGATGTATATAATATATAATAGTTCTTCAGCCTGTTGTGTTTAAATTGAGGGACTCTAAATCGTCTATTCTCAATTTAAAACATGTATGTTATGTAGCTAATTACTTAGTAAGTTAGATAGTCCAGTTTACCTTCCCAGTTCCAACTAGGTAGAAAAGTCCCTAGAAGGACTGCAATAATTAATTAGCAATTATTTTCACTATTGATTCATCTGCAGATTATTTTTTGATTCCCTGATTAATCGTTCAGTCTATAAAATGTCAGAAAGTGGTAAAAAAATCACAAGTTCTCAGACACCAAGATGAAGAGTTCAAATTCATTTTTTAGAGTCAACCAACTATCCTAAACCAAAAGGTATTCAGTTTACAAAGACATAAAACAGATAAAAGCAGCAAATCCTCACACTGAGAAACTGGAACCAGTGAATATTAATCATTATTATTTGATTAATGTTGATTAATCAACTAATAAATTAATGTCTAACATAATCATTTTCATGGTCGTGGTTGAAAGAAAAGAAGAAATTATTATGATTATTTTTATAGACTTTGTTGATGTTTTGGCTTCCTTCTTCACAGTTTACCAATTATCTAAGGCCAAGCACCCATTTCATGATGGACTAGTTCCAGACAAGTACTAGATTGTTAGTCCAATTAAAATTTTTCAGAGTAAGTCAGCAGGATCTCATTACCACCATGCTGTGAGAAAGTTAGTGCTGCACTGTCCCCAATTTTGCAGCCTCATCTGTCTGAAATGTTCTGTTTTTATCAGACACATATAATATTTTCATTGGCGGTTTTCTCGTGTGTTAACACATGCCACTGATTCCTCTTTGAGTGTGTGCACTGTCAGGACACTAATTATATTTGGGATATGTCAGATTTCCCCCATCTAAACTTCATCTAGAGGGCCTTTGTCCTGAATTGCTAACAAACCACTAAACTGCTTGTGTGTGTGTGTGTGTGTGTGTGTGTGTGTGTGTGTGTGTGTGTCCATCTCCATCTCCAGGTCCTGTGCTGCGAGCTGAAGAGAAGGACACTATCAAGGTGGTGTTTAAGAACAAAGCCAGCCGGCCTTACAGTATACAACCACATGGTGTACAGTATAGTATAGAACAGGATGGGACGCTCTATCACAATGAACTGGAAGGTTAATACTCACACATACTGTCACTGGACTACATGATAAATGAAGAGCATCCTCAGTCTTTTTCGTGTCTCCCTCATGCATCTTTACTCTCCCTTTACTCTTCAGAGTCCTACACAGCGAAGAAGCTGCGGGAGCTAAAGAGGCAACCAAGTGAGTGCAGTAATACAGTTTAACCCTTGAATTTAAATGACGATGCTAGCTCAGATGACATTAGCTCAGAACAAGATGCCTTTCAAGTGGCTGTCCCAAAAGAAGCTGTCTGAAGAGTGGCAATTAAGGGAATCTCATATACTAGCAAAAACTGACTTGTATGGTTATCAGCCGAACCACCTCCAAGCAGAACTAGAGCTTGTAGTGTATGTCACACCAAAGACATGATGAAAAATATTAATACATTTTGAAAAAAAAAATCTTTAAATAACTGAAAAAATGGTAAAATATGTTTTATGTGTATTCATTATTTTAAATATGTTCTGACAAGCGTACAAGAAATATTATTTTAATAAGTAGCTCAATCTACAACCCGAGGTACTGTATGTAAAACACCTTTGCACTTAAAATTACAACACCAGTCCAGATTAGCATAAATGAATTACAATCTATTTATCATAATCATAATAATTTTCTTTCTCTATATAAATTTCTCTGTTCAGGGGTGGTGACCCCTCCTCCGGCTGCTCTGGTCAGACCTGGGACGGTGCACACCTATGAGTGGTTAGTGCCTGTGGGAGCTGGGCCAGTACAGGGGGAGGCCGACTGTCTGACCCATCTCTACTACTCTGGAGTGGACCCTGTCAAAGACACCAGCTCCGGACTGGTCGGACCCCTCCTCATCTGTCGACCTGGCTCTCTGAAGAAAGGAGTACAGGTGAGAAGAAAGACAAAAACTAAAGGATGGGAGAGGCTTAAATCTGATTTTTTTTAATATTCATATGTGACACATGTATAATAGGTGTTTGAACAGATCACATTTCAGTTGTGGTTATTATTGTATTGTTTTAATAATAATCTGTGCTGCTGCTTGAGGAAAGATGGAGTACAGTGTAGCGGAGTTGCTCAGTGAAAGGACGGTGAGGTGTTTGACTGTAATTGTTGTGAACATTGCTTCAAAGCAAGAGAAACTCAAAGTGACAGATGCATGTTTGAAAGCATATAAAAAGAGATGAGTGAATGGGGCCACGGGAGAATTTCAATGCAAAGTTTAAAGCCTTATTGAAGGTAAAGACTTGGATAAAAGAAGTGGTCATGGCTCTGTGTCCATAAAGCCAGTTATGAGTCACTGCAGCTACAGTACATAATGGCACCATATGTGTGCAGAAATTCAAAGTCAAAGTACCCTGGTGTACTGCATGAGCATCCACTCTGTCAGGTTTTTGATAATGTTCTTTTGCAGATGTTGGTCAGTTAAGAAAAGTGACTTATTCAGGCCGGTAGTGGATTTTGGTTCCAATGCAAAAAGCATAATCTAACAGTCTGATAACAACAATTATCTTAGCGTAAGTCAAACACTAGAAGGGTTAATGTAATCGATAGACCACATGAAAAAAGAAAACAGTGGAGCAGTTAAAGATTCAGGCGCTGTTGGATGTACTGATGTGCACACTCTGCAGTAGGGTTTCCCAACCCCCTTTGGACTTGTGACCCCTGTGAAGAACTAAATATGTGCAGATGTGTTTCTGTTTTCATATCCTTTTAATCTTCTCACAATCCAACAGATTTATCATGCGACCACTTGCCCTACAGTGTCCTGATTCAAGAGATTTAAGGGCCCTACTTGGCATTCACAGAGAAGAACCATGACCAGATTATAAGATAAATATATCAATCAAATCATAATTTGACACTTGTCCTCTTCTTCTCTTTTCTCCTCATGTAGAAAAACTATGATAAAGAGTTCCACCTCCTGGCTACAGTGTTTGATGAAAACTTGAGCTGGTATCTGGATGACAACATTAGGACCTACGCCACAGCTCCCACCACCGTTATCAAGGAAGACGAGGGCTTTATGGAGAGCAACAAGATGCACTGTGTGTAGTAGACATAGCACGTTTTTAACCTTTTCTCTTTAGCATTTTGAGATAATCACTGTGTGTTTTATGTCTGTGTCCTTCTCGCTCTCTCTCTCTCAGCCATCAATGGGTTTGTCTATAGGACCCTCCCAGGCTTGACCATGTGTAAGGGGGATAAAGTAACGTGGCACCTCTCAGGACTGGGTTCAGAGACGGACATCATCAGCCTCTATTTCGAGGGAAACCGCTTCCTCTTCCGCCAGACCAGACGAGACAGCATCAGTGTTTTCCCTCACATCTCACACACAGTTACTATGGAGCCAGACAGCATGGGTATGTGTTTCTCTCTCTTTCACACTCACCATTGTACAAAGCGCTGTACACAAAACAAACAATTAAAGCAAAGATACAGGAATAAAAGACATGACAGAAAACCATAAAACAGATGTTAGATAAAACATCTAAATGTATACAATGTGTAGGAAAAATAAAAACAAACAAAAAATTATTGGCTGGCCAGTCAACAAAAATTAGCTTAAAGAAGCTATTTAAAAGAAGATAGTGAATTGGTGAGTCTGAGCTCCTCAGGCAGGTCATTCCAGAGCTGGGGTCCCCACTGGTCTTAGGTCTAGTTTTGGGAACAGCCAGCAGGTTCCTGCGGCCACAAGCAAACATTTGTGTGTGTGTGCCCAGAAAAATACCAAATTACAATATCAAAACTGAACTGAAAGTAATATTGGAAAAATACGCTGGACAAACACTCAAGCTGTACAAACACTCAAGCTGTACAAACACTCAAGCTGTACAAACAAAAGCAGTCTCCCTAAACCACCAAAAGACAAGAGAAAAATGAAACCTAGCAGACACAAAGCCATAAAAACATGACAAGTCCATCTTCCCAAAACAAGATTCTCATGGCCCCTTTATATAGAATGATTTAATAAGACCAAGCCAGGTAAAGTCCAAAAAGGAAGGACAAGGAGAATATATACCACATAACACAAACCTCCAGGTCCTAACCCTAAGTTTGACCATCACAGCTGGTGGGCCAAAACAAAACCCTTACCCTCACAAACTTTAACCCGAAAACAATTTCTTCAAATTTTTCCTTAAAGAAGTGAGAAGCAGCCAAAACGTCCGTATAAACCCACAATGTCCTCACTTGGAAGGTCTACAACTGGAGTCCTCACAAAGATAGAAATACAAGATCAAACACACAGACATAGTAAAATAGCCATCGATTTAGACTCCAGAATGGGGCTGCACCTAATTAATTTTGTTGTTGATTAATGTGCTGATTATTTTCTTGATTAATTAATTAATAGTTCAGTTTATATAATGTCAGATAATAGTGAAAGAAAAGAAGAAAAGCAGTCCAAGGGGGACATTTCCACATGTCTTGTTTTGTTTGACTAACAGTCCAAAACCCATACGTTATACATGTTCCAACAAATCTAAAACGCTTCCTTACATTGTATATGACTACACATGTAATCATTGTGTGTGTTTCAGGTCAGTTTGAAGTGGTGTCTGCTACAACAAGCCATTATGGTAGCGGGATGCGAGCCAACTACACGGTACAGAAGTGCAGCATATTTCAGCGTCAAGGTGAAACGATGTTCCACTCTAAAACCTACTACATCGCTGCCATGGAGATAGACTGGGACTACGCTCCAAACCGCACCTGGGAGGCCGAGATGTTTCGCGGCCACGAAAAGTAACACCTGCACATATTAATACATTAACATATAGGCAGCTTTTAAATGCGCTGGAGGCAGACCTAATTTTAAACTGATTTCTATATGTTGGATTGTTTAATCTATAAAAATGCATCATATTTTACAGCTTATCATGTATTTTGTATGCTAAATCTTATTCTGCAAAAGTAACTGCGGCTGTCAGATACATTTGGTGGAGGAAAAAGTACAATATTTAGAGTAGAAGTGTAAAGTAGCAGAAAATGGAATACTCAAGCAAAGTACAAGTGCTCTAAAATGGTACTTAAGTACAGTACTTAAGTAAATGTATTTAGTTACTTTCTGTCATTGCAAAATCACAGCAGCAAATATTGAAATTGTCCTTCTATGTGCCCTCTACAGTATAATTACTTATATTATACAGTATATTTACAAAAAGGCATTTAAAGTCCAAAACCTGAGGTTGTAGTTTTTTCCCACTTCTATTACTGTTACTAAATTCAGCATGTACTTACAGACAGAAGTTATTCACATCTTGTATTTCTTTCTAGTAACGTCACAAACACAGTTTATTTACACACATATCTACATACACACGCCTTCATTTTATTTACTACAAATTAATCCCGCCTCTCTTCCTCTGCAGTCCTGCTACTGTCTTCCTAGACCAGCAGGGTGGGTTTATAGGCTCCCGTTACAAGAAGGTAGTCTACCGCCAGTTCACCAGCAGCAAGTTCACGAAGCAGGTGGAGAGAACACCCGATATGGAACACCTTGGCATTATGGGTAGGCTGTGAGACAATGCATGAGAATTTATACTAATCCAGACAAATGCTTTGTTCTAACAAAAAGACTGTAGCATTTCTACAATAAAAGCAAATAATCATACATTATATGACATGTTATGCAGGTAATCGTTAATCTCCAGTTTGATCGGTCTGGTAACTGGAGAATCTTCCCTTCTTTCAGGTCCAATGATCCATGCTGATGTCGGGGACAAGGTGATTGTGGTTTTTAAGAACATGGCGACCAGACCTTATTCTATCCATGCCCATGGAGTAAAGACAGACACCCCTGATGTGTACCACACCAAACCAGGTACAGACAGGCAGGATTAAAACACCTAAAATCATTGGAAGTTAACATAAAACTCCTGAATGCCTATTTTTCCTGGTTGTTAATGTGGCAAAGAGACTAAATTAATGACCAGTTTGGCTCGTTTTTTCTTTCTCAGTGTTTTCCTTCATTGTTGGAATTTGTCTCATGCATTTGTTAATTCTTTCAGGTTTACAGTAGATTAAAGGGGGAAAAAGTAGTTGAGAAGAATAGCAGGCGGTGCCACCACCATTTTCTACTAATTTGTTGAATGGTGGCTTTACTTGATGCAGGGATAACCGGGTCTATTACAGTGGTGGGCAAATAGCGGCCTGTGGGCCAAATCTGGACCTTCAATAAAAATATTTGGCCCCCTAAGGAAAGCTGAAATTTTCTTTTAATAGTTTACATCAACATTTTTACATGACTCTTCATAAATGTACAGTAGAAAAAACAATGTAAACACAAGAATAATTATCTATATACATATTTTTGTCAGAAACACTCTCATGTATGTTCAGGCTTATGAGTCATTTTTGCCAGATGAGTATTAACATAAGCTGCTGTAACACTGTTTGCCCTCACTTACTAATGGGAATTAGTACTGCTTTAATGTTCTGAGAATATCAAAGGACTCAGGTCTTCAAAACTAAAAGCTAAACTGTGTGTAAGTTGGTCTCAGTCACAGTACCATCTGATTTTCCACTCAGCACTACTGGACTGTGTGTAACTTCAGTTTTCTGAATATAGCAATGTAAGACTCAAAACTTTAATAATCTGAACTGGTGCCTTTCGCAGGTGAGACTCACACCTACTACTGGTACGTCACGAAGTTTACAGGCCCAACCTCAGAGCAGGAGTCATGCTCTGTGTCAGCATACTACTCTACTGTGGATGTTACTAAGGTATGCTGACACTAACACTAACAGACAAACACACACCACACAGCCACACACACACACTGACATGTGGTCTCCCTGCCTGCCAGGATCTGTACAGCGGTCTGATTGGTCCGTTGGTGATCTGTCGCCGGAGCTGGTCCAGGTGAGCATTGATACAGAACTACCTGAGCCAGTTATTACCTCTGTTGTTATGCCGTATACAGTGTGTTTGTGTGATTTCCATATCTGAAAAGGCCGGTAGATGATTTGTAGATGTGTTTTTGTACTTCACCAAACAATAAGTATGACAGAGTGCCAGAGTGCAGTTTTTATATAAACTGTGTTGTTTCCAGGACTTTGGGACTGAAGAAGGAAGTAGAAGAGTTTGCACTGCTTTTCATGGTTTTTGATGAGAATGAGAGTTGGTAAGTAGAGCTGCTGTAACCTTAAAAGTAACCATTAAAGGATAGGTTCACAATTTTTCAAGTCTGTCTTAAAACAATAGTCATGTACCCATATGAACACTGAAAGAGGTTTCTGTAAGATCCCCTTCAAATTCACTTATAGTGTAGCTGATCCACAGTCCTCATTTTGTGCAAAATTATTTAAAATTTTATCGGAAGCTAATAAGAGGCTTCAGCTGTCTGAGTTAGTCAATATCTAAGTCAATAACTTTGGTTATCTTCCAGAGTTACAGTCTTTTTAGTAAAATATTCCCTCATTTTGTTTCCCTGTTGAGCTGTGGTGGAAGGATATTAACAAAAAGAGGGACTTTGGCTCTAAAGAGATAGTAACTTTGAAAAATATTGACTTGATTTGACTAATTTGGACAGCTGAAGCTTCATATTAGCTTCAGATAAACATAACATTTTTGCATGGGATGAGGACTGTGCATTTTGCCCCCCATCACTTGCATTGAAAGTCCATTCTGAAGGGGATCTTTTAATGGTCAGTATGAACAGGAGGAATGATTACAGCGAGCAAAACCTGTTTCAATGATCATTTGGGATCCTGACTGTTGTTTTAAGACTTTTGAAGAAAATTGTGAACCTGTCCTTTAACTTTTTAGACCCTTTAATGGTCAGTTTGCCCAAATGACAAAAAAACAGATTTCCACCTTTACTTCTTAGTATCAATTCAGGCAGATGTTTGATTTTTGGAGGTTTTGAGATTTTTGTGTTTTTATTAATATTCCAGGTATTTGGATCACAACATCAGGACCCACATCAGGAGCCCTCGCCCAAGCTTGAAGGATGATGAAACCTTTATAGAGAGCAACAAGATGCATGGTGAGATAAACATACTATGATGCATCTGCATCATTCTGACGAAAAGATGAAATGTTGGGATTTTGTGTTGCATCACCTACTGTAGACATCAAAAGAAATGTGCTGAAGTCTCTTTCCAATGTGTTAACATGTGTTCTTTGTGTGTGCACGCGCAGCCATTAATGGTTATGTGTATAGTAACCTGATTGGCTTGACCATGGAGGTGGGGGATAAGGTGTACTGGTACCTGATGGGAATGGGCAGTGAGGTGGACATACACAGTGTGCACTGGCATGGCCACAGTGTGGAATATAAGGTATGTAAAAATATACAAACATAAGGTAAACACGCTCACACAATCATACAGTTACAAACACACTCTGGTGCTCACACTAACACCTAAAACTCTCCTTGCTCTGCAGCTGGGTGGAGGTCCTCACAGTACTGATGTGTTTGAACTTTTTCCAGCCACCTTCCAGGTAAAACCTCAACCTTTTGTGACTTACCTTGAACTGCTTTCTACTCTAAATGTTACTTGTTGCAGGTAAACATCAATAAATCATCAATAGTATAACAGGGGATAAATGTAATTATAGAAAAAAGTTGTCATTCATCATCCATTGCACTGTAAAATCTACCTATCAACTAAAAAATGATTTTCTTAAAACAAGCTGGAAAAAGAACTGCGAATAGGACAAGAAACAGGAAATAGAAACAATAAAAACATATAAACAAGAATAGAAACAAGTGAAGAAAAAGTGTTTCCAATGCAGGTGACACTAAATTACATTCATCATTTTTATAAATAACAAGGTACAGCTGGAAAGAGAGAGCAATACCTAGTGTTGTTAAAATTATAGATATGAAACACTTGTGACACTGAGTTAAGGTTGAAATCCCTGCACTGGTCCTCCCTTGCTAATATGCTAAATAGCAAAGAAAAATGTCCAATTTCTCATCAATAAATTACAGAAAAACTAGACTCTCTTCTGGCTTGACAGTGTTGTCAACCTTTAATAAATGTAAAATTCAGGACCAGTTAATCATGTGTTCTCGTCCTCTTCATGTTCAGACAGTAAAGATGCATCCTCAGTATCCTGGTACCTGGCTGCTCCACTGTCACGTCACTGACCACATTAAAGCAGGCATGGAGGCTATGTACACTGTTACTGAAAAACGTAAGGTGCTCAGAAAACAGATTTGACTGGAAGACAAATACTGAGAAACGGACAATAATGCCGGTGATGAACGATAACACGTTTTTTTTTCTCTTCAACAGCAAAGAAGACGGGATTCTTTGGTTGAACTGTTCAGGAAAAATGGCCCAAATTCAGCAATCAGAGACCAATTAAACATTCATTACAGATTAAAACGCTTCACCTCTCTGTGAAATCATCTTAATATGAGCAGAAACAATGAGAGCACAAAATAATAACAGCAAGATTTTATCATTTTATATTAAAATGTGCACTTTTATAATTGACTTCTTTGATATTTTCCAAATGAAAGTGAAGACTGTCAGATGATTGTGATTTTAAAAAAAGACAAATTAAAGCCTCTATGTTGAATTGGACAGTTTCATGTGACTTTTATGTGTAGACCTTAATAGCAGTAATCAGACAGCAGAGGGCACAATAGCCTGATTGTACATTGTTATAGCATTGTGTGTGAAGCTGCTGGATAAATCAAACATAATTTATCACACTTGTTAACATTGTTGCTTTGCAGAAACCACAAACCTCACAGTCACTTAAACTGACCCTCAAAGGCTCTTTGCAGTGTCTGTCTTCGTCCTCCACCCCCACTGATTTTTAGATTTTGTTTTCACCTATGATGCTGTTCTCCATATAAGATGTTTTCTTGCTCGCTTAGCAGCAATTTGTTTCTAATTCAGACCTTTTTTGCGTCAGCGGAGGAGGCCTTGATTGATGAGCGAGTGCTTCCAGACATTTCAGCGTGAGGTCTGGCACCTTAAAAATAGCAACAGTTCACTCGTGTGTAGCATCATTTGTGACTGAAAAGCTTTTGCAAGATGATCAATATGTTACAAGAAAGAAGGCTGGATTATAAACTAGGCGTTAAAAGCCCCTCAGTTCACTTGTCAAATGGTTTGTTGTAATTTGGCTCAAGAATATTTTATATATACCAAAGCACAATATCCACTGGCATGATATGGGCCTTTAGGTGCGTCCTGCTTTATTACCTGATGCTGAAGCCTTATCTTGAAGAGGCAAAATCTAATTTTAAAGGATAAGGCTGGATTTTCTATATTTTTCTTATTGTCAACAAATCTCATGAGCAGAACCAAACCAACAATGAACTCATCCTACTTACAAGTATTGTGCGTATATCCAAAGCCTGATATATCTTCTTCCTCTGTGCCGTAGAGCTCTGCTGTCGTCCAAAAACTATTAAAAACACGTCAGTGAGTCACACTGTTGCACTGGGTGACATATCCTTTAAGGTGATATAATACTTACATGGTGCATATTATATGTGTTTAATCACATTATCACACAGCAAACATGGGACTACAAAATAAGCCAGCATGGGAAAACTGTACTCAGGGTGTTATAAGATTAGCGTAGCTCTCAGTGCCATAGAGTGTGGTTGAGAGGGAGAGAGTGTGACGGTGTGGCTGGCTATCGCAGCAGAGTAAAGTTAGCAGTAGAGCTGTAAAAGTAGCACTGAATATATAGTTTAGCCTGTGGTTTGTCAGTGAATAAATGCTGCAACTTCTCAAGACCTTTCTGGAAGACTCGTGCCTTAAATTATGTTTAAAAAGAGAAGATAAAACAAAAACGTGAGCTCATAGGCAGTGTTTCCTATGATGGCTCTTGAGTTCCACATGTATACAGTATGCGAAAGCCGATGAGAGCCACCAGAAAACTGCAAACATGGCATTTAGCTGATCATACTTTGACACAAGTGAGGCCTCAGTCTGGTCACCATTAGGTGGTAGCAGTGCCACTTAAACACACAGGAATTTAGCAGCCGTAGCAGTCTGTGATCTGCAATGCTCGATCACAACAGTCACAGATCAGCGTGAAGCAGCTCGGATGTCGCTGACACATGCATCTGGTTTCGTAGTTGCTGGACTGTGTTGTGATGTTCTTATGCCCCCACATAGCTGACAGTTCCTCTATTCTTCCAGCTGATGTCACTGCCAACAAGGCAGTTTGTAGCCACAGTTACACTGACTTATAGGGCTTCAAGGTGATGTAAGTATAAGCTTTTGAGCCTCTCAATGTCCCACAGAGAGTCCTAAAAGAACTGATGAGAAATTGAACCTCTTTAATCACTCATAACATTGGTCTGAAGGTTGCCACATATACTCCTGCAAGCTTTGTCTGTGATTCCTGGAGTCTATTGTCACGAGAAAAGTGCTCAACAATGCAGTTTAGTATTCTGTAAATAAAACCATAAATAAGAGATGTGATGAGTCACTTTAGATGTCCCAGAGCCAGATAAAAGCCTTGAATACATTTTAAAAATAAATATGCAGTTTGACAGACTTGTCAGGAGCCACTTCATACTTATTTTGCCCCTTTTTATTGTTCAAAGGAATCTCTGATTGTGAAGATTACTTATCAGCACCTCCACACAACCGACACTTACCTCAAACTCAAAAAGCACACACGCAAACTTTCTCTCTCTCTCTCTCTCTCTCGCACACATACACTGTACTGAGTGCGGTGTCTAAGCAGCCACCTTCTGCAGTCCTCCATTAGCTGGCAAGGAAATGGAATTTAAAAGATTCAGACCATGAAATGTGGCCAGCTCTGATCTAAACCTGTACTGAATCTCAATGATGTGCTAACAGCTCTGTCACATTCAAGAAGTGAAACGTTACCTGAGCCTCTCTACTGCACCAAAATACTGTGTATCTGCTGTTAGTTGTTGGGAACATACCAACCACTGAATAAACTGTATTAATGTGCAGTGTATCACAGTCAGGCGAACGAATCAGCGGCTGATCAGTCTAAAGGCTACGCTATGGATGTAAAATTGACACTTTTGTTAATCTTTGATCACAAGTGATAAAATGTAAAGTTTGGCCAGAGGGGGGTGCCAGAAGACAGACCAAAACAAAATGGCTTATCCTCTGTGCTGTGGCCCCTGTAGGACACCTCAAATTCAGCCTGTTCCAGACTGACTACACACACGATGCAAAGTCATCATTGCTTGCACAAAACCTAAAGAAAATAAGGGGTTGTCCTATCATTTGAGCCTGGAAGTGGATATGTCTTGCCTCCTTCTTCATTAAAATTAATGGGGAGTAAAATCTCCTCTCACCGCACCTTAAAGTAAGGTGGGAATCTGTTTTTGTAATTTGGGTGAACTGACTATTAAAACATCTAAAAAGTTCAAGGATAGGTTCACAGTTTTTACAATAGTCAGGTGTCCATATGAACATTGACAGAGGTTTGGCTTGCTGTTATCATTCCTCCTGTTCATACCGATCATTAAAAGATCCCTTCCTAATGTGCTTTCAATGTAAGAGATGAGGGACAAAATCCACATCCTCATCCTTCTGCGCAAAAATGTGCAAAAAATATCTGAAGCTAATATGAAGCTGCAGAAGTGTAATTTAGTGAAATTAACTGGGACTCTTCCAAAGTTAATGCCATTTTGTTCATTTTCCATGCTGAGCTGTGGTGGGGGTGTACAGTAGTAACACAAAGAGGGAAATTTGAACTAAAAACACTTTTATGTTGGAAGATAATCACCTGTTTTGAGGACCTCAGACTGCGGACATCTCATATTAACTTTAGATAAACTCCACCTCCCCACATCTTGCATTGAAATCACTACAGGAAGAAATATTTTTAGTGTCCAGTATGAACAAAAGGAATAATTGCAGCAAACAAAAACTATCTCAATGTCCATAAGTGCACCTGACTATTGTTTTAAGACAGACTTGAAAAATTCTTTTAATGTGCTCAAACTAATGCTTGCAAAGTTATTAACTCCACCTTTTAATTCAGGTTGAAATGGTCCAAATCTTCACCCTAAACTATCAGAAACTATTGTGTAACTTTTTGGCGGATCAAAAGGTATCAGCTCTAATGAGGACTCATTATGTAGCTGTTATGGTGGATCTACACAAATGTACTTCACATGTACACCTATTTTTGAGTGTGTAATTACATTTCATAGATGTGTCTCTATGGATTTTTATTTTTTATAGTGGGATGATTTCTAATGCAGACTGCCCAGTAGGCCCTGAAACAGCCCTGTCAGTGTGCTGTTGAAACAAAAGCTTGTTCTGAATCTGTCTGGACAGAGGGCCTATTAGGACTGATTGGCTGCGACATCAGCATGTTGGAAGCAGATGGCTGGTGGTGCCTGCAGTCGTATCTCTCTCCCACACCAGGCTCTCTGGGTAGATTCGACATAAGCTTAATTAATGATTTGATAACTGCAGAGGCGTTAAAAAGAGCATAGAGAGAGGCGTGAATTCCAAATGTAAGAGCTAAACTGGCTAGTAATGTGGTGTGAAGGGATTTCTTACCACATGCTTGCCCTTTCTCTCCCTGTCTCTCACACTTACTCAGATCAGCCCAGTGTGAGCTCTACAGCACGCTGCAAGTAAGAAATAAGTTGAAGAAATGAGAACTAAACAAAGCAGATGTTTACTGAAGGCTGTGCTCCCCGTGAGCACCGTAGGGAGCAGCTGGTTTTTCTTAAATCTAGATGGAGTAAACCGTCTGTAAAATATGTAATTCAATCTGGATGAATAAAACGCAGCTAAGAGATCTCAGTAGTGTTGAGTTTGTCAGTCGAAAACATGAACTTTTCAACAGAATCTTTTTAACTTTTAACAGTGTCACAGTGGATTTAGTTGTTTCTTTTTGTGTGTTGGCACAAATTTACAACCAGTATCAGTGTCCTTATAATCTTGTGGTGAAAATACTTTCATAAAAAGCACTTGGTCTGTCATTTTATCATCCAGCGCATGACAACATCCCAAAAGTAAGAAGTGACTAATTAAAGGATAAGGCTGGCGATTTTCTATTTTTTTCTTATTGTCAATAAATCTCACGTGCAGAGCCAAACCAACAATGGACTGATGCTACGTACAAGTATGTATACCTCTTGACTTTGTACTACATTGTCTCAAAGAAGTTTAGTACAAAGTGAAGAGGTTGTGAAATGTAGCACAAGCTAGCAAAGCATCTGTAAACTGAACCACATTGTCGCACATGCTCAGTGCCGTCTGCCGTACACAAAACTACTCTCCAGAGACCGAAAACATGATCGCTGTTATTAGTCTTTAGAGACGTTTGTAAACAAACTAATGTGCCAAAACTTTTAAGATAATTATGAACCAGAGATATAGAAAGTTTTCAAAGTTTTATCCAGATTTTTGTGTTATTAAATTAACATCTGGATGACGTATTGCCTCATACAAACTGTACAAACTGTAGAATCTGCAGAATAAAATTCAAGTTTGCAGTTTCACGGTCAGAGACCAGATCAGCCTAAAGAGAGACACCCATGATGATGATCATGATGATGATGATGATTAGGTTTTAATTCCAAAAGCCTTTCACCTGAGAAAAACAAAAACCCTGCAGCCTTCAGCCACCATAGTAGAAGAAAAGGTTCTTTCTCCTCCAGCCACCCTGGAAGGAAACATATTTGTGGGCTTGCATCATTTGAAAACATAGCAGGTCCATGTCAGGGGACAGCATGTGTGATCTCTGTGGCTCTCTCGCTGAATATATAAACCCAATGAAACACACCACATTAATTCCTTGGTCTCCCATGAGGAGAAACTAACACCAAACAGCTACTTGTCAGCAAAAGAAAATCCCCCCCAGGCCAGGTATGAGTCTGGCTAGTCCACAAATAAAACCACACACTAAAGTCAGCCAAAATCCCTCCACCATTGAAAAGCATCATCATATTAATCCAACAAGTATCTATCTGGAAGCTGGAGAGTTTGGCCTGAATCTGTCCTTCCACTTAGTCACTCCTCTGCCTCTGTGCTTCTCCGGCTGGCAGTTTGTGTGAGCACCATCTGCTGTTAAGCTCTATCGTCTTCTCAGTTTAAAGCTCTGCTCAAACAACAAATACTTCTCTTCCTTTGGCAGAAGGTTTATCATTAAAATAAACGAAAACATACCATATAGAGTAGAGCAGCTGTATGGCCCAAAGTATGTCCACATAATTTTATGTCTGTAGTTTTGGTCTGAGGCAGCTTTTCATATTTTGGGCTAGGCCTTTTACTACCAATTAAGGAAACTATTAAAGGACCTAAAAACATATTTTCCCAATCAATGGGTGGGATCCTACAAGAACACACACTTTTTGCCAAAGCTGGAACTGTTTTAGTTATTTCATATTTACAGTGTCTGTTTTAGTGTTTTTTGTCCTTGTATTCCTCACTGGTTTAAAGTGGGTGGGGCTCAGTTGGGAAAAAAGGCGACAGGCCACGTATTTCTGTGCACCCGTCAGAGGTTAGTAAAATTTGAATCACAATGTAATGATAGTTGTGGGATGAGCCCACTCTGTTCTGATTGGTTCACTTCGGGAAGCCGAGGAAGCAGGACTACAGCTCTGGAGGCTACATAAACAACAATAGTAGTACAGTATAATAGTAGTATAGAGCTTTTACTATGTTTAACATAGACATCCAACATTATAACAGTATATAAATGACACATGATATGTCCCACTTAAGAATTTTAACTTTGATTGTTGCTCATTTAGTCACGAACATTTAATGTCATAGAGAAATACTTAAAAGAATCCTGTGGAGTATTTGACCACTAGTAGTACTAGGGAATAATGTTTTTATTAGCAGGTCCCTGATTTATTTGTATCATGCACACGCACAAGGATGTACGTGCACGCGAGTAAGCATACTGACCTTCAACTACCTTGATTCACATCCTTGTTTATTGTTTTATGAGGAAGGTAATGTATTCAAGTTGAAGGAGGGTAATTATATGCAGATCAGGTAGGTGCAAGACTATTAAAAAGAGGCATCAATGAAAAAAGCAGTGACGAAGAAAGTAGTATAACCTATTCAGACTAGGATCGAAACATTGTCCTATTTGATTAAATCTTGTGGCTTGGGGTAAGTGTGCAGGCATTACTACTTTTTTCATTGTAGGTAAAATTTTCAGCATATTTGAAGGACCTCAAGGACTGGTGAGTAGCGCTCAATGTAAACATAACTTTTGTTTGTTTACAAGAAAACTCCACAGGGCACCTTTAAGATTTGAAACCAAGTTTTCAAGGGCTCCTACAGCATACAGTAATGCAGTTTGGGGAAGGCCAAATCCATTTTCAACATGAAAGTGCCTCATGCACAAAGTGAATTTTGGAAATAAATAATTTTACGAGTTTGGTGTGGAATAACTTGACTGGCCAGCACAGAGCCCGGACCTGAACCCCCAGCCAACACCTTTGGGATGAACTATAATGGTGACTGTGAGCCAGGCCTCATCGCCCGACTTCACTGATGCTCTTGTGTCCACATACTTTTGTCCATTTCAGCTCAGTGTACTGTACTAAGTGTATTATGCATGGGGCGGGTTACCTTGTTCACATAGAGTGCTCTGATAATTAGAAGATGATTACAGATCATATGAGAGTGGAATGTTAATTTCCTAATTTCTCTCTCCAGAAGAAATGTTAGCCAGGCGTTCTGGCTGTTAAGCAGATTGGTTCAGACATACTCAAACCAGCATAATTAAAAGATTTAATTTTAGATAAAGACAAGCAGTACTTGTAGCAACAAACATTTGCACATACACTGGAGGGAGGAGTTGTTGTTTTTTTTTTTTTACAGTATTTGATGCCAGATCATTCATCTCAAAAGTGCACAAATATCGATTAAAGTCTGTCCTAACCCTGTTAGGATTCAGTTCTTGTTACCCAGAGTTATAGTAACAGAATAAAAAGGTAAGGTAAAGTGAATGCCTGGGGACTTTAAAGTCCAGCTGGAATTTTCCAAGCTCTTTTTTTTCTTTTATTAGTGCCAGCTGGTCATCTTATCTGAAATAAGAGTTCAAACTGAGTTTAGCCAGGGACAGGTATGCACTCTGATGTCTCTATTCTCTGTAGTCGACTATCCTGGTGACAAAAAAAAGAAGAAAAACTGAGAAAAACACCTCTTGTGTGTTGTTGTGATTGAATGACCTTGGGTTTGTTTGTTGCTGTCAAACTCTGAAACAATGTGCTAGTGAAGCTGCAGCAGACTTCAAACTCAAAACTCAAAGTTTTTTAGCAACATTCAACAACAGCAGATTAAGACTCTCCAGCGACTTGAACATCCACTGATGTCAGATGTCTTTTGTGTTAAAAGGCTACACGTGCTCCATATGCTCAGCCAATTTTCAACACACAGACTTCATTAGCTGCAGTTAATTCTCACTAATTACATATTTAATAGGCCACTATTATTGTCGGCTCTGCTTGGCATAAGCATCACCTTATATCCAATCGACTCCCCATCAGACTCAGCTAGTTTCTCCGAAAATGGTCACTCTGTCTCGGGTCACTGACAACCTTTCAGCCTACCCTAAAAGTAATTATGAATTCATTGTTGTGAGCAGCCTAAAGTCATAAAGTCATAAATCATTTGTGTCCCCTGCGCTAAGCCTGAACAAACTGAATGGAAACTATTTAGTGCGAAGGATTTCCCTCTTTAAATCCAGTGATTAAGGCACATGGTATTAAAAAGGATTGAATGAACAATGAGCTGAGGAAATGACTATACAGCTAATTTAGCCAGACTGGAGGGCAGGCAGTGTGGGTGGCAGAGTGGCTTCCTGCTTAGAGAGACTGTCTTATTACCAGTAAAATCATATATGCTACATCCACCAACACCTGTGTGTCTTTGAGTAACACACTGACCCTCAACTACCTCATATTAAGTGGCCAAAGACATTATATCAGCCTCAAGTCCCTGCTGGATTATTCCTCAAACTAAAACAGGCTTTTGACCCTGCTGTAAGGCTGATTGCTTTTAGGATTAACTATTAACATGTTAGTTACTGCATTAAAACTACTTTTGGGTTGTGGGTAATGTAAGAGCATGAGGACAGCTTCTTCAGGCGAACTTGTCTACTTTAATGTCAACAGTAGGACAACAGCACACTGACAACAAACATAACACATCACTTCCAACACGTCCTCATACCAAAACGACAAAATAAGTCGATTTCCAATGACTCACAAAATGACCTATATGAGTGTTTTTTAGCTCCCTCTAGAGGACAGATGGGGGGCTAGGTTTAGGCAAAAACCACTTGGTTAGGGTTAGGGAAAGATCATGGTTTGGACACCCGAGCCGTGGTGCTTAAATGTAACCATAAGTTGTTTTTGCTGGCCTGAAATTTTAGACCTATACGTTCATTTTTCTTGAGAGAACGGGCTGATCACTTTGCTGTCTAACAGCGTATCACCTCGCCAAGGTGTACAGTGTTGTATAGTTCCAATCTAAACAAAAAGAGACATTTTAAAACTTATTTAATTATCGTTATTTAAATTATATAAATCATCCTAATAAACATTACTAAAATAAGGTGATCCAAAAAATAAATCCTTAAATAAATCTCATCTTACACTGTTTAGCACAAAACATCACGTTGGAAATCATGGATGTGACCACATTACAATGAAATGTTTAACAGCTCCTCCACCACAGCCACATATTAGTGATTTTAGATGTTTTAGCCAATTTACTACAATTTATACTCCTGTCAATAAATTTCCAATACACCCCACAGTTCAGTTTTGCATTGTTTGGTTTGAAAATCAACTTGCACGTACTTCAAATGCGCTAATGTTATGTTATCACTACAGACAAGTCTGCACTGAATTATCATCCTGTAGTGATGTAAATTTAACCAAAAATGATGTTCGCAGTGATGGATTGCCCATTTCAAGTCTCTGCAGGTTGAATTACAGTCACTTCCTGAAAGGCAGGAAATTACATCAATCTCTGGTAGACAGCAGTAATTTTAAAGGATATTTTTCTACTGTCAACAAATCCCATTAAAAAAACAAAACCAACAATGTGTAAGCCTGTCTATCAATACTTTCACAGCCTCTCTGTGCCATAAATCCATTCATTCCAACTAAAGATGTAAATCTTTAATGGTTCCAAATATATATGTTTCATTTTTTAAAAGGCTCAGTAATTTCCTAAAAGCTGCGCAAATGTTACTCAAACAGGAGTAAATGGTGAATTCTTTGGGACTATTTTCAACTGCAGATTAGCAAATTTGGTGTGCCAGTGAGTACTTTCTGCAGCAGGACGGTGTATGTGGGATTCACTCAAAATAACTTCAGCGCCCATGTTCATGGCAGTGAAGGAGCATGCCAGCCAGTGCAATGGTGTGACTCACTGATGTATTTTTGGATGACAAAGCAGCTCTGTGGCACAGAGGAATAAGCTACTGTATATGAGGCTTTGGCTACAGGCAATACTTGTTATTAGGATCATTTCATCTATGTTTTTGGTCTTTTCGTTGGATTTATTGACAATTACAAAATATAGAATAATGGGCTAAATGATGCAAAAACATCAGTACAGCCAGAGAATGGGCTTTCAGTCCAGCAAGACCAGCCAAGCTGAGATATATTATTCTCTCTCTCCTGAATGGTTGTTTTCATATATTATGTTGTATTTTATTCATTTATTTCTCTGACTCAGAACATCTAAACATTTTCGCAGCCAAATTGCTGGTGAGATACAAAGAAATATTACAGAGCTTTTGGCAAAATTCCCTGGTTGCTTTCACTCAGCTGAGGCTTTCTGGTTGAGCACCTCCTAATAGAAGCCAGTGGAGACTGGTGTCTTCCAGAGGTTTATCAGAGGCAAACAGTCACCAAGTCATCAGAGTACAATGGAAGTGTGTGAAAAGAAATTTCATTGACCTACAACCTTAACCTTACCCCATGAAGACAAATAATTTTACTTTCTGCTGAAACTCTCCACATCTATCTATTTTCAGGTTCAGAGTTAAAACTGTATTCACTGATATATTAAACAGATGACAAACTGTTACTATTATTACCTGTATTCCTCAACCTTCCTGAAATGATTCAACTTTCTTGACGATTTGTGGTTAAGAAGCCATTCTAAGTGAAAACACTCCCGCCTTAGAAATCACGACTCTTCCCTGTTGTCCTTGGTTCATCCCTCAAGGCCTTTTTCAGTAACAAGCTCTCATCTTTTCTACTAACACTGTCCTTGACTGAAGAAAATCTATTTTAGAAGATTGTGGGGAATAATAGAGAAGTTAACTTGAACTACAAATATCTGTTATCTGCTGTCCTCTATTTTTATCTGGCTAAGCAAAAATATGTACAAAGTGCTGTGATGCAATTATTGACTGATATTAAACTATTGTTGAGCAGTCACATATTACATCCTATCAAGCAGCTCACTGCACAATGAGCAGCTTGATGTGGTCAGTATTGTTTGGCCGTGTTTTGTTGCTTCATCTGCATATGCTTGCAAATGCCGAAATGGTGTTTGTTATTTTAGTATTGATGTTTTGTTGTTCCCTGTTGCTCTGCATGGCTTGTGTTCTGTCTTGAGAACTATTGTTTTGTTGCTGTTACTGTATTTATGGCGTCTTGCATTAGAGTGTACACTGGAGAAAAAACATTCACCATCACACTATATAATGGTCCAACGTTACCTAAAACAGGAGAACATAACAACCGGCATGATTTCAATTAATGTTATTGAATATGAAGAATGCAACATTTTCGATTGGAGAGTTTTATTATAACCGTGAAAACCATCTATCAACACTGCTCACATTGCTATATGATAAAAACAACATGCACTTGTTTTCTATCAAACTGCACAATCATTACAGTCCTGTAGGTCCTGGAGTCACCTGCGTAACATTTTTCTGCTGCCATCCTGCCTGCAGACATGCTACTGATACTTCCTGTTCTAACTCACTGTCCCTTTGATCATATAGGAATACCAGATCCACCAAATCAGTGAAAAAGAGGCTCGGGTACTTTTTTTAGTCCTATGACGGCCACCTTCCCGCCCTTTTTACTGCTTTCAAATGTTAAAATGGGTCAAATTTAACCCAAACAGTATGTAAGGATTAAATAATGTTAATGCCACACACACACACACACACACACACACACACACACACACACACACACACACACACACTTTTTTGTCTTCCTTTTGTCTTTTTTTGTAAAGTGCTTTGTGGCGTCTGCTCTAAAAACGTGCTACACAACCAAATCATAGTTCATGTGAGGGAATTGTGGTTACATGTTTGTCTTGTGTGGTTCTAATGTTCAGCCAGTGTTTCAGCCGTGTATTGATCCATATAAATGGGGAAAATGTCAGTGGTTTCATTGTCGATCAGCAAAATAGCCTATCTGCATCGTTCAGTAACACACCCACATCTGCTGTCACTCAGCGAGCCAGAATATCAGAGAAAACCGGCACCTTTGCCCCCCAATGCAGAGAGAATTAAAATGAGGTGATCAAACATTTAGAGACCAGACACGTTTTGTTCATTGTAATGTGGAGCTGGGTTTTACTATTCACTCCATGTTCACCTCAACCTGGCTCAATCCCTGAGGCTGAATCACCTTTTCTGTTTCAAAACATACCAACGCAGGAGAAGTCGTGATTATATTGTAATCTGATCACGTTCTCCAATTTGTACTACCTGAAGCATTTTAAGCATCAAAGATCACTGTCAAATTAATAGAGATATCTGTGATTACCATAAACAAATGAGAGCAAGATAGTAACCTCTGTCTCACACTAGTCGTAGCTGCTGTCAGTGTTTCTCAAAAATTAAACATTTCACATAAACCGTGTTGCTTGATGTCACAGCCATGAAAATTAGTTTTCTTGTGTTGAAAAAAATCAGAAACCAAAAGAGAGAAATTTCTATTTAAAATTCTTTGATTTCATGATTGTGCCTCCAAGTTTTATTTTGATTAAATACTGTTCTGCTATCTGCTTATATCGTCCTTATTTAGATACAGAAAATCAAATCTTGCGTAAAGCAATAACGTGGTGTTTGATCAGTCACACTGAGCCTGATAGCATCCTGCTACACAATTGAAGAGCCACAGACTCTGAACAACAACCCACATTAGCTAGATAGCTAATTATCAGCTCAGCTGCAGCACATTAAACAGCATGTTAACATACCTGAAAATATCACTTGGGACCTGTTAGATGCAAAAATCCCTGTTAGTGACACACTGTTCATGACTTGTAGCTACAGCAGTTTGTTTACTTTGTATCTCGTTCTGTAGCTGTCAATCAAATAAGCCTCCAGCGCCGCCCCAGCTGCCAGACAAAAAAGAGCATTTCTTGATATTTTTCCAAAGACCTTTTTTCTTCATTCTGATCATACAAAACTATTACAATAACAATACATTTAACACAGCAAGGACAGATGATTAAATGTGATTTTAGCTGGACGTATGATGACTGTATGATTATTTATGACATTCACTGATGTATTATTAAGGTCCCTGCACACCAAACATTTTCAATTACTCTAAATGCTAATTAGACCTTTAGTCATTTTAAAGCTGGTTGGAGCTTTGGTTTAAATTCTGTGAATGATAACTGGGTACATTTATGGCAATTTACTAGCGTGGTGTGACAAAAAGCAGGCGGGACAGGAAGTAGCATTGGTGGGGTTGTAAACATAAACTGGCATGGCTATTGGGCTTATAGCAGCAGTCCATAAAGTTGTACATTATACAGTTTCTTATCAAACACTTGAATGAATCTCTATTGCTGTCTTTGCACTCACTGCAGCCAAAACACTACCCCCCCCCCCCCTTTCTCTTGTATTGTTTTGCCATGCAGTTATAAAACAAGAATATAAACAATCAATATTTGCTGAATGAGAGGTCAGTCACACCCCCTCTCTCTAACTGGATGGATATTGGAGAGCCTCGTGTGTCAAAGTTGATTGAACTCGAAGCAAAAGAGACAAGATCTTTTTTTTGAAACTTTTTGCCTTTGCAGACGTTGCAGTTATGTGGTATGTGCTGTATCTTAAGAGGCATCTCACCTCTTGGCACTCCACAAGGTGAGATCAATTCAAGACGTGAAGTGAATACATCATGCCCCGGGGCCCGTTTCTCCTCATTTGCAACAGGCAAACTGCGACTTGCAATATGAAATAATTTCCTTTGGTTTTAAGTTTGACACGTTAAGTTAATCAAAGGAAACATCACACTTACGACCTATACAAGAGCGTGCAAGACGACATCAGGACTCCAAAATTAATCTGCAATTTGTGAGTGACATTTGTGAAACAGGGCACTGGCACCATTTGCAATCTATGTGTATGCAGTGCTTGCAAATCGCTTTTGTGAAACGGGCCCTTGTTCCTTACAGAGATGAATGTTGAGTGAAATCCGGTGTGACTGCATCTTCAGAAGAAGTCTTATCATGTAACATGAGTGAAAACACCTGTGTGGGTGGACTGTGGGAATATAGGGGCTTTAAAAGTTTTTTTTTTCCTTGAAGGGATTCATATTTTTGTGCTTGTGTTAAATATAAATGTGCTGTGTTTCTCTGAACATTTCCAAACCCAAAATACAATGAACTGTTTTAGCAGCTTTAAGTTGTTTTTTGCATCCAAGTTAGTTAAATTAGAGAAACAGATAGCAAATGATTTGTTCTATTTAGGGAAAAAGTTGCAGAGTTTAAAGTGTCTCCACTAGATCCATCTTGATTATATTGAGCGGACAGTTTGCTGGAGTGGTGGCTACATTCAGACATCTGGGATTTTCTGTAACGACTTGGAAGTAACAATATTATACCTTACATCTTGCTACATTGGGAGCGGGTCCTCTTCAAGGGAGTCCGCCATGTTGTACCGCCATGTTTCTACAGTAGCCCAGAACGGACAAACCAATCACTGGCTCTAGAGAGGGCCTTTTGTGTTTTTTGTGAGTTTCACAGCCACTGTAGGTTCTCCTACAAGTTTGGAAGGGGAGGGTGAGGGGTATTCAGTTAGTTGTGATTGTGTCCTCCTTGTTATTGTTTCAGGCTGTTTTAAATTACTCCTCATCATCTTTATCAGGCAGAGAGAGGTAGCTCAGCACTCGAGGCTGCAGTCACTCCAAACTACAGTATCTTAATAAAGATCTCTGTCAGTGGTTAAAAAAAACTATTGAATCTCATTTCTATGATGCCTCCTGAAAACAAAACTCTACCAGACCAACAACAAAAAGCTTTAATTACAATAAAACATAAGAGAACTCAGTATTTCAGCAGACTGGCTGAACCTGTGAGTGATGAAGCCAACTTACTTGGCCTGTTGGTGGATAAATATATATAATTATTTACTGGTTTCCATTATTGTGTTATTAAAATGTGTTTAAGTTTAGCCCAGAGGTTCACAAGCCATTTTAGGGGAGGAAGGGAAAATGTAGATTGGAGGTAAACTTGAATAAATCTGGTCAATTTAGGAATAATAAGCAAGAGTAAACTGACGGTGCAAGGTTAGCAGGATTTATCCGGACAGCCGGACAACATATAAATTACAAGATGGACCTACAGATATATTTTAGATTTAGGAGTTAAATCTAAAATATGATGATGCCATCTTCTCCTCACTGTGTAGCAGGAGAGCCTCGTGTGTTTTGTGTGTTTTGTGTGTTTTGTGTGGCAGTTTCGTAAAGATAAATACACGTTTTCCTCAAGAGAAACTGAAGAGAAACACGCATGAAAAGAAACTACAGTTCATATTCTTGATGATGTGATTTGAATAAAATTCTACTTCAGATATTGATACCAGTTAATGAAAATTCAATCAATCAATTTACATGTTTGGAAGAGGAAGGGGGCTTAATTTATTCAGTTTCTATAGAGGAGCTGGCAGAAAAGGTTCAGGAACCACTGATATTAATCCATCTAGTAATGATTTTCTTAAAATATGCCTTCAAGGAGGTGAATAGTCAGAGCATTATGTAACATGTGTTACTGTTTCCTGCAGTAAACTGACTTTATAAATATAATGAAAACAACAAATCCCATATCTGTAACTGGGGTAACAGATTATAGAAACTCTCTCCTGGATTTCTTGGACATTAATACATGTAACCAGGTTTTTTAATTGGCTTTTTTATATGAGTGCATGAACTTTACTGCATAAAGACTTCAGACAGGGAAAGAATTGCCCTGGTTCCAAAATAAGGTTGTGGGAAGAAGAAAATGTTGGTTTAACAACAACCAGGTTACTACAGTGCATGTAGACTCTTTGGTCAATTTCCTGTGTAACCTGATTTCTTCCAGTAACCTGACTTTTGGTGTCTCAACCCATAACAACTAACTTTATTTTAATTAGCCCTCAATGTGAATTCTTGATGCTAATCCAGACTCAACTTGTTATCTAGCCAAGTTGAAGACATCTCTTAAATTGTTCTCTTTAAAAATGATGTTTTGGGAGTCATGAGCCAGATCCAACTTAGGCAAAAAAAAAAAAAAAATCTTGTTCTTTATAACAACAACTCAAGCTCTCTCTAACATTGACGCTGTGCATCTAAGAGCAGCCCTGCTGACTTTCGGCTGTGATGGAAGAAAGTAACCCATGGATGACATGAACTAAAGGCCTGTCTGTTCTGTGCTTGTCTCCTCAATGTACAGTAATGAACCCTCTGCTGGACCTAAGTGCATGTCAACACATTCAACCCATCTGGCTATTGGCATTCCCACTGGGCTAAGAGCAGCGAGGTGTGCTGGTGAGCGCCACATAAATCACTGTAGAGGATGTAATCATCATGCAAAGCTGATCGCAAGAGTCAGAGGGGAGGCCTTGCTTGACTGTGGATATAGTATTTGAGTGTGTCGGGTTTTCCTGGGGTGGGCTACAGACCACACACACACACACACACACACACACACACACACACACACACACACACACACACACACACACACACACACACACACACACACACACACACACACACACACACACACACACACACACACACACACACATACGCATTCATCTGACTGCTCCTCTATTATTGATGCTCTTCATATCCCTCCATCCATCGTTGGCCCGCACTGTATATTTTAAAGCTGTTTAATGAAACGTAAACAGATGTGGTGGAATTGCAATAACATGCATCTCTGACTTTGTCTCTGACTTGAGTCCTGATGGTTTGAGGGCTGAACTGCTGCAGCTGAAAAGGTGGTAATAATATAACACAATATCTGTCAGAGATCTACAAAAGCCTCTTTAGGGCTAAAGATATTAAGATGTGAATCATTCATTTTCCCCCAATATAAAAACCTAATTGAGACTCCTTTAGGATTTCCATTATTCATGTTTCTGCTGGCTGTGGTCAGATTATATAAGCTGGGAATCCAAAGATCAGTGTAATTACAGTATGAGGAATGGCCAACAGATGCATCAGACAGAAGTGATTTTCTCCCAAGGTCCTGCGTATTATTTTGCTCTTTCATTCTTCAGCTTCCATACTCCATACTAGGTACCTCGTAGATCACACAGCTACAGCATTACTGGGCTATTACAGAGCCTTATTTTCAATAGGTTTCATTTTCAGAATAACAATGGACTCATGGCTAGAGTCCAGTTTCCAATGCGCCGATATAGTGGAGGTAAGAAAAAAAAGTGTGCTTATTATCTCCCAGCTCTGAGATAAGGAGGGAAGAAGATCTTAAGTGGACAACTAGTGATCCTGACTGTGACACCTCTGCACAGGACAGAAAGAAGAAGAGACATGAAGCCATGCAGACAGTGTGGCAGCATATTACAGCTCCAAAAACGTATTTTTCTGATCCACCGCCCCGAGTTAAGGTATAGTTTAATTTAGGTAACTTAAACTACCTATTTAGAGTAGGAAAAGATTGTTATGGTGGAAAAGTAACTTTTAAAAAACGGGGGGAAATGCACAGCTAGGGTGTTTTGAAACATGCCTTGTTTAGTCCAGTTGAATCAGACTCTAATTTGTTTGCCTCCTTGGTACGATTTGTTTGGGCTGATCTGAACACAGCAATCGAACCAAATACTAGATGTACTCTGCAAGTTTGAACTAAATGGCTCCTGTAGCCAGGTGTGCTTTGCATACTGGGAAGTGGATGAGCGAAATCAACAGTGACTCAAGATCCGACCTGGACTAGCGCTACAAAGTATGTTGCATTCTTGATATTTGGGCATGTAAGACCTTCTTCCTGTGTTTATGTTCTTGCTCCCGCCCCAAACACAACCAACCAATGAGAGAAGTGAACACGCTCGTGTGGCTTTAAGTGATGCATTTTGGTTCAGTCTACCGGTACAAGGTTACCGACTCATCCACTGATTCAGACCAGAGCAAACAAACTTTAAGTTTGAAAACACCTCAATTCTAGTGAGGAACGATGGAAAAGCCGGACACTCTTAACTCCGATGCAGCCTTCTTGAGATAACTTTTGTTGTGATTTGGCGCTATATAAATAAAACTGAATTGAACTGAATTCTTCAGGTTCTTCAGTTTGCCAAAAGTTTGCTGCACCTGTAACCACACCCAACAGTGATGTTCAGCAAAAACCAGATTTTCAGCAACTGTTATAAGTTGCTCTTTAAAGTTAAATAAAGGTCACTTTCAGAATCAGAATCAGTTTATTATCCAAGTATGCAAACATACAAAGAATTTGTTTTGGCATTTGCTCCTACAAATGCAAAATAGAAGAATAAAAATATAACAAGAGAAAGGTAATAATATTAATGAAATAATAAAATAAACAAAGTAGTATTAAAATAAATGAAAAATTTAAAGTTTAGGTTCACGATTCACATGCAAGAAAATTTGCTTTTCAGGAAAATGTAAATATAGAGACAGTCTTATCATTTCTCTCAGTCCAGGCCTCTTAAGCTTTTGTTTTATGTTAAAAAGATACTTCAGCAAAACAATAAAATGTATGTGTCTGTTTGTATTTTTTAGCATATATCAGTACTGTTTTATCTTCCCGTAAACAGACGGTTCATTCATCATAATATGTTACCTTCTGGACAAAGGCAAAGATTGAAGGAAATAGTGTCAACGTCATCCAAAACACTGTCCTGGGTTTCACTGTCTCTTTGATGAATGAGCCTATTTGATGGTCTGCTTGTGTATGTGTTTTCTAACTCTTTGTCTGCTGTCTGTCTGTATGTTCACATGGTTGTCTCTGTTTTTTTACTGGCCTTTCTTCCTGTCAGTCTGCAGACCTGCCAACCCTGGATGAATTTCTTGAGTACCACTATGGCGACCTAGATGTGTCAGATGCAGATCACTGTGACGGAAGCACTTATATGAAAATTATTGATACAAATAACAGATTGTTTACAAAAATATCTGCAGATGCCAGATACTGTTAGTTGGTCATTTATGCCTGTTTGTCCATTTGTCTTTTACCTGCCTAAACACAGCTTACCAAGGAACACAATTTCACTTAGGTTACACACTAACCTGCCACTACTGCTGCATTTATATGGTTTCTATTGTTTACACCTCCACAATAATCGAACTTTAAGCCAATGTGACTTTTGAAAATATGATTTTCAGCTAGATGATGAAAATGTAGCTGTAAAACCCAAACCAGCCTAAACAGACTATTTTGTGCTATGGTGAACTAAATATTTTAGAGCTGCTTAATACAACTGTTCTCATTAAAGACACACCTAGCAGGCCACAGGCCCTTTTACACACACACACACACACACACACACACACACACACACACACACACACACACCCACACACACACACTTAAAATTATTTCTGCGGCACATGCACTTGCTTTTTTTCATTGTGCCATCATCTGCTCCTCTCATTACAGTTACAGGTTTGGCTGTAATAATAATTATGAATACACACTATACAAAGCCACATTTAACAATCTGCGACACATGGACAATATAACTTGACGTTACTTTGCCAACTTAAATGTCTGGTAAACAAGCAAACAGCAAAGTAGCTTGCAAATTACGTAATATTAAGCTAACGTTATTAACGTTAAATATTTCCCCAAGGTTGGCAGGTCTGCGTTAACTTAACTTAACTTAATTCACAGTTTCAACTCTTCACATCCACTCGAGTCTGTTTACCTTTGCAAAGGAGTTTAAAGAACCGTCCTCACTTGAGGAACCAGCCAGCCGGAGTGAGGAGGGGGAACAGGAGGGATAAAATCAATGTTGTGTTGCTGTCAATTAGCAGTCTCTTGAAATGACATTACTCATTTGTCAATCATGATCATCCCTATTTGGGTGAAGGCAGGAGGGAATGAATCCAGTGCTATAATTGGTGGAACTCTTATTCTTCTTTTGCTTTTCGGCAGGCTAGACGCTGCTGCCTCTTGCTGTTAGACTCGAGTACTGCACGTGCACAACTGAACTCACAGGCGTCACCAGCTTTTTGCGTAGTTTAGAGTGAGAAATCGTACCAGCGTACTTTGATACCAAAATGCATACCTGCTACGCAAAATGCGTGCATGTTGGCAGGTCTGCAGTCTGCCTTACTTCCATCTGGTTTCCAGTCTGTCTTGTCTGTTTAACATCAGTAGGAAACTCCTGTTGATGTTTTGCCAGTTGGTTGTCGCTGGCGTTCTCTTCTCTGCTGTGGTGCGCTGGGGAGGCAGCATTAAGAAGAGAGACACTATGCGGCTGAACAGGCTGGTGAGGAGAGCTGGCTCTGTGGTTGGCACGGAGCTGGATTCCCTTATGTCAGTGGCAGAGAGAAGGACCCTAAATATAGACAATGCCCACCACCCTCTGCACATCACATTAACTTGGCAGAGGAGTATGTTAAGTGGCAGACTGCTGTCTCAGTCCTGCTCAACAGACAGACTGAGGAAGCCTTTTGTCCACCAGGCCATACGGCTTTTATACTCATCCCAGCGATGACGGGGGAAAATTAACTATTAGGCGTGATGCTGCCTCTACATTGCCACCAATGCTCACCTGCATTCTGTCATTATGCTGCTGGACTGTCAGTTAATGGCTATGTGAGCCTTACGCACAGCTTTTATTTGGATTTGTTTATATATTTATCTCCAATTTGTATTTGATATTATTATTAGTAGTAGTTCTAGTGGCTAGACTATCACATCACTGCTGTGTTTTTATTATTTTATTCTTGTGTGTATTGGCATTTTGTATGTGTTGTACAAGCTACTGGATGCCTAAATTTCCCTCAGGATCAATACATCTCTCTCTCTCTCTCTCTTTCTATCTATCTATCTATCTATGCTGCCTGTGCATCAGTCTGTCTTGGTTTCCCAAAAGAATTAGATCCCATGTCGAAGGAAATCATTTTGACGGGCAGACGGCTCTGAAATCTTGTGTTTCCTCTTCCTCTGCTCCTCTATGCCGCTGACCTTTCACATCTACAGTATCAGCATTTTTTCTGTCAGGACAGCATTTTTCACCCTGCATCCTGTTTGGTTTTGTGTCAGAAAGAAGAGACAAAGAGCGAAAGAGACAAAGGCTGCACAGGCACTGGAGACAAAAGCGCTTTCTCTGCTTTAGCACCTAAACAGGATTCATGATTGCTGCTGGTTGATTAAAGAGAAGCAGACCTGAGAGAGATGAGCTTCAAAATCGAGGACACAGGATAAAGTTGCCCTCAGGGGGGGGGTTTCAGCATAATGCCTGTGCTTTGTCCTGCTAATCTGTGTCTGAGAAAAGACAGCTCCAACAGAATGTCAAACTAAACTAGCCAGGATGTCATATAACTAGCATCACTGTTTGCTGCTGAGACCACATAGCTATTCTTTTTTTTGCATGGATTAATTTAATCTGAGTGTTTTATTTCATTCATGTCCTGCACCCTGAGCGCTCTAAAATAAGGTGTCGCACCTGTTGTACGATTAAATGGGCCAACCGGTAGATAAACCCCTCAGATCAAACCTCCAAACCACTTTTCCAGTTGGAAATTTTCTAAACACAAGCAGAGTGACACAACCTTATAAACATGGTTGCTGGCAGAGACTTGAAATAGATTTTATGTGCAAACTTCCAAATGCAGGTGTCACAAATCCTTCACACAAGAGTTGTCAAGTTGTCTGACTTGGAAGTCGAGAAAACAGAAAATAGTCTCAGTTAGAGATCAACACACTAGACATCCAATATATCCAATGTCCAATGTTTGCCACATAAATATAATAACTTTCTCTTGTACAAATTGTTTAATTTTCAGAAATATGTCGACATCAGTGACCCACTGACAAATTCGTGATTTTGTAAGTTCAGAGCTCTGACGTGTGACGTGCAGTATGCTGATGTTTTTAAAAAATACATTTGACAGGAGATCAATGGAGCTGCAACAATTTGCCCTTAAGAAACATATTAATTAACTTTATTAAAGTCTTGGTAAAGTCAAAAAGTCATATTGACACCAGTAAAGCCCCAGAATAAAAATATAGACCTGGAAGTCGGCATAATATGTCACCATTAAGGCAACCAAATCTACCTTGTTAGGGCAAAGGAAAGATAATTGCCACAAAAGTCCTTGTCAGGAAAATGTAAACATTAGTTAAGTCAGAGACATTTACATTAAAGAATTGACCATTAATAGCAAATAGTTACACAGTTAGATTTGGCAGAGAAGGCTCTGCCCTTCGCTCTAACATTATAAACATAATATTTCTTAGTTAAATCAACAAAATTAAATACCACATAAGGAAGAGGTTAAGGTGGAGGGAGCTACGCCAGGAAACACTGGCATAAGAGCAACAGCAGAGTAATCAATGATAGTGTCCACGCTGTACACCTGAATGAATATGATTGGATGTGGCCACACACATGCGTATGAGCCAATGGATCTGCCTGAACTAACGCTATGCTCCATTTGTTTTAAATATTTGAATAAACGTCCAGTGCTGTCGTTTCACTGGTGAGGACAGCTAAGAACTAGCTACTTCCTGTCTGTGTCATCATGGTGCTGTCATCATCTTGCTTTTGTGAGATTCACCCAGTCATGCTGTGTGATGCTGTGTGAACTTGAGAAACTTTGAAGTTTGAAAATCCATTTTTAAAGCAGCAAATATTTAATCACAACTCTGCAGAGGGAGCATAATGTACTGTATGTTGTATCTGTATTCAGTCATATACTTCTTCATTTCTCCAATGGTCAAGAAGATAGTCAGCGGTGGTCTCAGAAGGATTAATTATAAACCCCGTAACAAAACAATCTAATGAAAACCTGTCAATCTGTCTGCTCGTCTTTCTGACTCGTTGCCCATCTCTCCTCCTAATTAGAACAACACAAAAGAGCAGAAATGACTGTCATGCTAAATCTTTTAGTCATGTTCACATTGAAAGGCATTTTCTGTATCGTTGACCACAGTCAGATGTATTGATGCTTGAGAACGTAGGCTGCTGTAAGGGCTGGAGCTCAGGGAGAAGCCAGAGAGAGAGAGAGCTCACCGAATTATCATTCTGTAGTGTTTAATGATATTCTGTATGTTGAGAAAACACACAATCCGCCATCCTGCCACTGTCCTCTGCAGCGTCGAGCGGTCTCACAGCTACCACTTCATAACTCTTTCTCATTGAAATTCATTGGAAACGTTTGAGGTGGTAAACTTTTGGTCGATGGTTTCACAGCAACAAGCTTATGAATTCAACATCGGTTTTATAGAACGACGCAAACACTGTTATTTCATC
The DNA here is from genome assembly GCA_038419695.1 of Scomberomorus guttatus. Taxonomy (NCBI): domain Eukaryota; kingdom Metazoa; phylum Chordata; class Actinopteri; order Scombriformes; family Scombridae; genus Scomberomorus; species Scomberomorus guttatus. Next base: position 26,746,481 of record CM076454.1, on the reverse strand, counting down.
TCTGTGATATGCTGGAAAATCTTTGGTGGGCTGTTTGGAGGAATCAGACGTCAAGTTAGCAAGAGGAATATTGATGTCTCAAAACAGCGTCTTGGTACATCTCCATTTACTTTAAACTCTGCTGCATGTGTCGACTGATGATCTTCTCTGTCAGGCCAGCAGCACTCTTCCTTAAATTCCTCTCCTGAAATTAAACTTTCATGCTGTAAAGCACCTCCAGGCATCCTAATTGCTCAGAGTGCCTGCATTGCTGTGCTTTTCCTGGCGTCTGGCTAAAATATGATGAAATAGATGACAAATGTGCTTACAAGGAAGTAAAAAAAAAAAAAAGCTGGTTCTGGAAAAAGCAACATAAATTATGTTGAATAGGAGAAGAGAATATGAGAGGTTTGACTGCCAGGCAAGCTTTTGCAATTGTCTTAGTTTATTAATATAACCTCTCACTTTCCTTTGTATATCATAGCCCTGATGCATAAGGTTCCTGTTGGAGGCAGTTCAGTACCAATGGCCATGGTATACTGTACTGGACTACTTGAAAATCATTATATTCAACTTTCCTCATGTTATCCAGGTTTGGTCCAGTCTTCATTGATGTTATTTAGTATAACGACCATTTACCATTACAAGAATGTCACATAATGTTGTATTTAATATTTGAAAATATAGCTTAAAATGACATTTTAAGTACAGTATTTTATCCAGGTTACTATAGTTAACTCATTCTTTCGCAGTTCTATCTCACGCAGGCTCTGCCCTCTACTGGACTCTATGAGTAATACTCTCCTCCAATCACACGCACACACAATCGCCCACTGAAATTTGCATTTACAGTAGGGTCCAAAAGTCTGAGACCTGCAACCAAGAACCTACGGTGGCTGAGACACTCACGAAAAACGTGAAGGGCCCTCTCTAGAGCCAGTGTTTGGTTTCTGGGCTACTGTAGAAACATGGCGGTGCAACATGGTTGACTCTGTGGAAGAGGACCTGCTCCCTATGTAGTTATAAAGGGCTCATTCTAAGGTAATGAAAACACCACGATTCTTATTTTCAGGTGATTATACACTAATTAAAATATACTTATGAATATTATATTCCATTTCTGCCAATAGATCCCCCTAAATCCTACACACTGGTGTTTTAAGAAAGTGCTGTTGTTGCCTAAACATAACCACACGCAGGACTCAGGATGCAAACCCCGGTCCTGCATCCTGTACACCTCCCACCTCCCTGTGACTATCTGCGATATACACTGTACATGTAGCGCTTAATTAATTATACAAAACTTTGTCTGAACATAATTCAGCCAGCGATTATGTTTGCCAACGCAACATAATTGGGAAAACAATTTAGTCATGTATAAACGTAATTTCCATGAGACAAGGTGGGCAGAACTGGATTAGGAATATACAATCTGTTTTTAACCTACCAAATGGCCAGATTTATGATATTTATGATATTTATATTTATGATATTCTCCCTGTACATGGACTGTGATCAAAGAAAATAATACTTGCTGCCATGTGAGTCTGAGATTTATTGTAACTTTGGAGTGATGCTCACTGTGGGTACAAGCTTTTTTTGTGAAAACCTTTGAAAATGTGGTTGTCAAACAAGCGTTAACACATAACTTTAAGTTGTGCTGAGGGTACTGATATGTGAGCTGAGAGTTGTATTTACTGTCTCTAGAGACTTGAGCTGTTTCCCAGTCTGTTTTGAATCACTCCATGTGTCTGGTTGCATTAGATACTGCATGTATTAGACGAGAGATGATGATATGTGTGTGTTTATACAGAATACACTGGCTGGGAAGTGAATTGCAGTACATTAGTTGCAGTACATAGTCATTTTTAATTACTAAAATATAGGCAGACATTAGTAGATAAATTGTATAAGTAAAAATATGCAATGTGTTAAACAACTGTGGGACTCTGTCAGCCAGATCCATGTACTGTTGTGGCTTCAAACTCAAGCTGTCATTGACAGATACGATTGGATCATGGGCTTGTGATCGGCTAACGAGGTCATCTCTCCCTCCCTCCCATAGGACCAAAAAAAAAAACAAAGAACAAAACAGGGTTTGTCAACAGAAACCAGCAACTGAATGAAGACAGATGTGTCCCTGTAGAGGAGTCTTAATGACCTCTAGTTTCTCCAGGGGATGTTGTATTATCAGATCTTCAGACCTCCTCCTGTACGTCAGAGTAAAGTATATCAGAGCTGACCCTTAACCAGTCTGTTAAGTGTTTTTTTCCTGTCCATGATGCCTTGTTCCCTCCCTGAGCTCTGTGTTGCTGCAGTGACCAGGAGAGAGCTTGACCTTTTTTTGAGGACTGGGGAAAATTGGGCTGTCGTGGAGTATGAGCTGACCTTTTATCCTGAGCTCTACTGTTTGGATCTTATGCTGCTGAGTTGCCTTTTAAACATTTTGGTGACTCATTCAGCAACAATTGAGAACTGTGCTGCCTGTTGTTGAGTGTGTGTGTGTGTGTGTAATGGGGGGTAGTAAGAGGACTCTCAGATGGACCCGGCCAACCTCTAATTTCTCCCTTGGAGGGACAAAACCAAACCCCTTTGTCTGTGTGTGTGCATGTGTGTCTATGTGTGTGTGTGTTCGATTAAATGAGAGTCTGGGGAGTCAGAAGCTGGATGTTCTTATTTTCCCTGAACACTAGAAGATTTTCTGACTTTCCAAAAAGACTTTGTGTCCCCCTGTAAAGGTAGCAGACATGGTTCTCTTTCAGATAGTTGACAGGCACAAAGATGAAAAAAGGTTTTAGATACTATGGAGCCAAGCAGGTATCGCATACTGGGTCACATTAATATCTCCCAGTGTCTCAAACCAAGGAGAAGATAAAAGCTAATCAGGTAGTGCCATTATGCCGCTGTCATTTCAAATAGCTATAATGAGATCTTTTATTGTAATTACGAGATACTAAATGCATCTTCAAACCTATAGTTCGTTTGCTCTGGTCCGAATCAGTGATTGAGTTGATAAACTTGTTGTGTTTTCCTCTTGGTTTGGTTTCTTTTCACACAGAGAAAAATCCAAGCGAACCAACATGCATCTTTACAAGCCAGGTGAAAACATTCACTCTGCTCATTGGTCAAATAGAACATAAACACGGGAAGAAGGTCCTGAATTGGTCCTTTTGGCCAAATACAACATTGTTTGTTGTACTAGTCCACGTGTGACCTCGATTCATTCTCCGGCTGGTTGCCAGCAGCTGTTGACTTTGCTCCTGATCCCAGTATGCAAAGCACACCTGGCTACAGGAGCCGTTTAGCTCATTCTCGGAGTACGCTAGTAGAAACTCCACGTTACCACAACAAATTACCTGCTCCAGAGTTTCTTTGGGACTGGACTGAGATCACTTCCTCTAAAGGGGCTTGGTGAAATCGTTTTGGTCCGCACCCGTGTACTATTACTGTGTTCAGACCTGCCAGAGTCCAATTTTAGCCAGACTAAAAAGGTCTGAAAACACCCTAAGTCATATTTATGAGACACTGTAAATAATTTACAGTAATAGTCAAAAGTTTGGATGTGTGCTTTTTTGTGGATGTGAAGGTGTGTCTGAACTTTTGATTGGTACTGTATATAATTAATGTTTTTTTTGTCCTTTGGCGAATGCAACAGGCTTCTGTAGATACCTGCCGGGCCCCATAATAAATTACACCTGCATATATAGTAATTTGTCTTGACAAGCATCTGACTTACTGAAGTGTTCTTTAGTGAAACACTGAATCCCAACAAGCTCCTGGTGATGTATCTGATACTAACCTGGGCTGCTAAAAAACACAAAAAACTTTATGTAATGTCATTTAACGGAGAAAAACATCCCATTTCCAATAAAAGTCTAATGTTCTGTCTGATATACTGTTGGCATCGCTAAGGATATGAAGCATAATGTTGGGGTGAATAAGTACTCAAGATCAAGATCGTAATCACTCTTAGGCACACTTAATCTTGCTGCTGCTGCTGCTGCTGTCTTAACCAGGTCTGCCTTCATTGAGCTTCATGACCTCAGTGGGACTAACGTAAATTAAAGAAGGGCTTAATCGATTATGAAAAGCTAGTAAAACAGCATAGAAGTGAGATAAATCCGTTTTAGCAAGTCAAAGGATTTGTTGACCAGTTATGATAATGTGTGAGCTCCTTTATGTCCACAGCCGTCTGTTGAGACGACCGTTCCTTAACTCTACTGTTTTCATGCTTATCAGAGCCTCCTGCAGAAGGCGCTGATTAATCTGCCTGCCCACAGTGAGAGTTTATCTGTTGTGTTCGGGGGTCATTTCTTATCTTGTATGATGGTGCTCTGAATCACAAGGGCATACTGAGGACAAGTGGACACTACAGTAAGTCATGTCCAGTTAAAACGCAAACAGCGTGTTGATAAAATTTTTAGTGAATTCTGTTTAAATGATTCATAATTTTATAATTCCTTTCCGCTCTATCAACATATTATGTTTTTCGCCACACGTTTCAAAGTGACATTTGTTCTAACATATATAAAAATAAATCCAATGATGTGTATGATCTGCCTGGATATATGTTCAATTTCAAGGGCATACTGTATATCTAGAAGGAAATCCACTTTTTAAGATTGAAAATGTTATTAAGCTTTAGTTTAAATCTCTGTCATGTGTATTGAGAAGAATATTTAAATATATTTAAATTTTTATATAAATCCATGCAATCAACCGATCATGTTTCTCTCTAAGGAGAGTGAGAGATTTAATGTTGGTGGTAAAGAAGACCAATAACACTGTATGAAGTCACAGGAAGGAACTGGGTGGTTAAACCAAGATTAATCACCGGTGACAAGACATTTACGCTACTCACTGTCTATAAAACATAAAATATTGGCGTGCTGTCTGCATGTTTTTGCGGTTTTCTTGTTGCGAGAAGACATTGATGTAGTATTTGAGGTCTTCTGGTGGCGACATCACCACAGAAAATGCTGTTTCTTATTAGATGTCATTAATATTCTCATAAAATCAATAATAATAGATTAACATATGTATATATCTATAGTTTCAGTGGGAAATGCCATGTAGAAGTTTTTGTGGGTATACTGACGATCAAGTGACTCTTAAATTCTCACCTACTGTAGTTCTGTCCTGCTCAACAGTCAAATAAAAAATCACTTTGATTAGAAACCTGCACAAATTGTGAGTGAATTTATCTGGATAACATTGGTGCCGTAATGTTTTTAATATATTCTCAAGGCCATTAACAGTGGTTTGTACTTTCAACAAAAAACACATTTTTTGTACTCCAAAAAAGACATTATCCTATAAAAACAGCAGTTACTGGCACACTAAACTCTCAACTTTGGGCTCAGTTTTTGTAATTAAACATGGGTTTAAAACTTAGTGATGATTTAATTTATCAAATTATGGTATTTTAGGTAAGGTTAGCTTTTTTTATTAGTGAAATGTGGCAGAACACAAAAAGATGGCATAAATTAACCAAACACAGAGGACAAATGTACAGACAACAACCCTAATAAGACAAAACCCACATTCATTGTTGCAAAACAAAACAAAAGAGAAGTTATAGATGTTGAAAAGGTTTAACCTAAAGCTTTGGATGGGGTTTTAATCTAAGAAACTACTTCAGGTTCATATGTTTATATACTACGACTAAAGATTTATTTTTTTATAAATAAATGGATTTCTATGTGGGTCAGACTCCATTTTCACACGTTCACATTCAAAACATGGTGACAAAATTTAACAAGATCAGGACAATCTTCATATTTACATTCAGTAAAACCCAAGTAGACAATGCAAAGCATACTATTAACAGCATAGTCTCCTAACTATAGCTCATATAACACAGGATCTATTTGAATAACCTCCGAGGCCCAGATGGCTGACACTAAGTTCACCTGATGTAGCACAACAATAACCCTATAAGGGAAGGCCTTAAACTTCAGTAACTGTCCATAAATCCACAGATTAACTCCACAAATAGTCCAAACTGTTGCCTTGAAGCATTTATTCCGAAACATTAACCGAGAGAGCGTTCTTCATCACTGTAAATTACTTTTCTTACTGCCGCTCCTTTTCCATGGGACTCTGCTTCGAGCACATCACGCTCAATAGTAAACAATGCTCACTCCTCCCCACAATGCACCTCTCCTCTCATAAAGCGGTGCGCCGTAACACCCTGAAATATGTTAATATAAACTCAAACAGTGGAGAACATAAATTCTGAAGCCTGAAATGTACCATGGGATGCAAAATTGTGAGTATGCAAAGCAATGCAAAACCATGTGGGAAACAATAAATTGGAAGGTGATAAATTGTGAACAGTGTTATAGTCAGTCATATTAGATAGGAAAGAAACTCCATTTTAAACATTAACATGCATCCTAGACATTTGAATTGAGTTTATATACAGCGAAAACATTTTTATTTAAATACTGGTGTAAATGCATATACAGAGCCATTAATTCACAAGCAGAAATAAAAAGGTTTTGTTCTGTTCTCAGCTTCTTCTCTTAGAAGATCAACACGCTGGTGGCAGGCAGAACGGCATTCACACACATATGTCTGCATTTGCCTTCATGGCAAATGCCCTGTTTACAACAGACTGGAATTACCTGTGGACCTCGTGTGATTCAGGAATTTACCTCCTACAGGGATTATCTCTGGATATCACTCAAACGTAATGGGTGTCCATGCTGAGTGGCGACATGAGCCTCCTGAATTTTCACACAAAATGCAAATCAGAGCTGACTTTAATCATTTCTATTACAGCCTCAAGGGAGGAAACAACAACAAAAAAAACACAATGATTGAAAAAGGCTCCAAAAGTCCTGTTGGGAGAAACATAGTAGAAAATGTATCTATTCTTTCTGTCTTCCTAAACCTCCGTCATGAATGTTGCTCTGAGACTCAGAATCGATTTTAGAATTTGAAAAGTTACTCAGCCTATTTTGATAATGCTGCCTGAATGTGAGAGGAGCTCATGAATATTGCATGAGATCTTATGACTCCATTAAGTGTGATATATGCAACTTTGAGCCAGTCAGCATGAAATGATGCGGTTTGATGTGGCTTTAAAAGAGTATTTATCATGTTCACACCCAGGAGGCCATATATAAGGTAGGTAGACAGGCTTTTTAAAAAAAAAATCTAGACCAGTTAAGGGAAAAGTTTCTAGCCACACAATAAGAATATGAACCTTTTTATGAGCTTACATTACACATCTGCATCCAACAGAAAAATATGAACACAAGAGGAACACAGGAGTAGTAGATCTGTATCTGTTCCAACACTATGAAGTAAATATGAAAATTGTAAAATATACATTTAAAATATGCACAGCTTCAGTTATTATAATTAATAATAAATCATAGATCTATATATCATTTACATAGTACATTGAAATGCACACCCTGAGCCATTTTTAATGGTTGGTGTATTTAGCTCTTCCACACATGCGGCTCAGTCACAGTATTCTATCAGACCAAACAAAAACAACTGAACTGTACAAACAGAGTAATTAAAGTTAATTTCACGCATCTGCAGATTGTGATCCAGCAGACACGGAGGCATTAATCATAATTAGTTGAGATGCTCAGATGCCCTCCAGACCTATCAATCAGCAGGCCACCCCTGGCCCCCGATGCCGAGCCGCTGAGCGCTGCCTGCACTGCTGAGCAGCCATTCATTGACAAGTCTAATGCCACCGGCGGGAAGAAAAGGGCAGCAAGGACTGTCACCAACCTTTTCCACCCTGGCAATCACCAGTTCGAAATGCCTTCCTCTGGGAGACAGCACCTGTCCAAGACCAAGACCACCAATTGTCTCAGAGGCTCTTTGCAAGAGCTGCCACCTAACTGACACCCAGCTCGCACAATCCTGGCAGTTTGTTGAGGTCATAAATTACAACCTCTTTTTCCAAACAGCCCTGCGTCGCTAACTGTACATAATCTTTACGAAACCGTGTACAAATCATCTCCAACTGAAATGTTACATATGTTAATATTGATACTGTGCAAAACTGTAGTTTATTTCCAATTATGTTTCTTATTGCCTCACATGGTTCTGTGCTCCCACAGTTATACGCCTGATGATGATTGTATTGATTGAAATGCTGTACAGCAACACTGAAAAATGACTGTGGGAACAAAAAACTACAAAAATTTTTAGCTTGGTCCAAACTTCAAACCTTTAATGTTTACAGCCTGTGACTTTAGATATATTATTCCTACAGTAGGACAGTCAAATTTCTTACCCACCACTGCAGTGATATTCACCTTTCTCCTATACTTCCTGTTTGATCTTAAATTCTCACAAATAAAATGGGCTGTGTTTGCAGCTGGGAAGCCAGTGAGAGAGATCACACCCTTGCCTCTGCACTTGCAACTAGAATGAGCCGCTCCTCGATGACAACATGGTATCAGGGGAATCACATGGTGATTACACCTTTACCACGACAACAGTGGAGTTGGCCTGGGGAAGTGCAATGAGAAAAAATAGAAATATAAAAATAAGCAGCAATCACACTTACATCGACACTTTACCTCAGTATACCTGCATTTCCCCCTTCATGACCTGCAGAATAAGCAATGATTTGAAAGGAAATGTTCTTACTCTCTCTCTACTGCAGTGTGGAGTGTAACACAGAACCACAGTGTGTGGGAAATGTTGCTCGGCATGCTATTAACAGAATGATCTATTGCTTAAAGGGGATCTATTATGCTTGTTATATATATATAATGTTACATTGTCGGATGTTCATATTAAACGTGGCCAAAGTGTCAAATAATGAGGTAGAAGTAATCCCTGTGAGCAAAAAGCACTGGCTTCAGAGCAGCAGCCAGCGTACCATCAAAATCATTTTGAAGCTGCTATTTTAAGGTAAAATAGTTGCATAATGTTGCTTTAAATATAGGCATGTTTCAGACAAAATATATGTTCCTTCTTCTTCTATATAAATTGAATTAATATTTTTAGATCCTCTCTTTTCTCTAAGCTGCATCGTCCTCCACTCACAGCCAGCCTCTGCAATACTCAGTATCCTCTGAAATCACAGATTAGAAATTACTCACAAATAAATGCTTTCTTGTTTATTGTATTTCATTTGTAATACAAATCTTTTCTTATTCCAGTGAGAAAAACAATGAAGATTCCTGGTTTATATTCTTGGTAAATTCTCTATTTTTCTCCACTGCAACAAAATCTAAAGCACACAGGAATACTGCTTTGATCTCGCTTCACCTGTGGACTTAAGCACATTTCACGATTGAAGAGTGGAGTTATCTTAGCAGGGAGTACTGCTGGTGGATTCAATGGCAGATGCCTGCTGAGGCCCATCCCAGTGTTTTATTTCATGCCCCAGATTGAGTTTCTTGGTGTCATTAAAGCAGCCATTGAGAGGAAAACTGAATTTCTGCTGTGTGTTATGTGTCACATGGCCTGAAGCTGCAGTGGTAGGTTTAGTTTCTACTCTTGGTTGATCTTTCTCTCCTTGCCACATGTATCAATCTTGCAACAGTCACACGCGTATGTCACATCTTATCTCTAAAACTCTGACACACAAGACTTTAAAAATCTGAAAATCACAATCAAAAACCTCTGCTAGGCAAATTTTGTTACATTTGGACAGATCCAGGCTAGCTGTTTCCTCATGTTTCCAGTCTTTGTGCTAAGCTAACTGGCTGCTGGAGGTAGCTTTATAATTACCGTACAGACATGAAAGTGGTATTAATTTTGTCATCTAACTCTCAGCAAGTGAACGCCAATTCCACAATATGCACTCCTTCAAGGCAGCAAAAAGTATCAACACTACCAAAGAAGCATCAATGTGATCATGGTTGAGCAAAGGCAGTTAATAATACGATGTTTTTTTATTTGTAAATCTGCAAGAGATAAGGTTTTACTGCAGACAGCGCAGATCAAGAGGAGGATGGAAGAACAGGTTGTTCATTTGGTTCATCAATGACTCAGAAAGTTTTCTGTCTCTTGTGAAATAGACGCAGCTGTTGCAGTAGCTGTGTGCACTGTGCTGAAGCACAAGTACGACTGGCTGCCTGCAGGGTTACTCCAACTGTGATTGGCTGCTACACTGGAGTATCATACTCCAGTGTACATCAAGCTGGCTAGTTTCCTCTGGATATATTCATTGACTTGATCACTCAGTTCAGTTTTTTCTCATTCTTCTTTGTTGATTGGCTGTTAGACACACCCTTTGTGAAGTTATAATCATGTTGCTGTCATCCATCAATACTGTTTGCAGCCACTGTTACTGATAATGTATCACGTGGAAACTAATACCGATTTACACCTGATTTAGAACATCACAGATTATATTTAAAAAGAAAAGAAAAGTTTAATTGAGGACACAAAGGTTTGTCCAACCAGCTTGTGGATGGTTGTTGACTGTTTGAAGACACAACCGAGTCAATAAGGTCTAACGACAGGAATGTCATCTACCTCTACCAGAGCCAGGATCCAAAGAAACGTGTCGACAACAAGCATGGATGAAACTGAGCTATCAAGGATGTTGTAAATCAACTCATACAGCCTAGAAACACAATGCAATAAAGGTATTTCTCCTTTTCTGATGTTTCATAGACATCTGAAACATGCCCCTCGACGACACACTGCTTTTTATAAGACGTCAAAAGCCAAAAAGGTTGGAAACCACTGGTTTCATCTTTAACAATGTGTTGTATTTTAAAAGCTTGTTATATTATCCATTGTGTCAAATCTTCATCTGAAAAGTAACTAAAGCTGTCAAATAAATGTAGTGGAGTAAAAAGTACAATATTTCCCTCTGAACTGTAGTGGAGTGGAAGTATAAAGTAGCATCAAATGGAAATACTCAAGTAAAGTACAAGTACCTCAAAATTGTATTTAAGTATAGTACTTGAGTAAATATACTTAGTAACTTTCCACCACTGATATTAACAAACTTTAGATCATTATTGCTGCATAATTGACAGACATTAGACATTACTGAGTCAGTTTGCTGACTTTATTACTCTTCTTTACTTGTGCTGCTGTTACACTCTGTTTTAGCATTAACACATTATACTGTAATTGTTACTTGTGCTCACAGTGACTGCTGCTCAGCAACGTCTCACTTTGGACAAAGTCTGCAGAGTTGTGGACTTAAGGAAAATGTGCATAAAGGGTTCAAATAATCGAGTGAAAAAGTGATCCTCCACCCAAAATCTATCTTGAAACACTCTCCCCCTGACGGTTCGGGGGTGGATGTGAAAAGTTTGATGAAGAACAGCATGTGGTCGCCTTTATTTCAGTTACAATGATTGATGTCAAGTTTACTGTACATGGAAGAAGCAGTGTATTCAGCCATATTCAAGTAAAGTTCATAGTCTGCGTGAGAAAGAAGTTGTGTTCAGCTATAAAACCTGTTTTCATGGTGGAGAAAAAGTATCAAAACATCACCAAAAACTTCTGAAATCACTCCTGTAGCATTACACACTTGTTTTCATCTGTATATTCAGGATTTTGCTAACATGCACCTGTTATAACATTTTAAATTATTTTTATTTTATTAAATGATAAGTTTGCTATTATATAATGTTAACAAATAACAAAAAGACCAAAACCTTGACCTACGAACAAGTATCGTTTGCCTGATATATCTTATTCCTCTGTGCTGTAGAGCTCCATTACTGTTCAAAAACTGTTAACAAGCTAGCTGCCAGTTGCTAGAAGGTATGTGGCTTTGAGCTAAATGCTAACAACAGCATGCTAACATGCTAAAATGTTGATGTTGTAACTTACCATATAGCCACCATGCTTTCCAGGAGCCAAAAGGGGGGGCACTGAACCACTTCCTGATTTTAAGATCTTGCTGACATCACCAGTGATGTCATGGGTTAAACCAAGTATGGGGGCATTTATTTTATTTAGTTTTGTATTTATGTTATTTATGCTCATTTTGGTTTATGGTGAACACTATGCTATGGTTAATGTGTGTGTAAACAATGTTAACTGATACAAGTGACATTCTCATATAGCAGTTGTTTGTATAAGGGAAAGGACACCCCTGATAGAAATATGGTTCTGTCTAAATGGGTTGGAGGGCCTATTTAAACGGAGAGTTGTTGGTTTGAGAAAGAGCAGAAACAAAAATGGATGTCACTGTAGCTGTGTTAAGGTAAGGTTGATTATGCTTGATTTCATTTGGTAGTCCCTAAATCTGTCTCTTATCACCTTCTTTGACACTCTGGCAAAGCTTTCTCACAGGTAAAACTTTATTTTACATTAAAACAGCAAATAGTTGTAAAAAGCCAGAAAGGGTTGCAGAAATGTTTCATTTTTCTTGTTTGGGTTATAGAGGTACATTAATGGCTTCATATACTTGTTATGAGTCCAAATTTATGAGAACTTTGATTTTATTTGAGAGCCACAGTCCAGGAGTGTATCTGTGATTGTTTTTCCAAACGGCAGCGAGAAAATTCGATTTGAAGGTTTTATTACTTTTTGTTAAAACGGTTCGCCGATGCCATCTTTGCCTTCTCACTGACGAGGCTGACTGACATGTTGCCACTCCCTCCATTTGTTATTGTTTTAAAAGGTCTTAAATGTATTACATGCAAATGAAGAGATTTGCTTTTTGCCTATTATCTATTCATATAAGAAAATGAACAGAACATTAGTGGGTCACCAAATGAGGGAGGGGAGGGAAAGGGAGAGGAGGGGTGAGAGACGAAAAGTGATGATCAGTAGATACAGAGTAAAAGAGAACAGGCAGCTTTACATTATGGTGCTGTAATGTGTCTTAACTTTTGGGATTGTACTAAAAACAATCCTTTCATCCCCATGTCTAAACTGTGTGAGTGTTAGCATGTGTATAATACTGTAGGTGAAGGCTGATAATTAGTGTGATTACTGCAAGCAATCACACTATTGTAGCAGCTTGTAACAGCAGTAGCAGCAGCTGGCAGCAGCTCTCTACAACAGTAGAGTTGGCACATGTCTGCCTGGACAGTGGAGTTTGATTTTTCACCCATCTTCATCCAGCAAATCAACAGGTGAGTTCCTTTTTGCTTTGCTTGGTAGCATAGGGAAAATACATTACATTTCCAATCAATTTGCATTTTGCTATATGCCCTTACTTTTGTAATGATACATTCTAACATCAAACAAAAAACACTATTTTACTGAGTATATATTTTTTCGTTAAGCCTGTGATCTATTCTTTCTGACTTATTGACCAATCTTGATGATTTGGAGTTTTTGCTCAAATTGTTTTCCTGAAATGTATTTTATTTCAATGAAATGTGAAAGGCATTGAACTTGAATTAAGTTTTTAAATCAGTTTTGCTAACTAGCTACATCTGTACTGTTGCTAAAATAATCTTCTTGTTTCAGTGGCAAGTCAACATTTCTGAGAGTGGAGCTGGACTTCTGAGTCTGATTCTCCAAATTACACGGTGAGTTTCATTTTACTTTGTTTTATATGCCAATGTTTCCAAATGACTTAATTTGATTTAGATAATGTTCCATTGTTGTCTGAATATTAGCGTCTACCACATTGTAACCGATGAAATTGTTTTCTTTTATGCTAAAGTACTGGTAGATTTAGTACTATAGTGGCCTATATGAAACACATCAGCAATTTACAGCAATATCGCAGTCCTTCAGTGTTGTATCCCTGGATGGATGCCTCTATAAAGGAGAGACCATAGGACATTCCCATAATGCATGTATGTACCTTGTTCTGTTTTACATTTCCAACAGTCTTCCAAACTGTGTTTAATTAGACCCATTTTACTGAGTCTTGCTGGGGTGTAATAATATCTATGAAAAGTATTGAATAAATGTGCCTCTGACTTCTCTGATATATTTCCCATGGTTAGAAAGAATCCCATTAGAGGAGCATGTTGATATTTTTTGTTTTTGTCTATTTGTGCACAATGTTTAGACAGACTGCACTACTTGTTTAAGTATTTACTTTTTAATTGACTTCTGAATGTTTAATTACCTGAATGAGAAGTTGTATCATTTGTAGTAACATTTTAAGTCACAATTCAGTTTATTCACTGTTGTAAATACTGCCAATGAGTAAATATGTCAAGTAACAAGGTTTGTGGAAAAAATATTTAAAATGTGAACTCACTGTAATCCTCACTGTTAGTAGTCGGTTACACAATAGTGTGTCGAGTACCATGTCGTACATTTTGCGGTTTATAGTAAAAATCTGTAAGTATGCCACTTGTGAAAAGTGCAAATTAACAGTAATAAACAATGCAGTCCTTTTGGCAGGATTTTGCTGTAAAAGTAGAGAATAATAGTTTTCTGCTGTATTTATAAAAGCAGCAACAAACTGTTAATTTCACAAACAGTTAATTTTGATTACTGTGAATTTTGCAGTTAATTAATGGCAACCCTGCACTTGGTAAGTAGTATTTGGGGGGGGGGGGGTCCTGGAAGGCAGCAGTTCACTGCAGCTGGTCCAGGAGACCCCCCTACCCTGGGGCAGGTCCTGCTTTGTTATTAGGATTTACCTGGGCGAGTGTGTGAATGGTGGTCAGGGTGCTGGGAAGGCAGCAGCTAGCTGGTCGCAGGTGCCTGACTAATACTCCCAATTGCACCCATGAGTACGAGTGTGTAGGTGGGATGTGTGAGGTAGTAAGCCATTGCTGCTGGTTTGGGTTCAAACACGACAACGACAACTCTTGTGTCCCCGCGGGCCCGACAGGTCTCAGGTGTGCCACGAGAACCGCGTAATTGGATTGAGTAGGGAGCCATTTTTTTGCCACAAGTCTGTGTGTCAACATATCTAATACCTGAGTGGATCCCAGCAGATTGCTATCAACTACTGCTCCCAGTGTTGGTGTTCTCTCTGTTTGGGTCCAAACCTTTAGATCCATGAAGACCTCTCGATGAAAAATCAAATAAAAGAGAGACTTGATGGCCATGCAGCATGGAGTGCACAGTGCCAATGAAGTCAGAAATGGAGCTCAACAGGTTGCTAATGGCATGCTACTCTGATCAGCGTGATAAATGCCTAGATAAATGTTCCTTGACAACACAAATACAGCTTTTGTGTCGACTGAAAATGATGTTGCACGGACAGTTAAGTCAGTCACAGTGATTCATTAGAGCAAAATAACCACCCTTTCCCCAACTGGGGGTTCAGTCTGAATATCACAGGCAAAGAAAGGCTGGTTCACAGATTTTTAAATTTAAGGTTATAAGGATCAGAATGGTTTATCAGGCTGTCATACTCTGGTTAAAATTAATTGTTTTGGGGTTTTTTTTCAGTTCACCTAAAGCTGAAAAAAGAGACCAAATAACACCACAAGCAGAAGAGTCTGCTCATCTCTCTTCTCCAGGCAGACATTATTACACTGTGGAGGAAATCATCCTGAAATCTTCAGCAGGAAAGACGGATGAGCAGTGTATGAAGGCGAGGAGATAGGTGTAGGTGTCTATGGATTCCATGAAAACTGTCTCAGCCCAGTCATTACTCTTAAAAGGCAGTGCGTAGAAAAGCCATATCAACACCGGTGACAAGAGAATATATCTTTTCTGAATGTGTGTATATACACGTATGTATGACTCTTTGTGTGTGCATTTTTACCTGCCTGTCCACGTGCCTGCTTTAGTGTTTGTATGTTCGCTATCAATCATCCCAGTTTGCCACCTCTCCAGGTATGTCATTTATATATGTGGCTCAGTGTTTGACAGCATAATCTATAATAAATCTGTTCCAACTGGCTTTTGTATTTTCATCTGTCTCAGTGAGTAATCCACAGAATGCAGCCAATACTCCTCTGTTTGTTGACAAGTGACTCAAAGGTCTGCTGTGTCGTGTGCTGTGCTCCATAGATTTCCAATGTATCGCTTTAATTCTGTAAATTTAGAAGATGAACACCAGGAGCATGTCCTTTATTCTTCAAGGCACAACATTACTGTATACTGTACATCTGCCTGCCTTTAAGTAGAGCTCAGGGAGCATTCACGCCAAGCATGTTGGCAGCGGTTTAATCAAACTTACTGTACTGCCAAATCAGAGCTAAGACGCCTACAAAATGTGTATCTGTTCTTCTACCAAGAGATGTTGAAACACTTAAAGCAATCACTTTAGTCAAAATCTCAAATATGGACTAGCAGAGTGGGCCCTCATGGGCTACAGTCATATTTCTAGCCTGCAAGGGGATAAAATTGGCTAGGTGATAGGAGAGACTTCAACATGTGCAGGCAGAGTGGCACTTTGAGCTGAATGTCAGTATGCTACCATGCTCACAATGACAATGCTAACATGCGGCTGTTGAGCAGTTAATAGTTTTTACCATTTTTAAAGTCTTACTTTAAGATTTAGCATTTGCTTATTAGCACAAAACATAAATACTGCTGAGGAAGTATTGGGTTGTATACCAACGTATTGAAATGTAATTTTTGACTTGATGGTGGCTCTAAATGAAAAATTAAAGAATCACCAAAGTGATTACAATTCATCCAAAAGGGGGATATTAATGCGTGTACCATGTCATTGCAATTCGTCCAACAGCTGTTGAGACATTTCACTCATGATGGCACTAAGGAAAATTCAGGGGATCACCAACGTCATTAGGATATATCATCTTAGAAATATAAATGTTTGTAAATAAACTTTATGACAAACCATCCAGTAGTTAAAGACGAAAATGTCAATCTGCTGGTGGTGCTAGAGGAAAAGCATGGCTAGAAGAGACTGTTCACAGAGCACCTCATTAGAATAATAAGAATAGCAGACCAGTACCTAAGTTTGTAAGGGAGGGATTAAAAATAAGAGACAACTGGAGTGTACAGAGTGAATACAAAAAAGGATTTCTGCTTCCTCCAGCAGAAATCTAGCTGTGCGAACTGGTTAATCCTTAAAGCCTTAACCAGAAAAAGGAAATTTATCCTGTTTACATGTTAAGAGTTGTGGCAGTTCAAGTCAGCTTTCCAGCACTTTTTGTATAGGAGACTGGTGAAATGTATGCCTATACAAAACACTCTATTAAATAAATAAATAATGACCTCACTTTGGCAGGACTTTGGTGGGAACAACTCTGAAGTTAATTCCAATTATTATCAATTATCATTAATTTTCACACACTTTTATTTTAATTCAATGTATAGAGCAAATAAAATAAAACAAGGGGTCACTGTGTTGCGTTCTTATAAAAAAAACGCTGAGTAATCATGGAAATGTATATTGTTTGGTAATGGCAGAGAATCAAACAAAAGAAAGAACTGCTATATGTTGAAGGCACCCTGACAGTACTGACAGCTCATCTCAAGCCCTCAGCTCCTGGCCTGAATCCAGCTCTCCCATCTCCCAGACCAAACTCTCACATCGAGCTTTTGCACTCTTGCTCAGCTCCACTCCTCAGCCTGAGGCTTCTTGTTATCCTGTTCTTTACTCATACAACCGCTGCACGATCACAGGTTTTTCCCCATGCCCCAGCCCCAGTCTTCACCTCCAGCCCTACACTTAGACCACTCTGCATGGATGCATCCCTATAGTCCTCACTGCGAACCCTCTGTTTTTACTTTCCTCTCACTTTACCCACAAATCAATCTTTTCCATTGACCCTTGTCATCACAGGTCAAGCAGAGAGGAGATGGTACAAGAGGTGCATTTTATTTGTCCCTGGACTGTGGCAAAGTGTTTTTTGTTCTTTATAGCTTTACAAAAGCTGGATTTACCCTCCACTTCAGTTTGTCTGTACCTAATTACCTTTTTTAGAATCTGAAGATCCCAAAGATGATATAATATCCTATTAAAGTCTCATATTTTGAAAGACTGATGTCAAAACATGACCTGATGGAAATGAACCTTGTGAATCATTTAGATTTTTAGAGACTGCCTGCAAATATATGATCAAACCACATGTGGGTTGTGGTGTATTCTATTCAAAACTTGTCCTTATTTTGTGCTTCTTTGTTGTGCAGCAATTCTTATATTCTATTCTCCTTTTTTCTATTTGTTGAGCGGTGAAGCTCTTTTTGCTTCAGCCTTGGGTTCTTGCACTGACTTGCTGGCAGTCTCATGCGTGTTTATGCCTGTTCATGTCCTGTTTGGTTCTGTTGTTCAGTATTTGAATCCCTCTAAGTCATAGGGACGGGTGACATATTACAGAAAACCTGCATGAATGAGTGGAAAAACATAACAAATATAGATGCTTCCATACAGTTTTACTGCATGATACAACTAAGAAAAAAATATTCAATGACCATGATGCTTCTGCATTAGTGCGATACTGTACTGTTCGTAAGAAAAAAAGAAGAGAAGCGGCACTTCCAGGTGGCTGATAATGTCCGGACGTGACAGACTGTGTCAGCAAAAACTGTCCATCAATGACCACTTACAGAGTCTCCCACTCAGGAAGTAGTCCTAGTAGGAGGAGTCAGGACAGAAAAGGTGTTTACTTAAAACATCAGGCAGACTTGCAGATAGCAACTTGACATCTGTCCAAAGCAAGTAAACAATTCCAAGAAGCCTCTGCAGAGGTGTGAGACAGATAGGCGGAGGAAAAGGCTGGCACAAGGCAACAGAAACAATCTGGCAAGTGGTGGGGGGGGTAACCAGGCAGCTACATAAGCTGAGTTCACTCATCTATGCACAGCAGAGGAACACACAAACAAGCCTAATAGTCAGACTATTCAGACCAGTATTTGGTAAAACTCAGTTATTCAGTCTGATATTGTTTCTCTTTATTACTAGTTTAACTTTTCTTGTAAAGCATTCTGTAAAAAGCCATTTTTCACAGTTACAAAGTGAAAAGGACGGTTATTATATTATTAGATAAGACTCATCACACTGTTGTTTAACCTGACATTCAGACTTTTCACTCTTTACACATTATAGTAATTTGGTAATGGTGTGATTATCAGCACTGAATGAACTGCAGTCTTACTACTTTAGCCAACTGTCCAGGCCCACAAGCAGCATCCAAAACTTGCGCTTCCTCACAACTCCTGCTGAAGTCGGGTGAAATGAAATTTCCCACCAGATTCAGCAGTAACATAAAATATACATTATTTGCCTCAGTAATGTGGCAGAGAAATGTCTTTCTATCACTTTTAATTCAGGCAAGTTTCTGGAGCAACTTTTTTTTTTTATTATTTCATGCCCACTCTGAATGCTCAATTCTGATTGGCTGTCAGGTGTTCTTTAATTTCTGTTAAATGAACAGTGTAACTGGACTCCTGAGGCAGGTGATAGTTGTTCAAAAGTAATGCACCAGTATTACTCTCTAGGCTTCTACAACAGAAAGAGTTCAGGCTTCAGCGGTTTAGCTAAAGAGTTTGTGTTGTTTGAAGAGCAACACAAATTTATATGAATAGCCCAATAAGAACTGCACCAATTTAATGTCAAACCTGTAGGAGTTTTGAAACAACTGAAACTGTGGAGAAACTGGTAGTCTGCATGTTTGACAGACAGTGAAAGGAAACAGGCCCATAATGCTTTCAATTAATTTAATGTAATTTAATTGAATATGAGAGGATAGTTTGTCAGAGGTGCTGTGGCTTAGTTGGTTAAAGCGCCTGTCTAGTAAACAGGAGATCCTGGGTTCGAATCCCAGCAGTGCCTGATGGTTATGAGGTTACTTTCACAGTGATTACCTTTGAATTACTTTCTTTGAAGCATTATTTCCCCATCTTATCCCACGGCATTTACTTGGTGACCAATTTCCTTTCAAATATTTTTGCCTTATTTTCGACTGAAGCAACAATATGGATCAGAATCAAGACAATAAATATAACTTTATCATGACAGTTCATAAATCTCTTCTCCTCAGTGTGACTGCACCTTTAATATGAGAAAAGCTGTTGCCAGAGGCGCTGTGGCTTAGTTGGTTAAAGCGCCTGTCTTGTAAACAGGAGATCCTGGGTTCAAATCCCAGCAGTGCCTGATGGTTGTGGGTTTATTTTAACAGTGATTACCTTCTTTGAAGCATTATTTCTCCATCTTATCCTGGGGTACTTGCTTGGTGACCTTTTTTCTTTCAAATATTTTTGCCTTATTTTCTACCCAAGCAACAATATGGATCACAATCAAGAAAATAACCATAACTTTATCATTTCAGTGCATAAATCTCTTTGCCTCGATGTGACTGCACCTTTAATATGAAAGCAAGCACTGTCAGAGGTGCTGTGGCTTAGTTGGTTAAAGCGCCTGTCTAGTAAACAGGAGATCCTGGGTTCAAATCCCAGCAGTGCCTCATTAACAGGGGAATTATTTCTTAGAAAGTACAGAGCTGTGAATCTTAAGCTCAATTTCAGAAAAATACTTTCCAGTGCTCTGTAACTTTGAGTCCTCTTCATGAAAGTACAGAGAAAAGGAGAAACTCTCTAAATCTTACTATTGGTCTCACCACAGCGATCAATATCATGTTGGTGTTGGTAAATGTTTTGCTCAATGAACCTTTGGACAGCATTGAAATAGAGGAGAAGGTGCTGTGGCTTAGTGGTTAAAGCGCCTGTCTTGTAAACAGGAGATCCTGGGTTCAAATCCCAGCAGTCCCTGTTTCTCATTACTGTAA
This sequence comes from Scomberomorus guttatus, assembly GCA_038419695.1. Classification (NCBI taxonomy): domain Eukaryota; kingdom Metazoa; phylum Chordata; class Actinopteri; order Scombriformes; family Scombridae; genus Scomberomorus; species Scomberomorus guttatus. The sequence continues at coordinate 26,725,968 of CM076454.1, read as the reverse complement.
GACACTATTTGGTATTACTCCAAATTTGAGAGACAATGACAGAAATAGTCAATGTACAAAAAGATTAAGAAGGTAAGAGTGTGACAAAGAACAAGCACACTTCTTCACTTTCACAATGATCACCTTTCTATTACTTTCTTTGAATCATTATTTCTCCATGTTATCCCGAGGTACTTGCTTGGTGACCATTTTTCTTTCAAATATTTAAAAATATAAATATTTTCAACTGAAGCAACAATATGGATCACAATCAAGACAATGAACATAACTTTATTATGACAGTTCATAAATCACAGTGCCTTATTAACAGGGAAATGATCTCCTATAAACTACAGAATTATGTGTCTTCAAGCTCAACTTGAGAAAAATGCTCTTAGTACTCTGAAACTTTGAGTCCACTTCATGAAAGTACAGAGAAATGGAGAGACTCTCTAAAACATCTTACTGGTCTCACCACAGCGATCAATATCATGTTCGTTTTAGTAAATGTCTTACTCAACAAACCTTTGGACAGCATCTAGAGTGAGTGCAGGAGGCGCTGTGGCTTAGTGGTTAAAGCGCCTGTCTCGTAAACAGGAGATCCTGGGTTCAAATCCCAGCAGTGCCTGTAAGATGCTGTTCAGTGGCTGTTAACCATTACGGTAAGAAACCGCTTGCTATGACTAGTGGTTCAAGAGACAGGGAAGGAAAAACTAAGGCCCGTAATGCTTAAAAGAATTCAAAAGTGCAGGTAAGAGTGTTACAGACAACAAGTACTTCTTTTTCATAAAACAGTAGTTGTGGATTTTGTCCTTCATCACTTACATTGAAAGTGCATTTGGAGAAGATCTTCTAATGGTCAGTATGAACTGAAGGAATGGAAAGGAATTACAGCGAGGAAAAAACAGTTTCAATGTTTATATGGGCACCTGAGTTTTGTTTTAAGACAGTCTTGAAAAATGGTGAACCTGTCCTTTAATTTAATATGAGAGAACGGTTTATCAGAGGCGCTGTGGCTTAGTTGGTTAAAGCGCCTGTCTAGTAAACAGGAGATCCTGGGTTCAAATCCCAGCAGTGCCTGAATAACAGTGGAAATATCTCTTATAAACTACAGAACTATGTGTCTTCAAGCTCAACTTGAGAACATTTTTTCCAGTACTCTGAAACTATGAGTCCACTTCATGTAAGTACAGACACAAGAAGAAAAGAAGAGACTCTCTGAACCTTCTTACTGGTCTCATCACAGTGATCAGTATCATGTTGCTTTTGGTAAATGTTTTGCTCCACGAACCTTTGGACAGCATCTAGAGTCAGAGTAGGAGGCGCTGTGGCTTAGTGGTTAAAGCGCCTGTCTCGTAAACAGGAGATCCTGGGTTCAAATCCCAGCAGTGCCTGTTTCTCATTACTGTAAAACACTTTCTGGTATTACTTCAAAATTGAGAGACAATGACAGAAATAATCAACATACAAAAAGATTAAAAAGTGAAGGTAAGAGTGTGACAAAGAAAGAGAACAAGCACCCTTCCTCACTTTCACAGTGATCACCTTTCTATTACTTTCTTTGAATCATTATTTCTCCATCTTATCCCAGGGTACTTGCTTGGTAACCATTTTTCTTTCAAATATTTAAAAATATAAATATTTTCAACTGAAGCAACAATATGGATCACAATCAAGACAATGAACATAACATCATTATGACAGTTCATAAATCACAGTGCCTTATTAACAGGGAAATGATCTCCTATAAACTACAGAATTATGTGTCTTCAAGCTCAACTTGAGAAAAATGCTCTTAGTACTCTGAAATTTTGAGTCCACTTCATGAAAGTACAGAGAAATGGAGAGACTCTCTAAAACGTCTTACTGGTCTCATCACAGCGATCAGTATCATGTTCGTTTTGGTAAATGTGTTACTCAACGAACCTCTGGACAGCATCTAGAGTGAGTGCAGGAGGCGCTGTGGCTTAGTTGGTTAAAGCGCCTGTCTCGTAAACAGGAGATCGTGGGTTCAAATCCCAGCAGTGCCTGATGGTTGTGGGGTTACTTTCACAGTCATTAACTTACTTTGAAGCATTATTTCTCCATCTTATCCTGGGGTACTTGCTTGGTGAACATATTTCTTTCAATATTTTTGCCTTATTTTCAACTTAAGCAACAATATGGATCACAATCAGGAAAATATCCATAACTTTATCATTTCAGTTCATAAATCTCTTCGCCTCAGTGTGACTGCACCTTTAATATGAAAGCAAATGCTGTCAGAGGCGCTGTGGCTTAGCTGGTTAAAGTGCCTGTCTTGTAAACAGGAGATCCTGGGTTCAAATCCCAGCAGTGCCTCATTAACAGGGAAATTATTCCCTTGGAAATACAGAACTATTTATTTTGAAGCTCAATTTCAGAAAGACACCTTCCAGTACTCTGAAACTTTCAGTCCACTTCATGAAAGTACAGACACAAGAAGAAAAGGACAGACTCTCTGAACCTTCTTACTGGTCTCACCACAGCGATCAGTATCATGTTTTTTTTGGTAAATGTGTTGCTCAACGAACCTTTGGACAGCTTTTAAACTCAAAGCTGGAGGTGCTGTGGCTTAGTGGTTAAAGCGCCTGTCTTGTAAACAGGAGATCCTGGGTTCAAATCCCAGCAGTGCCTGATGGTTGTGGGCTTAGTTTCACAGTGATTACCTTTCTATTACTTTTTTGAAGCGTAATTTCCCCTCCTTATCCTGGGGTACTTACTCGGTGACCATTTTTCATTCAAATATTTTTGCCTTATTTTCAACCCAAGCAACAATATGGATCACAATCAAGACAATAAACATAACTTTATTATGACAGTTCATAAATCGCTTCTCCTCAGTGTGACTGCACCTTTAATATTAGAGAAGGTGTTGTCAGAGGCGCTGTGGCTTAGCTGGTTAAAGCACCTGTCTTGTAAACAGGAGAGCCTGGGTTCAAATCCCAGCAGTGCCTCATTAAATAGGGATAATGTCTGCTGGAAATTACACAACAAAGTGTCTTCAAGCTCAACTTCAGCAAAATACTTTCCAGTCCACTTCACGAAAGCACAGACAGAACAGCAGGTGCTGTAGCTTAAGGATTAAAGTGCATGTCCTGTAAACAGGAGTTCAAATCCCAGGAATATCTGCAAGTTACAGTAAGGTGTTCTTTGTTTTGACTGGAAGTTTGAGAGACAGTGAAGGAGACAACCAAGGCCCAAAATGCTTAGAAAAGATTCAAGAGTGCAGATAAGAGTGTGACAGACAGAAAGACAATTACAAAGAGAGAGAACAACTGTGTTTTTGCACATTTGTCACAGAAGAATAGGATGAAGTGGGAAAAAAGACTTGATCTACTGTGTGTGAAAGAGCGAGAGGTGAATGTAGCCTACAGCCACTGGGAAGATTGAATAATATCTGTACTTTAAAGACATGACAGTTTGTTGGCAGGTGGCCATGGTATAACTCGTTGAGTATTATGCATACAGTATACTGAAGAAAGATTAGTCTACCCTCACTTTTCGGCCTGCAGACCTCACCCCATTTTTGCACAGTCCCTAACAAATGTCCAAAACTACAACAGGATGTAAAATGTGAAAAAACAAAAAAAACAACTGGATGTTCCTTTTAAGTAACACAACTGAATCCCTGGATTTAAAATTTCAGCATCATCCACTTCTCCTCTGTCCATCCGTATGCCCAGTGTATTCCAATCATTGTTTCACCAGTATATCTGTAAATTCACTGCTTCATCAAAGAGAGTGATAGTGTCACACAGAAGCTGTATATTTAGCTGTATTTTGGCATCATGCAGATTGACAGTGGAGAAGTGGATTATGCTGCAGAAGTGGTTTGAGAAGTTTCAGTTGAATCCATTGAAACTGACTGAATTCAAACTGATGAACACAATTTTTCAAGTGTGTCTTAAAACAAAAGTCAAGCGCCCAAATGAACATTGACACAGGTTTTGCTTGCTATAATCATTCCTCCTGTTCATACTGACCATTACAAGATCCCTTCTCAGTGTACCTTCAATATAAGTGATGGGGGACAAATTCCACAGACCTACAGTGTTCAAAGCCTCATACAAGCTTCGGATAAACTTTTAAATACATTTCTTGCATAAAACAGTGGCTGTGGATTTTGTCCCTCATCACTTACATTTGGAGAAGATCTTCTAATGGTTGGTATGAACTGGAGGAATGGAAAAGAATTACAGTGAGAAAAACAGTTTCAATGTTAATATGGGCACCTGAGTTTTGTTTTAAGACAGACTTGAAAAATGGTGAACCTGTCCTTTAATTTAATATGAGAGGACAGTTTGTCAGAGGCGCTGTGGCTTAGTTGGTCAAAGTGCCTGTCTAGTAAACAGGAGATCCTGGGTTCAAATCCCAGCAGTGCCTGATGGTTATGAGGTTGCTTTCACAGCGATTACCTTTGAAGCATTACTTCCCCATTTTATCCCGAGGTACTTACTTAAAATATTTTTGCCTTATTTTCAACCGAAGCAACAATATTGATCACAGTCAAGACAATAAACATAACTTTATCATGACAGTTGATAAGTCGCTTCTCCTCAGTGTGACTGCACCTTTAATATGAAAGAAAATGCTGCCAGAGGCGCTGTGGCTTAGCTGGTTAAAGCACCTGTCTTGTAAACAGGAGATCCTGGGTTCAAATCCCAGCAGTGCCTGGAAGATGCTGTTCAGGGGCTGTTTTTTGTTACAGTAAGACACTATTTGGTTTGACTTGAAGTTTGAGAGACAGTGAAGGAAACAGCCAAAGCCCAAAATGCTTAGAAAAATTTCAACAGCGCAGGTGAGTGTGAGACAGAGAACGACAATTACAAAGAGAGAGAACAAGTACGTTTCTTGCATAAAACAGTGGTTGTGGATTTTGTCCCTCATCACTTACATTTGGAGAAGATCTTCTAATGGTCAGTATGAACAGGAGGAATGGAAAAGAATTACAGCAAGAAACAGTTCTTGAAAGATGTTCTTGAAAAATGGCGAACCTGTCCTTTAATTTAATATGAGAGGGTAGTTCATCAGAGGTGCTGTGGCTTAGTGGTTAAAGCGCCTGTCTCGTAAACAGGAGATCCTGGGTTCAAATCCCAGCAGTGCCTGTTTCTCACTACTGTAAAACACTCTTTGGTATGATTTCAAATTTGAGAGACAATCAAGGAAATAGTCAATGTCCAAAAAGACTGAAAAGTGCAGGTAAGAGTGTGACAAAAAAAGAGAACAAGTAGACTAATTCCATAAAACAGTGGCTGTCAACTTTGTAGGAATTACAGCGAGAAAAAACATTTTCAATGTTCATACATGCACCTGAGTTTTGTTTTAAGACAGACTTGAAAAATTGTGAACTTGTCCTTCAATTTGATATGAGACGACAGTTTGTCAGTGGCGCTGTGGTTCAGTGGATTAAAGTGCCTGTCTTATAAACAGGACATCCTGGGTTCAAATCCCAGTCATGCCTGGAACATGTTGTTATGTAACAGTCTTTCATTACTGTAAGACACTGTTCACTTTGACTTGAAGTTTCAAAGACAGTGAAGGAAAGAGCAAAAGCCCAAAATGCTTAGAAAAAATTCAAGAGTGAAAGTAAGAATGTGACAGAGAAAGACAATTACAAAGAGAGAGAACAAGTGTTTGCACTGTGACAGAAGAATAGAATGAGATGGGAAAGAGACTTCATCCAACAAGTAAGTCTTTTGCACAAAAACAGGGGTTGTGGATCAGTTACATTGAAAGCGCATTTGGAAAGGATCTTCAAATGGTTGGTATGAACTGGAGGAATGGAAAACAATTACAGTGAGAAAAAAAACAGTTTCAATGTTTATATGGGCACCTGAGTTTTGTTTTAAGACAGACTTGGAAAATGGTGAACCTGTCCTTTAATTTAATATGAGAGGATAGTTTGCCAGAGGTGCTGTGGCTTAGTTGGTTAAAGCACCTGTCTAGTAAACAGGAGATCCTGGGTTCAAATCCCAGCAGTGCCTGATGGTTATGAGGTTGCTTTCACAGTGAATATCTTTCTATTACTTTCTTTGAAGCATTATTTCCCCTTCTTATCCCGAGGTACTTACTTAAAATATTTTGCCTTATTTTCAACGGAAGCAACAATATTGATCACAGTCAAGACAATAAACATAACTTTATCATGACAGTTCATAAGTCGCTTCTCCTCAGTGTGACTGCACCTTTAATATGAAAGAAAATGCTGCCAGAGGTGCTGTGGCTTAGTGGTTAAAGCGCCTGTCTTGTAAACAGGAGATCCTGGGTTCAAGTCCCAGCAGTGCCTGGAAGATGCTGTTCAGGGGCTGTTTTTCGTTACAGTAAGACACTATTTGGTTTGACTTAAAGTTTGAGAGACAGTGAAGGAAACAGCCAAAGCCTAAAATGCTTAGAAAAATTTCAACAGCGCAGGTGAGAGTGTGACAGAGAACGACAATTACAAAGAGAGAGAACAAGTACTTTTCTTGCATAAAACAGTGGTTGTGGATTTTGTCCCTCATCACTTACATTTGGAGAAGATCTTCTAATGGTCAGTATGAACAGGAGGAAGGGAAAGGAATTACCACGAGAAAAAACAGTTTCAATGTTCATACAGGAACCTGAACATTGTTTTAAGACAGTCTTGAAAAATTGTGAAGCTGTCCTTTAATACGAAAGACAGTTTATCAGAGGTGCTGTGGCTTAGCTGGTTAAAGCGCCTGTCTAGTAAACAGGAGATCCTGGGTTCAAATCCCAGCAGTGCCTGATTAACAATGAAATTATTTCCTAGAAAGTACAGAGCTGTAAAACTTAACCTCATTTTCAGAAAAATACTTTCCAGTAGTCTGAAACTTTGGGTCGTCTTCATGAAAGTACAGAGAAAAGGATAACTCCATTTATCTTATTATTGGATTCACCACAGCGATCAATAACGTGTTGGTAAATGTTTTGCTCAATGAACCTTTGGACAGCATTGAGGCAGAGCGGAAGGTGCTGTGGCTTAGTGGTTAAAGCGCCTGTCTCGTAAACAGGAGATCCTGGGTTCAAATCCCAGCAGTGCCTGTTTCTCACTACTGTAAAACTCTCTTTGGTATGACTTCAAATTTGAGAGACAATCAAGGAAATAGTCAATGTCCAAAAAGACTGAAAAGTGCAGGTAAGAGTGTGACAAAAAAAGAGAACAAGTAGACTAATTCCATAAAACATGCTTGGTGACCATTTTTCTTTCAAATATTTAAAAATATAAATATTTTCAACTGAAGCAACAATATGGATCACAATCAAGACAATGAACATAACTTTATTATGACAGTTCATAAATCACAGTGCCTTATTAACAGGGAAATGATCTCCTATAAACTACAGAACTATGTGTCTTCAAGCTCAACTTGAGAAATTTTTTCCAGTACTCTGAAACTATGAGTCCACTTCATGTAAGTACAGACACAAGAAGAAAAGAAGAGACTCTCTGAACCTTCTTACTGGTCTCATCACAGTGATCAGTATCATGTTGCTTTTGGTAAATGTTTTGCTCCACGAACCTTTGGACAGCATCTAGAGTCAGAGTAGGAGGCGCTGTGGCTTAGTGGTTAAAGTGCCTGTCTAGTAAACAGGAGATCCTGGGTTCAAATCCCAGCAGTGCCTCATTAACAGGGGAATTATTTCTTAGAAAGTACAGAGCTGTGAATCTTAAGCTCAATTTCAGAAAAATACTTTCCAGTACTCTGAAACTTTGAGTCCTCTTAATGAAAGTACAGAGAAAAGGAGAAACTCTCTAAATCTTACTATTGGTCTCACCACAGCGATCAATATCATGTTGGTGTTGGTAAATGTTTTGCTCAATGAACCTTTGGACAGCATTGAAATAGAACAGAAGGTGCTGTGGCTTAGTGGTTAAAGCGCGTGTCTTGTAAACAGGAGATCCTGGGTTCAAATCCCAGCAGTGCCTGTTTCTCATTACTGTAAGACACTATTTGGTATTACTCCAAATTTGAGAGACAATGACAGAAATAGTCAATGTACAATGAGATTGAAAAGTGAAGGTAAGAGTGTGACAAAAAAAGAGAACAAGCACACTTCTTCACTATCACAGTGATCACCTTTCTATTACTTTCTTTGAAGCATTATTTCTCCATCTTATCCCGGGGTACTTGCTTGGTGACCATTTTTCTTTCAAATATTTAAAAATATAAATATTTTCAACTGAAGCAACAATATGGATCACAATCAAGACAATGAACATAACTTTATTATGACAGTTCATAAATCACAGTGCCTTATTAACAGGGAAATGATCTCCTATAAACTACAGAATTATGTGTCTTCAAGCTCAACTTGAGAAAAATGCTCTTAGTACTCTGAAACTTTGAGTCCACTTCATGAAAGTACAGAGAAATGGAGAGACTCTCTAAAACTTCTTACTGGTCTCACCACAGCGATCAATATCAAGTTCGTTTTAGTAAATGTCTTACTCAACGAACCTTTGGACAGCATCTAGAGTGAGTGCAGGAGGCGCTGTGGCTTAGTGGTTAAAGCGCCTGTCTCGTAAACAGGAGATCATGGGTTCAAATCCCAGCAGTGCCTGTAAGATGCTGTTAAGTGGCTGTTAATCATTACAGTAAGAAATGACTTCCGGTTTAAGAGACAGTGAAGGAAAAAGTAAGCCCTGTAATGCTTAAAAAAATGCAAAAGCGCAGTTAAGAGTGTTACAGACAACAAGTAGTTCTCTTGCATAAAACAGTAGTTGTGGATTTTGTCCTTCATCACTTACATTGAAAGCGCATTTGGAGAAGATCTTCTAAGCGTATAAACAGGAGGAAGGGAAAGGAATTACCACGAGAAAAAACAGTTTCAATGTTCATACAGGAACCTGAACATTGTTTTAAGAGAGTCTTGAAAAATTGTGAAGCTGTCCTTTAATACGAAAGGCAGTTTATCAGAGGTGCTGTGGCTTAGCTGGTTAAAGTGCCTGTCTAGTAAACAGGAGATCCTGGGTTCAAATCCCAGCAGTGCCTGATGGCTGTGGGGTTACTTTCACAGTCACTAACTTACTTTGAAGCATTATTTCTCCATCTTATCCTGGGGTACTTGCTTGGTGAACATTTTTCTTTCAATATTTTTGCCTTATTTTCAACTTAAGCAACAATATGGATCACAATCAGGAAAATATCCATAACTTTATCATTTCAGTTCATAAATCTCTTCGCCTCAGTGTGACTGCACCTTTAATATGAAAGCAAATGCTGTCATAGGTGTTGTGGCTTAGCTGGTTAAAGTGCCTGTCTAGTAAACAGGAGATCCTGGGTTCAAATCCCAGCAGTGCCTCATTAAGAGGGGAATTATTCCCTTGGAAATACAGAACTATTTATTTTGAAGCTCAATTTCAGAAAGACACCTTCCAGTACTCTGAAACTTTCAGTCCACTTCATGAAAGTACAGACACAAGAAGAAAAGGACAGACTCTCTAAACTTTCCTATTGGTCTCACCACAGCGATCAGTATCATGTTTTTTTTGGTAAATGTGTTGCTCAACGAACCTTTGGACAGCTTTTAAACTCATAGCTGGAGGTGCTGTGGCTTAGTGGTTAAAGCGCCTGTCTTGTAAACAGGAGATCCTGGGTTCAAATCCCAGCAGTGTCTGATGGTTATGACTTTACTTTCACAGTGATTACCTTTCTATTACTTTCTTTGAAGAATTATTTCTCCATCTTATCCTGAGGTACTTGCTTGGTGACCATTTCTCTTCCAAATTTTTTCCCTTATTTTCAACCCAAGCAACAATATTGATCACAATCCAGAAAATAACCATAACTTTATCATTTCAGTGCATAAATCTCTTCGCCTTAGTGTGACTGCACCTTTAATATGAGCACAAATGTTATCAGAGGCGCTGTGGCTTAGTTGGTTAAAGCGCCTGTCTAGTAAACAGGAGATCCTGGGTTCAAATCCCAGCAGTGCCTAATGGTTATTATCTCTTATGTTTAATCCACAACCAAGATAATTCTATGTGACCCTTTAATTTAAAATATTTAGCTTCATCTACACTCGAGTAACATATTTATGTTGATTGAAATCAAATGATGAATCCTGGCTTTTAAGTCACTTGCACAGATCCACATTAAAAAGACAAAATTTTCAAGTTATTTCAGTCTGTAAGAACTCTTCTTATTGTTCATTTCACTTTGCCCGCTTTCACAAAGGCTTAAAAATATTCCCACCACAGTCTTCACCAACATGCTGTACATTGCTCAACAAGTCTTAAAACAGCAGCTGCAGGAGGGAAAAGTGGTGTTGTGACTTAGTTAGTTAAAGCACCTGCATAGTAAACAGGTGATGCTGGTTTGAAATCCCAGCAGTGTCTGGTTAACAGAGGATATATCTGCTACAAACTACAGAACTGTGTGTCTTCAAGGTCAATTTGAGCAAAAGACTTTCCAATGTTCATAAACTTCCAGTCCACTTCATGAAAGTACAGGCACAAGAAGAAAAGGACAGACTTTCTAAACCTTATTATTGGTCCCACCACAACGATCAGTATCATGTTGGTTTTGGTAAATGTGTTGCTCAACGAACCTTTGGGCAGCATCTAGAGTTATAGCAGCAGGTGCTGTGGCTTAGGGGTTAAAGCGCCTGTCTTGTAAACAGGAGATCCTGGGTTCAAATCCCAGCAGTGCCTGGAAGATGTTCTTCTGTTCTGATTTCATTACAATAATCTTTTGGTATGATTTAAGAGACAGTAAAAGAAACAGCCAAGGCCCAAAATGCTTAGAAAAATTTCAAGAGTGCAGTTAAGAGAATGACAAAGAGAAAGAACAACTGTGTTTCTGTGTGTTCATACTGACTATCAGAAGATCTCTTCTCAATGTACCTTCAATATAACTGATGTGAGACAAAATCCCACAGTCCTCATTTTGTGCACAAATGTATTCAAAACCTCATACAAGCTTCAGATAAACTTTTTAATACATTTATTTTTTGCACAAAACAGGGGTTGTGGATTTTGTCCCTCATCACTTACATTGAAAGTGCATTTGGAGAAGATCTTCTTTGCCTTATTTTCTACCCAAGCAACAATATGGATCACAATCAAGAAAATAACCATAACTTTATCATTTCAGTGCATAAATCTCTTCGCCTTAGTGTGACTGCACCTTTAATATGAATGAGGCTGTTACCAGAGGCGCTGTGGCTTAGCTGGTTAAAGCGCCTGTCTTGTAAACAGGAGATCCTGGGTCCAAATCCCAGCAGTGCCTGATTAACAGTGGAGATATCTCTTATAAACTACAGAACTATGTGTCTTCAAGCTCAACTTGAGAAAATTTTTTCCAGTACTCTGAAACTATGAGTCCACTTCATGTAAGTACAGACACAAGAAGAAAAGAAGAGACTCTCTGAACCTTCTTACTGGTCTCATCACAGTGATCAGTATCATGTTGCTTTTGGTAAATGTGTTACTCAACAAACCTTTGGACAGCATCTAGAGGCAGAGTAGGAGGCGCTGTGGCTTAGTGGTTAAAGCGCCTGTCTCGTAAACAGGAGATCCTGGGTTCAAATCCCAGCAGTGCCTGTAAGATGCTGTTCAGTGGCTGTTAACCGTTACGGTAAGAAACCGCTTGCTATGACTAGTGGTTCAAGAGACAGTGAAGGAAAAACTAAGGCCCGTAATGCTTAAAAGAATTCAAAAGTGCAGGTAAGAGTGTTACAGACAACAAGTATTTCTTTTTCATAAAACAGTAGTTGTGGATTTTGTCCTTCATCACTTACATTGAAAGCGCATTTGGAGAAGATCTTCTAATGGTCAGTATGAACTGAAGGAATGGAAAAGAATTACAGCGAGAAAAAAATTCAATGTTCATATGGGCACCTGAGTTTTGTTTTAAGACAGTCTTGAAAAATGGTGAACCTGTCCTTTAATTTAATATGAGAGGACAGTTTGTCAGAGGCGCTGTGGCTTAGTTGGTTAAAGTGCCTGTCTAGTAAACAGGAGATCCTGGGTTCAAATCCCAGCAGTGCCTGATGGTTGTGGGTTTATTTTAACAGTGATTACCTTCTTTGAAGCATTATTTCTCCATCTTATCCTGGGGTACTTGCTTGGTAACCATTTTTCTTTCAAATATTTTTGCCTTATTTTCTACCCAAGCAACAATATGGATCACAATCAAGAAAATAACCATAACTTTATCATTTCAGTGCATAAATCTCTTCGCCTTAGTGTGACTGCACCTTTAATATGAATGAGGCTGTTACCAGAGGCGCTGTGGCTTAGCTGGTTAAAGCGCCTGTCTTGTAAACAGGAGATCCTGGGTTCAAATCCCAGCAGTGCCTGATTAACAGTGGAGATATCTCTTATAAACTACAGAACTATGTGTCTTCAAGCTCAACTTCAGAAAAATACTTTCCAGTACTCTGAAACTTTGAGTCCTCTTCATGAAAGTACAGAGAAAAGGAGAAACTCTTTAAATCTTACTATTGGTCTCACCACAGCGTTCAATATCATGTTGGTGTTGTTAAATGTTTTGCTCAATGAACCTTTGGACAGCATTGAAATAGAACAGAAGGTGCTGTGGCTTAGTGGTTAAAGCGCCTGTCTTGTAAACAGGAGATCCTGGGTTCAAATCCCAGCAGTGCCTGTTTCTCATTACTGTAAGACACTATTTGGTATTACTTCAAATTTGAGAGACAATGACAGAAATAGTCAATGTACAAAAAGATTGAAAAGTGAAGGTAAGAGTGTGACAAAGAAAGAGAACAAGCACACTTCTTCACTATCACAGTGATCACCTTTCTATTACTTTCTTTGAATCATTATTTCTCCATCTTATCCCGGGGTACTTGCTTGGTAACCATTTTTCTTTCAAATATTTAAAAATATAAATATTTTCAACTGAAGCAACAATATGGATCACAATCAAGACAATGAACATAACTTTATTATGACAGTTCATAAATCACAGTGCCTTATTAACAGGGAAATGATCTCCTATAAACTACAGAATTATGTGTCTTCAAGCTCAACTTGAGAAAAATGCTCTTAGTACTCTGAAACTTTGAGTCCACTTCATGAAAGTACAGAGAAATGGAGAGACTCTCTAAAACGTCTTACTGGTCTCACCACAGCGATCAATATCAAGTTCGTTTTAGTAAATGTGTTACTCAACGAACCTCTGGACAGCATCTAGAGTGAGATCCTGGGTTTAAATCCCAGCAGTGCCTGTAAGATGCTGTTCAGTGGCTGTTAACCATTACAGTAAGAAGCCGCTTGCTATGACTAGTGGTTCAAGAGACCGTGAAGGAAAAACTAAGCCCTGTAATGCTTAAAAAAATTCAAAAGCGCAGTTAAGGGTGTTACAGACAACAAGTAGTTCTCTTGCATAAAACAGTAGTTGTGGATTTTGTCCTTCATCACTTACATTGAAAGTGCATTTGGAGAAGATCTTCTAATTAACTGGAGGAATGGAAAGGAATTACAGCGAGAAAAAACTGTTTCAATGTTTATATGGGCACCTGAGTTTTCTTTTAAGACAGACTTGAAAAATGGTGAACCTCTCCTTTAATTTAATATGAGAGGACAGTTTATCAGAGGCACTGTGGCTTAGTTGGTTAAAGTGCCTGTTTAGTAAACAGGAGGTCCTGGGTTCAAATCCCGGCAGTGCCTGATGGTTATGAGTTTACTTTCACAGTGATTACCTTTCTATTACTTTCTTTGAAGCATTATTTCTCCATCTTATCCTGGGGTACTTGCTTGGTGACCATTTTTCTTCCAAATTTTTTCCCTTATTTTCAACCCAAGCAACAATATTGATCACCATCCAGAAAATAACCATAACTTTATCATTTCAGTGCATAAATCTCTTCGCCTTAGTGTGACTGCACCTTCAATATGAGCACAAATGTTATCAGAGGCGCTGTGGCTTAGTTGGTTAAAGCGCCTGTCTAGTAAACAGGAGATCCTGGGTTCAAATCCCAGCAGTGCCTGATGGTTATTATCTCTTATGTTTAATCCACAACCAAGATAATTCTATGTGACCCTTTAATTTAAAATATTTAGCTTCATCTACACTCGAGTAACATATTTATGTTGATTGAAAACAAATGATGAATCCTGGCTTTTAAGTCACTTGCACAGATCCACATTAAAAAGACAAAATTTTCAAGTTATTTCAGTCTGTAAGAACTCTTCTTATTGTTCATTTCACTTTGCCCGCTTTCACAAAGGCTTAAAAATATTCCCACCACAGTCTTCACCAACATGCTGTACATTGCTCAACAAGTCTTAAAACAGCAGCTGCAGGAGGGAAAAGTGGTGCTGTGACTTAGTTAGTTAAAGCACCTGCATAGTAAACAGGTGATGCTGGTTTGAAATCCCAGCAGTGTCTGGTTAACAGAGGATATATCTGCTACAAACTACAGAACTGTGTGTCTTCAAGGTCAACTTGAGCAAAAGACTTTCCAATGTTCATAAACTTCCAGTCCACTTCATGAAAGTACAGGCACAAGAAGAAAAGGACAGACTTTCTAAACCTTACTATTGGTCCCACCACAATGATCAGTATCATGTTGGTTTTGGTAAATGTGTTGCTCAACGAACCTTTGGGCAGCATCTAGAGTTATAGCAGCAGGTGCTGTGGCTTAGGGGTTAAAGCGCCTGTCTTGTAAACAGGAGATCCTGGGTTCAAATCCCAGCAGTGCCTGGAAGATGTTCTTCTGTTCTGATTTCATTACAATAATCTTTTGGTATGATTTAAGAGACAGTAAAAGAAACAGCCAAGGCCCAAAATGCTTAGAAAAATTTCAAGAGTGCAGTTAAGAGAATGACAAAGAGAAAGAACAAGTGTGTTTCTGTGTGTTCATACTGACTATCAGAAGATCTCTTCTCAATGTACCTTCAATATAACTGATGTGAGACAAAATCCACAGTCCTCATTTTGTGCACAAATGTATTCAAAACCTCATACAAGCTTCAGATAAACTTTTTAATACATTTATTTTTTGCATAAAACAGTGGCTGTGGATTTTGTCCCTCGTCACTTACATTGAAAGTGCATTTGGAGAAGATCTTCTAATGGTCAGTATGAACTGAAGGAATGGAAAAGAATTACAGCGAGAAAAAAATTCAATGTTCATATGGGCACCTGAGTTTTGTTTTAAGACAGTCTTGAAAAATGGTGAACCTGTCCTTTAATTTAATATGAGAGAACAGTTTGTCAGAGGTGCTGTGGCTTAGTTGGTTAAAGTGCCTGTCTAGTAAACAGGAGATCCTGGGTTCAAATCCCAGCAGTGCCTGTAAGATGCTGTTAATCATTACAGTAAGAAATGACTTGCGGTTTGAGAGACAGTGAAGGAAAAACTAAGCCCTGTAATGCCTAAAAAAATTCAAAAGCGCAGTTAAGAGTGTTACAGACAACAAGTACTTCTTTTCCATAAAACAGGGGTTGTGGATTTTGTCCCTCATCACTTACATTGAAAGTGCATTTGGAGAAGATCTTCTAAGCGTATAAACAGGAGGAAGGGAAAGGAATTACCACGAGAAAAAACAGTTTCAATGTTCATACAGGAACCTGAACATTGTTTTAAGACAGTCTTGAAAAATTGTGAAGCTGTCCTTTAATACAAACGGCAGTTCCTCAGAGGTGCTGTGGCTTAGCTGGTTAAAGTGCCTGTCTAGTAAACAGGAGATCGTGGGTTCAAATCCCAGCAGTGCCTGATTAACAGGGAAATTGTTCCCTAGGAAATACAGAACTATTTATTTTGAGGCTCAATTTCAGAAAGACACCTTCCCGTACTCTGAAACTTTCAGTCCACTTCATGAAAGTACAGACACAAGAAGAAAAGGAGAGACTCTCTGAACTTTCCTATTGGTCTCACCACAGCGATCAGTATCAGGTTTTTTTTGGTAAATGTGTTGCTCAACGAACCTTTGGACAGCTTTTAAACTCATACCTGGAGGTGCTGTGGCTTAGTGGTTA
This sequence comes from Scomberomorus guttatus, assembly GCA_038419695.1. Classification (NCBI taxonomy): domain Eukaryota; kingdom Metazoa; phylum Chordata; class Actinopteri; order Scombriformes; family Scombridae; genus Scomberomorus; species Scomberomorus guttatus. The sequence goes on along the minus strand of CM076454.1, from coordinate 26,710,024 downwards.
AAGCGCCTGTCTCGTAAACAGGAGATCCTGGTTTCAAATCCCAGCAGTGCCTGTAAGATGCTGTTCATGGACTGTTTTTTCATTGCAGTAAGACACTCTTTGGTATGACTTGAAGTTTGAGAGACAGTGAAGGAGATAATCAAGGCCTAAAATGCTTAGAAAAAGATTCAAAAGTGCAGTTAAGAGTTTGACAAAGGAGAAGGTGGAGAAGGAGAAGATCTTCTAATGGTCAGTATGAACTGGAGGAATGGAAAGGAATTAGAGCAAGAAAAAACAGTTTCAATGTTCATATGGGCACCTGAGTTTTGTTTTAAGACAGACTTGAAAAATGGTGAACCTGTCCTTTAATTTAATATGAGAGGAAAGGTCATCAGAGGCGCTGTGGCTTAGTTGGTTAAAGCGCCTGTCTAGTAAACAGGCGATCCTGGGTTCAAATCCCAGCAGTGCCTGATTAACAATAAAATTATTTCCTAGAAAGTACAGAGCTGTGAAACTCAACCTCAATTTCAGAAAAATACTTTCCAGTACTCTGAAACTTTGAGTCGTCTTCATGAAAGTACAGAGAAAAGGAGAAAGTCTATAAATCTTATTATTGGTCTCACTACAGCGATCAATAACGTGTTGGTAAATGTTTTGCTCAATGAACCTTTGGACAGCATTTAGTTAGAGCAGAAGGTGCTGTGGCTTAGTGGTTAACGCGCCTGTCTCGTAAACAGGAGATCCTGGGTTCAAATCCCAGCAGTGCCTGTTTCTCATTACTGTATGACTTCAAATTTGAGAGACAATGAAGGAAATAGTCAATGTCCAAAAAGATTGAACAGTGCAGGTAAGAGTATGACAAAAAAAGAGAACAAGTAGACTACTTCCATAAAACAGTGGCTGTCAATTTTGTAGGAATTACAGCGAGGAAAAAACAGTTTCAATGCTCATACATGCACTTGAGTTTTGTTTTAAGATGGACTTGAAAAATTGTGAACTTGTCCTTCAATTTGATATGAGACGATAGTTTATCAGTGGTTCAGTGGATTAAAGTGCCTGTCTTGTAAACAGGAGATCCTGGGTTCAAATCCCAGTCATGCCTGGAACATGTTGTTATGTAACAGTCTTTCATTACTGTAAGACACTGTTCACTTTGACTTGAAGTTTCAAAGACAGTGAAGGAAAGAGCAAAAGCCCAAAATGTTTAGAAAAAATTCAAGAGTGAAAGTAAGAACATGACAGAGAAAGACAATTACAAAGAGAGAGAACAAGTGTTTGCACTGTGACAGAAGAATAGAATGAGATGGGAAAGAGACTTCATCCAACAAGTGGGTCTTTTGCACAAAAACAGGGGTTGTGGATCAGTTACATTGAAAGCGCATTTGGAAAGGATCTTCAAATGGTTGGTATGAACTGGAGGAATGGAAAACAATTACAGTGAGAAAAAAAACAGTTTCAATGTTCATATGGGCACCTGAGTTTTGTTTTAAGACAGACTTGAAAAATGGTGAACCTGTCCTTTAATTTAATATGAGAGGACAGTTTGTCAGAGGTGCTGTGGCTTAGTTGGTTAAAGCGCCTGTCTAGTAAACAGGAGATCCTGGGTTCAAATCCCAGCAGTGCCTGTTTCTCATTACTGTAAGACACTTTCTGGTATTACTTCAAAATTGAGAGACAATGACAGAAATAGTCAACATTAAGAAGTGAAGGTAAGAGTGTGACAAAGAAAGAGAACAAACACACTTCTTCACTATCACAGTGATCACCTTTCTATTACTTTCTTTGAAGCATTATTTCTCCATCTTATCCCGAGGTACTTGCTTGGTGACCATTTTTCTTTCAAATATTTAAAAATATAAATATTTTCAACTGAAGCAACAATATGGATCACAATCAAGACAATGAACATAAGTTTATCATGACAGTTCATAAATCACAGTGCCTTATTAACAGGGAAATGATCTCCTATAAACTACAGAATTATGTGTCTTCAAGCTCAACTTGAGAAAAATGCTTTCCAGTACTCTGAAACTTTGAGTCCACTTCATGAAAGTACAGAGAAATGGAGAGACTCTCTAAAACTTCTTACTGGTCTCATCACAGTGATCAGTATCATGTTCGTTTTGGTAAATGTCTTACTCAACGAACCTCTGGACAGCACCTAGAGTAAGTGCACGAGGCGCTGTGGCTTAGTGGTTAAAGCGCCTGTCTCGTAAACAGGAGATCCTGGGTTCAAATCCCAGCAGTGCCTGTAAAATGCTGTTAATCATTACAGTAAGAAATGACTTGCGGTTTGAGAGACAGTGAAGGAAAAACAAAACCCTGTAATGCTTAAAAAAATTCAAAAGCGCAGTTAAGAGTGTTACAGACAACAAGTGCTTCCTTTGCATAAAACAGTAGTTGTGGATTTTGTCCTTCATCACTTACATTGAAAGCGCATTTGGAGAAGATCTTCTAATGGTCAGTATGAACTGGAGGAATGGAAAGGAATTACAGCAAAAAAAAACAGTTTATATGGGCACCTGAGTTTTGTTTTAAGACGGACTTGAAAAATGGTGAACCTGTCCTTTAATTTAATATAAGAGGATAGCTCATCAGAGGCGCTGTGGCTTAGTTGGATAAAGCGCTTGTCTAGTAAACAGGAGATCCTGGGTTCAAATCCCAGCAGTGCCTGGAAGACGCAATAAGATGCTCATTAGGGTGATTTGAAGTATGGGAGACAGCCAAGGCTCCGAAAAGGTTCAAGTGCACAGGTAAGAGTGTGTCAAAGAATGAACTTTGCAAGGAGAGAAAACAATAATATTAATACTGACTTTTGGATGGTACATTCAATGTATGTGATGGGAGACACAATCTCCAGTATTCAAAGCCTTTAAATAAATTTTTGCACAAAACAGTGGCTGTTGATTTTGTCCCTCATCACTTACATTGAAAGTGCATTTGGAGAAGATCTTCTAATTAACTGGAGGAATGGAAAGGAATTACAGCGAGAAAAAACTGTTTCAATGTTTATATGGGCACCTGAGTTTTGTTTTAAGACAGACTTGAAAAATGGTGAACCTGTCCTTTAATTTAATATGAGAGGATAGTTTGTTAGAGGTGCTGTGGCTTAGTTGGTTAACGTGCCTGTCTAGTAAACAGGAGATCCTGGGTTCAAATCCCAGCAGTGCCTGATGGTTTTGCGGTTATTGTAACAGTGATTATCTACTTCGAAGCATTATTTCTCTATCTTATCCTGGGGTACTTGCTTGGTGACCATTTTTCTTCCAAATTTTTTCCCTTATTTTCAACCCAAGCAACAATATTGAACACAATCAAGAAAATAACCATAACTTTATCATTTCAGTGCATAAATCTCTTCGCCTTAGTGTGACTGCACCTTTAATATGAGCACAAGTGTTATCAGAGGCGCTGTGGCTTAGTTGGTTAAAGCGCCTGTCTAGTAAACAGGAGATCCTGGGTTCAAATCCCAGCAGTGCCTCATGGTTATTATCTCTTATGTTTAATCCACAACCAAGATTATTCTATGTGACCCTTTAATTTAAAATATTTAGCTTCATCTACACTCGCAACATATTTATGTTGATTGAAATCAAATGATGAATCCTGGCTTTTAAGTCACAGATCCACATTAAAAAGACAAAATTTTCAAGTTATTTCAGTCTGTAAGAACTCTTCTTATTGTTCATTTCACTTTGCCCGCTTTCACAAAGGCTTAAAAATATTCCCACCACAGTCTTCACCAACATGCTGTACATTGCTCAACAAGTCTTAAAACAGCAGCTGCAGGAGGGAAAAGTGGTGTCGTGACTTAGTTAGTTAAAGCACCTGCATAGTAAACAGGTGATGCTGGTTTGAAATCCCAGCAGTGTCTGGTTAACAGAGGATATATCTGCTACAAACTACAGAACTGTGTGTCTTCAAGGTCAACTTGAGCAAAAGACTTTCCAATGTTCATAAACTTCCAGTCCACTTCATGAAAGTACAGGCACAAGAAGAAAAGGACAGACTTTCTAAACCTTACTATTGGTCCCACCACAATGATCAGTATCATGTTGGTTTTGGTAAATGTGTTGCTCAACGAACCTTTGGGCAGCATCTAGAGTTATAGCAGCAGGTGCTGTGGCTTAGGGGTTAAAGCGCCTGTCTTGTAAACAGGAGATCCTGGGTTCAAATCCCAGCAGTGCCTGGGAGATGTTCTTCTGTTCTGATTTCATTACAATAATCTTTTGGTATGATTTAAGAGACAGTGAAAGAAACAGCCAAGGCCCAAAATGCTTAGAAAAATTTCAAGAGTGTGTGTGAGGTTAAGAGAATGACAATTACAAAGAGAGAGAACAAGTGTGTTTCTGTGTGTTCATACTGACTATTAGAAGATCTCTTCTCAATGTACCTTCAATATAACTGATGTGAGACAAAATCCACAGTCCTCATTTTGTGCACAAATGTATTCAAAACCTCATACAAGCTTCAGATAAACTTTTTAATACATTTATTTTTTGCACAAAACAGGGGTTGTGGATTTTGTCCCTCATCACTTACATTGAAAGTGCATTTGGAGAAGATCTTCTTTGCCTTATTTTCTACCCAAGCAACAATATGGATCACAATCAAGAAAATAACCATAACTTTATCATTTCTGTTCATAAATCTCTTTTCCTCAGTGTGACTGCACCTTTAATATGAATGGGGCTGTTGCCAGAGGCGCTGTGGCTTAGCTGGTTAAAGCGCCTGTCTAGTAAACAGGAGATCCTGGGTTCAAATCCCAGCAGTGCCTGTAAGATGCTGTTCACTGGCTGTTAATCATTACAGTAAGAAACTGCTTGCTATGACTTGAGGTTCGAGAGACAGTGAAGGAAAAACTAAGCCCTGCTTAAAAAAATTCAAAAGCGCAGGTAAGAGTGTTACAGACAACAAGTACTTCTTTTGCATAAAACAGTAGTTGTGGATTTTGTCCTTCATCACTTACATTGAAAGTGCATTTGGAGAAGATCTTCTAATTAACTGGAGGAATGGAAAGGAATTACAGCGAGAAAAAACTGTTTCAATGTTCATATGGGCACCTGAGTTTTGTTTTAAGACAGTCTTGAAAAATGGTGAACCTGTCCTTTAATTTAATATGAGAGAACAGTTTGTCAGAGGTGCTGTGGCTTAGTTGGTTAAAGTGCCTGTCTAGTAAACAGGAGATCCTGGGTTCAAATCCCAGCAGTGCCTGATGGTTGTGTGGTTATTTTCACCTTTCTTTGAAGCATTATTTCTCCATCTTATCCCGGGGTCAAATATTTTTGCCTTATTTTCAACTGAAGAAACCATATGGATCACAATCAAGACAATGAACATAACTTTATCCTGACAGTTCATAAAGCGCTTCTTGTCAGTGTGACTGCACCTTTAATATATGAGAAAATGATACCAGAGGCGCTGTGGCTTAGTTGGTTAAAGCGCCTGTCTAGTAAACAGGAGATCCTGGGTTCAAATCCCAGCAGTGCCTAATGGTTATTATCTCTTATGTTTAATCCACAACCAAGATGATTCTATGTGACCCTTTAATTTAAAATATTTAGCTTCATCTACACTCGAGCAACGTATTTGTGTTGATTGAAATCAAATGATGAATCCTGGCTTTTAAGTCACAGATCCACATTAAAAAGACACATTTTTCAAGTTATTTCCGTCTGTAAGAACTCTTCTTATTGTTCATTTCACTTTGGCCGCTTTCACAAAGGCTTAAAAATATTCCCACCACAGTCTTCACCAACATGCTGTACATTGCTCAACAAGTCTTAAAACAGCAGCTGCAGGAGGGAAAAGTAGAGCTGTGGGTTAGTGTTTAAAACATCTGTCTAGTAAACAGGTGATCCTGGATTCAAATCCCAGTAGCACCTGGAAGATGCTGTTCAGTGACTGCTTTTCATTACAGTAAGAAACCATTTGGTAAAGACTTGAAGAAAATCAACAGTTTGGATCAAGTAAGAGCAAATGTTGCATGAGACCTTCAACATTTCTGTTGCTGAAACAAGTAGTTGATTAATCGATCAACAGAAAATTAATCTGCAAGCGTTTTGATAATCATTCAGTCATTTTAAGGCCAAACATTCTCTTGTTTAAATTTATGAAATGTGAGAATGTGCTGCTTTTGTTGCTTTTGTTTTGGAGTTTTGGACTGGAAAACAAGATATCTGATGACATTTTTACTTTTTTTTTTTTTATGCAATTCACTGATTATAAAAAGAATTATTAGTTGTAGCCTTATTTCAGGATATGACTGTAGCTTTAATAAGAAAGAAACTGCAAACTTTTTTACATAACCCCTATGTAATGCCCATCAATAACCTACTATATAACCAACTAGCAGCAGCTCAGCTTTACTTTTTCTGTTGACTTGCTGATTGCTGGTTGGCTTCAACAGCTCATTATTCTACAATTCTACATGATATTATCTATTTTCTGAACAAGCTCAGCAGGTTACGTAGTGCTGTGTGAGCTTATGTCAAACACCTCACAACCTGCTTTCAACACCACTTAGTAGTGGCAAAAAACCAAACAAATACTATGTCTGCTATGAATGTTGACTGCAGGAAAATTACATGTTTAATGCATAAACATAGCCATTACATAGCCACTAAATGTAAATACTGGCATGAAAAACTGTAGAGGAGAAATCAGATTACTGAACAAACAATCCTACTATTATACTCACAGAGCAGGTGCTAACGACTCAGAAACAACACAGCAATCAGTTACGTCCTAGCCCTTAATACACAGCACAACAGTATCTAACCAGCAACAAGAGAAACAGTAAAAAGCATTTACAAGAGTCCAATCCTCAGAGTGTTTAGCCCAGACTGACACACAGCTGAAACTGGCTTCATTAGGGTGGATTCAGCAAAAGTGGGCCACTTTTTGGTAAATGCACCAGGGCACTATTATAATATATATTCACTTGCACCAGTCATGTTTTTGTGAAAGGGTATGACCCTTTTTAACATACTGATGTAAAGTTTTGAAGGGAATTGATTATTATTTAAAAGTTGTAGACTCTCAAACTCAACAAGAACCCCTTTTTCCGCTTGTCTGCAAAAGTGGGACACTGGTCTACAATCCCTTTTAAAGGCAAGACAATGTATTAACTCTGTTAGAAAATCCATTCATTCTATGCCCTAGCTGGGAATCTCAACTTAGGTTGCTGCTTTCACTCAAGTAAATCCTTATATTCATCTACGGCTACTTTTATTCTTTCCTCAGTCCACTGGTTTATTTGAACTCCCTTTCTGCCCTGCTTCACTCGTTCTCTTTCTTTCACTTTCTGATTAGTTTCTTGTTAGTCACACTTTCCTGCCTTATTTTCTCTTCTTGTTATTTTGTATTTCTGTCTCTCGTCACCTTTTCCTGAACAAATGGGTGTACAGGTGACATATACCATTAGAACTATAGACTAATATGGATTTAACACGAGCTCACAATACTACTGTAACTGCCTCATCAAACTTTCAAACATTATTAAACTAATATATGTATTATTGCAGGAATATTGCATGAAATATGCTTGCTGCAATGACTGTTCATTAACAAGCAGTGTTGTGGCAAGAATTCAGCATAAAAAAACTTGTTGGTTCCAGTTAAATAATAAAATATGGCAATGCTTAAATGTCCCACTTTTGCTGATGTCCCACTTTTGCTGAAACCACCTTATACTTCAGCAGAGTGGGCAATGCTCAGCAAAACACTGGAAGCACAGCAGGGAGGCAAGTGCTAACGACTCAGAAACAACACAACAACACAAATCTTCTCTTTACTTTTTCTGCAGTAAAGACCACAAGCTGCTCCACTCGCCACACTCACTTCTAGAAGAGCTCTAGCTGAGATGTTACAGTTACAACAGTTAATACAGCTCAAAACCAATCAGCCATGCAACCACTAATACCTGATCAATGCAGTGCCTGTCCCTTCAGCTGAAATACTCTTCATTTTACCTTTGCATCTACTTGACAAAGGTCTCAAGGGAGCCTGCGGAAAAAGGAGGAAGAGTCTCTTTCACCTTGAGTGCCGCTCACCAGCCTTCTCATCTCTGGTCTCTTTCCCCTTGTAGCCCACGAGGGAGGGAGAGGTCATAGGTGGTGTTCTGCCTCAGAGCGCTCGCTTAAACTTCATTATGCAGATTTCCTCCATTTTGAGATTTAAATTCCCATCCACCCAGCGCCCCGCTGAGTCTGGAGCCGAATCATTAAAGGTTGGCAAAGAGCAGTCATGTCAGAGCAATCAGTGTGTCAATAAATCTCTGGAGACTCATTCCTGGGGACCATTTATCACACACACATGCACATACTGTACACTCTAATCACTGATGTTAGAAAAAAACCAACACATTAATATTGACATTACAGGCAGCTTATTCCATAGAAGCAAACCTATTCTTGCGCTAAATACCTAAATACAAATCAGCAATAAAAGCTACTTGCTTGTTTAGCTGCAGAGGGCTTCAGTAGATTGGTGGATGGTCATACAGCGAGAAAAAACTGTTTCAATGTTCATATGGGCACCTGAGTTTTGTTTTAAGACAGTCTTGAAAAATGGTGAACCTGTCCTTTAATTTAATATGAGAGAACAGTTTGTCAGAGGTGCTGTGGCTTAGTTGGTTAAAGCGCCTGTCTAGTAAACTGGAGATCCTGGGTTCAAATCCCAGCAGTGCCTGTAAGATGCTGTTCAGTGGCTGTTAACCATTACGGTAAGAAACCGCTTGCTATGACTAGTGGTTCAAGAGACAGTGAAGGAAAAACTAAAGCCCGTAATGCTTAAAAGAATTCAAAAGTGCAGGTAAGAGTGTTACAGACAACAAGTACTTCTTTTTCATAAAACAGTAGTTGTGGATTTTGTCCTTCATCACTTACATTGAAAGCGCATTTGGAGAAGATCTTCTAATGGTCAGTATGAACTGAAGGAATGGAAAGGAATTACAGCGAGAAAAAAATTCAATGTTCATATGGGCACCTGAGTTTTGTTTTAAGACAGTCATGAAAAATGGTGAACCTGTCCTTTAATTTAATATGAGAGAACAGTTTGTCAGAGGTGCTGTGGCTTAGTTGGTTAAAGCGCCTGTCTAGTAAACAGGAGATCCTGGGTTCAAATCCCAGCAGTGCCTGATGGTTGTGTGGTTATTTTAACAGTGATTACCTTCTTTGAAGCATTATTTCTCCATCTTATCCTGGGGTACTTGCTTGGTGACCATTTTTCTTTCAAATATTTTTGCCTTATTTTCTACCCGAACAACAATATGGATCACAATCAAGAAAATGACAGCATCTAGAGTCAGAGTAGGAGGTGCTGTGGCTTAGTGGTTAAAGCGCCTGTCTTGTAAACAGGAGATCCTGGGTTCAAATCCCAGCAGTGCCTGTAAGATGCTGTTCAGTGGCTGTTAACCATTACGGTAAGAAACCATTTGCTATGACTTGAGGTTTGAAAGACAGTGAAGGAAAAACTAAGGCTCAAAATGCTCAGAAAAAATTCAAAAGTGCAGGTCAGAGTGTTACAAACAACAAGTATTTCTTTGGCACAAAACAGTAGTTGTGGATTTTGTCCTTCATCACTTACATTGAAAGTGCATTTGGAGAAGATCTTCTAATTAACTGGAGGAATGGAAAGGAATTACAGCGAGAAAAAACTGTTTCAATATTCATATGGGCACCTGAGTTTTGTTTTAAGACAGTCTTGAAAAATGGTGAACCTGTCCTTTAATTTAATATGAGAGAACAGTTTGTCAGAGGTGCTGTGGCTTAGTTGGTTAAAGTGCCTGTCTAGTAAACAGGAAATCCTGGGTTCAAATCCCAGCAGTGCCTGATGGTTGTGGGTTTATTTTAACAGTGATTACCTTCTTTGAAGCATTATTTCTCCATCTTATCCTGGGGTACTTGCTTGGTAACCATTTTTCTTTCAAATATTTTTGCCTTATTTTCTACCCAAGCAACAATATGGATCACAATCAAGAAAATAACCATAATTTTATCATTTCTGTTCATAAATCTCTTTGCCTCAGTGTGACTGCACCTTTAATATGAATGAGGCTGTTACCAGAGGTGCTGTGGCTTAGCTGGTTAAAGCGCCTGTCTTGTAAACAGGAGATCCTGGGTTCAAATCCCAGCAGTGCCTGGGAGATGTTCTTCTGTTCTGATTTCCTTACAGCAAGAAACCCTTTGGTATGCTTTAAGAGACAGTGAAATAAACAGCCAAGGCCCAAAATGCTTAGAAAAATTTCAAGAGTGCAGTTAAGAGAATGACAAAGAGAAAGAACAAGTGTGTTTCTGTGTGTTCATACTGACTATCAGAAGATCTCTTCTCAATGTACCTTCAATATAACTGATGCGAGACAAAATCCACAGTCTGCATATTGTGCACAAATGTATTCAAAACCTCATACAAGCTATATGCAGATAAACTTGTTAATACATTTTTTTTTTTTTTGCATAAAACAGTGGCTGTGGATTTTGTCCTTCGTCACTTACATTGAAAGTGCATTTGGAGAAGATCTTCTAATGCTCAGTATGAACTGGAGGAATGGAAAGGAATTACAGCGAGGAAAAACTGTTTCAATGTTCATATGGGCACCTGAGTTTTGTTTTAAGACAGTCTTGAAAAATGGTGAACCTGTCCTTTAATTTAATATGAGAGGGCAGCTCATCAGAGGTGCTGTGGCTTAGTTGGTTAAAGTGCCTGTCTAGTAAACAGGAGATCCTGGGTTCAAATCCCAGCAGTGCCTGATGGTTGTGTGGTTATTTTAACAGTGATTACCTTCTTTGAAGCATTATTTCTCCATCTTATCCTGGGGTACTTGCTTGGTAACCATTTTTCTTTCAAATATTTTTGCCTTATTTTCTACCCAAGCAACAATATGGATCACAATCAAGAAAATAACCATAATTTTATCATTTCTGTTCATAAATCTCTTCGCCTTAGTGTGACTGCACCTTTAATATGAATGAGGCTGTTACCAGAGGCGCTGTGGCTTAGCTGGTTAAAGCGCCTGTGTTGTAAACAGGAGATCCTGGGTTCAAATCCAAGCAGTGCCTGTAAGATGCTGTTTAGTGGCTGTTAACCATTACGGTAAGAAACCATTTGCTGTGACTTGAGGTTTAAAAGACAGTGAAGGAAAAACTAAGGCCCAAAATGCTCAGAAAAAATTCAAAAGTGCAGGTAAGAGTGTTACAAACAACAAGTATTTCTTTTGCACAAAACAGTAGTTGTGGATTTTGTCCTTCATCACTTACATTGAAAGTGCATTTGGAGAAGATCTTCTAATTAACTGGAGGAATGGAAAGGAATTACAGCGAGAAAAAACTGTTTCAATGTTCATATGGGCACCTGAGTTTTGTTTTAAGACAGTCTTGAAAAATGGTGAACCTGTCCTTTAATTTAATATGAGAGAACAGTTTGTCAGAGGTGCTGTGGCTTATTTGGTTAAAGTGCCTGTCTAGTAAACAGGAGATCCTGGGTTCAAATCCCAGCAGTGCCTGATTAACAGTGGAAATATCTCTTATAAACTACAGAACTATGTGTCTTCAAGCTCAACTTGAGACATTTTTTCCAGTACTCTGAAACTATGAGTCCACTTCATGTAAGTACAGACACAAGAAGAAAAGAAGAGACTCTCTGAACCTTCTTACTGGTCTCATCACAGTGATCAGTATCATGTTGCTTTTGGTAAATGTCTTACTCAACGAACCTTTGGACAGCATCTAGAGTCAGAGTAGGAGGTGCTGTGGCTTAGTGGTTAAAGCGCCTGTCTTGTAAACAGGAGATCCTGGGTTCAAATCCCAGCAGTGCCTGTAAGATGCTGTTCAGTGGCTGTTAATCATTACAGTAAGAAACCATTTGCTGTGACTTGAGGTTTGAAAGACAGTGAAGGAAAAACTAAGGCCCAAAATGCTCAGAAAAAATTCAAAAGTGCAGGTCAGAGTGTTACAAACAACAAGTATTTCTTTTGCACAAAACAGTAGTTGTGGATTTTGTCCTTCATCACTCACATTGAAAGTGCATTTGGAGAAGATCTTCTAATTAACTGGAGGAATGGAAAGGAATTACAGCGAGAAAAAACTGTTTCAATGTTCATATGGGCACCTGAGTTTTGTTTTAAGACAGTCTTGAAAAATGGTGAACCTGTCCTTTAATTTAATATGAGAGAACAGTTTGTCAGAGGCGCTGTGGCTTAGTTGGTTAAAGTGCCTGTCTAGTAAACAGGAGATCCTGGGTTCAAATCCCAGCAGTGCCTGATTAACAGTGGAGATATCTCTTATAAACTACAGAACTATGTGTCTTCAAGCTCAACTTGAGAAATTTTTTCCAGTACTTTGAAACTATGAGTCCACTTCATGTAAGTACAGACACAAGAAGAAAAGAAGAGACTCTCTGAACCTTCTTACTGGTCTCATCACAGTGATCAGTATCATGGTGCTTTTGGTAAATGTTTTGCTCCACGAACCTTTGGACAGCATCTAGAGTCAGAGTAGGAGGCGCTGTGGCTTAGTGGTTAAAGCGCCTGTCTCGTAAACAGGAGATCCTGGGTTCAAATCCCAGCAGTGCCTGCAAGATGCTGTTCAGTGGCTGTTAATCATTACAGTAAGAAACCATTTGCTGTGACTTGAGGTTTAAAAGACAGTGAAGGAAAAACTAAGGCCCAAAATGCTCAGAAAAAATTCAAAAGTGCAGGTCAGAGTGTTACAAACAACAAGTATTTCTTTTGCACAAAACAGTAGTTGTGGATTTTGTCCTTCATCACTTACATTGAAAGTGCATTTGGAGAAGATCTTCTAATTAACTGGAGGAATGGAAAAGAATTACAGCGAGAAAAAACAGTTTCAATGTTTATATGGGCACCTGAGTTTTGTTTTAAGACAGTCTTGAAAAATGGTGAACCTGTCCTTTAATTTAATATGAGAGGATAGTTTGTCAGAGGTGCTGTGGCTTAGTTGGTTAAAGCGCCTGTCTAGTAAACAGGAGATCCTGGGTTCAAATCCCAGCAGTGCCTGATGGCTATGAGTTTACTTTCACAGTGATTACCTTCTTTGAAGCATTATTTCTCCATCTTATCCTGGGGTACTTGCTTGGTAACCATTTTTCTTTCAAATATTTTTGCCTTATTTTCTACCCAAGCAACAATATGGATCACAATCAAGAAAATAACCATAACTTTATCATTTCAGTGCATAAATCTCTTCGCCTTAGTGTGACTGCACCTTTAATATGAATGAGGCTGTTACCAGAGGCGCTGTGGCTTAGCTGGTTAAAGCGCCTGTCTTGTAAACAGGAGATCCTGGGTTCAAATCCCAGCAGTGCCTGATTAACAGTGGAGATATCTCTTATAAACTACAGAACTATGTGTCTTCAAGCTCAACTTGAGAAAATTTTTTCCAGTACTCTGAAACTATGAGTCCACTTCATGTAAGTACAGACACAAGAAGAAAAGAAGAGACTCTCTGAACCTTCTTACTGGTCTCATCACAGTGATCAGTATCATGTTGCTTTTGGTAAATGTGTTACTCAACAAACCTTTGGACAGCATCTAGAGTCAGAGTCGGAGGCGCTGTGGCTTAGTGGTTAAAGCGCCTGTCTCGTAAACAGGAGATCCTGGGTTCAAATCCCAGCAGTGCCTGTAAGATGCTGTTCAGTGGCTGTTAACCATTACGGTAAGAAACCGCTTGCTATGACTAGTGGTTCAAGAGACAGTGAAGGAAAAACTAAGGCCCGTAATGCTTAAAAGAATTCAAAAGTGCTGGTAAGAGTGTTACAGACAACAAGTACTTCTTTTGCATAAAACAGTAGTTGTGGATTTTGTCCTTCATCACTTACATTGAAAGCGCATTTGGAGAAGATCTTCTAATGGTCAGTATGAACTGAAGGAATGGAAAAGAATTACAGCGAGAAAAAAATTCAATGTTCATATGGGCACCTGAGTTTTTTTTTAAGACAGTCTTGAAAAATGGTGAACCTGTCCTTTAATTTAATATGAGAGAACAGTTTGTCAGAGGTGCTGTGGCTTAGCTGGTTAAAGTGCCTGTCTAGTAAACAGGAGATCCTGGGTTCAAATCCCAGCAGTGCCTGATTAACAGTGGAAATATCTCTTATAAACTACAGAACTATGTGTCTTCAAGCTCAACTTGAGAAATTTTTTCCAGTACTCTGAAACTATGAGTCCACTTCATGTAAGTACAGACACAAGAAGAAAAGAAGAGACTCTCTGAACCTTCTTACTGGTCTCATCACAGTGATCAGTATCATGGTGCTTTTGGTAAATGTTTTGCTCCACGAACCTTTGGACAGCATCTAGAGTCAGAGTAGGAGGCGCTGTGGCTTAGTGGTTAAAGCGCCTGTCTCGTAAACAGGAGATCCTGGGTTCAAATCCCAGCAGTGCCTGCAAGATGCTGTTCAGTGGCTGTTAATCATTACAGTAAGAAACCATTTGCTGTGACTTCAGGTTTAAAAGACAGTGAAGGAAAAACTAAGGCCCAAAATGCTCAGAAAAAATTCAAAAGTGCAGGTCAGAGTGTTACAAACAACAAGTACTTCTTTTGCACAAAACAGTAGTTGTGGATTTTGTCCTTCATCACTCACATTGAAAGTGCATTTGGAGAAGATCTTCTAATTAACTGGAGGAATGGAAAGGAATTACAGCGAGAAAAAACTGTTTCAATGTTCATATGGGCACCTGAGTTTTGTTTTAAGACAGTCTTGAAAAATGGTGAACCTGTCCTTTAATTTAATATGAGAGAACAGTTTGTCAGAGGTGCTGTGGCTTAGTTGGTTAAAGCGCCTGTCTAGTAAACAGGAGATCCTGGGTTCAAATCCCAGCAGTGCCTGATGGTTGTGGGTTTATTTTAACAGTGATTACCTTCTTTGAAGCATTATTTCTCCATCTTATCCTGGGGTACTTGCTTGGTAACCATTTTTCTTTCAAATATTTTTGCCTTATTTTCTACCCAAGCAACAATATGGATCACAATCAAGAAAATAACCATAACTTTATCATTTCAGTGCATAAATCTCTTCGCCTTAGTGTGACTGCACCTTTAATATGAATGAGGCTGTTACCAGAGGCGCTGTGGCTTAGCTGGTTAAAGCGCCTGTCTAGTAAACAGGAGATCCTGGGTTCAAATCCCAGCAGTGCCTGATTAACAGTGGAAATATCTCTTATAAACTACAGAACTATGTGTCTTCAAGCTCAACTTGAGAAATTTTTTCCAGTACTCTGAAACTATGAGTCCACTTCATGTAAGTACAGACACAAGAAGAAAAGAAGAGACTCTCTGAACCTTCTTACTGGTCTCATCACAGTGATCAGTATCATGGTGCTTTTGGTAAATGTTTTGCTCCACGAACCTTTGGACAGCATCTACAGTCAGAGTAGGAGGCGCTGTGGCTTAGTGGTTAAAGCGCCTGTCTCGTAAACAGGAGATCCTGGGTTCAAATCCCAGCAGTGCCTGCAAGATGCTGTTCAGTGGCTGTTAATCATTACAGTAAGAAACCATTTGCTGTGACTTCAGGTTTAAAAGACAGTGAAGGAAAAACTAAGGCCCAAAATGCTCAGAAAAAATTCAAAAGTGCAGGTCAGAGTGTTACAAACAACAAGTACTTCTTTTGCACAAAACAGTAGTTGTGGATTTTGTCCTTCATCACTCACATTGAAAGTGCATTTGGAGAAGATCTTCTAATTAACTGGAGGAATGGAAAGGAATTACAGCGAGAAAAAACTGTTTCAATGTTCATATGGGCACCTGAGTTTTGTTTTAAGACAGTCTTGAAAAATGGTGAACCTGTCCTTTAATTTAATATGAGAGAACAGTTTGTCAGAGGTGCTGTGGCTTAGTTGGTTAAAGCGCCTGTCTAGTAAACAGGAGATCCTGGGTTCAAATCCCAGCAGTGCCTGATGGTTGTAGGTTTATTTTAACAGTGATTACCTTCTTTGAAGCATTATTTCTCCATCTTATCCTGGGGTACTTGCTTGGTAACCATTTTTCTTTCAAATATTTTTGCCTTATTTTCTACCCAAGCAACAATATGGATCACAATCAAGAAAATAACCATAACTTTATCATTTCAGTGCATAAATCTCTTCGCCTTAGTGTGACTGCACCTTTAATATGAATGAGGCTGTTACCAGAGGCGCTGTGGCTTAGCTGGTTAAAGCGCCTGTCTTGTAAACAGGAGATCCTGGGTTCAAATCCCAGCAGTGCCTGATTAACAGTGGAGATATCTCTTATAAACTACAGAACTATGTGTCTTCAAGCTCAACTTGAGAAAATTTTTTCCAGTACTCTGAAACTATGAGTCCACTTCATGTAAGTACAGACACAAGAAGAAAAGAAGAGACTCTCTGAACCTTCTTACTGGTCTCATCACAGTGATCAGTATCATGTTGCTTTTGGTAAATGTGTTACTCAACAAACCTTTGGACAGCATCTAGAGTCAGAGTAGGAGGCGCTGTGGCTTAGTGGTTAAAGCGCCTGTCTCGTAAACAGGAGATCCTGGGTTCAAATCCCAGCAGTGCCTGTAAGATGCTGTTCAGTGGCTGTTAACCATTACGGTAAGAAACCGCTTGCTATGACTAGTGGTTCAAGAGACAGTGAAGGAAAAACTAAGGCCCGTAATGCTTAAAAGAATTCAAAAGTGCTGGTAAGAGTGTTACAGACAACAAGTACTTCTTTTGCATAAAACAGTAGTTGTGGATTTTGTCCTTCATCACTTACATTGAAAGCGCATTTGGAGAAGATCTTCTAATGGTCAGTATGAACTGAAGGAATGGAAAAGAATTACAGCGAGAAAAAAATTCAATGTTCATATGGGCACCTGAGTTTTTTTTTAAGACAGTCTTGAAAAATGGTGAACCTGTCCTTTAATTTAATATGAGAGAACAGTTTGTCAGAGGTGCTGTGGCTTAGTTGGTTAAAGTGCCTGTCTAGTAAACAGGAGATCCTGGTTTCAAATCCCAGCAGTGCCTGATTAACAGTGGAGATATCTCTTATAAACTACAGAACTATGTGTCTTCAAGCTCAACTTGAGAAAATTTTTTCCAGTACTCTGAAACTATGAGTCCACTTCATGTAAGTACAGACACAAGAAGAAAAGAAGAGACTCTCTGAACCTTCTTACTGGTCTCATCACAGTGATCAGTATCATGTTGCTTTTGGTAAATGTGTTACTCAACAAACCTTTGGACAGCATCTAGAGTCAGAGTAGGAGGCGCTGTGGCTTAGTGGTTAAAGCGCCTGTCTCGTAAACAGGAGATCCTGGGTTCAAATCCCAGCAGTGCCTGTAAGATGCTGTTCAGTGGCTGTTAACCATTACGGTAAGAAACCGCTTGCTATGACTAGTGGTTCAAGAGACAGTGAAGGAAAAACTAAGGCCCGTAATGCTTAAAAGAATTCAAAAGTGCTGGTAAGAGTGTTACAGACAACAAGTACTTCTTTTGCATAAAACAGTAGTTGTGGATTTTGTCCTTCATCACTTACATTGAAAGCGCATTTGGAGAAGATCTTCTAATGGTCAGTATGAACTGAAGGAATGGAAAAGAATTACAGCGAGAAAAAAATTCAATGTTCATATGGGCACCTGAGTTTTTTTTTAAGACAGTCTTGAAAAATGGTGAACCTGTCCTTTAATTTAATATGAGAGAACAGTTTGTCAGAGGTGCTGTGGCTTAGCTGGTTAAAGTGCCTGTCTAGTAAACAGGAGATCCTGGGTTCAAATCCCAGCAGTGCCTGATTAACAGTGGAAATATCTCTTATAAACTACAGAACTATGTGTCTTCAAGCTCAACTTGAGAAATTTTTTCCAGTACTCTGAAACTATGAGTCCACTTCATGTAAGTACAGACACAAGAAGAAAAGAAGAGACTCTCTGAACCTTCTTACTGGTCTCATCACAGTGATCAGTATCATGGTGCTTTTGGTAAATGTTTTGCTCCACGAACCTTTGGACAGCATCTACAGTCAGAGTAGGAGGCGCTGTGGCTTAGTGGTTAAAGCGCCTGTCTCGTAAACAGGAGATCCTGGGTTCAAATCCCAGCAGTGCCTGCAAGATGCTGTTCAGTGGCTGTTAATCATTACAGTAAGAAACCATTTGCTGTGACTTCAGGTTTAAAAGACAGTGAAGGAAAAACTAAGGCCCAAAATGCTCAGAAAAAATTCAAAAGTGCAGGTCAGAGTGTTACAAACAACAAGTACTTCTTTTGCACAAAACAGTAGTTGTGGATTTTGTCCTTCATCACTCACATTGAAAGTGCATTTGGAGAAGATCTTCTAATTAACTGGAGGAATGGAAAGGAATTACAGCGAGAAAAAACTGTTTCAATGTTCATATGGGCACCTGAGTTTTGTTTTAAGACAGTCTTGAAAAATGGTGAACCTGTCCTTTAATTTAATATGAGAGAACAGTTTGTCAGAGGTGCTGTGGCTTAGTTGGTTAAAGCGCCTGTCTAGTAAACAGGAGATCCTGGGTTCAAATCCCAGCAGTGCCTGGTGGTTGTGGGTTTATTTTAACAGTGATTACCTTCTTTGAAGCATTATTTCTCCATCTTATCCTGGGGTACTTGCTTGGTAACCATTTTTCTTTCAAATATTTTTGCCTTATTTTCTACCCAAGCAACAATATGGATCACAATCAAGAAAATAACCATAACTTTATCATTTCAGTGCATAAATCTCTTCGCCTTAGTGTGACTGCACCTTTAATATGAATGAGGCTGTTACCAGAGGCGCTGTGGCTTAGCTGGTTAAAGCGCCTGTCTTGTAAACAGGAGATCCTGGGTTCAAATCCCAGCAGTGCCTGATTAACAGTGGAGATATCTCTTATAAACTACACAACTATGTGTCTTCAAGCTCAACTTGAGAAAATTTTTTCCAGTACTCTGAAACTATGAGTCCACTTCATGTAAGTACAGACACAAGAAGAAAAGAAGAGACTCTCTGAACCTTCTTACTGGTCTCATCACAGTGATCAGTATCATGTTGCTTTTGGTAAATGTGTTACTCAACAAACCTTTGGACAGCATCTAGAGTCAGAGTAGGAGGCGCTGTGGCTTAGTGGTTAAAGCGCCTGTCTTGTAAACAGGAGATCCTGGGTTCAAATCCCAGCAGTGCCTGTAAGATGCTGTTCAGTGGCTGTTAACCATTACGGTAAGAAACCGCTTGCTATGACTAGTGGTTCAAGAGACAGTGAAGGAAAAACTAAGGCCCGTAATGCTTAAAAGAATTCAAAAGTGCTGGTAAGAGTGTTACAGACAACAAGTACTTCTTTTTCATAAAACAGTAGTTGTGGATTTTGTCCTTCATCACTTACATTGAAAGCGCATTTGGAGAAGATCTTCTAATGGTCAGTATGAACTGAAGGAATGGAAAAGAATTACAGCGAGAAAAAAATTCAATGTTCATATGGGCACCTGAGTTTTGTTTTAAGACAGTCTTGAAAAATGGTGAACCTGTCCTTTAATTTAATATGAGAGAACAGTTTGTCAGAGGTGCTGTGGCTTATTTGGTTAAAGTGCCTGTCTAGTAAACAGGAGATCCTGGGTTCAAATCCCAGCAGTGCCTGATTAACAGTGGAGATATCTCTTATAAACTACAGAACTATGTGTCTTCAAGCTCAACTTGAGAAATTTTTTCCAGTACTCTGAAACTATGAGTCCACTTCATGTAAGTACAGACACAAGAAGAAAAGAAGAGACTCTCTGAACCTTCTTACTGGTCTCATCACAGTGATCAGTATCATGGTGCTTTTGGTAAATGTTTTGCTCCACGAACCTTTGGACAGCATCTAGAGTCAGAGTAGGAGGCGCTGTGGCTTAGTGGTTAAAGCGCCTGTCTCGTAAACAGGAGATCCTGGGTTCAAATCCCAGCAGTGCCTGCAAGATGCTGTTCAGTGGCTGTTAATCATTACAGTAAGAAACCATTTGCTGTGACTTGAGGTTTAAAAGACAGTGAAGGAAAAACTAAGGCCCGAAATGCTCAGAAAAAATTCAAAAGTGCAGGTCAGAGTGTTACAAACAACAAGTATTTCTTTTGCACAAAACAGTAGTTGTGGATTTTGTCCTTCATCACTTACATTGAAAGTGCATTTGGAGAAGATCTTCTAATTAACTGGAGGAATGGAAAAGAATTACAGCGAGAAAAAACTGTTTCAATGTTTATATGGGCACCTGAGTTTTGTTTTAAGACAGTCTTGAAAAATGGTGAACCTGTCCTTTAATTTAATATGAGAGGATAGTTTGTCAGAGGTGCTGTGGCTTAGCTGGTTAAAGCGCCTGTCTAGTAAACAGGAGATCCTGGGTTCAAATCCCAGCAGTGCCTGATGGCTATGAGTTTACTTTCACAGTGATTACCTTCTTTGAAGCATTATTTCTCCATCTTATCCTGGGGTACTTGCTTGGTAACCATTTTTCTTTCAAATATTTTTGCCTTATTTTCTACCCAAGCAACAATATGGATCACAATCAAGAAAATAACCATAACTTTATCATTTCAGTGCATAAATCTCTTCGCCTTAGTGTGACTGCACCTTTAATATGAATGAGGCTGTTACCAGAGGCGCTGTGGCTTAGCTGGTTAAAGCGCCTGTCTAGTAAACAGGAGATCCAGGGTTCAAATCCCAGCAGTGCCTGATTAACAGTGGAAATATCTCTTATAAACTACAGAACTATGTGTCTTCAAGCTCAACTTGAGAAATTTTTTCCAGTACTCTGAAACTATGAGTCCACTTCATGTAAGTACAGACACAAGAAGAAAAGAAGAGACTCTCTGAACCTTCTTACTGGTCTCATCACAGTGATCAGTATCATGGTGCTTTTGGTAAATGTTTTGCTCCACGAACCTTTGGACAGTTTCTACAGTCAGAGTAGGAGGCGCTGTGGCTTAGTGGTTAAAGCGCCTGTCTCGTAAACAGGAGATCCTGGGTTCAAATCCCAGCAGTGCCTGCAAGATGCTGTTCAGTGGCTGTTAATCATTACAGTAAGAAACCATTTGCTGTGACTTCAGGTTTAAAAGACAGTGAAGGAAAAACTAAGGCCCAAAATGCTCAGAAAAAATTCAAAAGTGCAGGTCAGAGTGTTACAAACAACAAGTATTTCTTTTGCACAAAACAGTAGTTGTGGATTTTGTCCTTCATCACTCACATTGAAAGTGCATTTGGAGAAGATCTTCTAATTAACTGGAGGAATGGAAAGGAATTACAGCGAGAAAAAACTGTTTCAATGTTCATATGGGCACCTGAGTTTTGTTTTAAGACAGTCTTGAAAAATGGTGAACCTGTCCTTTAATTTAATATGAGAGAACAGTTTGTCAGAGGTGCTGTGGCTTAGTTGGTTAAAGCGCCTGTCTAGTAAACAGGAGATCCTGGGTTCAAATCCCAGCAGTGCCTGATGGTTGTGGGTTTATTTTAACAGTGATTACCTTCTTTGAAGCATTATTTCTCCATCTTATCCTGGGGTACTTGCTTGGTAACCATTTTTCTTTCAAATATTTTTGCCTTATTTTCTACCCAAGCAACAATATGGATCACAATCAAGAAAATAACCATAACTTTATCATTTCAGTGCATAAATCTCTTCGCCTTAGTGTGACTGCACCTTTAATATGAATGAGGCTGTTACCAGAGGCGCTGTGGCTTAGCTGGTTAAAGCGCCTGTCTTGTAAACAGGAGATCCTGGGTTCAAATCCCAGCAGTGCCTGATTAACAGTGGAGATATCTCTTATAAACTACACAACTATGTGTCTTCAAGCTCAACTTGAGAAAATTTTTTCCAGTACTCTGAAACTATGAGTCCACTTCATGTAAGTACAGACACAAGAAGAAAAGAAGAGACTCTCTGAACCTTCTTACTGGTCTCATCACAGTGATCAGTATCATGTTGCTTTTGGTAAATGTGTTACTCAACAAACCTTTGGACAGCATCTAGAGTCAGAGTAGGAGGCGCTGTGGCTTAGTGGTTAAAGCGCCTGTCTCGTAAACAGGAGATCCTGGGTTCAAATCCTAGCAGTGCCTGTAAGATGCTGTTCAGTGGCTGTTAACCATTACGGTAAGAAACCGCTTGCTATGACTAGTGGTTCAAGAGACAGTGAAGGAAAAACTAAGGCCCGTAATGCTTAAAAGAATTCAAAAGTGCAGGTAAGAGTGTTACAGACAACAAGTACTTCTTTTGCATAAAACAGTAGTTGTGGATTTTGTTCTTCATCACTTACATTGAAAGCGCATTTGGAGAAGATCTTCTAATGGTCAGTATGAACTGAAGGAATGGAAAAGAATTACAGCGAGAAAAAAATTCAATGTACATATGGGCACCTGAGTTTTGTTTTAAGACAGTCTTGAAAAATGGTGAACCTGTCCTTTAATTTAATATGAGAGAACAGTTTGTCAGAGGTGCTGTGGCTTAGTTGGTTAAAGCGCCTGTCTAGTAAACAGGAGATCCTGGGTTGAAATCCCAGCAGTGCCTGATTAACAGTGGAAATATCTCTTATAAACTACAGAACTATGTGTCTTCAAGCTCAACTTGAGAAATTTTTTCCAGTACTCTGAAACTATGAGTCCACTTCATGTAAGTACAGACACAAGAAGAAAAGAAGAGACTCTCTGAACCTTCTTACTGGTCTCATCACAGTGATCAGTATCATGGTGCTTTTGGTAAATGTGTTACTCAACAAACCTTTGGACAGCATCTAGAGTCAGAGTAGGAGGCGCTGTGGCTTAGTGGTTAAAGCGCCTGTCTTGTAAACAGGAGATCCTGGGTTCAAATCCCAGCAGTGCCTGTAAGATGCTGTTCAGTGGCTGTTAACCATTACGGTAAGAAACCGCTTGCTATGACTAGTGGTTCAAGAGACAGTGAAGGAAAAACTAAGGCCCGTAATGCTTAAAAGAATTCAAAAGTGCAGGTAAGAGTGTTACAGACAACAAGTACTTCTTTTGCATAAAACAGTAGTTGTGGATTTTGTCCTTCATCACTTACATTGAAAGCGCATTTGGAGAAGATCTTCTAATGGTCAGTATGAACTGAAGGAATGGAAAAGAATTACAGCGAGAAAAAAATTCAATGTTCATATGGGCACCTGAGTTTTGTTTTAAGACAGTCTTGAAAAATGGTGAACCTGTCCTTTAATTTAATATGAGAGAACAGTTTGTCAGAGGTGCTGTGGCTTAGTTGGTTAAAGTGCCTGTCTAGTAAACAGGAGATCCTGGGTTCAAATCCCAGCAGTGCCTGATTAACAGTGGAGATATCTCTTATAAACTACAGAACTATGTGTCTTCAAGCTCAACTTGAGAAATTTTTTCCAGTACTCTGAAACTATGAGTCCACTTCATGTAAGTACAGACACAAGAAGAGAAGAAGAGACCCTCTGAACCTTCTTACTGGTCTCATCACAGTGATCAGTATCATGGTGCTTTTGGTAAATGTTTTGCTCCACGAACCTTTGGACAGCATCTAGAGTCAGAGTAGGAGGCGCTGTGGCTTAGTGGTTAAAGCGCCTGTCTCGTAAACAGGAGATCCTGGGTTCAAATCCCAGCAGTGCCTGCAAGATGCTGTTCAGTGGCTGTTAATCATTACAGTAAGAAACCATTTGCTGTGACTTGAGGTTTAAAAGACAGTGAAGGAAAAACTAAGGCCCAAAATGCTCAGAAAAAATTCAAAAGTGCAGGTCAGAGTGTTACAAACAACAAGTACTTCTTTTGCACAAAACAGTAGTTGTGGATTTTGTCCTTCATCACTCACATTGAAAGTGCATTTGGAGAAGATCTTCTAATTAACTGGAGGAATGGAAAGGAATTACAGCGAGAAAAAACTGTTTCAATGTTCATATGGGCACCTGAGTTTTGTTTTAAGACAGTCTTGAAAAATGGTGAACCTGTCCTTTAATTTAATATGAGAGAACAGTTTGTCAGAGGTGCTGTGGCTTAGTTGGTTAAAGCGCCTGTCTAGTAAACAGGAGATCCTGGGTTCAAATCCCAGCAGTGCCTGATGGTTGTGGGTTTATTTTAACAGTGATTACCTTCTTTGAAGCATTATTTCTCCATCTTATCCTGGGGTACTTGCTTGGTAACCATTTTTCTTTCAAATATTTTTGCCTTATTTTCTACCCAAGCAACAATATGGATCACAATCAAGAAAATAACCATAACTTTATCATTTCAGTGCATAAATCTCTTCGCCTTAGTGTGACTGCACCTTTAATATGAATGAGGCTGTTACCAGAGGCGCTGTGGCTTAGCTGGTTAAAGCGCCTGTCTTGTAAACAGGAGATCCTGGGTTCAAATCCCAGCAGTGCCTGATTAACAGTGGAGATATCTCTTATAAACTACACAACTATGTGTCTTCAAGCTCAACTTGAGAAAATTTTTTCCAGTACTCTGAAACTATGAGTCCACTTCATGTAAGTACAGACACAAGAAGAAAAGAAGAGACTCTCTGAACCTTCTTACTGGTCTCATCACAGTGATCAGTATCATGTTGCTTTTGGTAAATGTGTTACTCAACAAACCTTTGGACAGCATCTAGAGTCAGAGTAGGAGGCGCTGTGGCTTAGTGGTTAAAGCGCCTGTCTCGTAAACAGGAGATCCTGGGTTCAAATCCTAGCAGTGCCTGTAAGATGCTGTTCAGTGGCTGTTAACCATTACGGTAAGAAACCGCTTGCTATGACTAGTGGTTCAAGAGACAGTGAAGGAAAAACTAAGGCCCGTAATGCTTAAAAGAATTCAAAAGTGCAGGTAAGAGTGTTACAGACAACAAGTACTTCTTTTGCATAAAACAGTAGTTGTGGATTTTGTTCTTCATCACTTACATTGAAAGCGCATTTGGAGAAGATCTTCTAATGGTCAGTATGAACTGAAGGAATGGAAAAGAATTACAGCGAGAAAAAAATTCAATGTACATATGGGCACCTGAGTTTTGTTTTAAGACAGTCTTGAAAAATGGTGAACCTGTCCTTTAATTTAATATGAGAGAACAGTTTGTCAGAGGTGCTGTGGCTTAGTTGGTTAAAGCGCCTGTCTAGTAAACAGGAGATCCTGGGTTGAAATCCCAGCAGTGCCTGATTAACAGTGGAAATATCTCTTATAAACTACAGAACTATGTGTCTTCAAGCTCAACTTGAGAAATTTTTTCCAGTACTCTGAAACTATGAGTCCACTTCATGTAAGTACAGACACAAGAAGAGAAGAAGAGACCCTCTGAACCTTCTTACTGGTCTCATCACAGTGATCAGTATCATGGTGCTTTTGGTAAATGTTTTGCTCCACGAACCTTTGGACAGCATCTAGAGTCAGAGTAGGAGGCGCTGTGGCTTAGTGGTTAAAGCGCCTGTCTCGTAAACAGGAGATCCTGGGTTCAAATCCCAGCAGTGCCTGCAAGATGCTGTTCAGTGGCTGTTAATCATTACAGTAAGAAACCATTTGCTGTGACTTGAGGTTTAAAAGACAGTGAAGGAAAAACTAAGGCCCAAAATGCTCAGAAAAAATTCAAAAGTGCAGGTAAGAGTGTTACAAACAACAAGTACTTCTTTTGCACAAAACAGTAGTTGTGGATTTTGTCCTTCATCACTCACATTGAAAGTGCATTTGGAGAAGATCTTCTAATTAACTGGAGGAATGGAAAGGAATTACAGCGAGAAAAAACTGTTTCAATGTTCATATGGGCACCTGAGTTTTGTTTTAAGACAGTCTTGAAAAATGGTGAACCTGTCCTTTAATTTAATATGAGAGAACAGTTTGTCAGAGGTGCTGTGGCTTAGTTGGTTAAAGCGCCTGTCTAGTAAACAGGAGATCCTGGGTTCAAATCCCAGCAGTGCCTGATGGTTGTGGGTTTATTTTAACAGTGATTACCTTCTTTGAAGCATTATTTCTCCATCTTATCCTGGGGTACTTGCTTGGTAACCATTTTTCTTTCAAATATTTTTGCCTTATTTTCTACCCAAGCAACAATATGGATCACAATCAAGAAAATAACCATAACTTTATCATTTCAGTGCATAAATCTCTTCGCCTTAGTGTGACTGCACCTTTAATATGAATGAGGCTGTTACCAGAGGCGCTGTGGCTTAGCTGGTTAAAGCGCCTGTCTTGTAAACAGGAGATCCTGGGTTCAAATCCCAGCAGTGCCTGATTAACAGTGGAGATATCTCTTATAAACTACACAACTATGTGTCTTCAAGCTCAACTTGAGAAAATTTTTTCCAGTACTCTGAAACTATGAGTCCACTTCATGTAAGTACAGACACAAGAAGAAAAGAAGAGACTCTCTGAACCTTCTTACTGGTCTCATCACAGTGATCAGTATCATGTTGCTTTTGGTAAATGTGTTACTCAACAAACCTTTGGACAGCATCTAGAGTCAGAGTAGGAGGCGCTGTGGCTTAGTGGTTAAAGTGCCTGTCTAGTAAACAGGAGATCCTGGGTTCAAATCCTAGCAGTGCCTGTAAGATGCTGTTCAGTGGCTGTTAACCATTACGGTAAGAAACCGCTTGCTATGACTAGTGGTTCAAGAGACAGTGAAGGAAAAACTAAGGCCCGTAATGCTTAAAAGAATTCAAAAGTGCAGGTAAGAGTGTTACAGACAACAAGTACTTCTTTTGCATAAAACAGTAGTTGTGGATTTTGTTCTTCATCACTTACATTGAAAGCGCATTTGGAGAAGATCTTCTAATGGTCAGTATGAACTGAAGGAATGGAAAAGAATTACAGCGAGAAAAAAATTCAATGTACATATGGGCACCTGAGTTTTGTTTTAAGACAGTCTTGAAAAATGGTGAACCTGTCCTTTAATTTAATATGAGAGAACAGTTTGTCAGAGGTGCTGTGGCTTAGTTGGTTAAAGCGCCTGTCTAGTAAACAGGAGATCCTGGGTTCAAATCCCAGCAGTGCCTGATTAACAGTGGAAATATCTCTTATAAACTACAGAACTATGTGTCTTCAAGCTCAACTTGAGAAATTTTTTCCAGTACTCTGAAACTATGAGTCCACTTCATGTAAGTACAGACACAAGAAGAAAAGAAGAGACTCTCTGAACCTTCTTACTGGTCTCATCACAGTGATCAGTATCATGGTGCTTTTGGTAAATGTGTTACTCAACAAACCTTTGGACAGCATCTAGAGTCAGAGTAGGAGGCGCTGTGGCTTAGTGGTTAAAGCGCCTGTCTTGTAAACAGGAGATCCTGGGTTCAAATCCCAGCAGTGCCTGTAAGATGCTTTTCAGTGGCTGTTAATCATTACAGTAAGAAACCATTTGCTGTGACTAGTGGTTCAAGAGACAGTGAAGGAAAAACTAAGGCCCGTAATGCTTAAAAGAATTCAAAAGTGCAGGTAAGAGTGTTACAGACAACAAGTACTTCTTTTTCATAAAACAGTAGTTGTGGATTTTGTCCTTCATCACTTACATTGAAAGCGCATTTGGAGAAGATCTTCTAATGGTCAGTATGAACTGAAGGAATGGAAAAGAATTACAGCGAGAAAAAAATTCAATGTTCATATGGGCACCTGAGTTTTGTTTTAAGACAGTCTTGAAAAATGGTGAACCTGTCCTTTAATTTAATATGAGAGAACAGTTTGTCAGAGGTGCTGTGGCTTAGTTGGTTAAAGTGCCTGTCTAGTAAACAGGAGATCCTGGGTTCAAATCCCAGCAGTGCCTGATTAACAGTGGAGATATCTCTTATAAACTACAGAACTATGTGTCTTCAAGCTCAACTTGAGAAATTTTTTCCAGTACTCTGAAACTATGAGTCCACTTCATGTAAGTACAGACACAAGAAGAGAAGAAGAGACCCTCTGAACCTTCTTACTGGTCTCATCACAGTGATCAGTATCATGGTGCTTTTGGTAAATGTTTTGCTCCACGAACCTTTGGACAGCATCTAGAGTCAGAGTAGGAGGCGCTGTGGCTTAGTGGTTAAAGCGCCTGTCTCGTAAACAGGAGATCCTGGGTTCAAATCCCAGCAGTGCCTGCAAGATGCTGTTCAGTGGCTGTTAATCATTACAGTAAGAAACCATTTGCTGTGACTTGAGGTTTAAAAGACAGTGAAGGAAAAACTAAGGCCCAAAATGCTCAGAAAAAATTCAAAAGTGCAGGTCAGAGTGTTACAAACAACAAGTACTTCTTTTGCACAAAACAGTAGTTGTGGATTTTGTCCTTCATCACTCACATTGAAAGTGCATTTGGAGAAGATCTTCTAATTAACTGGAGGAATGGAAAGGAATTACAGCGAGAAAAAACTGTTTCAATGTTCATATGGGCACCTGAGTTTTGTTTTAAGACAGTCTTGAAAAATGGTGAACCTGTCCTTTAATTTAATATGAGAGAACAGTTTGTCAGAGGTGCTGTGGCTTAGTTGGTTAAAGCGCCTGTCTAGTAAACAGGAGATCCTGGGTTCAAATCCCAGCAGTGCCTGATGGTTGTGGGTTTATTTTAACAGTGATTACCTTCTTTGAAGCATTATTTCTCCATCTTATCCTGGGGTACTTGCTTGGTAACCATTTTTCTTTCAAATATTTTTGCCTTATTTTCTACCCAAGCAACAATATGGATCACAATCAAGAAAATAACCATAACTTTATCATTTCAGTGCATAAATCTCTTCGCCTTA
The DNA here is from genome assembly GCA_038419695.1 of Scomberomorus guttatus. Taxonomy (NCBI): domain Eukaryota; kingdom Metazoa; phylum Chordata; class Actinopteri; order Scombriformes; family Scombridae; genus Scomberomorus; species Scomberomorus guttatus. Next base: position 26,681,450 of record CM076454.1, on the reverse strand, counting down.
GTGTGACTGCACCTTTAATATGAATGAGGCTGTTACCAGAGGCGCTGTGGCTTAGCTGGTTAAAGCGCCTGTCTTGTAAACAGGAGATCCTGGGTTCAAATCCCAGCAGTGCCTGATTAACAGTGGAGATATCTCTTATAAACTACACAACTATGTGTCTTCAAGCTCAACTTGAGAAAATTTTTTCCAGTACTCTGAAACTATGAGTCCACTTCATGTAAGTACAGACACAAGAAGAAAAGAAGAGACTCTCTGAACCTTCTTACTGGTCTCATCACAGTGATCAGTATCATGGTGCTTTTGGTAAATGTGTTACTCAACAAACCTTTGGACAGCATCTAGAGTCAGAGTAGGAGGCGCTGTGGCTTAGTGGTTAAAGCGCCTGTCTTGTAAACAGGAGATCCTGGGTTCAAATCCCAGCAGTGCCTGTAAGATGCTTTTCAGTGGCTGTTAATCATTACAGTAAGAAACCATTTGCTGTGACTAGTGGTTCAAGAGACAGTGAAGGAAAAACTAAGGCCCGTAATGCTTAAAAGAATTCAAAAGTGCAGGTAAGAGTGTTACAGACAACAAGTACTTCTTTTTCATAAAACAGTAGTTGTGGATTTTGTCCTTCATCACTTACATTGAAAGCGCATTTGGAGAAGATCTTCTAATGGTCAGTATGAACTGAAGGAATGGAAAAGAATTACAGCGAGAAAAAAATTCAATGTTCATATGGGCACCTGAGTTTTGTTTTAAGACAGTCTTGAAAAATGGTGAACCTGTCCTTTAATTTAATATGAGAGAACAGTTTGTCAGAGGTGCTGTGGCTTAGTTGGTTAAAGTGCCTGTCTAGTAAACAGGAGATCCTGGGTTCAAATCCCAGCAGTGCCTGATTAACAGTGGAGATATCTCTTATAAACTACAGAACTATGTGTCTTCAAGCTCAACTTGAGAAATTTTTTCCAGTACTCTGAAACTATGAGTCCACTTCATGTAAGTACAGACACAAGAAGAGAAGAAGAGACCCTCTGAACCTTCTTACTGGTCTCATCACAGTGATCAGTATCATGGTGCTTTTGGTAAATGTTTTGCTCCACGAACCTTTGGACAGCATCTAGAGTCAGAGTAGGAGGCGCTGTGGCTTAGTGGTTAAAGCGCCTGTCTCGTAAACAGGAGATCCTGGGTTCAAATCCCAGCAGTGCCTGCAAGATGCTGTTCAGTGGCTGTTAATCATTACAGTAAGAAACCATTTGCTGTGACTTGAGGTTTAAAAGACAGTGAAGGAAAAACTAAGGCCCAAAATGCTCAGAAAAAATTCAAAAGTGCAGGTCAGAGTGTTACAAACAACAAGTACTTCTTTTGCACAAAACAGTAGTTGTGGATTTTGTCCTTCATCACTCACATTGAAAGTGCATTTGGAGAAGATCTTCTAATTAACTGGAGGAATGGAAAGGAATTACAGCGAGAAAAAACTGTTTCAATGTTCATATGGGCACCTGAGTTTTGTTTTAAGACAGTCTTGAAAAATGGTGAACCTGTCCTTTAATTTAATATGAGAGAACAGTTTGTCAGAGGTGCTGTGGCTTAGTTGGTTAAAGCGCCTGTCTAGTAAACAGGAGATCCTGGGTTCAAATCCCAGCAGTGCCTGATGGTTGTGGGTTTATTTTAACAGTGATTACCTTCTTTGAAGCATTATTTCTCCATCTTATCCTGGGGTACTTGCTTGGTAACCATTTTTCTTTCAAATATTTTTGCCTTATTTTCTACCCAAGCAACAATATGGATCACAATCAAGAAAATAACCATAACTTTATCATTTCAGTGCATAAATCTCTTCGCCTTAGTGTGACTGCACCTTTAATATGAATGAGGCTGTTACCAGAGGCGCTGTGGCTTAGCTGGTTAAAGCGCCTGTCTTGTAAACAGGAGATCCTGGGTTCAAATCCCAGCAGTGCCTGATTAACAGTGGAGATATCTCTTATAAACTACACAACTATGTGTCTTCAAGCTCAACTTGAGAAAATTTTTTCCAGTACTCTGAAACTATGAGTCCACTTCATGTAAGTACAGACACAAGAAGAAAAGAAGAGACTCTCTGAACCTTCTTACTGGTCTCATCACAGTGATCAGTATCATGTTGCTTTTGGTAAATGTGTTACTCAACAAACCTTTGGACAGCATCTAGAGTCAGAGTAGGAGGCGCTGTGGCTTAGTGGTTAAAGCGCCTGTCTCGTAAACAGGAGATCCTAGGTTCAAATCCTAGCAGTGCCTGTAAGATGCTGTTCAGTGGCTGTTAACCATTACGGTAAGAAACCGCTTGCTATGACTAGTGGTTCAAGAGACAGTGAAGGAAAAACTAAGGCCCGTAATGCTTAAAAGAATTCAAAAGTGCAGGTAAGAGTGTTACAGACAACAAGTACTTCTTTTGCATAAAACAGTAGTTGTGGATTTTGTTCTTCATCACTTACATTGAAAGCGCATTTGGAGAAGATCTTCTAATGGTCAGTATGAACTGAAGGAATGGAAAAGAATTACAGCGAGAAAAAAATTCAATGTACATATGGGCACCTGAGTTTTGTTTTAAGACAGTCTTGAAAAATGGTGAACCTGTCCTTTAATTTAATATGAGAGAACAGTTTGTCAGAGGTGCTGTGGCTTAGTTGGTTAAAGCGCCTGTCTAGTAAACAGGAGATCCTGGGTTCAAATCCCAGCAGTGCCTGATGGTTGTGGGTTTATTTTAACAGTGATTACCTTCTTTGAAGCATTATTTCTCCATCTTATCCTGGGGTACTTGCTTGGTAACCATTTTTCTTTCAAATATTTTTGCCTTATTTTCTACCCAAGCAACAATATGGATCACAATCAAGAAAATAACCATAACTTTATCATTTCAGTGCATAAATCTCTTCGCCTTAGTGTGACTGCACCTTTAATATGAATGAGGCTGTTACCAGAGGCGCTGTGGCTTAGCTGGTTAAAGCGCCTGTCTAGTAAACAGGAGATCCTGGGTTCAAATCCCAGCAGTGCCTTGGAGATGTTCTTCTGTTCTGATTTCCTTACAGGAAGAAACCCTCTGGTATGCTTTAAGAGACAGTGAAATAAACAGCCAAGGCCCAAAATGCTTAGAAAAATTTCAAGAGTGCAGTTAAGGGAATTACAAAGAGAGAGAACAAGTGTGTTTCTGTGTGTTCATACTGACTATTAGAAGATCTCTTCTCAATGTACCTTCAATATAACTGATGCGAGACAAAATCCACAGTCCTCATTTTGTGCACAAATGTATTCAAAACCTCATACAAGTTATATGCAGATAAACTTGTTAATACATTTTTTTTGCATAAAACAGTAGTTGTGGATTTTGTCCTTCGTCACTTACATTGAAAGTGCATTTGGAGAAGATCTTCTAATGGTCAGTATGAACTGGAGGAATGGAAAAGAATTACAGCGAGAAAAAACTGTTTCAATGTTTATATGGGCACCTGTCCTTTAATTTAATATGAGAGGACAGTTTGTCAGAGGTGCTGTGGCTTAGTTGGTTAAAGCGCCTGTCTAGTAAACAGGAGATCCTGGTTTCAAATCTCAGCAGTGCCTGATGGTTGTGGGTTTATTTTAACAGTGATTACCTTCTTTGAAGCATTATTTCTCCATCTTATCCTGGGGTACTTGCTTGGGAACCATTTTTCTTTCAAATATTTTTTTAACACATTAATATTGACATTACAGGCAGCGTATTCCATAGAAGCAAACCTATTCTTGCGCTAAATACCTAAATACAAATCAGCAATAAAAGCTACTTGCTTGTTTAGCTGCAGAGGGCTTCAGTAGATTGGTGGATGGTCATTTTCAGCTGAGATTTCCTTCAGGGACACGAGAGTGTGAGATGAATGCTGAAAGCATTTCATGTTTGATCGTTTGACAGCTCTGAAAATAATTCAACCATTGACCATAATGTGCATTTCACATTTAATGACTCATTGTACAATGAATATATGAATATGTAACTGTTAGTGCAACATAATACAATAATTTACATGCTTTTTCACAATTGGAACACAGTATAATTGTATTGTGATATAACTGCTTGATGTTTGTTATTCTGAGTGGGCTGGTAGGAAGAAGTGGGAGGGATGTGTGAACAGAAAAGGCCTCTAGTTTATTTTAATTATGTCTATACAATCAGTAATATTACAGTCATGTCATTCAGGAGGTTTAACATTTAGGCAATTCGAAGGGTATTGAAAAGCCATTAGTAACACTTGCACCAGTGACAGTGTGAATTGAGTTAATTTATATGCGATATTGAATATCTGCACATATCTTCACATTTCAGCTTTGTGTCGAGGAGGAGTGGGTGGCAGGAAAGAGAGGATAGATGACGGGGAGGAAAGGAGAACAGAGGGGAATTAAAAAAGGTTTGAGGATGAGACGGGATCATCATCATCATCATCAAGGTGACACAATGGGCTTCGTGCAAGAACCACTCGTACGAACAGATTTGTTACACGTACAAGTGATTTATGAGAACTTTGCATTGTTTTCTTTGAATTTTTTCTATGTACAAACAATAGTCTGCCATTTTCCACATGGAAGAGAAAAAAGTTTGAATTAAGCCTTAATCAGAATAAATTTGGAGTTTAGATATATTATCGAAATCAGCAACAACAAATAAAATAAAATAAACTTAATGCAAAATTGACACCACTTTCATTACTTGCTTGGCTCTTAATAACTAAGAGGTTCAACAACTTTAAAAAATCTTTTTAAAAAGATTTTATTGCCGTATTATGGACACAACTTGTACAGTTGTTGGTAGCAAAATTCTAGCAAAATTAGCACCTTCATGCAGATAACTCTGATCACTACTACATTTATTTTTTCATCTGCTGATTTCTGACAGCAAGACTTGAAGCCTCTTTTTGTTCTTTTGTAAGATTTTTGTGAATGAAACTTTCCCACAAACGGAGCAGAACAAGCAGCCTTACATAACAATTTGGGGACACTGATAATGCCAATGATCAAATCTTACCTCATGAACATATTCATCAGGCTGAAACGAGAACTTTACAACATGTTTGTGTTATATAAAATACTCTACTTTAAATAATTAATGTGTTTTTTCCACAAAAAGACATCTACCCCCCATTAAAAACAGGAAAATGACATAATATTTTCAAAAAATAATATAATAATTAAAAACTTATGTGTTAAAGTCATCCATCAAACCCTACCTCCTGCCTCTGCGAACTATGTCACTTTATAATAATGTCACATGGTTTCCTCCTTCGCTCTTTGCATAATTACTACAACAACAAGTAGGCTTTGTCACTTGAACATAAACTCATGTTGTTTTTGGGATTTTCTGAGTCAACTAATGCTCTCGTTTTTCTTTGCCTTGACAGTCTCAAGGCCCGACGTGTTTCTCTTTCCTTTGCCATTATTTTCAGCCTCTATGTTTAGATTTACTGCAGGCAGGATCTCTGCCATGCTGCCTTTACACAGAGCCATCACTCGCTCTTTCCCCGAGTCCCCTCCAGGGTCCACCTTCCTGTGAAACTGAAATCCCAAATGTTTAACTAACAAAGTGGTCAGCCTCAACTGTGGATTTAATATCAGACTTGGCAGGGCTTATTTCCCCTGGGAAACCCTGACTTATAAAATTCCTGTTTAATATGTGGAACTAACCATACTTCTTACATGAATAGAGGTTGCTCAGATCAGTTTTAATTTAGTCTCTGTGTGTACCATAATCTCCTTGTAAGAGATGCTTGGTTAAATTGGGTAAGATCATCTAATGTGCTTACATGCATTTGCAGCAAAAACACAATTTCCCATTTTCTCCACTGGCACAGACATGCTTGGGAGACCGCAGTGCTGATTTGATTCTCCCTCTAATCACAGATGTGAACGTCAATATCCAGGAACCATTTAGCAGATGGTGTGGTATTATCCACGATTTGCTTCAGAAAAAGAATCTGGTGTTTTCAAACCAATATGCTGTGTGATCTCAGCCTAAGAGATCTTTTGAGCACGAAGTGTTTGTGCAGTTGGCAGGATGAGATGTGCAATATTTTCTAACTGTGCCACTGTTCTGCTTTCTAATTTATGTATAATAGTGTTAAACATTGCGGTCTTTGTTCATGGTCTGCATGTTACTTCATATTTCATGGTGTACAGTGCCGTTGTGTAATGGTTTCTCACCCACTGCCACTGGCCTGAATCACATTTTCTGTCCCCAGATCTCCTTCTTCCGTTTGCTATGAAACTAATGATGAGATAGAAAAAGCTTTTTTTAGTTAAACCTGCATTAACTGAGTTTTTGCCACTTAGGGGGCAGAGGAAACAAGTTGTGAACACAACATTGACATATCATCACCTTTTGAGTTTATCTGTTGAACTTGTTAGCAAACAGTTATTTACACGTCCAGCAGTTATGGAGCAACATTATCAATTATTTGATGTCCAATATTCACTCTCTTTTAGCTTGGTTTTTGCTCTCTAACAACTCCTGAGGGAAATATCAAGCTCTTTACCTGCTAAATGCTCCACTATGTTGATTGATGACACTATGAGAGTGAACCAAAACAGTAAAGTAAAATCATTGTTAGACCTATTGATAATGAAAATAACTGTTAATTTGATGGAATAATACCACCATGTCCTAGGTTTTTTGTGTGCAATTTGATAAAATACAACTTCACAACAAATAAGCACAATATAAACTACCTCTTCAAGAACACATTTCTCATTAATCAAATTATGTAGACCCAAGTGATATGGAGTAAATCTGGGCTTTTGGGGCTCCTGGGCACAGTTGGTAATCCCAAGCCAGAATCAGGAGTGTTGCTGCATGGTCTTAGACTGCGACTCCACCATGACTGCACTTCTGTGGTCATTATTAGTTTCACCATAAATGTTTGACTTTTGAAAGTTGAATCCCTCATTTGACCTCCACAGTTCTAACTCGTAACGTCTGCACTGGGCAATTATCTTCTAGCCAGTTATGTTCCCCTGGGAAGCATCTGGCATGCTTTAGGCTTGGCAGTTGGCCTTTGATAAGAGTACCGGTCGAATAGAGAAATAATTATCGCATTAGCTTTCACTGTACACCCTGTGTGGGGACATTTAAGTGACGCTCAGTGGGAGTGGAGTGTGTGTCTGAGCTAAGACAGAGAGAGAGAGATAAGGATTAGGGTCTTTAGTGGCAAGGTTGACAAATTCAGTTTGATAATGACACATCACTTTTACTGAATGGAGGAGCACCCATGATCCTCTGGGACCAGATGGTGAGATGCAGGCCTTAGCGCTCACACTCAACAGAATATTGAGTGAGAAACAAATATTGTGTCTTTAAATTTCACACCTCTGCCTGTTGTGTCTCACACCGTCCCCATCCCTATCAAAGCAAGCATTCATAAGACCTTTTAAGGAGTTTAGTGTCACTGGACTTCAGCAAGTTGATGTGATACGTTGAAAGACATACTTGATTACTTAATACAGCTACTTAAAGGGACATTTTATAATCTAATCTTGCAGACCAGTTCAACAAAGTACATTATAATCTTCACAAAGATACAGTGAGGTTTAAGCTAAATGGTCATGGAGTCTCATGGTGAGCAGCACGTTATCATAACCAATAAGAATGAAAATTACAAGAATAAAACTGTAATTTTCCATTTGCTCTACATTATATTAGCCTTCTGGGTACAAATTTAATTTGCTGGCTGACAAACCCAAGGTGGCATCGTCGGTGTTGCATATTGCAGGGATATCTCCCTATGCAAGCTAATGTTTGCATCTCATTTGGTGACTTATCAAAATATGTAAATAAGCAGATTTGATTTCCATTCCTTGAGGCTTTTCAACAGGTTTCTTCCTTTTTATTTTTATGAGGGCTTTATGTAACACTTTCCTGTGAAGGTCTAACAATTAGTGTTGTCATTTCTCATTTCATATACTGTTATACTTTGTGGTATTGCCCCCCCCCCCCCCCCCCCCAGCATTTATTTGAGCTACAACAACAAATATTTGAATTGTTTTAATTGGCATTCCCTATTTCTGACTGCTTGAACACATGCTGTGTGTCTATGACAGCCGGCAATTATGTCTCCAATCTAAGCTGCAGCATAAATGGCCATTTCAATGGCTTTTGAACTTGTGATTTTGATGTGCATTGCTTTTTTCTTCTATTTTTATGTTTGAAAGCCTAAAATAAAATGAAGTTGATGTTAATTGCTGCCTAATTTTTTATCTGATTAAAATTTACAAGGAGAAAATGGAAATGAACAAACCTTTGTCCATCCTCAAGCCACCCACTTTGAACTCCTGCACTTGACATTGCTAAAACAAATTCCCATCTAAGTAGATGATGCACTCAAGAAGGAACGAGGGAGAGAATTCAGTTCGGGACAGTTTGTCCTCTATCCTGTCTGTTGAGTCCACTTTCACGACCAAAGCGGCCACAGAACTTTCTAGAAACCCCAAAACCCAGTTCCTCTGGCTTTCCATAGAGCTATCAAAGCTCTGAGGAGCACTGAACTGTGCCAGCTCAGGTTAAAACCCTCAAGACTGCAACTGCAAACAAATCTAAACTGCAGCAAGGCCACAAACCACAGAGGGAGATGTTGGAGGCGGAGGTAACAAGCTCCTTTATTTTGTGTGTGCGTTCAACTGAACCGTGGCTGAACAAGAAGCCCAAAGCAAAAACAACTTTCCTTTCAAGTTCAAGGTGGATGCCAGGAGATCTCCCATGGCATTCTGAGCATCTTTTCAGGCAAAAAGATTATTTAGTTGTGAGTCGAGAGCAGCACAAACAACAATGATTTTCAGATGGATTTTCAGATGGAACGAGGCTGAATGATTAGGCATTTACTTGTAAATGAAAATAAGTGCATATCAGAATCACTCATGGGTGAATTGCATCTGTGCTCTAAGCCTCCAAAAAGCACAACAATGAAATGTGAATGACAAGGGATTAATAGTTTTACAAATTCTCTTATCAGTAGGTTACACCTGTTAAACCTCTCATCTTAATAGATTTTAATGTAATTGTGTGGATTCTAATTCCTGAAAAAGTAACAAATGAGAAGTAGATGTTTTGCTTTTCACACAGATATTTTCCTACTTTTTAATATTAAGGATACGTGTGATTCAGCCTTGTGTTTAGTTGTTGGGGAGTGTTCAGATCACAGTATAACCCAGAGAAACAGGCCATATTTTCACCCTGCTTCTTTCAAGTGTCAGAAAAAAGGAGTCTAAAAAAGGGGGAATTTTCTTGTTTTACTGAAATGTGTCACTGTCTCAGAGAGTTCAAAGCCTTGGATACTATTAATCCATCACAGGCTTGGCTCCCTGGCCCCTCTACTCTGACCTTGGGCCATAAACAGCATTACTGATGTATTACAGGAGCAGAGACTGAATAATTACACAGAGGAGTTGAGGGAATTTGATGCACAGCTCCACTGGCTGGATGTTGCCAGCAGGGATGGGTATAAATACTATATGTCATTTGAATCTAGATACGCCTACAAATCTGATTCTGTGTGGGGTAAAATCACAGTGTGGGTGGTGGCTGTGATGAGGCTGGAGGAGAAACTATACGCATTTCTTACAATCCCACTGCAAAGGAATACTCTGTGACTGTGCTGTTTAAAATTGCTTTGTTGAAAGGTTGATTATAAAATAGTGTTGGTTAGACTGAGCACATTCTAACTTTAATGAGCAAGACATTGATGCTTATGTGTTAAAGTCCCCCTCCAGTCAAAAAATGTGTTTTACTTCTTGTTTAATCACTATAAACAGATATCTGCATATGAATGCAGAATCTGTAGGCAAGGGACAAGATTTCGGGATCGGAAGCGTTCTGGTTTCTGTTTCTGTTTCAGGCAATTTCTTTATGAACATGCTTTGGTTACATGATAAACAGTCCGTGTGGGGATGTTGTCTGGACCTAAAACACCTACAAAAAGTATCGATGTTTGTGTGTTGTGTGGAGACACGTTGGACTCATGTAATGAAAGAAACAAATCGCTCTCAAAGTCGGTTTACAGTCAGATTACACAATTGCCACAAAATTACAGGAGTTGGCGATTGCTAATCGGACTGTAAACAATGACTGGCACACGGAGAGGAAGTCTTGGCCCTGATATCAGCTATCCGTTATCTGGATATGCGCTGGCTACACCGGAACCCCCGAAATATTGGTCGTTGCCCCCAGACGCTAAATCATCACCAGACGATAGCAGATGGGTTCTGAGATTTCTTCTTGTTCCTTCAGTTGGATGTTTGCAGAATGATGTATGTGCAGAGTTTGACACTAGAGGGCTGTTTTCACGTTCATCTGCTGAAGGAGGAAAGTTCAGCTCACCTTAAATCTTAGTTTAATTGTTCAACCCCTTCTGCACACGTGCAAGTGTTGTCTGTCCCAAACTGTGCAAAGGAAGGTGTTTAGCTAGCTTTAGCTATCTCTCTTTCATGGGTACACTTGTGGTGACGGCAAATGCACCAACTGTCAAAACTGACAGCAACTTTTGCCCCGTCTGTGATTTCACCCCTCAGTACATCAGTCTGTGATTCAAAGCAGTCACAGAATAACTGTTAAATAACGGCTAACTGACTCTTTTTAGTGCCTGCCTACACAAATACTGCACCAATCAAATAACAGGTACCAACGTTGTCAGTGAGTGCCAAAAAATGTACACACCCTGAAGATCACTAATGTAAGGGGCGATGTCACGGCAGTAAAATACATTCAGTTTAAATTTCTTCATTTTGTTAATTCCTAAATAAATATACAAATCAGTACAAACACCAACAAAATATAAAATTCTCATTCCAGTTTGACTTCAAATGTGATATAAAATACGACTTTACATGATGAGATAAAAGCATCAGGACCAAACATATTTATTATACAAATACATTTACTCACATTTTAACAACAAAATTTTAAAGCAACTTCCTTCTAATTATTCTCAAATCTCAAATTTCTTATGTTTGGAGATTTAACCGTACCTGTTTGGATGCGTATCTCCCACCTTTTATTACTGATCATAGACAGAATATGTATTATAATATTGATCTTCATTTGTGTACAGAGGATGGGCAGGTTTTTAAGTTCACCATGTGTCTTTGTTCATTGTTTTGATGGTACCATTTTCATCAGCAACACAACGTGTGTGTGTGTGTGTGTGTGTGTGTGTGTGTGTGTGTGTGTGTGTTGGTGAGAAAGGAAACATTCAATTGCAGTATTTCTGCATACATATGGATGTGACCTTCTTTCCCGCATACAGAGGGAAGGAGCAGCAGCAGCAGCAGCATCTATTGTAGCCACAGTTCAATCTCCCTGATGGTGAAATTAAACTGTATTCTCGAGCCCCACCTGGGACAGACTGCCTCTACAGCTGTGCCTCTGTGTCTGAACAAATGAACCAAACAAACTCATCTTGACTTATATAATTATTTATGGTTATCTGTGTCTTCTTCGCTGACATCTGCTCCGGTGATTCCACAGCTTTAGAGAGATCAGAAGAGACAGCAATAAACAAACACGGGGAATTTATAGTAATAACAAAATACATGGTGCAGAGTTCTGCTTTTAAATGTCAGCAGATATTAATTAACAGATATTATTATATTAATAACTTATTGGTCCCAAGACACTAATATAAAATGCTTAATATATAATGGTCACAGTACTGCCGTTCTTGAATATGGATGATTCTTACACTCTTATATGCAAATGTATTGATGTTCATAGTATGTCCTGGTATCTTGCCCTGTTTTCTGTCCCACCAAAGTCAATATTAAAAATTGTCACTTTTCATTTTTAATCTGTAAAGGCACTCACAAGTGCCTCTCCCAACTATATATAAACATAGCACATAATATTACAGTGATTTTACTTGGTATAGGTCAATTTCCTGCATTGCTGCCCCATTTATGTATATGCACATATAGTAAACATCTTAAATTTAAATTACTAGATTTTATTTAATTTAAAATTCTCTGGATGAATGACTGACCCCTTTTTTAACTTTGACATACAGTTACAATTCACCATCCAACCTCCCTGGTTCCACTTTCAAGACAAAAACTTTAGACCATAGAAAGTTTCTAGAAACGCCCCAACCTTCACTGTGAATTGCAATGATTGTTCACATTAAACTGTCCTTAGAGCCGTGGAAGCCTTGGGGAGCGCTGAACTGTGCCAACTCAGGTTAAGACCCTGGAGACTGGAGTTGAAAACAACAAATCACAGCAAGGCCACGATCGCGGGAGGGGCAGAGGTAAAAAGCTCTTTTACTATGAACATGGATTCAATTGTTTATACTTTATTCAACATATGTAGTATCTGGCTCAGTGTTTCGTTCATTAGTTAAAAATGTGTATGTTGTCTACTGATAGTGGGAATGTAGTGTAAACACCTCAAACTCCTTACCCACCAATTCAAGTTTGCTATAAATAGTATTTTTATGTGATTGTAGAAATTTTTAAATTATTCTGATGACACATTTTCATGTATAAAAACAGGAAGTGCAGTGTTTCATTCAGCTGCTACCACAGGATTGCACCAATGAACTTTTAAAATGCTACACACAGTGATTTTAATTATTACACACAAATTTGTGTGTATTCTGAGGCTTTTTGAAGGTCTGTTTTTATGAAAACACGGGTATCTTATACAGATTTAAGTGAAATTGAAATAACTCATCACCTTATATACTAGAGTACATGGACAGTGGGATATCATCCAGCTTATTGTTTTGATGGAAGAACATCAGCCAGCAAGTAAAGTCAATCACATTATCTCCCGTTTGTCATCACCACTTCGAGTCTCCTCTTGCAAAAAGGGTTACAAGGTTCAATGCTTGTCGACTAAACCTGTCCTTGCCTGCTAAAAGTTTTGTGATTAACAGCTGTAAGACACAATGTTAACATCCTTCAAACTTTATAATAGCTTTGAAACAGATGCAAAGGTTTGCTACTTTTGAACTTTTGTATGCATAACAAGCTTAAAAACAACATGTACTGTATGCTGGTGCAAAACATCCAGTTTCCATCATCTGTCATGACACTCTGAGAGATGAGCTGAAGCGGTGCGCAGCCTGAAGGATGAACTCCAACTGTTTGCAGAATATCAATAAAACATGAGGTGTTTAGAGACTTTGTGTCCGCCAAATCACTTTTATTTATGGAGCTTCTTCTGCATAATGTTGCTGAAGATGTAATCAGTGGAGCAGCAAAGCCCAGTGATCTATGTCTGTACTCTTATCAGATCACTGAAGGATTGAACGCTGGCCGGGCAGGGACGAGACGTAGCGATGTTCCTAATTAATAGTCTACGTTATGTAGATGTTGTGGTGTCAAAAACCGACCATTGCTTCTCACCCCAGCCCTACGCCCTCTTCCTCACACATATCATGGTGATAAGACACAAAGGTGATGTTGACAAATGTTTAAGAGGAATTAATGTATTATCTGATGGTGAGGTCCCAAGGTGGCTTGGTGGTGATAATTGATATGTATCAGGAGGAAGATTATATCCTCCTGTGGAGGCAGGCAGAGAGGAGAATCTGGAGGTGCTAAAGGAGATGGCTATTCTTGAAACTGCCCCCCTCATCTCCAGAGTACCCTCCAGATGTTCCTGACCATTGTTATTTGTACATCACACATTATAAAGGTACCAACATATAGATGTTTACAGCTATCTCTGATCAGAGCCATTTCTGCCAAATCTAACTGTAACCATTTTCAATACAGTAAATGGTCAATTCTTTGATTTAAGTGTCACTAAAATTAGTTCCTGATGTATATACTGTATACATAGTTGTTTAAAGGCAATTAATATAGTCATAAGGCATGTTTCCATCCACCGAACCCATAAAAAACCTGAGTGGAAATGCTGAAAATTTGAAAAAAATCTAGAAATATCACAAAAAGCTTGGCTGATGTGTATATGGTCTCTTGTACCTGGCAGTGATTGTAATGTAGTCAGACAATTAGTTTTTTGCTCCATCATAGTCTGCCAGGTCATTTGGGTATCCGAAAAACTTACAGTCACATCTGCAGGTACTGCTTCTGGCAAGGATTAAAATATGATGTGGAGAACTTTTGCCACTTCTGTCAGGCATGCCAGGTAGTGGGAAAATGAAAAGAAACAGCTGTCACTACTTCCATTAACTCGCCAGTCCCTCGCCTCCACACAGTCCAAGGTGAAAAGAAAATATGGCAAAACAGACGATGAGAAAGTCCCAACCTGTTGGTAAAGCTTGTCTGTGTTTTTTTCAGTTCATTTCTTATTGAATGCCGGGTACGTCACACCAATTATGTAAACACAACGGCAGAAAATCTGAGTGTCATCTGTCAGTGTTTAGTGCAGTTCCTTCCATTATACCCCTGTTGCCGCTGTCACTGAGCTGCTACAGTGAGGAAGATGAGTTGAGTGAAAGGCAGCTTCAGTCTTGTGTGCTTACCTTAAGAATTCAGTTTGGAATAATTTTTTGTTACATCTACCAGTGTCAGACTGTAATGTCAGGTTTAGTAGTCACTCTGTGCTTTTCTGTGTCAATCTCACTCTGTATGGCTGTTTCAGTGATTAAAATTCAGCAAACAAGAGGGAAAGAATGTTATGGCTGACGGCGTTTGGCGTTCGTATAGTCTGTGAAATCATATTTGTGTGTTATGTGCTTTAACCCCCTCTGTGTGAGCCTGAAGATCTCTCTCCCTCACTGGTAAACCCGCTGTGGTGGCTCTGTGTGTAAAGGGCTGCAGGTGAGATTGTCGGTTGTGTGACTGAGTGTGTGAGTTGTTCCAGGGAGCTGATTGGTCCCAGCCTAAAAGGTAGAGATTTAAAGGCCGGCTTCCCCCAGCTCCTGTGGGCTCTCCTCTCTCCACATCCAACCAGCTAGCTAACATGCTGTGGTTTACATCTTTGTAAGATATTGTTAACAGCACCATGCAAGTATCTATAGCATCCCTGGGATCTATAAGGAGTAAGAAATTGATTAAATTAGTTCCATTTGTTTGTTATTTTGCTGTTAACTCACCCTCAAAATGTCCCTAAACAACTGTGTAAAGTAAATACTTTTATCTTTATTTATTCAGGGAAGTTTCACTCAGAGGAAGCCTCTTCTTTGCTCTCTTTTGATCACATTCACACATTCACACCTGAATGCTGCCCAGGGCACCACAGTTGTGGTAATGAAGGAGGGGCAAGTGCTGCTTTTTTCATTGTTTTCCCACTGACTGAACAATTTGAGACAAGATCGCTTCTCTCACCTTTAGGTCACCACTGTCCACAGTGCTGTAATCCTTGTTGCAGGTGATTCCCGGGAGTTGGGAGTCTCATTTTCACTTTGGGTTTCTCCTAGGTCAAGTCGTAACTAGCATCTCCTTTATTTTTTACTCATGTTACAACCTTGCTCAACTGTGTTTTTAAACGCAACACAGTGTTTTGCCACCATAAATGCCACATTACTATTCCGGATATATTTCTCAGAATGATTATGATAGATACAAGCTAACAACAGAGGTCTGCGATGTCATTTATAATCAGGTGGGTGGCGATGATGTTTCTCCTCGTGGCGCTGCAGTCTCATCAGATCACTAATCAGGGAGAAGGCCGCTGGTAATTATCCAGCCCACCTCCAGAATGCAGCAGGAAACAGCAGCAGAGAGTCACGGCACTCGCCACCCGCCTCTTTTCTTACCGCTGATTGCTGCTGTTTCATCTGTGTGGAGAAGCATTAATCAGCTCTCTTCATTCAGGTGAGAGCCCGTTTATTCATAACACTTGACACCAAACTTGAGTGAGCAGCATGTTAAATTCAATTATCATTCTAGTGAGCCGTAAAATGCTTATGCCCACACGTTACACTAGATATGAGCAGAAATCCTAATGGTATTTAGGTAATTTTGAATCATGTAAGCATGAACTGATACTGATACAACATAATTATTAAAAAATTACAGCAGTTGTGAAGATTGCTCTCCGCGGGGTTGTAAAATAATCTGTTACAGGCATGTAAATTGAAACGCTGCATTCAGCAAAGTCAAATCCTCAGGAATTCTGCGATGCTTTGCAGTGTCCTGTCAGAGTGATCAAATGCAAAAGTACTTTGAACGGTAAAAGGAGTGAATCTGACGAACAAAAGACATGCAATGAATACACAGAGGTCCACTTTTCAGACTTCAAAGACCTAATCCGAAAACCTCTCTCCATGTCAAGCAGACAGTGTTTAATTTGTAGATGGATTATCAGATGAACAGCCCCACAGAGTCAGAATCACTGTTATTAACATTCAACCCACTTCTTTATTTCTGTGCCACTCTAGCAGTTTCTTCGTTGTAAAAACAATGAAAAAAAGAGCAATAAATTACTACAGAGGAGGAAAATGTATTGTTATCACATTTCTCTCCATATCTTCCCAACACAGTGCCACCTTCAAACACTATTTTTGAACAGTTTGCTGTGTTTTTCTTTGGTGATTTGGGAAAATAAAAAGTGAGAAGAAAGGCAGTACCAGTCTGCAAGAATTCTCCTCTGGATTTTTGCCTTTCCTTTCCTTTGCCCAGGGAGCTGCTGATTATAGGCTGGAATTACCCCCACTGGGTAAATACAAATATGCAGTGATCATCAGATTGTGCATCATCTGTTTTGGTCCAGGGTTGCTCCTGTGCATACAAAGAATAAGAGAGAAGAGGGAACAAACAAATAGAGGATGCCAGGCAGGTTGGCAGTGGGAGGAGTGGGTCTGAACTCAACAACCTGTCTGAGGCTTCAGAGCGTCTCCGTCGCACGTGGGTATATATATTGTTAAGTGGGAAAATGGCAGAACAGCAGCTTCAGTGTTTTGGCAGTGCTCAGAGGCCAACACACAATCACTGCAGCTACGTGCATAGAACAAAGTAAATAGACGTAAGAATATGCTTTGAGCTGCAGTTATGTGAGTTGATACACGGCCCGTGTAGACAGCTGTACTGATAATTATAGGAGCTACTGCAGAAAATAATGCCCATAATGTATGGTCTGAAAATGTGTTGTTTCGCTGGTCTGGGAGACTTCAGGGCTGGACTCTGTCTGACCCATGTGACGTGGCATCCTCCCACGAGGCTGACGGTAATATCAGCTGTTCCAGCTCATACACCTGTCACCTTGTTCTTACTCTTATCTTAATATAGACAGTTCAGGTTTCACACTGCCCTGCCTTAGTCACTTTGCTCCAGACTTGAATATGTCAACAGATATTGGATGGATATTGCCACGACATTTTGGACAGACATTCATGGCCCCTTGTTGATACGTAAATCCCAATGACTTTGGTGAACCCTTATTATGCTTTTCATCTAGCTCACTAGCAGACCAAGGTTTTCAGATATCCAGTGAAATATCTCAACATCTTCTAGATGGATTGGCACAAAATGTTGTACATACATTAATGTCCCCCACAAGATAAACTGTAATTACTTTGGTAAACCACTTAGACTTATAGTGCCGTCATCTGGTCACAATTTCAATTTGGCAAATAAAAAAATTTTTTTTTGACCAAACAATGTATAAAACTAGAGCACAACTCATGTCACATCTGCTATCAGTTAATGATCCATCCGACATTATAGGACCAAATATTGTTTGGCTAATCCCTAAATACTCAATTTTTAAGGGCAGTAATCAAAATCATTCATCCAAATCAAATTCTCCTGGAGTCACATACTGTTTATGACATGATGAGATATTACCAGAAATCTCCCTAAAATGTTGCTGCATATGAATATTTCCTTCAGAAAAAGTGTGTGAAAGAATCTGAGGCCAAAAAAAGTAGAAAAGGGGGTGAAGGTCACAGACACCCAACACATCTACTTAAATTAGTTTGAAAATGCCATGAGTTCAAATGACCCATTGAATAGGATTTTAAGCACCTCTGGGACATATGGACTATATTGTATAACAGGAGTTAATGAATATTTTCCTTATTTCTTCTTCACGGACACTCTATCAGACCTGCACTCCCCACGGTTCCATTACAAGATAATTAGATGTCATCTTGCTCTGTACTACTTTTTCACTTTCAGTCTATCTTCTTCGGGAAGCTTGTGGGAGGCTCTGTTAACTTCATGCACATAATAAGCCAACAGGATAAAATACCATCTAAGTCTAAATCTTTGCAGGCATTTCTGCTTTATTAAAATCAAACAGATGCAGGATTCATATTGAAAACAACACTCGTGTTATCAGCCACAACACAACAAAAGAGATCTCCACTAATTTGAGATGCCGTAGATTTGCCCTTTTTGTTTAAAATTAAATGATGGTGTTCAGCCTGGAGTGATGAACTGAAACTAAAGATTAAAATCCAAAACAGCAGGAAGCAGCAGTCTGTCTAGAGAAAGCTGCAGTCTTTAACAACATTTGATTTTTTTTATTTGTTTGATATAAAGCATCCGTTGGTAATATGGACATGCTGTGTGATGTTTACCGTTATCATGTTATACAGTATCTGGGTTTTGAAGATAAGATGTTTGACAGATTGCCACTGAGATTTTTGACTGCGGATCATACAAAACAAGACATTTGAAGCTCTAAGAAATTATAACTTACATTTTTCACAATTTTATAGACAAAATGATTGACAAAATAATCTAAAGATTCATCGATAATGAAAATAATTGTAAATTGCAGCCCTAATGGACTTGGACCTGTGTGGGCTAGTGATGTTGATAACATCTTCTACCAGGGTAATGTAATGTAATTATATATTATGACAAGTAGATTTTACAGAAATTAAATTGAGAAACAATGTATAAAGATAAAATAACAATATGGGAATGTCTATTTTTTTGCTTTAGTAATCCTAGAAATATCAAGTTATTCATCACTCTGACAGGACACTGCAAACCATGTAAATCCACTTTTCCTATAAATCTCTAAAGGCTGGCATATTGGTCATACTGCCCAATCCTCATGCTACAGGACATGTTGTTGTCCTCTTAAAAGCTTAAAAACAAGCACAGGTGCTTTCACTTATTTTGGCTGATTAGACACCTCAGGACTGTGTGATTCCCAGCACAGCTCCACCCTGCTTCCACCTGAGCACAGGTCTAATCAGATTAAATGAAAACACCTGTGTCAGTGCACAAGGTCTTTAATTGTGTTTCTTCAATTTGGAGCCAGTGTTCCTGACAAAGAGGTGCACAATGTTTCTTATTCTATTTAAAACTGTGACATTGTTCTGCAGCAGACACATTTATGACATGAATTGCTACATGTAGAGTCTATTTTAATATTACAAATCTTATATCAGAGAACATATTGTATTAACTCTATTTGCACTTGGATATTTTGAATATCTAAAGATTTTTAAAAATTTTAAGTAGATGCATTATTTTAGAGCATCTGAGAAACTTTTATATTTGTGTTTAATGTTTTTGCCTTTGCCACTTTTAGAGGTTCTCGAAATTTGGTGAAGTTGAGGTGAACCTTACCAGTTATTTATTTATGTATTTGTTTGTTTATGTGTTGAAGTGGTAATTTTTGGGAGATGATGAAAGGTTAATGGTTTTGCAAAGTAATTTTTGCTCTCTCTGCTCCACATTGAACCCTGCATTTTAGTGGCCATGTGTTCTACATCTTATGCTGGTTGACTTTTCCAACAAATGTTCACACTTTGTTTTGAACTGTTGGTGATGAAATAAAACTCAAATTCAGTGGTTCTACTAAAATCTACTTAGTATTTCAGCCTGTCACCAGCAGGTCAAATATTTTTGTTTTCGTCCAACACTTCAGTTTATAAATACCCGCAAAACTGATGACCTCCCCACCAGCCTCAGCTTTAATTTGTTAGTGCTAGCTCAAAGCACTACCGTGCTGCTGTCTCTACATTTGTTTGTTTCTGAGCTTTTTTTCATCGTAGAGCTGTGAACAATTCAGACTGATTGTGGCAAATTTATTTGAATTTACCTGGTTTTCTGACAAAGATACATGGTTTGATTGCATTTTTGCTGTGTTTGTTTTATGCCTTCAATAAAAGTGGGTTTAGTCCTTTGTTAAAGATTTGACACTACTGCAGTAGGTTTGCTTCTGCTTAGAAGTTATTTAGTTAAC
This sequence comes from Scomberomorus guttatus, assembly GCA_038419695.1. Lineage (NCBI taxonomy): Eukaryota > Metazoa > Chordata > Actinopteri > Scombriformes > Scombridae > Scomberomorus > Scomberomorus guttatus. The sequence goes on along the minus strand of CM076454.1, from coordinate 26,661,367 downwards.
AAGTTGTAGCACTACACTTTTATTGGTGATTACATTTACTTTTTAATTATTTGACGAGGTGATAAGATAAATCATTTCTGTTGAGGAGATTACTCAGTTCTTGCAGGCACGGTTCCACTTGTTTTAATTTAGATGTGAATGAACTCTGAATAAACTGTGGAAGTTGTTGTTGACCTTTGCTCTCTGTTGTAATGCATCACTATAAACTACAACATCAAATCTGGAGTCATTTCCAGTGTTTGGGCACCACTGCAGACTGTAATGATTTGCTTTAACCACCGGCTTTTGGGAAAGTGGAGAAGAGTTTGGTCTTCATAAAAAATTACTTTGACATTTCCATCTCCTGAATGTTTCAATTTTAGTCATTTAGTCCACCCGCTTTATCTATACTCTGCAGACAGAAGCATATTAATACCCATCAATAATGTCATGTAGTGCATAAAGAGAACCCTCCCATGAAAAGTTTAACAATCTGTGATGTAAATTTATGTTAATTTAATTTGCTGTAGTGAGGGAAAGTGTTGCTGTGTTTCAGCTTCATTTAACAGGGAAACAAAAGACCTCAGCTGCCTCTTAACACCACATTTTCTGCTACAGTAATGATTCTTTTTTTTTGTTTTCTACACCGGGATTTATGCAATCCATGAACGTTTACTTTAAGACCATCAGCTATGATTATGGAAACTCCCCATACCAGCAGAACAAAATGTAAAGTAAATATTCTCAACAGTCTTGATGATTCAAAAAACATTGAATCATCAATAGACATATGACTAGAGGTTTGTCTGAATGGTAATAAGTGCAAACAGAGTGATGCAGATAAAAAGCTGCACATCACAGACTGAAACTCCATGAGGAAGCAAAATAGAGGGGGAGTAGTTCAATTTCTTTTTATGCCAGTCAGTTAAAAGGAGGTTTGCACAGCTCAGTTCCTCATTTGGATCCAAGAGAAAATGTATCACCCTTTAACCTCTTTATCCACCAGAGAATAAGACAAACAGCAGACTCCTCACTCAGATGTCTGCGCTGATCTGAGCTGCTTTCAACAACTGCATCCACCGTATCAAAGAGCAGCAGATACAGGAGACGTATAATATTAACAAGCAATTGACATCTATCTCGTTTGTGTTTTTTTACTGATGTGTGAATGTGACTTGTACTATCTTTGTGAAGACCAATATGAGTTTTAGACTTTGAGGACATTTTGTCCACTCTTCATGTCATCAAAGAGCTGTTTGAATGTTAAAGGAATAGTTCAACATTTTGGGAATAATGCTTATTTGCTTCCATGTCTTGGATTAAATGAGAAGATCCAATACCAGCCTCACATTTAGCCCCCATAAAATCACAACCTTTTAAATCTTTTTGTTGTTTTTACTATTCTGTCCTTGCACTGATTAAATGAATATGATAAAACGTATTAATTAGTGAGCTTAAGAGATGCTGATAGGTGGATTTTTTTAACCTTTTGACAGAACCAGGCTTGCTGTATCATGTGTTTCCAGTCTTTTTTTTGCTGAACTTCAAATTTAACATTCAAATATAACCGTGGTTTTAATGTTGTCATTTCTGCAAGAAAAGGAATGAGTCTATTTTTGGTCTCTCTGCAGTCATCTCATCATTAACCTGGCATCATACCTGTTTTTATTTTACAATACACCCAATAAGTCATTATTTACAACATTTAAGATAAAGCCAATGCTGCATTTTGGCTTTATTATGATGGTTAAAACTGCAAATACCATAAGTGTATGTCCAGTAAGAGTTTATATAAAATATTGTATATACACAGGCAAAAATAAATAGATGAATAAATAAAATAGAAAAAGTCCACAGCAATGTGCCTTATTAAGTCATGTCTCATGATACAGACCCTGTTTTCTAAAAAGTTTCTGCTTAAATTAAACACATCTCAGTATTTTATAAAAAAAACAGTTTTATTATCATCATGGAGCAGGAATTTGCTGTTAACCAAAGCATCTTAATAGAGAAAATCACTCAATGTCACTGATGTTACAATTATTCACAAATACAGTATTGTTTTATTTAATAGTTCTATTTAATATGGTGATGAGAAAACAACAGCTCAAATATAAAACTGATCCTGTATCTTTGTCCCGGCTGATCACGTGAATACTGGTACTGAGTTAAAGATATGAACTTATGTAAACGGTTTTACGGTCTTAATTCTGTCAATATGACATGCAGAGTGAGATATTAGAATCACACTGTAGGATAGTTTGTAAATGTAAACACCATACTCTTTTAAAAAAAATCTTTGAGTTAAAGAGTTAAATCATAAATAAGTTGTCATGTGAGCAACAGATACTGTATAAAGGAACAACACTTCTGGAGTCGGTTGCACCAGCTGTTCATAAGTTTAAACTTAGCCTTGTTGTAATGTAAAAAAAAACCATAAAGTTAGCACATGTGCACGATAACGAATCAAACGAGAGTGGTGAAAATTGATATAACAGAGGCAGAGATATTCAGACCTTGGGTCCAAAAACACTCTTATATTTATAACTCTCTATCTTTTTATTTTTAATTTCCCACTGAAATTACTACAAGCAGAAGTCATGTGATGTTAGAATATTTACTGTATCGGGAAAACGTTGACTGAGAAACATTTGGTTTTGGGACGTTGACGTAAGGTTGGAGAAGCAAACCGCTGTAGTTGAGAAGTGCTGAGACCAGGTGCCCATGTTGACACTGGCCAGAGGGACAATTCGGCTTATACAAGCACTCACTCTAGCAGACCACCGGCAAAAATATGAAGCATGACGATCAAAACAAAGCCAATGAGATTATGTAATAATAATGTGTGGTGTGAATTCTGAAAATCTGAGCAAATTGGTTGTCCTATTATCTAAGGAAACTATTGTTTGGTCTTAAAGGCATTTTAAACTGGAGTCAAGCCCCAAGTGTTTGAATTCTAACCTGACGCACCAGATGGTTTGTTACACTGAACCATCTGAGAAGTTGTTCTTGGAAAGTGTTTGGAAAAGGGCAGGCATTTTCAAAAAATACTTGGCAGGTGTTGGTCCAACAGAATTGCATCTACATCTTTATGATTGTTCTATCTCTGTATAAGAGCCTTATTTTTTTTTCTGGTGACATCTTCAGTGCTACACAGCCATTATTCTACTTTACTTTACTAATTTTGTCAATCAGAAAGTGTTTCGAGCACTGTGTTCTTTTAATTGTATTTTGTGTTCATACAGTTTGGTGGTGTATCTTTCCCTGTTTATGCACAGTTGCAGTTGGTGTTCCTGTTAACTACCCAGGAAATGAAAAATCTAAATTCTTCCATGAACCATATATCATTATTTTGTGAGATTATTGAGTTAAAGAGCATCAAAAGAGACATTTTGTTTATGTTAAAATGTTGCACGTTATTTCTTTAACAATTAAAACGTAAAATACCTCCACATAGCAAGGTATAACAAGGTAAAATCATAGAGCAAGAAATCACATTAAGATGGAGAAAAAAAACAATTTTGTACTTTGTTACACATCTTGCCTTTAAAATCCTACCCGAGAGCCAACGTATTGCAGAGACAGTGAAGTATAAATATCCAATATTAATATTTGGATGGTTGGCTTTCATTGCATCATTTATGTCTCATTGCTCTCTTCAGTTCTCACTATTTCCTGTTCTGATTATCTCTCAGACTACCTGTCAGGCAAACACAGATTAGTGCTTCAGCAGAAACACATTAAATGTCTGCGGAGTGAAGAAGGTGACAGACAGACAGTGTTTTATAGTCCGTGCAGCTAAAAGCTTCACTGTTAAAAGCTACTTTGAGAGTTCTTGGGCCAGATGCATAAACAATGCCTACGCACACAAACCAAGCATACGCCATTTCCTGCACACAAACTGGTATTTATAAACACATAATGTGCAGTGAGAATGTGCGTATTTCTGGCTTTGTGCGTACACACAGTTTTAGTCGTGAATCTACAGAGTTTTATGCATCCGGCCCCTGGTGTTGGCTGCTCACGGCAGGTGGCACATTCAGAAAGTAGATCTTGGTATCATTGTAAAGCTTTTATTTTGCTCATAATATAAAGAAAATGCACAGTGAGTAACATAAAAGCCTTAAGACCAAGTGTGGAAGTAAAGTTTTTAGAGTAACTTTAATTTTGTATTCATATATACAGCAGGGGTTGAAATTATGTTCGGTTATAGCAGATGGATTTTAGTAGATTCTGCGACTGTGCTTTGGCTGAGCTTTTCTATGTGTCAGTCCTCTACTCGAACACATACTGTATGACTCTGGCATCTCAAATTTCATTAGATTCATCATCCTTGTAGAAAAGTGTTTTTTGTAAACCAACACTGAGTCCAAAAGTCTCGTTTAACTGGAACAAAGTTGTGTGTTGATCATCACATCTACATCACATCTCTCAGCATGTTTCCTTTTTATTAAATGATTTGTTAGGGATGTCCCGATCAAGTTTTTTTGCCCCCGATCAGAGTCATTTAATACTGAGTATCTCCTGATACCGAGTCCCGATCCAATACTTGTATTTTCCTAGATAATACAGCTGCACAGTGCACACTTGAAGTACATTAAAGTTATTAAAATCAATCTAATGTATATGCTTGACAATTGAATAGCTCTGCAATGCATTCAGAAAAAAACTGCCTGAATCCAAGCTGTTCCTTAATGTTTTTTTGTTGTAAAGCTCTGGTAGGGCAGTGTCTGAGATGTAGTGTCGAGAGGGTGGGGCGCACCGTGGCTCCAAAAGCTCCAGAAGACGACGAAAACCTGCATTCCTACTGCAGCGTCGGGCTGAATTCAGTTATCTTCTCTGTAATCTTTCTGGCCCTGTCGCCATTTTGAGGAAATTTCTGAATGCAGCTCTGTTACTAGCGCCTCACGAAATGCTCACATTGCAGACATTACAAGTGGATATTGGACTGCTTTTGTTTTCCGATTTAAATATATTTCCACACTGCAGACATTTTAGCCGCAGGTACGCCAGAGTACGCTTCTGCGTCCTGCCACAATTTGTGCTCTCCGTTTACAGCACCTGTGTGACAGCTGATGTAAATCAAAGGATCACGCTTAGGTTCTTGCTCAATATAGCTGATCAGTTAAAAAATGCCTTGATTGGCCCAGATACCAATCTTTGAGATCGGATCGGGACATCCCTACTATTTGTAATGTTTCATGGCAGAGAAATATATTGTAATAACCACACAAATCACCATTTACATTTATAAATATTTACATCTCGTTGACAACTTAAAGTCCACGTGATGTCCTTGTTTAACACTTTTGCCAGTTTGTGCAAAGTGTATAATATTTACAACCAGAAAGGAAAAAAAGTAAATTATAAATTGTTCTGTTTTTGACTTCACATCTTGTTGATCCACGGCTACCAGAAGCTGAGGCACCCTGTGGTGTCTTGTAAAGCACTGAGTGCTTGGCAAATCATCCCGCTGTGTCCTGTCAGGTCAGTGAGAAGTCAACACTTCTGCTAAATGAAATACTCCTTTTGGTTTTCACTGGGAGCGCTCTGGGAGTCCGCCTGGCTGCTGAAGGGGAACTCGTGACTGTCTTCAGGCTGCGCTGCCTTTACTTCCTGGTTCCGATACGTCTCTTTCCTTCTGCAGATGAATCTCACCATTATCGCCAACACAGACGCAGTGACGAAGATCACCACTGCGATTACCCCTAAAAATCACAGAAAGAGAAGTACAAGGTTTTGGAACTAATAAAAAATGTTGCTTCAAAACCACATGCAGAAAATAACAGTTACTTAGGTGAATCATAAGTCAGTTTTCTGCAGTAACTTCTTAAACATCATGTAAATGAGATACAAGGCTATTTTTACTGGATTGCTCGGCCATTTCCAAACAAATTTATGAAAAGGTTTTGCGTGACAAAGACTTCAGACAGGGAAAGTGTTGCTGTGGCAGCAGTGCTGAAAGATGAAGAAAATATCATAACTCGAAACTTCCTTTTGTCCAAAGCAATTAAATCCAAGGTCCGACTAAAACTCAAACTGAAAAAAAGTCTAAATAACTTGATTTCCATGGCTGAGGAAGAAACTCTGGTCTGTATCGCTACAGGCCTGTTCTCACACTGTGCCATCAGTCCAAATACTCTGGCCAATTATAAAAAAAAATAAAGAAATGCTGCATCATCATTTATCACTTACACTCACAGATTAATTGCCAGCCATGCTTGAAGAATATGGTAGGGTTGGAGAAAAATCTGAAACCAGCTGCATGTTAATGCAGGTGTTAAATAATCACATTATTGCACTACATGAACTTTAAACACCTCCAGTTTCATGATTAGCCTAATTTCTTTGAGCTCATATAGCTACTGTACACTGATCATATACCTATAAAATGGGATTTCAACAACGCTCCGTCATAAAATCATCATCAATATGCACTAATCAAAGGAACCATACAGATATTATATTATCAACTGTGCATCAATGACATATCAGTTATTCATACCATATGCCACCACATACTGCATACTTAAATGATTGATACTGATAGCAAAACATACCATTTCAAGACAGCAGGTATGAATAAATGTAATTTAAATATATGAATGAATATGATCAATCTCAGGCAAATCTATATTTTCTTACAGAAACTAAGTCATTCACATGTAAAACATAATGTTTGAAGATTAAGTCAGACTCTTTCTGTCCTCTATGACGTCGTTAATTAATCCTTCCAGTAGTGCTGTGTTCTTATTGCTGCTCAGCACTGATATCTGCTGCATGTGTACTTTTCTGGGACAATGTGGGTTCTGTCGCTCTTCACTCTGCGGACATTTTCATGTAAATCTAGCACACTCACATTTATCAAAAGATACTGGGATTTCTGTGAAGTTGGAGGTGTGATTTTTGGTACTTTTCTTCCATCTCCTGAAAAAGAGCTAGACTATGACAGGGGTCATTAGTGTTGCTCTAAAGTTTTGTTTTAATCATAAACAAACTTAGGTTTTATATCACTAAGGTTTCTGGTTTCATTTGTTAGAAAAAAAAATGAACTTCAGAGACAAGATACTGGTTGTCTGAGTTAAATGTTGCATTAAAGTGGTTTTAAAAATGCATAAAAGATCCCTTTGACAGTAAGGTTTTTATTCTTTGTGTGAATGCTAACCTAAAATCTTATCTTTACAAAGCCAGCCCCACACTTTCCCCTCAATGCCTCTTTTGTTCCCCCTTTAGCCTCCATCATAATAAATAATCATTCCTCACTTGGATCTTCCTCAAAACTGGAAATGTTATTACTTTGTTTGTTCCACAAGATACTCAAATGCCTCTTCCCAAATGTAAAGTTTTGAGTTAGCGGTTATGACATTTATAATCGCTGTTTCCTGAATCCTGATGTGATCGATTCCAGTTCATATTACCTCCAATTAGAGCTGAGTCACTCCTGATGGCATTGACTAAAGGTTGACCTGGATCCACTGAAGCAGGCTGGTCTGCAGAGTTACAGAGAGAGAAGGAACAAAAGAAAATCAGAAAGACAAAAAAGTTACAGAGGGGAGAGGATGTTGGGGATAATGAGAGAGACAGAACAAGACATGTCAGAAAAAATGTGAAATAGAATAAAAAATAAGAAAGATGAGGTAAAGGAGAGGAGAAAGGTAGACTCAGTGTGAGAACCATCAGTCAGCGAGTTAAGACAAGGCTCGTTGAAAAGCCTCAGTGCAGCCTCAAATGACTTCACTACAGTTGTCTGACTAATCTCCTCTGTTGTGCCATCACTCTGTCTGCTTACTGAGGAGGATGGTTAATGAGCCCATACAAAAGTCTAATGAACAGCCTTAAGAATAATATTAAAGACATACCAGATGCATGCCCACACTGGAGGAGGGGTAGCTACTCTAATGATAGTAGAATATGGGCTACACACAGGGCTGAGTCCGTTCTTTGTACCTGATAAGGAGTGTGTGGTTTCAGCTGCGTAGGGATTGGCAGAAGAGGAGGAACCGCAGCTTGACTGGGTCAGTGGACCCGTGATGATAACAGGACTGTCAGGGTGGAGCAGCGCAGCTTTTAGAGGACTGATGGAGTTAAAACGAACTGCTGATAGACAGCCGGTGAACCCAAGAGATGCCAACGTGGCCAGATCTGCATCCAACTCATCAGTCTCTGGATACAGACAGAGAAAAACACAGAGAGAAAAAGAGAGATTTATTATCAGTGAGGTCCAACTACACATATAATGATTCACTTATCATTTATCTTGATGAGACCGTGGTTGTGATGATAAGTTTCTATCTATATTATTATTTTTTCAAGTTCGTAGTACAGAAGAGGATAAGCCTGCTGGAAGTTATTTTTCTTTTTATTTATGTAATATTGCACAATTCTGGAAAATGTTTAACACCATATTTCTACAATATCCATCCATGGAGTACGATTTAAATTACAAACATTGTTTTTATACTATTAATGGTTAACATTTTTTCAGCAAAAGCCATTCAATGTATTTCCATTCCATAATTACGTTTCTATTTCGCAGTTTTCATTGTTAGTGGTGGAGTCCGCCATTCCCTAAAGATTCAAATAACCTTCACATACACAAGGGATTCACAGGAAATGATGCATGTATATAATCCGATGTTACTCTCGGTTTCTTGTTGATAGCAGCCCTAAGTGTTTACTGTTCAATCTCCCATAGCCATATCACAGCTGTATTAAGTTACTGCTAATGCAAAGCCAACATTTCCAACCACCCCTGCAGTGAAATACAAGGCGGCTTTTATGGTTTAGCAGACACAAGAAACGTAAAGTTTTTTGTAACACTGACGGTGCGCGTTCATCAAAAATGAACCGTAATTTTCAGCACCTTTTCTATTATTATTGACTGACTTCTTTATTAAACAATATGAGGCTTTTTGGCTGCTGTAAACAGATGCTTCAGTTACTTTTCTGTTGTATTTCTGACAAAGTAACTGTTCGAGTGTTTGCTGTAGTATCAAATCACACTTGATGTAGGAGCCAAAATAGTAGTTTTTGGTTATATTTAAAGAATAATAGTTATTATTTCAAGCCACACCCATAGTAATTAGGGATATGGTATAATTAATAAACTGAAGTTGGAGATACTTCGGTACGGGGAGTCCTAGTTTTAGTTGAGACCAAACACATTTATTTAACCATCTTATCTCTCTCATCATATCTCATTGTTTAAGAATCTATTAGTATTATATCTATCTATTTTTTGTCTTTCACATGCATTAAAACAACTCTTCTATTGCTGAGGCAGTGGCTATAATTTTGAACAGAGTAGCCATTATAATTGCTGTTTCCACTGGTAACCATGGGTGTCACTAAATCGACGGGGACTGAAAACCTTAAGGACTAACTGTAAAGATCCCCTCCAGACATGTATTAAAACATACAGAAATACTGTCTTTGGAACAATAATGTGCGTCTGATATGGTTTTTTCCACAAAAAAGTATAATTACCACGTTATAATCATTAAAATGGCATCTACTTTTTCTCCCTAATTAAAAATTCCTGAATCTATATGCAAATATATTTCATCTCAGAAGTTCATACACCATTCTGTACAGTGAAGCTCAACTACTCAACTGTTCAACTATTAAGCCAACATCACATCAATTGTTGTGTTGTTACAGAAAATAAATCCCAATGTCCAGAAGACCAAGAAAAAACACCAATGGGTTCATTAACATCAAAAAGGTTTATTCCCTTGAGTGCATGAATTTGCTCAGAATTATATCTTGTGTAAAAGTGAAGGTTTTAGCCTAAGAATGGAGAAAAAAGGTCTAAAGGGACTGTAAGATTCATGGGGACTGTGTAAGTGTCCACAGCAAAGTTTGGCTATTAGTTACTTACTTTGTCCTGGACCACAATGTTGGACAAGGATAATAGACATCTGCCAGCAAATCTACTGCAGTGGGTTATATATGTTTTAATATCTTTGTAACTGATGACAGGTAATATATTAGCAGTGAAACCTTCACTCATTGTCTCAGTCATTGAAATGCCTCTCAGCTCTCAGGAATAAACAGAAAACTACACATAAAACACAAATACACAAACCCCCTTAAGAAATCTACCAGTGAGTCTCAGTTTTGGCTGATGTACTCGCATCCCTGTGACAGCAGGTGGTAAATAAAGTCTTCAGTAGCTATAAATGTCAGTGCAGTGTAATTTGATTACACAGCACATCATTGCCAGTCATCTAAGTTATTGCCAGAGAGAAACAACTTTTCACCACACAAATGGGACACTGCAGAGTGGCCTGGCTGGAGAGGGCTGTTTATCGGCTGTATATTTGATCAAGCTTTGATTGCGTTTTAAATTGAATGTGATCCTCTGAGTGGCAGGAAAATAATTTGACTTCATGGCACATATCTCATGGCACATGCATATTGACTAGCCTGCAGGATCGGGGGTAAAATGATGGCAATGGGAGAAAAACTCAATACACAACAGATTTAAGTGGCAGCTGTAGCAGTAGATATTCTAGTAGTGCTTTTGTGTACAATATTTTTTCTTTAGTGGTTAAGAAGACAAACTTTTACCCTTTTATTTTTCTAACAAATTTAAATAGGGAAGTTTATCTCCATAAAGACTGATGCAAAACTAAATTATGTAAAGGAAAGCTATACAGGTTGATGTGGTACAATTTCAAAGATCTTTGCAATATTTTACAATTGAAAAACATTAAAATGTAAACTTTATTTGCCTATTAGTGGATGTTAAATGTGCTGACAAGAGTCTGTAACTTCACCAAGAAGGATTTGTGCGAGCAGTCAAACTCCACAGTGACAGCACCGTGAACCGTCCACCTCCTCCCAGCTGCTGCCCTTTACCTCCACCTTTCTCATATATCGCTATCTCTCCCTGCCTCCGTCTTTCCTCCATCACTCTCTCCCTGTCTCTCTCTCTCTCTGAGTATCTCAGTCTCTCCATTCTTTCCTGGTCCATTAGTTTGGCTGATGGATGACAGAGCTGGCAGGGAGTGACAGTATATCAACTATCTTGCTGCCTCTCTGATACTGATATGATTGTCTGAGTCTTCTGGCTCCGCTGAGGGAAGTCACATGCTAACACGGCCTGGGTCAGCAACAAAAAAACAGAAAGAAGGGAGCTGATTTGTGCACTACATGTGGACCGTGTTCTCATTTGTGAGGGATCATTTATGAGACCTTTTGAAAATATTTCAGTAGTTACAGTACTAGCCTAAAATTAATTTTCAACTGCAGTTCAAATCCCCTCATCATCTAAGGTTGGTATATGCAATAGATTTAATCAATTCTAGCTCTGATTTACTGTAGCCAATCAAAACCTAAGCCATAGTTATCTATGGTGAGATTGCTTTTAACCCATTATGTCAATATAAATCCAGCTTCAGGGATAGCGTTGATGAATCATACAGTAACCACTGAGGAATGTTTTTCAGAAATACATGTGGTTTTTAACAAATTTCTGGTTTTTGCAAATTTGGAACCAATTTTGATTAATGACCTTTTTTTTTCAAACCTGTCTGAGCCCCCTCATGTTTAAAATGTCCCAATTTATATTATATTTATATTATTTCCCAATATATCAAAGTCTGTCTGTCGTAGAGAACGACAGGAGTAATATGAAAGTACAATGTTCTGTCATGCAGAGCGAAGTTTAAGTACCGGCTGACTTCCTGGTTTAGTTTGACCCCACCCACACCAGCTAAGGCTTATTGGTTGTTATGTTGAAACGCAGGGTGCTGACTCCAATCTTTTAAGTAATTTGTTCTTTTTAATCTCTCCTCATTACCATACAAAGTGAAGGACCTTTTCTAAAGTTATTATCGTTGCAGCTGTCTGAAACCCCGCTCAGGTAGACAGACATGAGGGATAAAGACTGTATTACTCACCACTTTGATAACACAGATAAAAGTTCACAGACATATACTGTACTTTCTGAACTTCTGCATTAGCGAAAAAACAATGCTGTCATTTACACAAATACTTTACCTACCCATACTGTATGGCTCTAAAATGCATCTAATGCCACATAACAGGGACTTAAGTGGGTGGCTCCACCTTTAGTCATTTCCAAGGTTTTTCTTATTTTGCATCTCACCAGTAAAGTGCTCTCTTTGTGACCATCTAAATATGGATGTCATCTTGTTTTTAAAAGCAGCCCATTTGTTGCACAGACAACAGCTTTTTGCCTCTGGTCCACAAAACATGATGAATAGAAAGCAGCAGAAGGCTCCAGAACAATGCTTTGCCGCATGAAGCCAAACATCTCGGTGCAGTTATTCAAATGAGGCTGTCTAAGTGCAGGATTCTGCGCTAGGAGAGCATCACTTACCATGCACTCTACCCAAAATGAGCGATTTGATGCTGTTGAATTCCACATCAGATGTCAAGTTGAAGTCTTCTCTGGCATTCTGGTCAATCTGAAACATAATGTATGTCACATCTTTAAAGGTAAAGGATTAACAGGTTGAAAGCAAAGCCTGATAACATCGTGAACAACAAGCTGTCAAGGACGGAGTTTGTCTCTATTAAATGTTTAAACGAGGGCTGTTTTCTGAAGAGACTTCGACAAATGGCTGCAGAGAAGAGAGCAATTAAACATGAAAAGGTAGCTGCAGGCTTAACCTCTGGTCTGACCTGCATATTCAACTGGGATTTAACCTCAAAGCTGGAAACCAATAGACCCTTGAGACTTTGTGGTTCACAGTGGCTGAGCAGAGAAGTCTAAGTGGAGCAGTTTCTGAGGTGGTAAACGCCTCAGAGAGACACACTTTTTATAATAAAACAGAGAGGGTGTGATGTATTGCTTGCAAACACAGAGATTCAGGCGTTAGTGGATCATTTATCACTAAGACATCTGCTAATGTTGATCAACCTGAGACTAAAGTGGAGCCACGGAAAACAGAGAAACAGAAAGTAGCTTGAAAACAGCAAATGGACTATTTATAAAATTTCATTCTACAAGACTAATAGCAGGTCCACAGAAATATACTTACAGCCATCTCTGTAAAACTGAAACATTTAGTGGACGTGTGCACACATAAGGGAATGTGTGAGTGTGTGTGAGTGTACCTGAATGGAGACGGTGTCTGCCAGTCTTCTAATAGCCACTGTGTGCAGATGTCCATCAGCCAAGTTCATGACTCTGCTCTCCAACACCTCCACATCTCTGCTGCTGTGCAACTTGTACCTCAATTCCAGCTCATCTTTGCAAGCACAAAATAACAGTACACTCTGACTCTACAATGCAAACCCAACACAGAATCAAAAATATCAAATCTTTAAAAAGATACAGTAGTAGAGAGATGTTAGAGCCTTGTTAAAGAACCATTACATCTATTACATACTGTAAATGTAACCTCAGATTTTATTACCCATCAGATATAAAACAAGCAGTTTCTAAAAACTTCAACCATTAGCATTAACTTGAAAAATTTCTTTTCATCTCCTGATTTTTTGGCAACTTTGGCAACATTAACAGTGATTTGGTGTTATGTTTCTGTCCAACTGATTAATGTAAGTCCAATATTCACTCTTTCAGCTCTGTTTCTGCTCTTTACCAACTCCTGAGGGAAATATCTGGCTCTTTAGCTGCTAAATGTTCCACTATATTTCACCAGCTAGTCGCTGACTGTGTCTGTTTGCCCTTTGGTGCTGAGCAGGTAGTGTAGAGTTTGTTTTTAAGAGTTTTTTTGGACAGATTATATTGTTTGAAGGCACTTTAAAGGAATTTTAGCAATTTCTTCATGGGCTCAGATTTCATGTTCTGTTATCAGTGACCACCAACAATAAAGAAAATCCCATGCTGTAAATGATTTTTTTTTTTTTTAAATGCAAGATATTGGCCTGATGTATAACTGCTTCTTGGTATAAACATGTCTAAAGTCAAAGTGCCAAGACAAAATTAAATTTGCTGTATTTTTTATTTTTTTTAAGCTGAAAGTTACTTGTACTAACATATCAATTTGTAAGATTTTATAAAATGTGCATCTCTTCAAATGTCTTTAAGCATACCTCCAGATGTTTTTCACTTTATATTGTTAGTTGTTGCTGTCATAGGGACTGATTTTGTTCAAAATTACAAAAGAAATCTCCAAAACCTCCACACCTAGAGGTTGTTCACGCAATTTAAAATATTGTGTAATTGTTTCTGGCACTAGACAATGGTACATCTTATTAGGAATGCTGGAGTTGTTCCTTGCCAACACAATAAATAATCACAATGGCAAAAACAACTGGGGAGGAAGACCCCCACAGAAGATAAAATTATTATTTAATAGTAACTGCACCAAATGTTTTCCTCGAATCTGACGCTGTGCATAACAATTAGACGGGATGCACGGAAAAGGAGGCAGCAGAAGATGACAGACTGACTCTAGAGGGAGGAAGAAATTAGTACATGCAGAAAAAAAAAGGAAAGACAAAAAAGCCATTGGGCGTCCTCACCATGTTTATTGATGAGCAGGGCCAGGTACTCTCTGTAGAAAGAGTTGACGTAGAGCAGCAGAGCAGGACTCTGGATGGTCCTGAAGCTCAGGGAGATGTTTTCTCCTTTCAGCGTCATATCGGAGTAGACGGACCAAGGCAAGGCACTGCTGTTCCTGCTCAGTTCATAAGGCTCCTTAAGGATGTAGGCGATGGACGTTGTTGACTTAAAGCTGGCTGAAATCTCTGAAAGTCAGGAAGTTATTCAAGTGTGTCAGTGGTGGAGCTGACTAATCAACCATGTCTGTTATAAATTAAGTTTATATACTAATTTGTTTAGCCAATTATGCTGCCTAGATTATGCTCCCATGTAAAATATTTTCCATGAGGGAATTATTTGTACTTCACACAACTCATGGGGAGAAGGTTGGGGTTGATGGGTGAAATACAGAGCTTTGAATTTGCTCAGAGTCCCGTGCATGGTTGTGTCCAAGCAACAAAGGCACTTTTGTTAGGGAAGATCATGGTCTTAGGTAAATATTAATAAAGTCGACACTGCCTGCTTCATGCTTCAAGTCACTGTTGATTTTTTTTTTTTTTTAAATAGTTTTATTGTTAATATTTGGCTTCTTCTTTGCTGTCCCACATCCCTCTCTATTGAATCGGCATTTTCTTGTGAAACTGTCTGTATCTTAGATACAGATATTCGAGCGTAATTTGGTAGGCTTACTTAAATATAATTCCCTTGTTTGTTGGGAAATGTGATTAAATGTATTAACAATTGGCCAACTATCAAAAAACACAAAAAACTAGGGGAATTACTTTCATCAGTAAAACTTTCAACACAACAAGTTGGTGTCAAGTTTTCCTTTACATCATATATCAAAGACCAAAAGTACTTCTTGTTGAATGACCTTTACTGTTAATTTGTGGCTTTAACAGTTGAAATTGTTGTAGTTTAACAACACAGCACAATTTATTCCTACAGCACTGTTTGACTTTGACATTATGTTGACTTTACCACTCTGTCCAACAAGCCATTGATGCATCATGTTAGACACAACGGCATGGTGTGCTAGAAGAGTCCTTTAAGATAATCCTGATGCTTGACCTTCAGGACAGAATGAGTTCATTATGACCCACTCGAAGGCATTGTTGAGAGGCCGAGCTGTGCAGACAGTGAATGAGACAGACAGTCAGGGTCAGTCTAATGTCTAATGCTTTCTAATCCTCTTCAGAAAGCTGTCTGATCTTTGCTCTCTCCTCCTCATTAAAGCACCAGGGCATGACAGGTCATAATAATTGCGTTTTGTACAGCTTTAACATAAATCGCTATGTCGGCTCACAAATGAATCCAAACTTGCTGCATATCTAGTCCTCTTTCTGTTGTAGTTTATTATTATTTATAGAGTTGTGAAAAACCTGAAAACATTTGTCATTGTAGAAACATTTATAATTATAAATATAAATTAGAATTTGGGTGGTTGACTGTTCTCTAAACCCTTTCCCCCGAACAGTGATTGTCTAATCATAGTGTAGCAACACTCTTGTGAGCTGCAAACGTTAGCAAGTCCGGCTAACTACAATAACCTACAGTAGTAACCCAGCGTTACTTCCAAGGCCAGGGGCATTTCATACATCCACCGTGTCTTCTGGATGTGTGGTATAATTTCTAAAGACCTGTGAATTGCAATGCAGAATGATTATAATGTGATATTGCATGTTGAGCCTTAAGTAAGGTTGTATACCTCACAAGACATGTGATTAAGTGTGAAGGCACATATAATGTTGATGATAATCTCACTCATTGCACTTGGTGAAATTTAAAGTGTGTTTGCATTAAACTTTGATATTTGTTAAAAAAATAACCTTAAGAGAGGGTTTAGAAATAAAGGTGTAAAACAGACAGTAATAGCTTTAAAAAAATAAGACCAAAAGGAATTGTGAAAATATTGGTGTAAAATGAACAAAGAACAGTCTTAAAAAAATTGGACATGCCTGGACAAAGCTCCAGACATGCCTGGGCAAACTCCGGTCTGCTGAAACCTGTATCAGGAAAATTGACCTAACAACAAGATATGAAAATAATTTCTAATAGTGTAATTGGCCAGAAATAAGGGGTTGGCCATAGGTGTGACCTTTGCAGGCCCAAGAGTATAAAATACAAGACAGAAATCACAGCAGACCAGAGTCTTTTCTGATACTCTTTGTGTGTGTTGTGAAATGCTCTCCTTTTTCTGCCTGGCATTAAAAGAACACTTTTGCTGCTCTGACTCCTAAGGATTTTTTGGACACCAAAGAGAAGTTTTTCTTGATCTAGTTTTGGGATATTTTAAACTTCTTCAAATTGAGATCCAAAGAATTTGACACAACAGATGCTGTCAGAGTTTAGGGCAATGTTAGTGGGTCTGTTCTGCTCTTTTATTTGAACTGGGGAAGTTTAACCTTGCCCAAGTATGTAGGCTAAGCAGCTTAACAGGGTTATGTTAGAATGAAATAACTGTCTAATCATACTTATAACACTAAAACTAGTTAACTAGCTCTACACTGAACTGTTCGCATGATATCATGTACAGTATATGTAGCCATTAAATGCACACTTAGACCCCTTTACAGGATTCTCGTTTTAAAACAAGTCTACTGAAATCATTAAAAAGTCAGCGGTAGACTGTGCTTTTAACCAACTAACCAACAAATCTTCCAGGCTTGTACTGAAGTTTACAAATATAAAAACATATTTAAAATATACAAAAACCTAAAAAATCATAATAAAAAGAGTAAAAATTGACCTTGTTTACAGTTTAAGGTATCCTATCAATAGTTTTACGGACGTCTCTTTTATAATTGTGGTCTATGGGGAAAATGGTTTTTGGGGCACCAGATTTTTTCACTGCATACTGCAAGTGACCACAGTAAAAAATTGGCTGCAAGGCTAGTGGCGGCACCGTATCAAGTCCTCTTAAAAAGACTGAACTCTTTGGAACAAAGTTACATTGATGTTGACATTATTTACATTCTTCACTATTGATCACTAGACCAGCTGATTTTTACTGTTGGAAGCTGGAAGCTGATGTATCAAACACATCTTGTCATATGACTAATAGTGAAAATTAAAAATGGCTGCATCAACATATAGGCCTATGCGTGAACCAACATAACTACAGAAAAAAATAAAATCATCAGTAGTGCTGGCATAAAATGAACAAACAAATCCAAATTGCTGATTTTTTTGCGGGTTTGATACAAAGTGGGTCTGTACTGGTACATACTGCCTCCGGGAAGTTGCTGTATACTTGCACTATAAGGTCCGAAACTAAGTTAAAAGCCTTTGGGCTCTCTGATGAATACCACCATGGAGCTCGACCCCAACCTACTGTTGTCCAGAAATCATGCATCTTCCTCTGGTACATGGGAAACTAAAATTCCTTCTGTGAAATTTCAGATAAATTCAATGTTTCACACACAGTTACAGCACACGATGTTATCTTAGGCATACTGGATGTGACGTGCTCAATGGCAGAAGGTTTTATCACTTGGCACACTGCTTGTGAAAAAAAGCATCTTCAACAGTTTTTCAGCAAGTTTGTGACATAAGGGGCATCATACGATCAATTGACAGGTGCCATATTAAATTCAACGGCCCATAGTCAGGGGAGGAGACGCAAACAGTTTTATTCAGTCTCTTGCAAGGGATAGCAGATGATCAGGGCCGCTGTAGACAGTAGACTCAGTGCTTGTTTGCCCGTTAGCTTGTTAGCCTGTAGACAGTAGACTCAGTGCTCATTAGCCCGTTAGCTTGTTAGCCTGTAGACAGTAGACTCCGTGCCTGTTAGCCAGTTAGCTTGTTAGCCTGTAGATATTCGCTGCTTGTGGACTTGGGAGATGCTCTCTGCTGCAGTTTGGTTGATATGAAAGTTACACTACTTTAGTGCCTTTTAATAATGATTCTGCATTTTGATTGAAATGTCTTTATTATATTTTGTCATTATACACCATACAGATTTTTTTTTTAATTTACTTTAAAAATCCTACACATGTAGCATCAACACAATTATTAAAGTGAATTTAAAAAATAAATTGATTTTATAAGTTCTCAGTTTTATTTAGCAAACAGCCAAAATAATGAAGCATAAATGTATTTAACACCACTTCATACACACTCACCAGGTCAGAGTGTCCTGCATTATAGTGGCTTGAGAGGTGCAACACCCAGTACTCGAAAACTCAAAATACTCACCATGTCCGGACTTGAGTATAGACTACTTAACTTCCCAGCACTATAGTAGAGCAAGACCCCGTAAACACTCATCAAAGGCAGTTGCAATAACTACGTTTACGTGCACAAAATATTCCGATTTTTGCCTTTATTCCGAAAAAGACAATATTCCCACAAAGCTGTTTACATGGCTAATTAAAATGAATATTCCCGTTTACATGCAGCCATGCATACTCTGTTGTGAAAAGTGGAACGTGTGGAGCTGTTTGTGCCACTCCTGCTTCTTTGCATCAAAGTAGGATTTTTTCAGTCTTCCACCAGTGGCGGACTTGTTCGACTGTGCAAACACAGCCTCCCTCTTTTATTTGTTCAACCACCTTCTTGAAAAGGTCCTGAACCTGAATAATTTTAGCATATGCCAGATGTATTAATCAGAAAATGCTACATCCGGAATAAGGCCTAATTCGGAATATCCAAATGGAATATGCTCTTTATATGACCCATATGAAATTCAGAATATTGTCATATTCGTAATAATAGTGAAATATTAGAGAGCACGTAAACGTAGTCAGTGTTTTTTTTTTCAGACCGCTGAATTAGCTGATAGCCAACCTGATTTCACAGGATTACGTGGTGGTGGCACGTAATGTTAACCCACAGAAAAAATGCCCATTGAAAATCAATTAGGTTACTTTATCGTGGTAGACACATGAAGGCTCTGGTTTGACAACATCACGCAATGGGTGGTGGTTAATGCTGTTTTCTAGTTTAGAAAAGTTTATTTTGTTGTTATTTTTGTTGTCATTTCACTATTTATTTTTTTGTTCTCTAAAAACATTGTATTGTGTCATTTTGATGTCTGAAACATGAACACGTAATATTCCTGGATTTTGGCTTTGTCCTGTTGAATGTCCATGTCTATTACAGACCATATCCTGTCATTTCCCCATGGTTAAAATGTCGTCAGATACCATGAGTTCGATTAAAGAGGAGCACAGAGAATATTTCATTCCCCACCTCTTCCTGTGATGTTTATCCTGTCTGAATGGAGCTTTAAAATGGATATGAAGCAGTCAATGAACTTAACGTGATTTACTAAATGGATTTCCACTGTAATCAACAATTATATAACAAACATGACAAATATAAGCATATTATAAAAGAAAAGAGAAACCACGTTATATCTTTCATGACAAGGGCACCTCCATCTTGTGGTACTATAATTCTATAATCTGACTGTCAGAGGGTTGGATGGCTTGGCTGAGTTCCCCAGATACAACAGTAGAGACAGAGAAAGACAGAGACAGAGAAAAATAGAGACAGTGAAAGATTGAGACTGGGGAGCCACAGGACAGAAGACAAAAGGAAGGCCACTACTGTATTGCTCTTGGATGTACAAATTAGTTAAAGTCAAGGACAAAACAGTCCATTTTCATAAACTGCCGCTGAAACGGAAAACAGTCCTGCTGCACTGGCTGGCGGCACTGACGAGAACTGGCAGAACTGACTCCAGGGCAATTACATTTCGGAGAAGACCTTTGAGTCGGGCAGGCTAGTGGTTCGCTGGACCAACAGACTAAAGCCTGAAGTTGCTCTATCTATTTTCAATTTCACCGCCTATAATGTGTGCTCTACCTACTCTGACAATAGTAATAGTATGTTGTTTCTTCTTCTTACAATGCAGTAAAGTGTTTTAGCTTGTGGGATAGCTGGCTTTTCCTTCACATGGCGTTACAGATATCTAGTGGCAAATTTAAAAAAAATATATTGTAGCCATCCAGAACCAACATAAGGCACAATAATTTGGATAATGAATAATTTGGAGGGAGGGTGGAGAGGTAAAGAAGGGATGAAGGGGGAGCTACTACTGTCTGGCCTGCGCCAAACAACCAGCAGCTTCCTCCACCTTACTGTCACTGACACACTCTTTTTCTTGTGTATCCAGCTCCAAAAACCTTTTTAAATCTCTTTTTCTCTGTGTTTCTTTTCTTCTTCTTCCAGTGTCTCCTCCTCCTCCATCTGTTTGAGTCTGGCCTCCAAGCTCTCTTCTCTCTTGGTCAGATCCTTTGTGAGTTTCTCCTCCAGAGTGTCACACTTGGTCTGCCAAGTTTTCTGGCTCTGGAGAAGTTCAGTCTATTTGCTGCTCAGCTGGTTGGAGGCCTCCATCAGCCTCCTTCCCCTTCAAACAGAGTTCCTGTAGCTTCTCCTTCTCCTCCTCCATCTGTTTGAATCTGGCCTCCCAGCTGTCTTCTCTGTCGACTAGCTCCCTTTTAAACTTCTCCAGAGTGTCGCACTTGGTCTGGAGAAGTTTAGTGTCTTTGCTGCTCAGCTGGTTGGAGGTGTCCATCAGCCTCTCAAAAATCCTCCTTCTCCTTCGTGAGCATCAGGATTTCAGCGTCTCTCTGGCTGAGCTGCTCTTCCACAGCTGCTTTAGCTTTTCAAGCGACTCCTCCTGAATCTGCAGCGTCTCCTGCAGCGGCTCGGATGCAGCTCCTTTCTCTGCCTCCCATCTTGCTGTCATGGAAATGCACTCCTCCTTGCAGAAGCGCTCCATTTTGTTGGTCTCCAGGGTCTTCATTTGAAGACATACCTTGAGGGAGGAGATCTCTGAATCTCTCTCAGAGATGATGTCTCTGCTCTTTTTGAGTTCCTCTGCAAACTCCCTCTCTCTAGATTTGCCTCCAGCCTGTTCATTGTCACTTTGGTGTTGTGAAACTTGTGGTTAAATTCACTTTTTCGGTCTTTGTGCTGGCCAGGATTGGCTTCACAGATTTATGCCACTGGATCCAGTCAGCAATCACCCTGTGTGCATCTGCAAGAGAAAGTTGCAGATGGCCGCAGTCATGGCAGGGAGGCCTTCCAGCTTGTGGTCTGGGATGATTTGGACGCTGCTCAGGTGCAGCGTCGGCCAATCTCACCTGGCGTCCAGGGTTGTTTATTCTGTTCATGGCTCTGAGAAACAAAGACGATGTCGAGAAGTAAAGCAGTAGATGTTTGTTGGTACTGCAGTTGTCTGTAGTAGACTGTACTTGTGAGGATGGTAGTGGTCCTTGGTAAGAGTGTACTTGACTCTGACTCAGTTCTCAGACATACTGACTGCAGAACGTTCTTGAATCGTGCATCATAAAGAATTTTATACCATTCTTTTTGCCTTTAGATAGATAGATAGATAATCCTATACAAAGCAAAATACAACACAAACACAAGATAAATGACTTACAAATTACAAGAAACACAAAGAAAGACGGTAAAATAAGTACATTACACAGGGACAAATCAGTCACAATTAATTAAAACAAGAGCATTCATTATATAAAACATTGTTCAACAGAATATTAAAATGTTCTAGGGATAAATAATAGTCTAATTTCGAGTCCTGAAGCTTATTCCACCTATGAGGAGCATAGTAGGTGAATGCAGTTTTTCCCAGTTCCATGTTCATATAATGCATATCCGAGGTAATGCATTCTTGTGAACGAGTGTGGTATCCCATATTTCTAAGTCTTAAAAGTGATGATAAATAAAATGGTAGTTTATTTAGGATGGCTTTATAAATAAAACAAGACAGTGTTGTTCCCTTTGACTGGTAAGTGATGTCCAACCTACCTCCTCACAAAGGATACAATGATGGGTTCTAAAACTGTCATCTGTAATAAAACTAAGTTACATAAAAAACATGAGATGATGAGAAGAATAAAATATTATTTTTCAAAAATTACATTTTTGTGCAGGACCTTCACATACCATTGCAATGAGTGTGGCACTGATGATGTATGTGTGTTATTCCACTGTGAGATTGACTAATGCATCACTGACTGTCATATCAAACTGGCAAACAGATCTCTTTTTATTTGGAGAGCCTCTGGATAGGACGCCCAGACTGAGCTGGCAAAATAAAATGCAATAAAAGCAATAGAATAGGCTGCTGTTCAAATAAAACAGTAACAACACTATAATATTATACTGATATGAGCGAAATATTATAAACTCACTGTTGAGTGCTGAAGAAAATAAGTAGAAAAGCTAAATTAAGTTACTAGGGTATTAATTCAATAAAAAGTTATATAAAAACTATGAGTTAATATAGACATGTTTAAAAATGTGTATTGTGGTAACAGACACATAATTATTCACTGCAGATGAGTTCTATAATATTATACAGAGCTTAAAATGATAAAATGAAATTTAAAATAATGTTTTAGAACAAATGTTATTTGTAAAACCTACAATGCTTGCAATAATCTTTTTTTTTTCATTCTTTATCCCTTTGGTGATTTCTAGAGCTTTATTATAGCATGTGTCTCACTCTGCTTTACTTAGATATAAAACCTATAATGAGCTTCATGCTGAATTATCCTTTCATCTCTAATGTACTATATAGGGAAAATTAAATTGTGAAGGCAATTGTGGAGATGAAAAACTAAATGAACTAATTTGGAGTTAGAGGAGAGACTTCTCATTATTCCTAAAATGATACCAGAACATGTTTCCCTCAGTGTTTAATCTGTCTGCCAAATATGATTTGATCTTTCAGGTTGGATCTTGAGATGTCTGCTGAACTGAAAATTTTGTACAGTTTTGTACACTAATGTCATCTTCAGCGGTCTGTGTATTTACAGGTGGGAAGTCTGGTGTGTATTTGAATGTCTGTACCTTTATGACAGAAGGCTCCAGTGTAGGCTGACTGGCCACAGTCGCAGGAGAAACCATTGGCTCTCTCCACACAGTGACCCTGGTTCTGGCAGAGTGAGCCGTAGCTGCTGCAGTGGCCCGGGCATCCAGGTCGGACCCCGGGGGTGATCCTCGCCCTTTCCTCCAGGTCCAGAGTGACGCCGTTCAGCTGCAGAGAGCGGATACAGCCCAGAAAGCCTTTCTGCCTGGACGCTGTGCCTCCTGCCAAAAAAAAACCCCAAACACATAACGCACACATAATACACTGCTGTTAGCTTTCTCTTACTCTAATTCTGTCTCTACATGACTGTAGGTTTGTATTTTCATTTTTGCATCTTCTCTGTAGCCACATATTGAGGGTCCTGCAGGCCATGTCTGCCCTGCAGGACCCTCTGACAATGACATTGCCTTGCATTGTGCTGGCTGTTGATTGGCTAACTGCATGGCTGATGAGCCATCTGGTGGGGTGGTTGATATTCATCCTTTCCACTAACAGGTGACAGGAAGAATCTCTTCCTCCTTTCATCTGACAATTAACACTCTAATATAACGACCTCACACTGTTCAAAGAGTTTAAACTTGGCAAAATTATATTTCTCTCGGAGTTCCAAGCTGGCAACGTCTTATTTTATATTCACGCTTGACAGTTGTTATTGTTCTCGCAGATTGGAATTGGCAGGGTATTACTATCGTAGTTTGAGTCTGGAAAAGCCTCAAATGTTCAGCCAGAGCAGCTTTTTCATACCACTAACTCGCTAACCTCTGTGTGACTCTAGTCTCCTTCTCTACAGAGAACACATTAGGAGCACTCAAGAGTGTGAAATTTAATTAAGCATTCTCTAAACTCCTCAATAAGGAAAAGTTTGACTGCACTGAATAAAACACATGCACAGCAAACTTCTATTTGATTATGCTTTTGGCAAAGGCTATTATGTGGAGGTTCTCGAAAATTGCCGGTAGTGAATGCAAAACAGATTAAATCATTAGTGCACTCTGGCTAAAAGGCCAATGACAGACTCCTGGGGGACACCACCTCTGACTGAAAGGAGCAAAGCAAAGAACAGGAACCACCAGAGAAAAAAGGACTGAGGGAGTCAGAAGAAAAGGCCTGTGTGGTCGTGAGGAGTTTAGCCACTTAAGCACCTTTAGATTTTCACCTCATACTGTTAGAATACAAAAGGGTCTGAAATCACATAAAAAACAAGACCAAGACATCAGTGTTTCATTAACATACGGTATCGAATCATATATTTTTCTAATGTGACGTAACGAACTAAACAAGAGGACATGAGCACATATATACGTTCATGTAAGCCAACACAGACACTGTAACAATACACTGACTCATTCATAGGAGTATCATTTTAACTATGGCTGGTACAAGGATGTGTGTTACAGTGTGTATGCAAAATTATTTTTTTCCTAAGGCAATAAATTAAGTTGAACTAGAATAACTTGTGTCATATAAGTTCACCCAAGGCAATATTACGGCTTATTAATTCAAACTATGGAATATCCTGTCTTATTAAGTTATACGGGACAAACGGGATACACTATTCAAACTGCAGGAGATGTCTTTGCAGTATTGTGAAGTATGATATGAGGGCCTGCTGCTAACATTATGGACTAACAGTAACAATCTGAAGCACATGGCTCTTCATTTTCTATAACAGGAAAAGAGTTGAGATGAAATGCTCTGCTGTAAATCAAGTATTTGTAAAAGACAAACACTCGTTCGCGCAGCAGTATATTTCATAATCTGATCACATTTTCATTCAAACATATGAATCCCTCAACAACGGCCATAACCAATATGAGGAGAACGACTCGTTCACTTCTTCCTAGCTGTTCAGGGAGGATTATTAGCTTCACACAACCATCCAATCAATGCTCGCCTCCATCTGTCTGCATCTCTCCAGTCTCATTGTTTGTTTGTTGATTTTCCCTTCAAAATGTGTGATTACAAATGAACGAATGTCCACAATATTTGCAGAAAGATAAAGCCTCATAAAACAAGATGGATTTTCATCCTCTCAAACACGACAGATAACAGTGAGAGGTTAAACAGAATTATGAAAAGCTGTGGAAGAGATGAAGTGAAGATAAGAGAGTTTGAACTGATGGAGTTGAGATGAATAGAAAACAGGGATTGCTTAGAAGTTTATAAGAGGCCTCAGTGCCTTAAAATGACTCAACAGATATAATTTTAGAAGCATATACTCAGTCAGCTACAATTTATTACATATTTATTTTCTTACTGCTTCCAGCCATTCTGTCAATAATAAGTCTGGTGATATTCAATATTTTTCTTATTGTCAACAAATCCCATGAAAAAAACAAAGCCAGCAATGAATTGATCTATACTAGAAGGTAATGCCTGTGTAGCAAAAGCCTGATAAAGTTAATTCCTCTATTGTTGTCCCAAAACTATTAAAAACACATCAATGAGCCACACAGTTGCACATGTTCCTTCATTATGATGAACGTGGAGACTCTAGTTTATTCAGAGTCAATCCCACAGACACCGTCCGGCTGTTGTAAATACTCACTACAGCACCAAATGTGTATTAATCTATGGCTAAAAACAATAGTAGTGTGAATTCACTTCCTTTTTCTCATTCTTTACTCAAAACTTCTCAAATACATGCGTACATGTTCGAGCCCAAATCCAATCCGAAATAAGTTGCGTGGACAACGGCAACGACACATGGAACAACCTTAGCAACAAAGACTACCAACGGATGGCTGTTTGTGGGCATGCACAAACAATTTGATGTCATCACAAGGAGGAAGTAGAGATAACATTGCAAACAGAGCATTGAGAGCAGACTGAAGCCTGGGCTTTTTGACTTGCAGGCAGCAACTGCATGAGTCTCTGCGTGCATGTGGGTCACACGCCGTGCCACTCACCACCACAAGTAAATTCTCAACCTGTGGGAAACACTGAAACGCTCGCACAGTCTTTAGCTGCTTGAAATTAGAGTGAAACATTGTGTGGTGAATTTGACATTAAATGGTAAAGGAGAGCTTATTCACCGCCTGTGCCTGTATTTTCATGCAATTTTCCAGTCAGCAAGTCAATATGGCTCTATACAGACACAGGTGCAGCTTTACAGGCTACACACACACACAAACACACACACACAAACAGAACATGATCCATTCTATCAGCACAAAAACATGATTATTTATCAAAGGTAATTACTGTTCAGTGCTTGGAAAGCACGGACTCAGCAACTCCTTTTTCCAGCATAAAACTGAAGACTTTTCCCTCCTAATACAGCCAAAAGCATCAGCACTTGTTAATACACAGTTAGGCCAGTTATATACTGCAGGATGAGTCTTCAGTCTATTAGACTTATGCAGTTGCCCATGTGAGATTTGTGTGGTGAGGTAGCAAAACTTTTATCCCACAATGCTATCTAAACAGAACTGTGTGGCAAAGAGGGCTGAAACTGCAGCGTTTACTGTGTTAAAGGAAGAAGTCTGCCGAGGTTAAATTTCTCTGAGCGGCTGCATTTTTCAAGATGAGCCAGTGAGACAAAAAGACTGTAATCTTCTACTGTAGTTCCCTCCACTCATTAAAAGTGTTTTCCACAGTAGGTCTTTGTGTGTGCTTATGGACACATTTGCATGCTTTTACAGTACATGTACAGTGTGTTGCTAGAGTCACAGTCTTAAGATAAAAGTGGATAAGACCTGGGAGCAGTTATCGCCAGCACTCAGCTGCTAATGAGGTAAAAGTTCAAACACAATAACCCTCTCTCCTACATTACTAATCACAATTCTTTCTATAACCCTCACTCCTTAACCCCAAAACCTAAATCTACTAAGCTTTGAAAATGCTGTCACTTCGAATTTTCCTCATCTTACATTTTGAAGGCATTTAAAAACAAGCACTCTTGCTTCTCACCTATGAATAACTGGCTGTTGAGCTGTAGATGAATGTGTCCATCAGAAGGAGCCTCCTGTGTGGCGGCAGGGAACTCATCGACACGAAGTGATGCCTCCTTCACGTTTCGCTCGGCTCGCACGCTGTGCCACCGGTTGTCGTTCAGCGGGACGCTCGACATCACTCTCACCTCCAGTGGCCCGTTCCCCACATCGAAAGAGAAGAGGACCTCAAAGGAGGCTGGAGAGGAGGGCAATGGGCAGAA
This sequence comes from Scomberomorus guttatus, assembly GCA_038419695.1. Lineage (NCBI taxonomy): Eukaryota > Metazoa > Chordata > Actinopteri > Scombriformes > Scombridae > Scomberomorus > Scomberomorus guttatus. Next base: position 26,633,902 of record CM076454.1, on the reverse strand, counting down.
CAGTGAGATGACACAATGCAGAGTGAGAAAACATGTAAAAGAGAGACACGGTAGTATCCGCAGACTGTGTAGCATGTGGACGACTGGCTGACTGTCACACCAGCAGAGTGAGTTTGACTTCTTCCTGCTGAATTCTAATGAGCTGATTAACAAACCCTCCCTGACACTTTGAGATAATTGTGTCCTCTGATGAGGGAGACATTGTAAATCCCTTGTGTCACTGCCAAAGATGCTGCAGCTCCATCTATGCAGAGAGAAACAGACTTTAAACAATCCATCATGGCCCTGCGATGATTTTCACACTCTCAAAGTTGTATTTGCATATTTATAAATGATGAAAATGATTTGTATTTGCAAGATTTTACATATGTCACTCTGAAATCTATGGCAGAAGTCTGAAGAGTCTGTCCTTTCCATTATTCCTATAGACACCATCAGCGTTGTGTAGTGGGAAAGAGTGCCAGTGGTTACAGTCTTTCTTTTTGTTTAAGAGATGTCCTAACAAACAACAGGAGCTTTAAGAATAAATTTTTACCTGCAAGAAATCTTTTTTCTAACCATGAGAGATATTTTTCCTCACTTTGGCTCCAGTCTGGGCTGTCTTTCAATGAACCCATTAATCAGTCATGTTCCTCCATCATCATATGTTGGCAAAAGTGTGAACTGAATTCCTCCCACCCGTCCATCTGTTGGCAGGATGGACAGACAGCTGGACGCAAATCTGAGTTGATTCAGAGACCAGCTCAGGGTCCAACTCTTCGTGAGTGCCAATGCTGCTAAAACACCATTCACAGAACATCGTACAGCTGTGTGGCATCAGCCAACGTCTATAGCTACTACCTTCTTCAGTCCGGCTCTGCAATGTTGGCAAGCAAATAACATGTACTGCAGCTGCTTTTGTCCTCTTCTAAAATCAAGACACCCGTTTGGTTTAGTGGTTAAAATGCTGAACATGAACCTCAACGTCCCCGGTTTGAATCTGGTTTGAACCTTTGTTGCATCGCTCTCCCTCTTTTCCTGTCATCTTTCCACTATTACAATCTACTACAGGCATAAAATGCCTCCAAAATTTTTAATAAACTCTGAAATTGATCATTTTACTTTAACCTAAGCATTTTTCGTCAAATTATGCATTGATATTTAGAACATGTTTAGAGCCTCAGACAGTGTGTGGGATCTTTTCTTAATTATTTGCATCATTTAAAGCCAGATTTACATCCAGTGCTAGTTTTGTAGGCTACATAAAGACTTTGTGTTCAGCGCTGATTAGCAAATTTTAGCATCCTATACTAACTGATGGGTAACACACATTAACATTATACTTTTGTCAATGTGAGCCTCACCAAGCCACTAACATACTGTAGCTGTAGCTCTCTCACCTGTAATTTTACCTCCACTTAAGTAAACTTGCAGTAATAGTACAGATGTGTTGGTACTTTTTCCACCTTGTTTATACATCACACACATAGACAACATTCAACAAACAATTTAAAGATATGAAAATGTGCTGTATGTCATATGCTATCCCAGTGAGACTGAAACTAATCCGGGTTAGCATGCTCTAGTCATTAATCTTCACATGTACACATCTCCAAAAACTTAACCAATGATAAAGAGAGGTGAGCTGAAGGCCACATGTCCTTTCATCCATCATCACACTGCCAGCATGTCTGCGCTCCACATTTAGGGCTGAAGTTAGCAGATTGGCGACATCTGTGCGTGAACAAAACATCGTCGTCCCTGCAGAGAGAGATGCTGCACTGCTGTGGGATTGTGGAACCATTTGATAGAAAAACCCAGAGGCATAACTTAATTTAGAAAGTGCTCTCTGGCTCCGGGTACAGTCATGTTAACAGAAGTAATAATGATACAGAGCCATCTCAACACCGGCTGTCATAATAACAGCAGTAAAAGTGCTGCAGTGAGATAAGAGACGCACTCTGCTGTAACATTGTTGGGGGTTTCCCTAAGGAGGAGGGTCCCATTTGTCCTACTGTGTCAATGCATGTGTGCGCGAGAAGAGAAAGAGAGACATTAGAGAGAGATTACGCTTTAGCTCCCACAGATCAACTGTACGCTTCTTACAACAATACGACGATAAACAGTTGAGCTCTCACTTACAGCTGAGTTCGATCCGGATGAAATCCTTGATGCCCAGATTTTCCAGGAAGACCCCAGACGAGGATGTTGTTTTAAACAGAAAGGAGATGTCTGCATTCAGCTCTCCATGAAAGGTGGGGAAGTGAAGGTAAGACGTCTCCTTGTCAAAAAACGCAGCGTTCCAGAAGTTCTCTGCGACACAAACAAAGGCCTCACTTAATTATTGCTTCATATCCTTATAAAATGTCTTAAAACGTCTGTGTTTCATTGTTCTCCACTATAAAAAAGATGTAAATCTCCTTTTCAAAAACTGGATATATTACTCTGGAACAAAGCTTGTTAAATGAAAACTCATTATGATAGCTGCATAATGAAAATCATGTAGCAAACAAATGAACCAACTGTTCAGCTAATTAGCTAAGGACGAAGGCATAACTCCATCTACGCTATCTCATTTATGTTGATTTATCTCGCAAGGCATTTATTTATTTACTCGTTAAACTGAAGGCTGAAATTAGAAGCAATTAAAAAAGGTAAAATATATCACTTTGATTAGTTTATTATGTATCTTTTCATTAGAAGCTGTTATTATAGAGCATAAAGGGAGTTATATTTTAGCTATTGGTCTGCTAATTAGATAACTGGCTGCAGTCTATTTTTCCATTAACTGGTTACTTGGCAGGAGGGATAAAACCTATTCTTTGAAAAGTATTCAAAACAAAACACCATTAAAAAACACTCAACATGTATAATATCACAATAGCTGAAAAGGTAACATGTGGTGACAAAAGTTTGCTCTCATTACATGTCAACATGACATCAGCATTGTGTAGCCAGGCAGCTTAAATAGACTTACTGTCTCCATGACAACGGAGGGGTCCCACCCTGTAGGCGGCCTCCGACCCCGGCCGCTGGATGTCACCCAGCACCAGAGACCTGACCGGGAGTGTCTCCTTATGGATGAGCAGGCCTGAATCATTAGCCCTGGAGGAGGAGAGAAAGTGGAGTGAAGAAGAAGAAGAAGAAAGAGGAGGATGAGAAGAAGTATGAAGAGGAGGGGAACACAAGGAAGGAGAAGGAGAAGGAGAAGGCACATCGTGAAGAACAAGGAAGAGGAGGGGAGCGAGAACAAGGAAGAAGGAGGAGGACCCCAAGAAAGATGTGGGGAAAAAGACATCAACATTAAAAAAAGTTGAATAGTGTAAGACTTGGGCCCACCTCAACTGTGTTTGAAAAAGTGGGACAAACTGTATTTAGATTACTAACACTCCATCATTTGTTCTCTGAGGTTTACAGGTAGATGTTCAAATGAAGACAAGCAATTCAGCTGACACAACATGTCTGAGCCGATGTGTTTGTGGAACCGTTTTCCGAAGGAACGAAGACTGAGTGATTCATCTGCACACACACACACACACACACACACACAGCTCTGTGGTGTTTCCACACTGAGCTGTGTTCCTGGGAATTTTTGTGTCAAAGAATAAATCTGGGACTGTAGGCGCATACAGCGCTGCTGAATCTGATGAGATATTGACGGCAGCAGAAAGTCTATAAAAATAGAGTCGCACTGATTTGGGAAGGGAGATAATAGAAAAAAGGACCTTGGGCTATGCAGACAGTAGTGGGATTGGTTACAATACAGGAAAATGGGTCCACCAGCAGAATTGGTCTCAGGATTGGGGAAGGTGACCTAAATACAGAATTGCTGACAGCATGGATAAAAGGATTTAAATACAGGATTGGATAAAACGTGAAGTGGGATGTTTAAGTATCTTGGGATTTGTGTCAGATGTCTCAGTCTGTCCAGTAAGGTAGGATATGATGGTAAATGCCAATTCTAATTAATGACTCAAGATTGGATCCAAAACACAAATTTCAATTTATCATTTTATTGAAGAGTGTCAGAAACAATAGGTGTCTTTTTTAAGTCTTAACCATGTCCTTATAATGGTCTTTATAAGAAACATGATTTTTAAATAGTTGAACTATAAGTACATTTTAAATAATTTCCTGTGGCAAATTGCAGTTTTACCAGTGTGATTTAAAGATGAACAATGTTTCTGCTTGTTTCTGATTGGGTTGCAGTTGTCAGTTAAAATCAGACATAGCTTTGGTTATATATAGATTAACAACCATTTTAAATCACTGTTTAAAATATATTAAACAGCAGGTTAGCAGAGAGACAATATTTACTCTTCACAAGACTGGACAGACCACACATAAAGATTGTTTCCACCAACTGGCACCGATTTTTTAGTCTTTGACAGTCAGGAAGGAGCATACACTTTACAAGTGAGTAATCACACAGACAACACACTGAATGACTGCTCAGAAACAACTTCTGGCGGTTGATGACAAACCCGTGATAATGGCAATTATCACATGTTCTTGCACCAAAACAAACATGGGCGGCAACCAGCCACGTACTGTTTATATACAGTGTAACTTGCGCTGAGAAGGTAAAAAAAGAAAGAAGTTTGGGTGAGATCCTGGATGGAGAGGTTCGGGTAATGTGGACTGTATAGCCCACAGAGGGAATTAAAAATGTGTGAACTTTGTAAAACGAAGTCAACTTCAAATTCTGGTCGGCTGTTCAGGTCTTTGATTTTATGCTGAAGAGACATTCATTCTCTTTACGGCTCAATCGGCTTTTCCTCCATTTCAGTTATCCAGAGCACTACAAACCTTTCTGCTCAACATTTTCCCCTTGTTTTATTAATTTACCAGTAAGTCTCCCTCGGGTGACACAAATGGTATCATCGGCCAGTGTCCATCTCAAATATTAAACATGTTTAAAAAAAACACTTTATGAGAGCGACTGGCAGTGACTGGATCTGACTTAAGACTTTCTTTAGTAGTAGATCAGACTGTAAATTCTTATAAAACATACAGGTATTGAGAGGTGTTTTTCGTGATACTGGATTCTGTAACATTTATAGAACACCTCCTACTGTAGGTTAATCATTAAAAACGCAATTTGTGTGATGGATATGAACAGAAGGACACGGGAGCCTAGTAAATGACAGTACCATTGGTCGTAGTCAGCGTCACAGTTGCAGTAGTGGTTTAGATCCAGACAGCTGTCCTGCAGGCCGCAGGCACACTGCTGGCTTCCCGGCAGAGCTCCGCCCCAGTACGTCTGGACCTGCCCTGGACCCGGACCTCCCACCCACCAGCTGAACGGAGCGCCCTCTGAAACACACACACATGCACCATTAACCACTAGAAACAGGCAAAACATATGCAGATAACTGAGGGGTGAATGAGAAATGTGTCATCTAGGTTTTAATCACAACTGATTTTATAGATAAATGTTTGAGCACGTGACTTGAAACATCTTCCTCTCTCTCTGTCTTCTTCCATCCATCTGTTCAACAACTCCCTTCTTTCACTGCCCTTTATTGAACTCTTACATTCTTGCTGCCCAGCCTTGACGGTGTTTCACTGCTGTTACCCGGCTAAAATTGGACAGATAATGGGCAGCTGCTCTATCCACACATCTCTCCCACACACCTTGTGATGAGCTTTGTAAGTGTACACAGTGGTGGCTCTTAGGGTCAAAAAAAGATGGGCAACATTCCTCAATACAGACTGAAAGTAAAGTATTGTGCTCTTTTAGTATTGTGCTTCCCTTTTATATGAGAAAAAGGTGTCAAAGTTTAGATTCTTTTGGCAAGCAGACTAGCATCACGTTTGTGGTAAAAATGCAACTCTTAAGTGCCTCCTTTGTACCTTGTGCATTGTAAACACTAATTGTTGTGTTGTGTAGTCCTTACTGAACATAAATAACAAAAAGAACCCAGAAACAACATCAGCTTTTTGTTGGCTAATGATTCACTTAAGAAATCGAGTGGTGTAGATAAACCTTTAGCTGCTGCAGTGGGAATGAGGAGGAGAAAATGCACAACAGAAATGTAATTGATGTTTTAATTAGTTACTAAATTAACTAAATCTGCACTTCACACCACTCCTCTCTGGTTTCAGATATAGATCCCACGGATGCACAAAAGCTTGCTTTGCAAAGAATTGCCATTTCCCATTTTAACGCCCTTCGCTTTTCTCCATCTCACTCCTGCTTAATAACAGTAAAATTTAGATATCTCACTGTCCTCCAAAATGTCACCTCTCAGTGCTGATACAACTGAAAGGATCCCGGTGTTTACCTGGTGTGTTGAGGAGGCGGGACTTCCTGCAATGGTAGGACAGTTCCTGCTCACAGTGGTCTGATTGACTGATGATGGCAGCTAACTGCTCCTCTTCAGAAGTGTAGTCAAAGTGGGCTGAATGTTGGTTTCTCTCAGGCAATGGATGCACTCTGGTCAGCTCTGTGTTATTGTGCTGGATCACCATCCATGCCCTGTGTTCTGATGGAGGGAAAAACAGGACAGATACTGAGAGACAGAGAAAAATAAATGATTAGCATATTTTAATAAATTTAGGACTGAGTGAAAATAGGAAGATGTGAGTGGAGGAGGAAATGATAACAGCAATTATCTTTTTAATCCTATAAACTGAAAAATCTGATGAAGATATTTAAAGGCTCCATCTTGAACAGATTTAGAGAGTCAAATTGATGCTGTGTTTGTGTATCCTATATGTGTCTGTGTGTGTGTGTGTGTGTGTGTTACCTGTCATGTTACAGTATATGAGCTGGGGTTTGATTGGTCCACTGCCGTCCACATCTATGTAATAATGTCCTGATGCGTTGCCTTTGTGTTTGTACGCCTCACATGACTGCTCGTATGTCGCTGTAAAGGAAAAACACAATACAATCAACTATTTTATCATATATCTACAGTATATTAATATCTAATACTAGCATGTCAATGGGCAGAATTAGCTTATGGCATGGTAGGGCTTACAAACTGTCTGAGGTGGAGAACGTGTGATTAAGACACATACAACTTTTACAAGTGTAGAACACTTAACATTCACATTTAGAGAGTTTTTATAAACAATCAAAAAATACTAGTTCTTAATTAAAACTCTCTTTCCACCAAAATCTGCTGAACATAAAGCTGATTTTGCTTTCAACATGTCTCGGCTTCTTTTTTAGTCAAATAATGTTAAGTGGGTTTCAATAAGTGCTGGATTTGATAAGCAGAAACGAAATTAAAATTGATAAAATGTAAATAAAATCCAAACATTCCTGATAGCTGCTCGTGTCCGAAGAATATCAGAATATTGCGAATGCATTCTGAGTGTGTGTTGCTCCGGATGAAAGCCAATGGCTAACCATAACTGTTGGTGCCGTATTCTAATAAATGCAGAGAGCAACTAATTCAAAAAAGAGATTAACAATAAAAAAGGCACAAATCAATAAAAAAAAACAGTTATGTAACAATAAAACTGGCAACAATAGAACTAAAATAGGTGAAAACAAATTATATAAACCCTCCTGATTATATAAGAACATACGCACACCTACGCAGAAAGTTTCCCACATGCATGCACATGTTCTTTTCTTATTCTCATGTCAGTCAAACACTTCTCCCAAGACGTTGCCTTGATACAGCTACAGAAAGGTTTTGACCCAAATATAACATTCAAACACAGAGGTGAGCAGCGTGTGTGTGTGCTCTGATCCAGCCCGGAGCTGATCACGCCACTGCAGCGTAGATAGATTCAATCAATGCTTGGCAGTGTAATCAAAGCCACAATTTCTTTAATTTCTAATTTGACTCAACTAAAATACTGTAGGCAGTGTCTACGTTGAAATCCATTTATGTGGAAAGAACAGCCTGCCTTAGGACTCCTTTTCTGTCATGATTTCTGCCTCCATCTCTCTCCTTGTATCTCTCTGTCTACCTCCCTTTTGGTTTCATCTCATTCTCACAGTTTCACCTCTGTCGTTCTTTTTGATAACACACTGGAGGGAGGTGATTAATTTTGCAGTTTTTCTTTCCAGTTCAAATGTTTTGACCTGAATAGCAAGATTTGTAACTTGTTAGCCAACAAATGCTTCAAATGATGGTTGCTTCTGAGAATAAATATAACCGCTTTATAATTCTCTTCTTAAGTGCTTCTTTTAATGATAACCTCCTCCAATCGACTGTCTGGAAACCTCCTACTTCTAAAACCAAAATACTTAGTAGAGAGGAGTTCACATCAGTTGTGCTGACATTGTGGTTGATGTGTGCTGTTTGAAGTGAGAAGTGGGTGAAAATTGTAGCTTTCATCTACAGCAGGATGCCATCCCTTTGTTCTGTCTTCAGCTTTCTCTCAGTGGATAAAGTGACACCTTATTTCTGCATTATGAATTAACAAACAGGCTATTTTTGTTAAGAAGCAGGATATCAAATTTGGTGCACAGTTCTCCACGATGTGCCTGTGTAATTTTCAGTAAATGGTCAAGTTTTTTTAAAGGTTATTTTGTACTAAAAAGCATGTTTAACTTAATCTGCATTTGAAATGCCTGATGCAGCAATGCTGCTGAGAGAGAATGAGTAACTTAAGTATTCAGAGTTGCTTTGATCATTGTTACAAAAAATATGATCACATCTCAAAACTGACCAATCCAAGCAAAACATTACCTTTCACCTCTCTTTCAATCAAACATTCGTTCTGCGAAACAAATTATTTTCCTGGGTGATTTTTTGAGGGACATGAGAGCTCACTTCCATGTTTTTATTTAATTTATAAGAGTTTTATTGTGACAAGTGATGAAGTTTGAGTGACAGGTTTTTGATTTCAGCATGAACCTCTGCCTCAACCATGTCCGATGGGACTTAAGTGAAAAGCAACCTGTCACATCACTATACAGACTGGCCTAGACTTACACACACATACTGTACACACACAGTCCATCACTTCAGAGGACATTACACTGACTTACATTCATTTCCTGGAGACTTATCCTAACCTTAACCCTAACCCACATGTCTAACCATAACCCTAAACTTTCCTTAACTTTAAACCAAGTCTTCACTCTAAAATTAATGATTAATGTTAAGGGGATTTGCTTTTTGTCCCCATAAGGGAGGCAAGTCCCCACAACATGACTGTGTAAACTGATTTATGTCCCCACAACATGAGGAATACCTGGACCACACAAACACACACACACACACACACACACACACACACACACACATACCTCTCAAACATGCACACACATAAAATGAAATAGTAGGCTAACCGCAGGTGTCGGAAAGCCAAAAATAAGACTTTAAAAGACTGAAATTAAATGGAAGTCTAATTTACTCAGCATAATAAAGTACCACCAATCTGTTTGGCCTATTCCCAACAGAACACGGCTAATTAAAGTTCTGAAACAATGGAATAAAAAAAAAAAAGACAAGAAAATTAAGGTTAAGGGACATGGTGTTGCAAAGTTATTAAAGCAGATACAATGAAAACATGTCTGGAATATTAACCCTGTTCTCTCTTCATCAAAAGCTGCTCAATATTTTACAGACAATGGGTCAAATGACTATGTGTAATGGTAAAGAGGTTAGAGCAAACACAAAGAGAATTATCACCTGACTCTTCAGTCTCATAGTTGGAGTGTTTTAACATCTTACAGCTCTCGTTTGGTTTTACAGCCTCACGTTTCCTGTTTTGGTTAACCCTCAGCATTTCAGGTAAAGCCACTACACGCTACCATCCCAGCACCAAACCAGAGCTAAAAGGAGAATGAATATTGGACTTTGTCTTTCAGCAGGTGGCCAGAAACATGACCCCAAATGAATGCTAATTAGGCCTGGGTGATATATCGACTTAGATTCATTCAAATGTGAAATTGTAAAAAGTGTGTCTTAATCCTGATAATCAAGTAATTACAACATTTACAAAAAGGTTACTTTTAGTCAATAAGTAACAGACATCAGATAGCTGCTATATTATCCGTCTAGCCTGAATTAGTAAACAATGTTTTCTATTCTGTCTGTGCTGAAACTGGTTATTAAACTGGATGCACATGCTCAACTTAGTTGAAGAATCTGGTACTGATTGTTCATAACCGTGTGTGACAACCTGTATTTTATGCATAATGATGTCAACCTTGCAAGTGGTGCAGGTCTTTATTACTCTTGCACATCATGTCCTAAAAAATATGATGTTTCAATCCTGCATTTTGCAGGAAAAAAATCTGTTAAAATTGTGAACTGTCCCCAGGCTTGAAAAAAATCAAGATTTAATTTTTGGCCACATCGCCCAGCCCTAATTCTAATGTTGCTCCAAGTCTGCAGGATGTGCAAATGAGCAACTGTTTGCATATTTACACATTCAACATAACAAATTTATATGTTTTGCTTTCAGTGCCTCTAGGGGACATTCACATGAAACTTTAATTTGGTTAAAACCTGTTCTTACAGGGTGGTTGATGAAAGAAAAAAAAGACTTAAAAAGTAAATTAACCCCATTTCAACACTTTAAGAACTTATATTTTCATGTTAAAGACCTGTGGATGACATGTGGCTGGTTGCTTACAGCTGTGGCAGGTGGCTCCTCTGTAGCCACTGTTGGAGCAGTTACAGTGGAAGGTGCTCCATGACTGAGTACATCTACCTCCATGTTCACAATGACTGGGGGAACACCTGAGAGAAAGACAGACAGGGAGAGACAGCTTATTGTCAAATGTTCTCTAAAAAGTTTCTCAAGGATGTTGGTATGAAAAGGAACAACCGGCTCCAGCAGACCTGACTGTTCTGATGAGCAGCTGTGTAGGAGGGACGTTAAGAAAATTTCTGACGTCTTTATTTTCACGTCAAACGGGAGCGCAGGTGCATGTTCTGAGAAGTAGTTGGTTTGAAATATCTCTTTGTTGTTATTGTTAACTATCATTGCATCAACCCCCATCTAACCTGTCTGTCAAACAAAGTTTATTTATTTTCATGTTTTCAGGTCCGTGAAAGAAGACATGGAACGACCTTCCTCTTCTTAACATCTGCTGATCTGCTTTTGAAATGCTTCTGCTCATTGCTGCCAGACGTTTCTGGACGTCGTCTTTCACTTTCTTCTTTTCTCACAGATGAAATTTGAAGTGGTAAACCATGACTTCCTGTTTTTATTATTATTATTATTACTTCTATTATGTTTTTTGACCATCGGTACCGAGCACTCACTGCTATATTATTGTGACTGCTTGACTAAAACCCAGTCACTCTGCTCTGTATTACCTCTTTCAAAATCTCCATACAACAGGGAGACACCACAGCACAGCACAGCCATCCAGCTTGCAGCAGAGAGGGCCTGCAGTGGATGATGTCCAAACTGGTTTCCCCACAGGATGAAACATTATTCAGGGTGGATGCGGTGGTGCTGTTGGAGGTGAGAGGGTTCATTTTCTGTTGGGATCCTATGACATTTAAGCGTTAACTGCAAAACAGTTTAATTTATTGTATATTCATCTGGGACCTATTGGAATGAAATCAACTATAGCAGATTTACTAATAAGATCATTTGTATTTGCCGTCCATGAGCAGGAACATGCAACACCCACACACGACACACGCACACATGATATGAGTGTTTTGATTGATTCCAGCTTAGTCACGATCTCCTATTAAACATGGATTTTAACCGAGAGATCTTTTTACATCTTGACTACTGTAGGTCACAGAAGCTGGATTGGACTGGCTGATAGAAAATTTAAAAAATGTTGAAGACAGGAGGAAGAGAGGGAGAGATGGAGCTGAGTGAGAGGCAGGAGAGCCAGAGGATGAGAAACTCAAGAGGGAGGAGATCAGGAAAAGAGAGGCAGAACACAGTGAGAGGGAGAAGAAATTATATGGGAGTGTGAGAAAGATGGTACTGCATGTTTGTCCTCTTTCAGGACAGTAAATTACAGTTTCACTCAGTAAAATATGTTTTTAGTTATTGGCTGTATGTACAGTATATTTATTTGGGGATTGCCACCCTTTTTCCAATCAATGCAATTGAACATTAATGCACAATCCCAACATGCATTTTCCATCAGTGAATTTTCAATTTTAAATGTACAGTTTTAACTGTATTTCCTAACCGAATTAACAAGAAAACAGAAACAAATATAAATCAGGGGAGCCCCAAAAATAAATTCCTAACCAGTGGGATTGTGGTCCATACAAAACAGTCCACACATTAATGACAAACACACAACATCATCTAATCTCTAAAAAGCATTTTGCCATAATTGCGTTGCCCGGAAACAGGTTGGGTTCAAGTTAATTTCTTGCCGTATACCAGCATTATTAGCATATATTAGAAAACAACACAATAGAATAGGAAATAAACTTGGACCCATTCAAAATGTTTTAATTTGAAACTGTGAAATGGTGTATTGCATTATGCATTGGTTGACTCTCTACTACTTCCCAAAATATTTCAGATTCAATCAACACACATTCACACAAGTACAAGTAAGTCTATACTTGTGAATACCCTCTTTCAAATAAATCATACCCTATCCTCTAACCCCTAACCCCAACCTTTACCATCATAGCTACATTTCCTTCATCCCCCCATGCTTGACCAAAATGGTCTCACTCTCGAGGTCTAAAACTCAAATTGGTCCTCACAAATTGTGCAAACACAGTGACACAAAGTCTTTCTCAGGAAAGGTAGGTAACCACAGAGATGAAGGAAAAGGATGTAGGAGCAGAGAATTAGGAAGCATGGATAGAAGGAGAGAGAAGCAGAGAAGGTGGGAAGGATGAGGTGAGACAGAGGGCTGATGAGGGAAGGATAGATGAAGAGATCAGCAGCGAGATGGAGACAGTGACTAGATATGAACTGTATTTGGACAGTGAACCAGTGGAAATAAGGTCAGGGAAGTGTCGCCTGAGAGAGAGAGAGGCAGAGAAATGGGAGACAGTTCTGTTCGCACTATGTGACTTAAATTATACTGTACAGAATTGTGGCACAATGTGATCGAAGAGAACCTTGAAATTAAATGAAAATTGGTGAAACTTTGTTCCTGTAATAGTCAATCCTAAATCAATTTACTTTTCCCCCTTTCCACTCAATTCTGACAGTTTTATGTAAACTAAACTGTCCTAATCCCAATCCTGGGTATTTATTTCCTGAGGAAACACAACAGCTATTCCTCAAAATGTTAAAGGCATCATGTTGAGGCATTTTCAGCAAGAGGACCTTCCCTGATGGCACAGATTTAGTAAAACATGTTAATTGAATTATTTTTCGTTATCTTCATTGTAAGAGGGGACAGGAAGAGCAGGTAGACAAATGTCTGTTCATGCACCCATTTTACTGGTTTTTTCAACATCCAATTTGTCCTTACTACTTACGACTTACACTTGGCCCAAAGTTGGGAAAATTCAACTGCAAGAACCATCTGCAGCTACAGTAGACAACTCTTTCCAGCAGTGTTGGTGGAGTTTTCTGTCACTGTCTCCACATCCAGCCTACTGCGACATGCAGCTTCAATCAGGAACACAGAAAAAAAATTACCAAAAGATTCAGAAAAACAAGCCCGGGTCAAACAATGAACTGCACTGTAGCCCGTATCATTACAAAAATCTACTATAAACCTTTTCAGGGCTAAAAGCTCCTACTTTTGCCAATACTTTGTACTCTATAAATCTCCGCAGGGCTTCTAGCTTGACTAACAGTTTGCAATGAAACCTGACAGCGTACTGCACCACAGCTTAGATCACAGGACTACTGGCTTAACTGAGAGAAGAGACTTTGTAGCTTATCTAAAAGTTTGTAGTGTGGTGTGACAGTGTCCTATAATGTAGCTTGGATCACAGGGCTTGCATCCAATCTCCGCAGTTTCTATTACTGCCTCTGGCTAAACCAACACAGCCATGCACCTCCCCGGTTGGCACACTATTACTGGACAGGTAGACGGGAACATCCTACAAAGACTTCAAATAACTGCAGTCAGCTGAATAGTGTGAGAAAGAGAGGAAATGTATGTATTTTTATCCTTTCAGCCTGCTCTGCACCTGGTCCTGGATACACACACACACACACACACACACACAGTACAGGGTTTGCAGAGTAAGATGTATGCATGAGCATGAATGTGTGTGTGACTCCTTGGCCACAGCGAGCAACAGACATGTCATAAAGTCAGTGGCTGACAGACATACCGACACATACACAGACAGTCAGACACAACAAGCAGAGTGGACCTTTTGGTGACCTGTGTTTCTTTTTATGTGGACGTGCGGGTGTGCTTTGACAAGGTGTATTATTAAGTTGTCAGGAACCGACAGGAACAGAAGCAAAGAGGTCAGAATTACTGCCTTCAGACAGCTTCATCTATTTCGCTTCAAAACATGCACTCACACACACACTCGCACGTTGACGAGAGAGGTCGGAGGGGAGGGGACAGTGAGTTCAGACACTTCACAGCCTTCGAAAACAAGTGTTTCCTCCAAGAGGTAAACTAAAACTCTGCCTGAATTTTCAATTTTGTCAGTTCTTGTGCCCTCCATGGTGTCTTATATCTAATAATCAGTGGCCAAAAAACAAAACAAGGGTGGATAAAGTTTCTTCAGTTGCCAAATAAGGAGGCAATGAATATATTGACCAAAAGGAACAATGGGAACCCCGACACTCATTGCCAGAACGATGGATAAAATCTATTTGCTCCTATTAATTAGCAGCCGATCCCTAACTGTGTAGCTGCACCAATTGAAATGCATGGGTGCTTTGTCAAACATTCCTACATACCGCAGGTCTTTAGAGACCCAATGAGCTATGAATTAAAGCAACATTGCTTGTTAACCTTTTCAAAACATCGTATTAACACTAATAAACCGAAACATATTTTTGCCATTTATGATTTTGTTTTTTCAAATATTTCTCACACCCATCTTTTAATGTAATCTATTATATTTCAGAATCAGTGTGTGATGGTCCTGGGTCTCTAAAGACCAGAGGAATGCATTTTAAGAGTTAAATTCTCTCCTACTGTACTTACCATTTTTGGATTTGATAATCACCTTAAGTAAACAAGGACATGAAATACTTTTACCTCCCAGCCCTAATGAATCCACTTAGTTACACATACAGTAAATCTTTCAGTGTCTCCTTTGCAGTTTTCCTCAGTAAGGCTGTTACAATTAGGTATAGCCAATGTGTTAAGTGTCCAAGAATTGGAGGTGTGGATTAATAAATGTGCTTTTGGTGCTCTTGTGCCTCAGGAGGGGATTTTTTACAACTTGATCTTTTTCATTCCACGTAACAAGCAAGACATTTAGCCACCCGTGAGAGATGGCTCAGATTTGGAAAAATAACTGCGTGTGCACGGAGGAGTGTGGATTATAAGAACCGTCGTCCTCCAGAGCTATTCCTAGAGTAAAAAGCCTCAGTCAGCAGGTTGTCAAATACAATAGCTTGATATCTATCACCATTTTTCTTTGCATCCCTTTAATCTTAATGTAAGGTGACACCCAGTAAATGCAATACTTTGTATTCACCTCACATACAAATCACCTCTTTTATTCCTTTTGTAGTGAATTATATGTTCTACCTGTCTCTCTGAGTGCACTTAGGTATTGTTAAGGACTGTGAATTTGTATGCTGTAGAAAAAAACACAATGCACCCATTAAAAAGCAAATGCACATATAAATACACTTATACGACATGAAGGGGGTTTAGAAAGACACAAGTACGGCTGCAACATGCAGGCTGCGGCGCTCTCTAAGGTCCTGATCCTGCAGTTAGACAGCAGCTGCAGTAAGGAGCTGTCCACACAGACAGCCACTAAGAAGTTCCAGCCAATGAGCACCATATATAATCATTGATTTAATGTCTTTGGTAGCTTATACATAACCTAGGCTAGTACTTGAGTACACCTCCCTCGTCTTATTCTCTTTTCTCACTGCTTCTCTCCAGCAGCTCTGTTAAAGGCTGGCAATATTCTATATTCTTGTTAGTGCCAACAAATTGCGTTAGTGCCTTAGTCCCCAGTGTGTCTGAGGCTCTTAGTCCCAAGCCTAGTCACTCCTACTGAAAATGTAAATCTTCAGAAACAGGTTATAAATATACAGTTTAATTTCTAAAAGGGGCAAAATAATTTCCTAAAGCAGCTGGGCATTCACTTTTTAGCAAACATACATTAGAGATCTATAGCACAGAGGAATAAGCTATATCACACATGGGCTACACAGACAATACTTGTAACTTGAATCAGTTCATTGTTGGTTTGTGCATGGCAATAAGAAAATACAGAATATTGCCAGACACATCCTTTGAATCATGATTCCCTTGTCTATATGTTTATTGCTTTTTTGAGTCATAGAGTGACTAGTCTATCTATCAAGACTTGTTGGCTGTAGTGTCTTTTTCTTTTTCTTTTTTTGCAAAGTCAACAAAAGTCACTTGAGTACACCTTCAGTCTCCTGCCTCTATGTGTGTCTGCTTTCTCATCTGCTACAGAGAGGAAAGCAACAAATTAAATTCCATCTTCCATTCAACTGTGTATTGTGTATCATAATGATCACGTTAAAATGAGAAGCAGTGTGCACAAAAATGAAATGCAAATAAATTACAATAAGAGTAAAATATTCCCATCACAGTGGTCACAAATCTCGAGATGGCTATGGAAGCCACTCTGAACCAAAACAACACACAAAGCAGAGAAACATCATAAGAAAGCTAATGAGTGCACTCACCTTGAAAAAAGGAAAATTAAAAGTAGGCTGGTGTCAGATAACACCTGTGGGACGTGTGGGTTTAATGGATGTAACAGCAAGGAAAAAACGACATTCAGATTCGACTTTTGGAGACTAACCTGTCGATGATGCCGCACATATCAATCTGCAAGTGGCTGTAGTTTCCCAGCAGCCTTTGTTGCACCTTAATGAGGTCAACAGGTTGGATGTCTAGAGTCAAGAGACGCATACAGCCCTGAAAGACTTTAAAGGGGTTCCTGCACTCCTGACTGCTCTCCTGAGCAGGACAACCTGAGGATGGAAACACATGACAACACTCAGTCAGTGGTGGGGATGCGTGGCAGCAGTAAACTCTGAGTCATTTATATTTATGCTGATTTCATAACTGAATGACTTTGATTGTACTGGGCAGCTTCCAGGTGTGAATGTGTGTAAATGTGCGGACAAATAAAGGTTAAAAAGGGGTTTAAACTTTTTACTATATGATGTTAAAACTCACATTGTTGGGTGTTAAAGTGATTATGATTTATTGTTGAAAGCCAGTGTGAAATCCTCCTTGAGTGCCAGGCTGTGAAGAACACTGAATATTTCTCACCCCAGACACAGATTGAGAATTTATGCCAACAAGACACTAGTGACACACGACTGTAGCTGCAACAATCATCCAGAAAATGGCCCCTCCAGGTTATTATTCACCACATTAGCCTCACAGCCCCTGTCTTAGCCTTGTCATTTTAAAAGGGAACACCATTTAGTGCTCTACTGTGGGTTGATTCTCTCTCCGAAGACTGCGACTAGCTGCTGTGAGGAGCCTCTCCAGAGAAAAACAGCGCTTCCCTCACTTCCCTCACCAGAGTTGCATGTCCGCATTCAGTTTGGAAAAGTAGCAAATATCTTTGACTTGTTGGCGTTTTTGTTATCCACTCTGTTATCTTGGCCTGTGTGATGAAACTTGAAATTCATTTTGGATGCTCTATTTTTCCCCTTATTTGAGCCTTTAGCGGAGGAAAACCAGAGGAAGCTGTCACATGAAGCCAGCTCCATGTCTTATCCATCAGTGATTCGTGCTTGAGGTTGACCCTGGATGGTGGCCAGCATTCCTGCTCCAGGCACTGCATCGCTCTAATTACAGATGGCCCATCAGGCACAGTTTTGACACCTCCCAGCAGAGGAAGGGGGAGGACGGTGATGCATGGTGGAAGTTTTCACAATCCCTGTGAATTTAGATAGATGGTATTTGGTGTTATGTGCTAATTAATGGCAGAGTTGCATCTGTAGCTTCACTTTAAGGTATAAAAATTCACTTTTGCAGTCAAACTCACTGTGATTTTTGTGGCTTATGTTGTGGTTGGAAAAGGGCTTTTCAACTCACATTAAGAGATAATGTGATGTGCCGTGGATTAATATGTATCTACAAGTGTACAAGAGTGTGTGTAGACTAGTTTGGTCAGAATTTATAGTTGGAGAGAGATCATACCACCCCTGCAGTTAAGTGTTGCTTAGCCAAGACAGGAAGGGAAAACAAGAGAGGAAAGCTCGAGAAAAATTAAAAGAGGGGATGATTAAAGAGAAATTCACTGAGCAAGGAAGAGCAAAGATGAAAAACTAAAATAGGGAGAAGGGATGAGAGAATACAGTGGAAAGAGAGAAGAAGAGCAGATTGAAGGAAAGTAACAGAAACAGAGAGGAAGACAGGGAGAGGAGGAGGGAACGGAGAGGGGGAGAATAAGCAGCTTTATGACTTCATCTCTCTCTGGGTGGCACTAAACCTTCAAAGGAGATCTGAAGATGATAATTATTATCTCCATGAGTACCTCCATGAATACCAGGTCGATAATCTGCATGTCAGCAATTTTCCTCATCTTTCATGGAAAAAAACTTTAAAATATTTGACATGAGAATGCTTTTAGTTGGAGAAACACCATTTGGAAGCTGTCCATAGCTGAAACTACAACTGACATGGCGAATATTTGCACTGTTTTTTGACGAGAAGGCGATCATTTCCTGATCAACAGCATACGACTGATTGTTGGACTTGGGGAGAGTCCACAAAGTCATACATGTTACAAACAAATCAGCTCCCAGCTAAGAAAATAGGTAAGCATAAAATGTAATTTCATTCAGGGTAACTTGACTGAGCAGAGGCACTTTTATGTTGGTTAGTTATTGAACAATTAGTCTGGTTATGTTGAAACACACTGATTCATAAAGTACTGAACATTATAAGACAGGTGTCAAATTCACAACTAGAACAAAAAACATTCAGTGATTCAGTTAACTTTGCAGACATTGTTACTGCTAACAAAAAGAAAAATAACAAAGCTAGAAACAGTGCACATAATGCAGGTATTCTTTCATTTCTTCTTACCACCAAAGAAGAGTTGACTATCTGTGAGAGGAAGTGGGATGCTGGTGTGAGCGGTGGCTCCTTCGTCTTTGTCCACTGTGATGCTCAGATGATCGTGTCTGGAGTTGAACTCCACAGAATGCCACTGACCATCACTCAGACCTGAGCCTGACAGTGCATACACACACAGACACATACAACATATACAACATAAAACTCTTCTGCTTGTGTTTTTCTGCAGAACAAATTTGCTAGTGTTTTACGTCCGTGACATAAATCCAAACTATGTGAACATGTTCACGCCTTTGTGTTAAAGGATCACTCCACCGATTTTACACATGAACTCACCATGAGGACAAACAAAAAACCAAACAAAATGACAATACTGGTTTCTGATTCATTGTTTTTGGAGCTTCCCCGTACTAAGGGACTAAAAGTCAGGATATTTTTGCTTCTGTTGCTTTGATTTGTCTCTGGTGAGTCCCTGTATGTACTTCATGGAAGTATGATACCAAATCTCTGCAGGACACCTTTAAATGACAAAGGTTTAACAAAGGTTGCAAGGTCATGATTGGACAAACCTGCGCTGAGCTCCAGCAGGGCCCTGCCAGCTTTATTGATCTGTAGGTGGAGCCTGGTCTCACTCAGGTACAGCCAGACGATGCCCTGCTGCTGCGGAAGGTTAAAGGTCAAGAGCAGCCCCGCCTTGTTCCACGTCCGGAACTGCAGAGCTACAGAGACGAACCCTGACGACCACGATGTCAGTCCCGGCAACTGGAGGAAGCTGTGGGAGTCAGTGAACGTCACACCAACTGAAACTGGCTCAGCACAAGAAAAGGTCACATTGCCCTGAGAAAGAGAGGAGGGTAGGGAGAGAGAAATGATTATAAAAGAGATAATAAGACATGAATATTCAGTCGTTGCAGAGGCTGACTTGGTTTGACTTGGTGTCCCAGAGGTCTCATCAGCAGCTCTCTGAAAAAGGACACCTGTATTACCATACTGATATCTGCTGAACAGCTAAAAGAAGCGTCTATATAGAAGACCTGAGGCATCAGGGTCGCAGAGCTTTTGCACCCCATTTCAGTATTTGCCTCACATCTTCTAATCTGAGCGTGGCGTCACTGACACAACAAATAAAGTGACATCAGACTAGAATCATTATTTTCAGAAACGATCCAGAGTTCAGAGGCATTTCCATGACTAAAACTTCCATAGCACAAAACTATAACCCATTAGTACATATTGTCTTTGCATCTGTGGGGAAATAAAGATACTCAGCAGAATGGATATGTGATATGGTTAGTGTTAATTGACTGTATCATATATTAATTGATGTATTCAGAGAAGTCAATTTAATAAAAATATGCATTATATAAACTTTGGTAACTAATGTGTGTCAAACAGTGTTGTTTTCTCTCTCACTCCTCCCTCTCTCTTAATTCTTCACCTCCTTTATTTTTCCTGATTTATTTTTCTTCTTGTCATCTCTACTTTCCTTCTCTCTATTTTTATGTTTGTTCATTTGTTTTTTGCTTCGGGCTTTGTAACGTGGATGTGATGACATTGGTGATGATAATGAGGGAGACCGTAATGATGTCGGTGATGATGACGGGTATAAAAATGAAGAGGATCATGATGCAGATGATGGAAATAATGATGATGATAATAATAATAATGATCATGACAATGACCTTCAGCATGATAATGACATTGATGCTAAAAGAGAAGAAGAGGAGGAATGAGTAGGAGGAAGAGCACATAAGAGTCAGAAGTGAACAGAAGTGATCAACTTGTTCTGAAGTTTGGCAGCATTTGATTACTGCACTGATCAAAGATGTTAACAACTGAGAAAGTACTGGACAAACTTAATTATTGACATGATAAAGAGATAGCCAAGGCTACACTTGGGCTTTACTAGGATCATCAACCATGTGAAGGCACCAAAGTTTTGGCAAAACTAACTTACGTTGGCTGCTACCTTGTATTAGACAACAGCTTTAAATAACCTAGAAGTCACCCATGTCTGTTCATGTCTGTGTCGTTGCTAAGCTGAATAATAAGAAGTCAAAATGTAATGGAATTCAACATCTGAACGTTTGTGCCCTTTTCACAGTTATTCAATAAATATGATTCACTGTAGACACAACATATTAATTACAGACCTACAGCATCACTGTGAACAACACAAGTCAAAGCATATACAGTAATTGTAGAGGCCAGTCCTACATACAATCATTCAAAAACAGTACTTTGGGTTATTTAATGGCCATATAAATGATACATAAATATAGAATATATAAATATCCTATAAATATAATTTGAAAAATAAACTGCATTTCTAATTTTTTTTTACAAAATTGAAGCTTTTTCTTTTTTTAAACTTTTTTTTGTTTGTTTGCCATTAAAGTAAATTTTGGACTATTTATTTATATCTTGAACTGCACCGTAGCTGCACTGTAATTTCTATTCTCTGGTTTTATCTGTCTTATTCTATTTAGCTTATTATTAATTATAGCTTATTATTATTTTATATTTTATTTAACTCCTTTAAAAACTATTATTAAATGTGTCTTTTATAATGTCTTGTATTTCTTTTACATTTTGTCTTAATGCCTTTTTATGTTTTATGTAAAGCACTTTGCCTTGTTTGTGCTATACAAATAAACTCACCTTGCCTAAAGAAATCTTTTCTGGTAACGTAAGTAGTTACAAGATAAATATGAATGGTTGCAAGATGATCAATCACTTGAAAATCAAATTTGTGCTTTTTTCTTTTGAAATACTGGATCATTGTATCTCTTCATGACTAAAAACTGTTAAAAGAAACAATCTGGAGGTTAAACATCACTGGTTGAACTGTTCATAACTGTAATAAGGGGTTGTGAGTAGGAACTGTTTTGCTATAAAGGGTCACAAGCCAAAAAAAGCCGGGATTCACTGGTCTATGTGTGTAGCTCCACTACTGTAAACCAACATATCTCCACTGTCACCCATTTGTCCCATTGATGAACTCTGAAAGGCAGATAAAGATGCTCCAAAGATGATGGAACACAATAACTTACCACCGCAGTGACCTGGGGGTTGTTCTGTTTAGCCAGGTCTATCAGGTTCAGGTCATTGTACAGCAGGTTTTCCAGGCAGCCATGGAAGTTCCTGTTGGACAGGATGGGCTTCTGAAGTCCATGGCTTTGGACAGCTCCCAGACTTAGCTGCACAAGAAAAAAACACACGTACTGTAATAAAACTACAGTACAAAATACATTTACTGCCTCAAAGGTTGGCTTAAAAATTTGCTGTTTTTGGGAGTCCAGTTCAATAGCCAAGTGGTTTCCACATAACAGCAAAGTCCCCGGTTCCATTCTGGCCGTGGACCTTTGTTGCATTTGTTCATCCTTCTCTGTTTCCCAGCATTTCCTGTTTGCATCTTGTCTGTCACTCTCATATAAGAGAAAAAGCCAAAAAAAATATCTATAAAAAAGTTTGTTTTGTCATCATTCACTAAGCATGCAGCTGTGGTCTGCAGTCATATTTTACTAGAATATGACTTAATGCACGACATCTGTCTCAGTCAGGTTTATCTTTTCAGTCAAGTTGGTTGTGATTTGCTGATTTGTGCAGATACTTTGTCAGGATAACTGCTTGTCTTGAGTCTGGTGTTTGGTTTATTTAATGAGGAAGTAGGCGTTCAAGTGGCATGCCTGGGAGCTAATCAATATACTATAAAAGGAATATTCAGACTGTTGAACAAGTTTCTGCTGGCTAGAGAAGTATGCTGCAGGAGTGGTTTCATGAATTTCTATGGTTTTGATACATTTTTACACCCTCAAAACTGGTCACTATTGGAATCCATTATAACCAGCATGAACTCAAACTGACCATAGATGCCATTTTCCATAAAGGAAAATAAAAACTTCTGTAGCCACTATTCAAGTATAAAGGCGATGTTTTATGCCTAAAACCAGGCTGCAAACCACTTTCTCTCACCTGGTGAATGTCCCAGTGGCTGAGCTCTGCTGGTATGTGAACTTGCTGTGTGTTTTTATCCACAATGAGGTTGAGGTGAGTGCTGAGCCGCTCCAGCTTTACATGGTGCCAGTGCTGGTCGTCTAGTAGACTTCCCAGAGAAACGAGAAGCTGGCCGCCGGAGGGTGAAGTCACACCTGCAACAACGAAGGATGGGGGAGAAGGAGGAGAAGAAGGAGGAGGAGGAGGTGAGGATGTGAAAAACAATTAATTATGTTTTCATGATGGTGCTTTTTTGATGGCAAAAATCTCTTATGTGCACTTCCTACTCAGAAACTTTGATTTCTCTCTAATGAGGTGTACTACCTAAGAAGTGCAATAAAAAAAACACCTCAAGGTCAGCATCATGTGTGTCCTCTTCCATAATGATTTTAACAAGAACAAACATGCTTGAAGAAATGTGTTTAAAATGCGTCTTATTTCTGGCAGCAGGAGAACCTGAGGGAAGGTTCACATTTGATTTATCAAAAGAAACCATGCAAAATCCAGCTTGAGTGGAATATTTTCATCTTTGTTTCAAACAGGGAGCAGGTCACCGAGGTCACCTTCTCTCATTAGAGTCATTATATCTGTATGGTGGGAGGGAGAAGGACTGAACACAATAAATGATGATGCTGCAAAATGATAGCAGGACATAATTAATGACAGACCCAACAGCAGGTCTAAATCAGTAGATCCGTCTCTGCATCCCCTAACGTGTTGGGGGGGAAAAGAGTTTCTGCTGACAAAAGGAGCTACACAACAGAAGGAGTGATTTACACGCACTCATTAATTATGAAGGACATTTTCTAGACAGAAACAACAGCAACTACCACGACTTGAGGCTGAAGCTAATGCAGAAGTACCTTAAAGTGCAGCGCCACTAACGGCCTCTAGATGCTGGCTCCAAAAAGCATCAATTTCTCTACAAAGTCAATCCTTTTTTTGCAATTCATTATGGTCTCATTCGCTAAATTCAGACCTCTAATAAGTATGCTGGTGGTCATTTTGGAAATTATTGCTCCGCTGATAACATTTGAAAACTTATGGTAGCTTTAATTTCTGCCGTGTGGGCGTTGATTGACAGCTGTGATTAACAGTTCGCTTGCCTGCTGCTCTCCCCGACTCTGGGACTCGAGTTGGATTATTGTTGAAATATTTCAGTGAGCTAGCGTTATCTTCGGTCAGAGGTAGCGGGGCGTGTTTCCAGAGTGTGAAAGGCAACACCCCGCACTCCTTATTTGGAAGGTCCTGGTTCCGAACAGAAAAAATGGCGCCGACCATAAGTAGCAACTTGGGGCTGCTCCAATGTAAACCGCACATTGCTATGTCCATATTTATATACAGTCTATGGAGTGGTATTGATCTTCTCATCTAACTCCAGACAAGAAAGCGAATAGGAATATTTCCCAAGAAGTCAAATTATTCCTTTAAAGAAAAGTTCTACATTTTGGAAAATACTGTTATACCAATCTCATGACTGTGCGTTAAGTTTGGAGCTGGAGCTAAACAGTAGGAGGCGATTAGCTTAGCTTAAATAGCTAGCTTTGCTCTGTCCAGAGTTGAAAAATCTGCTTATCAGTACCTCTAATGTTCACTAATTAACATGTTATATCTTATTTGTTTAATCTGTACACAAATAGAACTGCTGCCAAGGAATATACTACAAAACAGAACTCTTTTTGAACTATAGACTGAGCCAGGCTAGCTGTTTCCCCCTGCTTCCAGTCTTTATGTTAAGCTAGGCTAATCGCCTCCTGGCTCCAGCTCCGTACTTAATACACAGACGTGAGAGTGGTGTCGATAACAGTATTTCCAAAAATGGAGATCTATTCCTTTAATGATTTGGCCATTTAATGAGATGAGATATTTGGGTAAACTTAATTAAGTGATAATAGAAAGATGAACACAAGAAGCCTGAGGGCAAATAAATAAACACTTAACTAACTTTAATTTATAAAACTCCCTATCCTTCTCTTACTCTCTGTCAGTCTTTATTTCCCTCCTCTCCTTGGATCCATGCTTGTGAGGAAAGAAGTTCAGTCTGAGAGCGCCCAAAGTTGCCGCCAACTGGAATTAACACAGGTGCGCTACACTGCAATAACTGCTTGATTTATCCACACGGACTAGACTAATATTGAATGTTCAGCTAAGGAGTCCGGGCTGAACACTAGTTTCCACTTTCTACCGCTCCAGACAGCTCCCTGAGGCAATATCAGCTAATCATATTCTGTCTGCTATTCCATTACGGCTCTTCGCTCAAGCTCTAAATCTGTTTATGAAGGACGGCTATGACAGGTCTTATCAGGAGACAGACTGTTGTTTCAATTGTTTCAGCATTTCACTGTCACGTGGCGCTAGCGTCTGAAATATAGCCTGACTGTAAAAATAATGTACTTTCTCTAAACGTATTTCAAGCTTTAATCACAGTTGGAAATTGAGTTGTTATCATAAAACAAACTGGAGAAAAAAGATATGGCACAGTGGTATTCTGGCAACAATGTCACTCCTGTCTCAGGTCTCGCTTTCTGTTTCTATTCAATTCAAATAAATGAAGCTTTATTAGCATGATATTTTGATTAAAAACACATCACCAAAGCGAATATAAACAGAGTAAAGTAATGAATACATTTGGTGGTATTCTGCACTATGGAATTAAACAACGAGTTACTCATATCATTTGACACTTGATAACAAAAAATATGATTTGATAACCGAAAAAAATTTGAATAAGTTTTTCTCTTGGAAGTGATGGAAAGAGGGATTTTTTAGTTACTTTCAGAAGATCATTTCGACTTCTTCTGTTTTTCTCAGCCTAACCGCTGTTTTATGTGGTGACCTATTTCAATAGCCATCTTGTGATTAATAAGTCTGAATTTATTTAAATCTTGTCATTGCACAGACAGTCTCTCTAAATATAAGTAAAACTACTTAAACTTAACGCTGTCTACCTGAAATTACATTTATATACTAAAAAACTGGAACAACAAATACGTTCTGAAGGAAACATAATGCCACCCGAATTACATTTTCTGTCAACATAATGAAAAAATAATGCTAATTAACGTATCTTGTATTAATGTAGTATTTTCAGTGAAAGTGTATATTATTATCCAATCTTGCAGTAGCTACAATATCCACACATAGTGACTACAGCATTAAACTTTTTCCTGGTTAATACAAGAAAAAAGTCTTCAGTGACTTGAGGCACAAAATGTGTTTATTAGTATCTAATTGAAACCTCGATCTTTCACTAACATTAACCAAAAAGCTTTTGTTGCCTAAACTGAACCACAGACAGGACTCAGGATGTGAGCAATATACAAATGTATCGCTTCTTTCATTGGAAAAAATGGTGCCTATGAACATAATCCAGGCAGCGATTACAACGTAATCGGGGAAAACAATTTAGTATAGAAACATAATTTCTAAGAGACAGGGTTGTTAAATGATATAACGGATTAATTACTTCTCATGTGATATGAGATTTTATTACAAATTTTAGTATCTGTTTACGTACAGAAAAAGGATCTTAAGCCATACTGTTTATTTGTGATGGCTCTGATTATTCGCCCAAGTCTCGTTAGTCTCATTAGTCTTGTAAAACAACGTGAGACGGAAGAAGGTAATTCTGCGCAATTATGGAAATTCAAAGCGTTACATTGCAAAGCACTACACAGTGATGGGTTTAGTGAGAAAGTTTAAGATTACCTTTTATAAGCTCTATGGTAGAGTCTTGTTTTTGGGTCAATAAGTTCTGCGTTGGAAAGACAGTAGCAAGTTCCTGAAAGTGTAATTGCATGAAGGTATTTTATCTAGCTTCATTGTTTTACTTTGAAACACAACAGGAATCTGCAGTAGGAAACCTATTATACAGCAGGGGAGCGCAGTACAGTTAGAGTCTCATGGCTATCTTAGCAGTTTCAGACTGCTCTGAAAATATAAAGGCTGCTGACTAAAAGTCTTATGAGGTCGTTTACAACAGACACTCCCAGAGGCTCACTGTAAATCACTGTAGACAAAGTGGAATAAAGTAAGCAAATGCAACAGTAATCACCACAATTCATAGTCTTCTATTTTCTCTGCCAACTGGCACACTTTGTCCAGACAGATTCATCTCTTTGTATGGTAACAGCATACTGCAGATGCCCGGGGGAGGAGTGGATCGTAGCTTTTGTTGCTCTGTGCGATTAGTGAAAACCTTTGAGATTGTGGTGATGTTTTGTTATTGTAAAAGCTGAAATAGTCTGTGCCTTATGGAACAAAAACATAGCCAGCAACCACAAACTAACAACAGCAGGTCCTTATTATTGAGAATACAGAGAAAAGACAGGCCTTCACTTAACATGCAGCATTGCCCTGCACGCCTCTCTGATGCCATCCTAATTTAGTCAGTAACACTTAACACCATTTGTCCAAAACGCACTGGAGCAGGACACACCAGCCCTCGGTGTATTTACTGCTGTGTATTACAGCTTCCCAGTGACAGCTCAGAATTGAACTGAATTATGAAGCAGTGGACTACATTACAGCAAACTGACATTTTGATAAATGTAAAGCAGAGAGGAAATGAGATGGTTTTGGATAGCAGACATAAATCTTAATGAGCCAGCCAATTTATTCCAACTGCTTGGGCAGCTACAGGCAGATAGAGAGGACCTAACTGTCTCACAGCTGTATTTATCTGTTTATTTGCCTATCGGTCTGTCTGTTTACTTTCTGCCTATTGGTCTGTCTGTTAAATACAATCGTCAATTTATGCTAACTGATATTTCACTGTGTCTAACAAAAAGACACACACATCTGCTGTTCCTGAGCTCTTTATGCATGCATTTTATAATGCTCAATGCTCAGCTTTAGCCATTAGTTTCTCTGCGTCACAGCCAGCGTGTTTTCCTCAAAATGCGACATGCATCAATATTAAAGAGAGGCCCGAGACTGAGAGGATCAGGTTGCCAAATGGGAGAGATAAGTATGAAGAGCCTGAGAGAATCTCTCAAACTCTGAAGATAATACATCTAAATCTTCAGTTTTTCTTCTCTTCTCTTCTCTTCTCTTCTCTTCTCTTCTCTTCTCTCTTCTGACTCTTGAGCCAACAGCTGACAGTCAAAGAGCATGCTGTGGCTCAGGGTGGATGCTCCAAGCTATTGATCCAAATTACACTGTCTGCCAGACTGTACACTCACAGGAGAGCGGGAGGGAGGGAGCATGCAATTGAAAAAGGCAAATAATCGCCTCTGAAAAAAAAAAAAAAATCCAGCAGGGGCAGAATTGGGGAAACATATGAGAAAGGCTGTGATAAATAACAATGGAGACACAGAGGGAAATAGAAAAGGCAGAAAAAGATAGGGTAATGGGGGGGGGGCAGGCATGCAAGGGAACAAAGAGAGCCAGAGAAAGAAAGTTATGAGGCAGGAGGCAGTGACAGCGCTGTGATTGAGGCAGACAATGTTTTTTTTTTTCTCCAGTGTTGTCTATCGCTGGATTATCATAACTCAATCTAACCTCTGCTCCTTTACAAGAACAGGCGATGTTTATTTTCATCCTCTGCTACCCGTAGTTCTTTGAGTAGCTTGTTGACTATCAGCTCTGGTCTTGCAGGGAGATGTGACAGACGTCACTCAGGGAGCTGGTGTCAGACTGATGGCTTGTACAGATGACACCTCTCCACAGCTGACACATACTAGACAATACCACCAGGGAATTAATACTCCTCCACCCCATCCCAACGAGTGAGATTCTGTTTTCATTGTAGGGGCTGTTGAGTGGGTGTGACAGAGGAGGGTTTAGACAAGCGTGAATGATGGAAGGGAGCAGAGAGAGGCATAAACTAGGGTTGAATACAGGGAATTAGGATTCTCTGCAAAATTTACTTTCATAGGAAAAAATACTTGAGATTGTGGGAACCTGGGATTTTCTATGTGCGCGCTCGTGTGTTTGTGTGTACCTGTGTGGTTACATATTATAGACTACTGCATGTACAGTAATAAAAGAAAGAGGCATTCTACAAACAATACTAGCAATATAACTTCTATGCTACAGTGGTTTCTTTGAACTACGTTTCATGGTAACTTCAGCTGAAGGCAGTTTATCTGAAGCTAATATGAGGTTTCAGATGTCCAAATTAGTCAAATCAAGTCAATAATTTCCACAGTTTTTTTCTTTTTAGTGCCAAATTCCCTCTTTTTGTTACGATCCTGCCAGTGCAGCTGAACAGGAAAACACTGTGCACTGTGACACAAAGAGGGATTTTCTTTACTAGAAGTCCTGTAACTGTAAGACACCCACTTTATTTGACAAACTCATACCTCACACTATCTTCAGACAAACTTTTAAATACATTTTTGCTCAAAGTGAGGGCTGTGGATTTTGTCCCGCATCACTTACATTGTAAGTGGTTTTGGAGTTGATCTTCTAATGGTCAATATGAACAGGAGGAATGATAACTGCAAGCAAAACCTGTTGTTCATTTGGGCACCTGACTGTTGTTTTAAGACAGACTTGAAAAATTGTGAACCTATCCTTTTACGAAATGGACTGCAAAATCTGTAAACATAATCTATCCAGGCAGTTAAACAAATGGCACACAGACATGCAGGCCTCCACCCCCACATCAGAGTGCAGAATGTCATTCAACAGGTGGAGCATTGCTTGATAGCCACAAATTTTAAAACTAAACATCTAGGAGGAATTGTGCCCCTGCCTCAAATCACCAAAACAACACACCAATATGGCTGCAAGGGATGGATTTCCCTTAAGCTTTACACTATTAACACAAACTTTAATCTTTCCACATTTCCACATGGTGAAATTGAAGCCCAATACGAATATTAAATGATATTTTGACCTGTCATTAGACCCGGAGGTGGGTGTCAGGCTGTGCTAACATAAATCTGCTACCCTTGACAGGTGACACCAACCCAGACCCAACCTAAACTGTCTTTGAATCCTCATCTTATCCAAGCAAAGAGCAGATACACAACTGCTTAATTAGGCCTTATATTTACATTTTATCTGCTTAGGCTAAACTGCATCAGCTGGCCCTACTGGTTTGACAGGCAGTCTCATCTGAATGCCACGACCTGCTCAGTTGTCCAGCCACCATTACTGTTTATCTAGTTTCACTAGTCTTACAAATAACCTTTAATTAGCAGCTATCTGGTATCAGAAACACATGAATCGTTTCCATTGATCTGTCTTAAAAAGAGAAAGTTAAGATAAGAGGATATTCTGAAAAACAGAGCATCACAATTCTGAATGGTTTGTCAACATCAAAGACAGCATGAACAAATAATTGGAAAATCTGTGTCCAAAGTGTCCAAATGCATTTAGGACAAGAAATCCTGTTCTGCCCAAAAAAGTGATAATTTCCTGGGAAACAATCACAGATAAAATCTTAAGAAAACGTTCATCCCTAAATGAAGGACAGAAAAGAATGAGTACTCCAGAAACCAGATGGGATGGCTGATGAGTAGTTTGCCATATGGTGAAAATATGATGGTCTGGCAGTCCGACAACACCTCAGGTTTAACCTTGTTTACAGCTACACACACACACACACACACACATTTCCTCCCATAGTCTCTACAGTGCTCCACTCTGTGCAGGTGGAGACCATGGATCATGTAGTACTGTGCTTTCCCACTGTGCTCCACAGAGTTCATCCTTAACACATGTTGCTTCCATCCATCATAGACTAAAAGAGAGAGAATATGAGAGAAGGCGTCAAGCTGTGAGAGAAACTGAGCGAGACAGAGAGAGAGAGATGTAGATGGAAGGGAAAGTGATGAAAAATAAACAGAAAAAAGTGCAAACATGTTTCCCCCAACAGATGACGCTGTCCTCCTTCACAATCAACAGTATGTATAATTCTTTGTATTGACTTGTAACTGCATGCCTCCAATAGTGACATGTACCAATTCCCCAAGTTTCTCCAAAATCTGATTAGTTTTGTTTGACATATGGATAAACAAATAGATGCTACAGTGAGTTAATCAGCATATGCAGAAAGAAGCACAATCCTCCCGAGTATCCTCAAAATTGGATCAGTGGTATCTTAAAAATCACATCTGACAAACACACGAGCGAGACTGATTAGAGACTGATTTGAAGCTCCCTCCATTTTATTGTGGGGACGAAAATGTGCTAGATATTAAATTCCTCATATAGAGACGGGATGGTGGAGACTCTGGAGCCTGAGTGAGTGCATAATTACACTGTACGGTTTAAACGTTTTAGGCGTTTTAGCTGACATTTACTCAGAGCAATGAACAATGAAAGAACAAATACATAGAGCGGCAAAGTTTGCCAGCAAAGTTGTCCAAAAGAACTTCCAAAAAATCCTTAATTAAATTCAAATATCCAGAATTTCCAGCTGCCCTAAAGTAGTTTTTTTAATCCGTGTCCTTAGGAACTGAACTACTGTTGTGTGTTGTCCTAACAAAAACTTTACTTCACTTAGTATCTCGGGTGGAAAATAGTCCAACATATAATAGATTATAATATGTTGAGAATGAAAACCAGCAATACTTAAAGGGGACGTATCATACACATTTCCAGGTCTAAATTTATATTCTGGGGCTCTACTGGAATATATTTTCATGACTTACATTTTTAAAAAACTCCTTATATGTCTTATACTGGCCCTTTATGCAGCCCCTCAGTTCAGCCTCTGTCTGAAACAGGCGGTTTTAGCTCCTGTCTCTTTAAGGCCCCCCTCCGATGAGCCCACTCTGTTCTGATTGGTTAGCTTCCAGAAGCTGTGTCTCAGCCGACCTCCAGCGGCTTGGGAGGCAATGTAAACAAAAAGTAGCAGCAGGATTTCACTTCTTTTTCTCGTTCTTACCTCGAAATGGAAACTTCTCACATATATCCGTACATGTTCGAGCTGTCCAGATTCTCTGATTTCAGCTTCTCAAATGTGGTATTTTTTAATTTTTTAATTAGTTATATCTGGTTTATTTAGTCTTCTATGATAGTAAACCATTTTTTTCACCAAGTAACAGACAGACTAAAGGATACTGAAAATAATCCTGAGTGGCAGCCCTTATGAAAATCAATCCATCTAATTTAATCTCACCAAAACCAGAAACACCTTGTTTGATATTTATTTCATCTTTGACCACGTATTTAAGTAGTGAATGAGAACAGAAGTTATAATGTTAGAGTTGCTACATGTGCTACAAGTCCATCCATTTAACAGCAATATCAAGAATAATGCAAACTGCAAACTATCAAAAAAATGTATGGACTTTGTGTTCAGTGATATTTGAGTGGAATACAGTAGCACAATACTATTAATACATGGCTGTGTAATAATGTTGTACCTTTTTGGTGATAGAGAAGCAGCCTTCCTTTCTCCAACACCAGAGTGAGGCTGTGATCCCTCCGGCCCTCTGCATGGAACAGTGTCCCAGAATTCTTCAGGGTTTTAAACTTGAGAGAAATGATCTCCATGGCCGTCCGGCTCGGCAGCACACTCAGCCTGTAGACCAGGCTGCTGCTGCCATCAAAGTTTGCCACGTCAGAAGCTACAGAACAACACAGAGTGGGCGACATTCAGGTTTGGATGTTTATAATTCATCAAACTGAAGGTTGTTGCTTGTGGAGGAATTTGTCATGTATTGATTTTGTTCATTCTTTTCAATTCCTATTGAACGCCATCCTGAAACAATGTCGTCTGTTATGGCTGTGGCAGTACCGCTGCAGATTCCCGAGTGTTCCTTGTGTTTTCTCCTCCTCTGTGTTTCTAGTGCTCCCGTCTGTCTCTCCCTGTCAGACAGTCTGGCTTCCCGTTCTCACTCTCCCGACTCCCTGCATCACCTGCACACCTGCCTTCAATCGGCTCATCTTCTCCCTCAGTCAACACACTTGCCATTTATCATCTCATCTCCTCTCCAGCATATCAACCTCAGCTCTTCACCCGCTCTTCAACAGATTGTTGTTTCAACTTCAGTGGTAGTACACGTTTCCAGGCAACTTTGTCAGGAAAATCCTTGTGTTAAATTGAATGCTAACCTATATTTCTTGTGTCCCAGGATCATCTCATTCCTGCTTGGTGTCCTGACTGTCTGCCAGCCGCCTCCTAGCTTCTAAGCTACCCCTCAGCTTCCCCTCATTCCCCGGTCACAACCACATACCTCCATTCCCCCTCTATCCACCTGCTACTGCTGGATCCCTTTCCCCATCATCACTCCAAACCAACAACTCTCCTGCAATAAACCTTTTTCCTTAACCAACATCACGCTGTCCTTGTCCTGCGTTTGGATCCCTCCTGAGTTCACAACAGAACAATCTGGCTAACATGGACCCAGCGGACATGGAAAATCTCCACCAGGCCAACCAAGGCGCTCTCGTGGGCCATCACGATCAGGTTCTCTGAGAAGATTGATACCATTCACATGTCTGTGCATTAGGGGCGGAGCTGGATCTAGGACATGATTAGCCTAGCTTAGCATAAAGACTGGAAACAAAGGTAAACAGCTAACCTTTCTCAATCCAAAGATCTAAGATCTTCCAACACCTCAAAACTCACTAATTAATTATCACATACCTTGTTTAGTAAATCTTTACACAAACAGTAATTTAAAAATGACAATTTCTGATATTAGAAGTTGCCAGGTTTGGTACCATAATGCCTATACAGAGACATGCACTGTAGATATAACTTTGGAAAGAGCCAGACTTCCTGCTGTTTTCCCCCTGCCTCCAACCTAGGCTAACCACACTCTGACTCCACCTCTGTGCCAAACACAGACATAAGATTTATTTATTTTTCAATCTCACTCTCAGAAATAAAGCTAATTATTTATATGACAGTCATCATTACTACTAAATGTAGTAACGGTGAGCAATATTAAAAATATTAAGAAGAATAAAATATTCTTAACATTTTACTTAATAATGTGATAAATATAATCATGTAAATAAGCCCGTAAAGACAAATTCAAAATCAAGATTCTTAACTCTACATGTTTATACCTTCATCTGAGCAGACATCTTAATGTTTTTGAAGTGCATGAGCTAAAACTGCCACAGAAAAAACACTTACTATATCGACATCCATATATTTCCAGTCTAAGTCCAATCCGCCCAGTAGGGTTCCAGTCCAGAGGGATCAGGCGGAGGTAACGAGCTATCACCGGCTGTTCAAGTTTGTACTGGACCACAGTGTCAGCATTGCTGTTACCTGAAAAAGCCTGAAACAACAGAGCAACACATTAGCTTGCTTCATCTTTACTTCCAACTGTCCATGTTGCAGTGGATGCTGCAACAATAAAGGTGTACAGCTCTGACAGCAAACTTTGTAATAAATAGTTCCTCTGGTAAGGACATAGGATCTCTTTTTTGTACTTTGATGCTCATAATCAAGCTGTCTACTACGTGAACATATTGTCTTTTGAAGTCTCATGGCCAATCTAGAGGCAAAAAGTATCCTATGCAGCATTTTAAAGGGGACCTATTATGCTGTCATATATATAATGTTACTTAACACGACTCTGATACATGCTGCCCCTCAGTAGGCTTCAGTTGGCCAATCAGAAGCTCAGCTCATTGGGAGGGGGGCCTTAAAGACACAGGGGCTAAAACTGCCTGTTCAGAGACAGAGGTTGAACTAAGTGGCTGCATAAAGGGCCAGTATAAGATAAATACATTTTTTGAGCTGTGAATCATGCAAAGCTACTCTAGTGGAGTCCCAGAATAAAAATATAATATAATAGGTCCCCTTTCATCAAAGTATCTTCAAAAGCAGCACTAGTCCTGGTTGGAGTTTACAGCAGAGTGCAGAGAAAAACTCTCACCAACCTTCCTGATCCTGAAACAGTCTTTCTGCATTTTCAGCTGTGAGCTCACAGAGGCCATTGATCCTAACTGCTGATAATGTCTCTCCCTCTCTCTGTCCAGTGATCAATAACTCTGGGACCTATTTTGTCTCCGTACCAAAAGACTAATGGCTTCTATTTTCCCAATCAGCTGCCTCCTGGGGGATTCTCTGGTTGACAGGCACACAGAGCAACACTTGCATTAACATCTGTAAGGATAAAATAACCAAGCCGCATTCATGGTTACGTGTAGATGTGTTCAATGCATGTGTTGTCCTCTGTACTTGAGAAGCTGAGTGTGTGACATTGTGCATGCGTGTGGGTGTGTGTGTCCGCTGAGTGTGTACTGATGTGGCTGTGTGAGTGAAATTTGCTTCACTGGCGCTGCATAATTGTGATCTCAGTGACATCTTCAATGCTTTGAAGGGCTGAGCCGACTGGGCAGCAGAGCGTTAAGCTCAACAAATGGCTCTGTTTCCTGCTGAGGAGGCTGAGGAGGCTGAGGAGGCTGAGAAGGGCGGCATCTCATTTACTTGCCGAGCATCTTTTGAAATATGAGTAGCCTCTGACAAGCCTTCAGTCAAGGAGGGTGAGAGAAGAAAGAAAGCGGCATGAGAACGAATCAGAGAGCAACAGTGGTGGAAGAAGTATTCAGATCCTTTACTTGCAAATGCAGCAAAGTAAATATACTTCATTACAAGTAAAGGTCCAGCATAAAAAAATCTACTTTAAGTTTTCATCTTTCAGATTTTCAAGAAATCAAACCAATGTTTTTGATATTATTCATGGTATCTTCTGTAATAGCCATTCAAAATATGTACATTCAGTAATTATGTCTCTATATAGTATTTTTATTGGCCATTTCCGCACTGGATTCAGATTTCCTACCTAAACATGAGAAATTTACAGGAAAATGATGCATGCATGTAATCTAGCGCATCTGATTGTATCAGAGCTGTATTAAGTTACAGAACATCCTACTGCTGCTGCTTCACGTGTTCACAGTGTTCAACAGGCCAAACGCAGGGCGAACCAGGTTTATTGCCAAGTAGGTTTGCACATACAAGGAACTTGCCTGGTGTTACGATTCATACCAGTCAAAAACATACACAAAATGAAATAATCCTAAAGAATATAAAAAGAGAAAGAAAGAAATTTACAATAAAATATGTAAAATATGTTCTAAGTGAGAGGAGCTGCAGCAGGTTTAAATTTTAAATAGGAGAGAATGAAATGAAATATTGACCAAGAATGTGCAAATGTACATAGTGTAAACAGTATATGCAGTGTGCAATTAATAATAAAAATAGTATTACGAGTTGTGTTAATGTAACAGTTAGATCTAAAATCACAGATGTGCAAGTTTTAGATTATGATATTTTACGTTAACATAATGTGTAATGTCTATGGATGGAATAGAGTCTGTTGCGGGCCTTGTTGGTGAGGCCAGCTGCAGACAGGAAGAAACTGTTCTTGGTCTTTTAATGTGAAGTAGTCACAGGAAACGCAGTGTAATTTTCACAGTGGTTATTGCTGACGGCAATCCATTATCAAAAAATGGCTACTGTGGATCAATTTTAAATATAGCAGGGAGAAATGGAACAAGAGGGCCAAAGTGAACTGTTACTGTAGGTGAAGACTTCAACTCCTCAGCAAGGAAACAACTTTAAAAGTGTCCTGCTGTTGTGCTGAAAACTACACCGTGTGTAGTATGAAATCAGATCACAGTTGCAATTATTATTGACTGACATCTTTATTAAAACAATGTGAGTTTGTTTGGCTGCATTGTAAATAGATAGTACTGTAAGTACTGTAAGTGCTGTAGTACTAAACCACACACACTGTGTCACAGGTGTCGCCAAATCAACCAGAACTGAAATCTTAAAGATTCCAACTTTAAAGAGTAACTTAACACCAGGCTGAAAAGCAGTGTTGTTAGTTTCACCTCTGATCACACCCAGCAGCACTGATGGGTGTGGTTGAAAAGTCAAAGTGTGCTCTGTTACACCTGAAATCACACCTAGCAGTGATGTCATGTGGCCCTGGAGTACACCTGTACATCACTGCAACAAGATGAGAAGTTAAACCACTGGGGGGTTAGGTTTTCAGTGGGTTTAAGTACTGGCTCTACAGAAAAATGCCCCCTGTGATTGACACGAGTATATGACATTATCAGATTGTTAATAGCATTTTACTGTTGTAGCTGGTCAAGATGTATAGGTTTAACTAATGGAGAGAAGCCAACGAGCTAGTTCAGGCGGTCAACTCGAGCTGCACTGCTACATACACACATGACATGCCTCGCTCTCCATATCCACATCCTCCCAATTCGGCGGTCTATTTTCTCTCTCTCTGTTATACCAATGTTGCTGCTTCTCTGCAACACATATTGCTGCCTGCTAATTCAGCGCCCGCACCACCCCAGCATCCACCTGCAAGCTCTGGCTAGGGAGAAGATATTTAATTATCACTCCCCAATATCTCTGTGCAAATGTATTCTGCAGGGAGCGATGAGGTTGGAGCCTAGACGCCAAACTCTATGTTCTTCTTACTGTAGTTTTCTGACTAACTATGCTCGCAACACCCCCCTAATCCATGGCTCACTGAAGTCATCAGAGAGCTAAGGGCGGAATTCAGAGCAGCAGAGAGACAATGGTGTAAATCCAGTGAGCCCACTGACCTCAGTGTCTATCAGGGTCTCCTAGCATCATTCTCCTCCAGTTTAAAAACTGCTAAGACCACTTACTATCAGAACAAGATCTGTGACGCCACAGACACTCGGAAAATGTTCTCTGCTTTTAACTCACTCCTCAATCTGCCTCCTCCTCCGCCCTCCACTCTGCTCACTGCAGACCTGTTTGCCTTGTTTTTTACTGATTGACCAACTCAGTCAGCAGCTGCCAGCTAACAGGGCCGCACTCTCCTCATTCTCCCCTCTGACAGAGGAGGAAGTCTCCAAACTTCTTCTAGACTCGTCCCACTACCTGTCCGCTGGACCCATTACCTTCAAATCTTCTACAGACCATTTCCCCCACACTTAACCCTGCAAGTTGCACACATCATCAACTCCTCACTTACAACAGGTGTGTTCCCCACTGCATTTAAGCAAGATCGGGTCATCCCACTGCTCAAAAAGCCTACATTCAACCCAGCCCAGGTTGAAAACTACAGACACTCCTGCCCTTACTATAAAAAATACTTGAGCGCACAGTCTTTCACCAAGTCTCTGAATTCCTTTCTGAGAACAACCTGTATGACCCGAATCAGTCTGGCTTTAAGCGGGGGCACTCTACCGAGACTGCACTCGTCGGTAATGGAATCATTGCATTTAGCTAGAGCTGCTGGTCAGTCCTCAGCTCTATTACTGCTAGATCTGTCAGCTGCCTTTGACGCAGTTAACCACCAAATCCTCCTCTCCACACTTACTGAGCTTGGTATCTCAGGATCTGCCCTCCGCTGGTTCATGTCCTACCTCTCAGGGAGATATTTTAGAGTATCTTGGAGGGGGGAAGTGTCCAAACTGCACAGCTTATCCACAGGGGTTCCTCAAGGGTCAGTGCTTGGTCCCCTTCTCTTTTCAATATACACCATCTCACTTGGTGCAATCATCCACTCCCATGGTTTCTCATACCATTGCTATGCTGACGATATCCACCACACAGTCTTGGCTCAGATCTCGTCATACCTTGCCGATATATCGGCATGGATGAAAGAACACCTTCAACTTAACCTCTCTAAGAGCGAGCACCTTGTCATCCCAGCCAGTCCCTCTATACAACAACAGATCAGTATCCAGCTCGAATCAACCCAACCCATGCTTATAAAGTCTGCCCGAAACTTTGGTGTCATAATTAATGAGCAACTAACCTTTAAGGTGCACATGGCCTCAATTGCTCGGTCTTGTCGATTTGCCCTGTACAACAGGAAGATCAGACCCTACCTGTCTGAGCATGCAGCACAACTCCTGGTACAGGCTCTCGTAATATCACGCATTGACTACTGCAACTCCTTAGTGTTCCTCCTCAGTGCACGTTCAAACCTCTGCAGACGTTCCAGAACGCAGCGGCACGTCTGGTCTTCAACCAGCCCAAAACAGCACGTCACTCCGCTGTTCATATCCCTCCACTGGCTCCCAGTTGCTGCCCGCATCAAATTCAAAACCCTGACACTCGCCATCTTTGAAGTCTGGAGGGGAATTGTCTCTGTCTTAAGCCAAAAAGGTTTTGAAAAAAAAGATTATATATATTAAAAAAAACAATGTTTTATACATAAAATCCTAATCTGAAAACTAACTATTAACTGTAGCCATCAAATCAAAGTGAAACATTTCCCTATAAAGCAGCATAGAATGGAAAGTACAAGTACCTCAAAATCATTCAGTACAGTACTTAAGTAAATGTATTCAGTTACTTTCCACCACTGGAGAGCAAAGGGTTAGAAGGAAAGGGAGAAAGACGGAGCATCTAAGCTGAGAAGTCAGTGAGGAGCTGTGATGGTTACAGCTGTTTTTGCAGTCAAATGTCCTCCTTAACAGACACACTAAGCTGGCCTGACTAATATATGGAGCTTTAAAAACACTGTGAAAGCTAATCTTGGTTTATCACTTTTCAAGCTGAGTGTCAAATCAACAAGTCTTTGAGCTGCAAGAAGTCATACCCTGTTCTCTGTCTTTTTAGCGATGACTCCCAGGCTTCAGAGAGTTTGAATTCTTCACTGTGAAAAAAATTGTACCCTGTCAAACTCGAATCAAAAGCTGTTCTCTGGGCTGCTGTTGTAACAAGCAGGGTGTACTGTCTTCCATAAAGGAGGGAAGAGATGCTTGGCTGCGTCTGAATCATATCTAATGTTGTTCAATCAACAGAGGCCTACACGGCTTCCAGTCATTTTGATATACGGTACTGAAGTTTACTCAGTGATGATCAGTCATTCTGCAGTCTAGCATCATTTTTTTTTACTGAAACATGGCATGGGTACTAGTTCCAAAAAATGCTATGTAATGCTGGAAAATAATGATTTCTAGAGTGGAAAAGAAACTGGGGAACATATACAGACATGAAGCACTACAGAAGAAAGTCATTCAGCTGTGAATTTCCCCTCAGTATACAGGGAGAACTTCATACATGAGCTTGAGTATCAGTTGCACTACAAAGTCACCACATGATCTCAGCCAGCTTTCCTGCCAATTTCTCATCCACATTTACATTTTAAGGCTCTGAGCTGACACTTTTATCAAGACTGGCTCACAATGACTGAGCTTGCAAGTCTTCAACGATTTGCCCCGAGACTGCTGATGGACACCTTCGCCGCTGCAGGAATCAAAGCTGTGACTTTTTGTACACCAAGCAGGCTTTCTAACAACAGCACCAGCCTCCTGTCAGCCGAGGTTAAACTGCCTGACAGCAGCTCCATGCAATCGACAGAGCCCTGCCCAGGTTCCTTTCATTATTCCATCCATTATTAATAGAGAGTGAAAGGCTCCTGGTGAGCAGGCTGCAGGCAGTACCAGTCCCCACAGATAATGTAAATTATGTCTATGACAGTGAGGCCAACTGTGTTTTAACTTCAGTGAACTTGAGTTTTGAGCCCTCCAGAGCTGTGTTTCTAGCTGTCAAAATATACAATATTGTGTAAAACAAATGCACATGTGCACGTTTTAACCCAAGTAAAAGCAAATGGTGTATACTTTGCATTTTTGCAGGCTATTTTTTAATGTATATCAGAGTTTTTTTGGATAAATGTCCCACAGGCAACCTTTTTTTCATACATTTTTTAGATATTTGAAATTGCATAGATTAGGTAATCCATTACAGAAATGTTACTGCCTTTTTTGTCATAGTGTTGTTTTCTCTAATGTTTTGTCACAGTTACTTCATCATCATGGGACCATTTTTTAAACTCTCCTTCATGCTACACGTAAGGATCCTCCAACAGGAAAGAACAGAGACAGCAGAGGCATTATTGTACAAACTAATACAACTTACATTAAAAATTTTATGAAATTTAAACAAAAAATTGTGTGTTTTCAATCTCTGAAAGTTGATAAAATGAATCATTTTGTGACTTTACTGTAATTTTCTGAATCAATATAATTTCTGCAACAAACTTACCTCTGTGCATTGCCCTTATTGCCGATGTGTTTGGCATTACTGACCCATCAGCTTTAACTAACCAAAATTTTTTTAGCCGACTAAGTTGTGTTTGCATCTGCGATGTCTTCTAGCACATTTTTGAAAAAGTAATACCTGCAGACTGCCTCCAAACCACACATTTATTTATTGAATTGAATCCAAATGAAAAGTTGTCCATTTAATGCATTTGTGGTTTGGAGTCAGTAGGCGGATGTTACTTTTTCACCGATGCCCCCGTTTCACCATATTTGCAACATGCAAGCTGCAATTTACAACATCTTTTCTTCACCTGTCAATATTAACAGATTTCAACATTCAAAGCAAATGCCATACTTTCACCACACATTTATCTGTAATTTGCAAGCGACAGTCATTTGTGAAACATGAATCTGCCACTATTTGTGATCTGTGTGTAAGCAAATTGCTTTTGTGCAACAGGTACCTGTTTTCCAATAGCCTTTCACATTTGATGTGATGTTAATGTAATTACCCCTAAACTGTCTTCCTGCCGGTGCTGTCTCCAGTTGTGTCCCGTGTCGCTGAACATCAACAGGTAGGCCGTCAGCCAATCGGAGCTGCCGTAGCGTCCCTGTGTGGCAACAGCTGTGACTTGGGTCCTCCTCCCCAGGTCCAGCTCCAACCACTGGTGTCTGTCTGAGATGAGAGGAGACCAACCTCCAGCCCCTGCAGAGAAGACAGAGAATCAACTTTCACTTAATACAATAATGTGTGTGCGCGCGTGTGTGTGTGTGTGTGCGTGAGTGCGGAGAGAGATAGAGATGCTGGCAGAAAAAAAGAGAACGAGGATCAAGAAACAAATTGTGGAAGTGAAATGTGATTTATTATATTTTAATCTACTTGAAATGAAACTTTAAATCTGTGAATTTATAGTCTGGAGGAGGCGCTCCGTGCTAAGATTTTAAAGCTGGCCAATAATAAATCTCACAGTTTGGATATGAATGCAAATGGCTTGTTTATATATTTGAGTAATGTGTTTAGTGGTGATCTATTTGCATATGACAGGAATGCCAAAGAGAAGGGTTAAGGTGCTGTGAAGGTATAGCAGCTAATGCTCTGTGTCTGCAGCTACTGGCAGTCAGATCATTTAGAGGAAGCTCTGCTTTTAAGTTGAACTGTTGCAAAATAAAGTATAAATATAGTTTATCCTGGCCCTGGCTTTGATTTAAGTCCACTTATTCACTCACACAGTTAAATCCCTGCAATATGGTTTGGTAATGATAAATAATAAATCCTCATAATTAAAGACATAAAGAGGGATATATCTGAGTCACAAACACTTGAAGGAAATGGATTAGACTGTGCAGCACCAGGATGGTATTTAAAGCAATTTGATGACTCTCCACAACAGGTGTCACGATGTGTCCTGATACATTTACAGATACATTTAATGTATCTACTTTAGTTATTATGGGACCACCAAAGTGGCAACTCTATGATAGCGTGTCGAATATGCCGTTAAATCATTTGATAGCTTGCATTTCCACACTGACATGATCTAAATCACTGAGCTGAAGCTTTCGTCTTTTCAACGGCGATT
The DNA here is from genome assembly GCA_038419695.1 of Scomberomorus guttatus. Lineage (NCBI taxonomy): Eukaryota > Metazoa > Chordata > Actinopteri > Scombriformes > Scombridae > Scomberomorus > Scomberomorus guttatus. The sequence continues at coordinate 26,591,368 of CM076454.1, read as the reverse complement.
TGCAGAGCTGATGTCCATCCGATGTTCTCCGGGGTAACATGCTCTCTTTCTGTCCTGGCGACAGCTGTTGCAACAGCTGGAGAGGGCATCCAGGGATGTATGAGATTATGTCACACTGTGTTCATATTGTAGTCCAAAAAAAGTCCCAGCCCTGTGGGATATCTGTTACTGTAATGGCAAACTCATGGAAAATATGACAAGGTGATTTTTTTTATTTATTTTGATACCACTGCATGCAAATAATCTATTACTAGTACAGTGTGACATTTCAGTTCATTCATATTACGGTGGTACAAGGCAAACATATGAAAAAAATAAACCTTTAAGCTCCAGCAGCAGACACAGTACACAAATTCTTTATGTCTATTTCTTGGCAGTTTATCACTGGTGGTGTCAGATTACAAAGCTATTAGGTAAAAATATACACATATTAGTAACTTTGTCTGTTATGAGGAAAAAGTTATTGTGTTTCTGCAAGAGTATAGTGCAAAAGATCATATATGTTGCATCATATCACTGCAGAGCGTTACAGTATATTTTGAGACACTGTTTTAGTGATAGCAAAAATGGGAAGTAGTGGAAAGATTACAGGTTTTCTTAATTATGCATGAAGCACATTAATTAGGGTTTTTCACCAACGTTTTTAAAAAAATACAGTAGATCAGTTTAAACAGACTTTCACTTGGATTTTAGGTCACTCATCATGTTGTTTTCCTGCTTCAAGAAGAAAACGTTCACCAAAGTTTACAGTAAACAAGAACCTGTTGCAATGAGTTGCTGAAAATAAGCTTCTGTTTAAAAATAAACAAACAAACAAAAAAAAAACAAGAAAAATGTGAAAAAGCATAAATGACCTGATGTGCACTAAGGTCCATTAAAGGTGTAGAGGTAAAGAAGGGGGAATAAATTGAACTGTTTATGCTGAAAAAAGTATTCATGAAGTAGTATTCCAATTAATTTTCACATTTTCTTACATTTCTGATGCATTCTTATCAAAAAATGATAATAGGCTCCAGTTATACATTATCTTGCTTATGTCCAGTAACTGTCCTGAGCTTAAGTTTCTAATTTAAACTTTGGGCACGCTCAACCTTTTTAAAACCGAGCTAAATGCGCGTGGTATTTAAAACTGATGGCTCAGCAAAAAACCATGCAAGTAAAAAAATGGCTCGATTTAAACACAGAAAGGTCTAAGGGCTTCGAATAAACCCCACTGAGTGGTCCAGTGCTAAATAGGAAACAAGGCGGAAATACCAACCCTCCTGACTTTACACAGTCTAAACTCCATCCTGTGTCGTAACCAGAGAACCTATTAGTTGGATGTGTTTTAATCGGAAAACGTTGAACCTGTTGCAGAAATGGTTTAGAGAAAGAAAAGACAGCTGTGTGGTTTGTGTCATGCAACAGTCAGAGAGAGAGAGAGGGAGAGAGAGCAGGAGGAGACAGAGAGAAAGAGACTTTAATACAGTAGCTAACCTTTGCAAGGACATTGCCAAAACTCATCCAGCTGCAATCTCATTTCTACTTTGGATGCTGCTGGCATCTGCTACTCATAGGACTGTGTGTTTGCATGTATGTGTGTGTGTGTGTGTGAGAGAGGGAGGGAAACAGACAGAGAGTGAAGGGAGAACCCGATTATGAAGAAACATTGGAGGTGATGGAAAAGGCTGCTACAAGATAACAACAACTTTGAATACTGAGAAGGGTGTGTGTGTGTGTGTGTGTGTGTGTGTGCGTGTATGCGTGTGTGTGTGTGTGTGTGCGTGCGTGCATGGTTAAGAGAAAGTGCTGAGTCAGGCCAAAAATGAATACTTGGTGCCCGAACAGCAGATGGAGGATTTCTCCCCAAAAGAGCACACACACACACACACACACACACACACACACAAGCACATACACATACACATACACACACACACACACACGCACACGCACACACTCAGACATGATAAAACAGCCAGCTTAAAGAGCACTTGTGGTATCGATTTGTATTGGCCTTGTGTCAGTGTGACATCACCTTGGCAACGTAATCTCAACACTTCAGACACACAGTATGAAGTGGACACACACCTCTTCCCATTATCAATCTAACCACATCTATTATAAAGCTACTTAATACTAAGATAGCAAATGATTATTGTGGCATCACAACCCACCATGAATCATGGGGCAGTGGTGGCCTAAAGGTGAGCTTGTGACCGGAGCGTCGCTGTGACCGTCACCGGGCCAGCAGGATAAATCTGGGTGGGGAAAGTGAAGAAGCAGCGCCTGCCCCTCTCTCATTACCACCACCGAGGTGCCCTTGAGCAAGGCCCTTAACCCCAACTGCTCCAGTGGAGCTGCGCAGTGGTTGTACTGGGTAGCTTCCAGGTATGAATGTCTAACTGTGTGAATGTGAGCATGGCCTTCCTGAAAAGGAAAGCATTGCTCACTTGAATAAATAAAGGTTAAAAAAAATATGCTGTTGACAAGTTGCGGTAGCAGCATGCTGCCACAGTCAGAAATGTCATTCAGTTTGGTCAAAAGGAAAATATATCAGTGACTATAGTACAGTGGCCACTAAGGACAAAACACATACAAAAGAAAAAGCACAAATATGAACAGACGTAGCCTCCAAATCAAAAAAAATGTAACTAATACTAAAACACATACAAAAGTGAAAACATAAACATTAATAGAATAGAATAGTAACCTGATTCACACACACACCTGAATATCCCATTCACCTATTACTCTCCATGTAGTGTATACCAGCTCATTTCCACCAACACTTCGCTCAATAACCCTCCTTGTTATAGTGTTTGAGCTTACCGTTTCCTGCCTGCTGTGTTTTGTGAACCCTGCCTGCCTCTTTCGACTTGTTTACATGTTTTGATTGCCTACCTGTTGCCAACCTCTGCCTGCAGTTTTGACAGTAAACGAATCCAAACTCCAGACTACCGTTAATGAAGTCTCTTCATGTAATAAACATTACTGCCTCACAGGGTGTGACTATAGAGTTTTAAGCTTTTTATTTCTAAAACTCATTTCTAGGGCTGCAACTAACGATTATTTTCATTACTGATTAATCTGCCAATTATTTTCACAATTAATTGATTCATCTTGTTGTTTCTAAAACAGCAGAAAACTGCGACAAATGTCCATCCCAGTTACCCAGACTCCAAGGTAACATCTTCAAATGTCTTGTTTTGTTTGATCAATAGTCCAAAACTCAAAGAGATTTAATTTACTATCATGTAATGTCAAGAAGAAGCAACAAAGTCATTTCAGAGCCTGGAACCAGTGAATTTTTGACATTGTGGCTTGAAAAACAACTGAATTGCAGCTCTACTCATTTGATGATAACATTTATGCACATTATGAACTGACAAATATGCCCAAATACCTTGGACATGTTATTTTGGTCACTACACATACTCCAAGTGACACAGGATATTTAGGAAGGATATAATTTGAGGAGTGAGTGTTCAAAACGTAATAAATGCTATAATAATAATAATAAAATAATGTAATCATGAACAAACTTCTAGTACCTAATTCAGGCATCTTAGTATGTCAAAATACTGCAAAATGCAGCTGTCTTGTCACTTTAAAAGCTGTGACGTGAGTTTGGGATTCACATAATTTGTCTAAAAATCAAAAAGTACATTTCATTGTAAAGAAAACTGATATACATACAAAATTCAAGTTGAATGAGCGTTTTGTTTCCACGCCAATTAAAAGCTGATTTGATCTGGTTTATGGATAAGAAACAGATGTGGAATCTTTCGAGTTGAATCCCGTCTAAGGTCATATTCTTTCCTCTGGCTTCGGTGTTTTTCCTCCACCAGCTGTTTCAGTGCTCGTTAGGGCAGCAGCTAAAGGCCATAGCTAATAAGTACCCCAGTAACAGACATGAACACTGACAGCACAACAGGAGAGAGCAGACACACTGACCTTTACTCATGCCTGGATTGGAGAGGAAAGTGAAGTGAAGAACAGAAGCAAGGAGAAGGAGTGACAGAGAGAGAGAGATAGAAAGAGAGAGAGAGAGAGAGAGAGAGAGAGAGATAACTTGACAGCTACAGGATTGCAGAGGAGGAATTAGGAAGAGAGATAGATACCTTTGCTCATCAAAAACTAGAGAAGAAAAGCAGAAAGAATCCAAATGTAAGTCAAAAGTGTAAACATGGACGTTTATGTGGTAAAATTATAGACTAAATCCACCGTATTACTCACACATTACTTGTTTGATCACCAAAACAATAATTTCTGTCATTATGTCTGTCAGTTCCGATCCAGTATCTTCTCTGTTTTCTCTCTATAACTGCCTGTAGTGACACCAAAGCACTCAAGGTAATTGAGGTTAAAGACAGGTCAGAAGCATTGCATCGCCGCTCTGCTGGAAATTCAAATTAGCACGTTACCACAATGAATTAACCAGTAAGGAGGCTGTGACTTTTGGGGTCAACCACATCAGAGGAATGACTTCAAGGGTAGCGGTGGTCTGAGGTTGGAGATGTGGGCTGAAAGGTCATCAATCCAGAGGAAAAGTGTGTGAATAATGCTCCTTTCAATAACTGAGTCAAAACCATTAAAGTGACCTTGAGCAAAACATTTATCCCCTAAAGAGCTGTTCACTGACAAACAGCACGTATTGTTTTTTTTTCATATTTAATCAAGACCACAGTCTTTCCTCACCTCTAACCAAGTGCTGAGTCCCTAAACAGAACCAGAAAAAAAATGTTAATCATGCTTTACTTGCAGATATTGTGTTGCAAGAGCTGAATTACATTGTAATTTTGCAAACACATGAAATATTAACATTTTGCAATTTAGCAGATATAAAAATGTAATTCGGGTGGCATTACAATTCTGCAAAAATGTATTTACTGTTGCAAATTAGAAGCATATAAATGTAATTTTTATAAGACAGAGTGGTAATAGGAGACGAATCAAATGCTTAATTGTAAGTAATTAATTTAAATGATGCTTGACTAACAGCTTTGCTTGATTGGTATAAAATAGTTACATAAAACTAGGGCTGCGTATCATTTGAAAAATGTTAAATTCTTTATATTTGCCTGAGTATACCTGAGTTTTGATAGCAATACTAGAGTAATACTTACCTAAAATTGTCCCAAAAATTTGAATAAAACCAGAAACTATTTGATTAAAGATACTTTTCAATGTGTACCAAAAAGTATTGAGGTCTGATACTCAGACATATAAATAAGGTTAAACAAATATTTCCTGTTTTGAATTATGGATCTGATATCATAGCAGGTTTTAGTACATGGTTGTTTCAACAGAAACAGATTTAAAAATAAACCTGGCTGAATTGCTGTATCGAGTGCACAATGCTTTATTATTAAAATTATCTAGAGGCTACTCCTGTGCTGAACTGCTGAGGGTACGTGGAGGATTTTAGTGTCCATGTTCTCATTTGCTCAAGTTTTCCAACAAGTCTCCCAAAAAATCTGTGCATTCCTCCAAACAAGTAAATATGTGTCATCGCTGCTAATCATACATAGATTTATTTGGGCTAGCATGAAAGCATCAAAGGGAATGTTATTTTGGCTGCCTCCTCCTGGCTCAGTCCTAGGATACAGGCCAAGGATGTGTGGTGTCGGGGCTGGATTACGACTTTTTTATGGAGGCAGCGGTGGGAGATGGAACAGAAACTCAGTCCCCACAGCTCCCCACAGCTCGTGCCCATCAGAAACCACAAGTGTTTTACAAGTGTCCTTGATTTACTCTGAATAAGAGCACCATCTTAGCATCTAACTTCATTTTAAATCAAAAGATGAATCCGCATTAGTGGACCCAACTTGGAAACCTCGATCACGTTTCCACTGGGACACAAATTATCTTGAATGTGGAGCAGATTTCACTTTGGAATCTTGTTGCTGAAAGAATCAACTTCACACTGTTAAATTATGGCATTTCTGAGTGGCCTAACATGCCCTGAAAATAACAAAATATAATGCACTGGGCTGAAACATGAAGTGACTAATATTACACAATAATCCTGATAATAAAGGGTGTAAAGCACGAACAAAACCAGCCTCAGTTTCTATCTTTAATGTCTTACCTGAATGCATTCAAGTACTGTGAGACTGCGATAGTCTGCATTTCTTTACATGATGCTGTAAACCACAAAGCCCAAACCAGGCTGATCAAAATGTAGTTTACTAATGATGTAAGGAACATTTTAAATAACTTTTTTAATGTGATTATTTTTTAATTAACAAGAAGTGTAAGGCATTACAATTTGAAATTCAGTTATTTCCCAGTTAACACTGTTAAATGGTAAAATGGGGAGATTTTAAATTACATTTAAAAAAAAACAACAACAACGGCTGCCTCATCAGACTAAATAACTGAGTGTAATATTAACTCTGAAACACACACTGATGGATTTTGACTGGACGATGCTACAGATGTTTCCTGATTTACATATTACTAAAGTCTTAACTAGCTAAGACAATTATTAAACTTTAATGGTGCAACCCAATTTAGTAAATCACTATACTAGTAACTATAATAGTAACTATTTAAACTAGTAGAGTGATTTACTAAACTGGGTTGCACCATTAAAATTAATTGTATCTAAGACCTCAGGAAGGACTTAACACACAAATTAGTGAAGGACTGTGCAAATAGCTGGTCCGACATAATCTCAATCCTGTTCTGTAGATCTGTTTTCTGAGTAATGGAGGATGAACCACAGAGAGGCCCTTCGAGCTATCAGCCATGCCTCTGTAACACCACACCCACAGCTGGACCAGTCCCTCCTGGAGTGACGTACAGATTTCCACATGGAGAATTAACTTCAACCTTTGTCTCTTATAATAAGACAGTAAAAGAACACAACATCCAACACATTATTTCTATCCATTCTGTTCTGTTAATTGCAATCTCCTTTAGTGTCGCATGGGAAATAGAGGCTGACACAACACTTGTCAGGGCAATGCTTCACTGGAAAGAGCAGATGCGGGCAACAAATAATGCAATGTTTGGTTAGCAGTGAAGCTGCATTGTTATTCACCGAAAGAAGGGTAAAGACACTAAAAGGGACAGAAAGAAAAAAACAAGACAGATGGGTGAAAAGACACAAGCCATAAAAGGAGGAAAAATCACCAGGAGTCAGCGGATCTCAAAGGGAGGCAGTGAGATAGACAGACGAAGTCACAGACAGCTGAGCGGATAAAGAGAGAGAGACAGACAGTATTACCAGGTCAAGAATTGTAAATGTATCTGTGTGGCCTTGGGGAAATTTAAAAAAGGAGTTTAAGCTGATTTTAGTTGGAGAGTCATAGAGTTAAAGTGGATTTTAGGTGGAGCTCAAGGTGCTTTTCTGCCAGCCTGGAAGATAATATGCAGATCTAAAGAATGACTCAGTACCGGAGCAAACAAACAGCCATATTAACATTTTCAGAGACTGGCAGAAACAAATCAGAATAGGGAACAGGTCCGTAATGGAGCAGTTTTAACAAGACAGGTCACTGGAGGATGTATTTGAGGTAAGGTCCATTATAAAGACCTTGAAAACATAGAGCAATGAAACCAGTTTTAGAGATCTTAGCCAATTGTAGCTGAGGAAAAAGGACCAGCCCCTGGAGACGGGGAATTTCAACAAAATGCGGTAGGCAAGGGGACTATGAAGAAACAGGTTTGATAAGTAATGGGAAGGTGAACAGGGATTTCTTCAAGGAGAGCAAATCAATGAAGCAGTTTGCACAGGCATTAACAGTGTTCACATACGGTATAAGTATATGTGACAAAGCTAATAGTGGTGTGACAGAGAAACAAGTCATCATAGCTTAATGACAAAATTGAGTCACAAATGAGTCACTTGAGCATTTCCTGATTTGCCACCTCCATAGTAAGGTTTAGGCAACCAACTCTGTCTCCTAGAATTTATATTTATTTACTACTAATTTGTTTTGCCAGTTACTTTTTGAGGAAAACGGAATTGCTGCCTGGATTATGTTTGCTGGGAACATGTTTTCAATGGAGCAAAGTGCTACTTTGCTCTGACTGTGACACTGAAATTTGCATCCTGAGTCTCACATGTGGTTAGATTTAAGGAAGAAAAGCACTTATGTTGAGATAAGAAAAAAGATTGTGGTTTAGGTTAAATATTAATAAAGTAAACACTTCCTGCCTTGTGCTTGAAGTCACTGTTGATTGTTTCAATATTTAACCAAGACAACCAAGACAAATGATCTTTCTCTAACCTTATCCAAGTGTTGTGAGTGCCTAAACATCGCCTTTAAATGGTTCAATCATGCTTGAGTTGCTATGAGCTGATATTAAAGACTGTTCTCCCAAGAAAAACGACAAAATAGGTTGTAAATACCAGTGGCTCAAAATGACCAAGCCTATATTTACAGTATGTTTAAGTGACAGATGCCATCTAGCTTGTGCAGGAATTATGACTAGAGTCCACATTTGGAAGAGGTCGGGTGGATGAGTGGCTCAACAAAACAGAGGACTTTGCCATGTGAGATTGCTGTTTGTTTCCCTTTCTGACCGCAAGTTTCACATTTCCAACCACGAGTCGAGACTGTTTTTTCAAAAACCATGACTACAATCGTCCCCTAACCTTAACCTCATGGTTATTATTGTAACCATGACATCAAAGGTTGATTAACCTTAACAAAGTAGTAACTTTAACCCAAACCATGTTTCTCTCAATTTCCAAAATGACCACCAGCACAATTATTAGAGGGCCTGAATTTAGAGATTGAGACCACAATGACTTGTTGAAAAAAATTATTTACTTAGTATTTCTAGAGAGAAGTTGACACTTTTTGAATGGGAGTCTATTGGACCCAGGGTTTTCTGGAGTCAGCCACCTAGCAATCGTCAGTGGTATTGCACTTTAAGGAACTTATACATTGGCTGCAATTGTTGTTGCCACTTGGGTGTCAAAGAATCAGGCAATATTTACCCATATAATTAGATTTATGGAGAGAGTGACTACCTCCGATTAAGAGGATTTGAGTGGAGGAGCTGTGGAATTTAACCAGATAGTGTTTTAAGGCGGTATTAAATGGCCACCTGGAGAGGCAGAGGTAGCACATAAACATCACACAAAGATCAATACCCGATTCTATACTTGCCTCCACCCACATACTTAATTTCAACCTACAGCCCTCTGCTAATGTTTAAATACCCTTTTCAAATCTAAATTAGTACATGCAGAAAATGATTACTGGGGATTGATGGAGTGTTCCGAGTCTATTTCAGAATAATTACAGTGGATCTATTGTGCAATTATCAGTATGGCCCACTGAAAAACAGAGACCCTTTAGATGTTAAATACTACCATTAACATTTGCCTATAAATGTTAAGTGTTGTCATTAACATTTGGCTATAAGATGGAATGAAGTTATCTCAATGTTTTCTTGGCAGTCAAAACGGGGCTGAGTTAAAATTACTATTACAGCAGGCTGCAGTCTATAAGGAGTACAACAAGAGAGTGGCAGGGCAGGATAAGACCGAGAAGGGTGAAAATATAGGAATAAATGATGAAAAGAAAGAGTAAAGGTGATGAGGGAGGGAGAGAGCAAATGGAGAAAATAGGAGAGGAGGAAAGCGAAATAAAAAAGTAAAAGGTTTTGGAGGTTTTAAGAACAAAACAGCAAAAAGGGGGGATAAAAATAGGGAGAGTTAAACATCTGACAACTTTTTAAAAGAGGCATTCACATCCAGTCAATAGACTATTAGGGTTTTTCATCCTCCAGCTATCAAACCCCCATTGTGATCAGTGAAATCTCCTTTGTGTGAAAGCAGCACTCTATTTCACACAGGCCACTACAGACTTCAACTACTTATCTCTGCTTCCAGAAACCTACATCCATGTATCCAACACACCATGATACGTCTCATCACCCTTGTGAGTAGTGGTGACAGTGCTCGTCACTTAGTTTTATTCAGCTCCATAACAACATTAACATGTTCAAATAGTGCTTTGTTGACTGACTCGGTTGGATCATCGATCACAAGGTATAGAGCTGCAAAGTGGAAGGGAGCTATTTCGGGTGCCCCTGGTTCTGGAAGCAAAAATCCTATTCATTTTCCCGTAGACAACGTTACGTGACAGTTAAAGTTCTTCTACGCTTTGGATCAGCATGAGACTCTCAGTTAAATCATCAGTAGTAAAGATGAAGAACTGCGTTTGGAAAATATCAGGTTCTTCGATAAAAAAGTTGAAGGTTCAAGACTGTTTACATAAAAATTTCGAGGCAGAAGTTAACTACGACGTTAACTACAAAGCTAAAAATTATGGTGTTGAGGAAACTGATTTTACAATCAGCAGCGTGAATCAGTTCAGTTTTAATTTCTGGGTCACTTTCGAGTGAATTAAGCAACTATAATGCTTCATTTTGTTTACAACTTGAACGACAAAGCATTTTGAATTAATTACCACTGTGATACGCGCCTCTGACTGGCTTCTTCTCCATAGCAACGAGGCTCATGGGTGTTGTGTATTCTTAGCCATCCGCCATACCAAAATCACAGACAAATTGTGATTTCTCAGAAACAAAGTTTTAATAATTGAAACTGATGGTCACAATATAAACGTATAGGATTGTTTCATTGTCTGGGTGAGTCCTGTGTTCATATTTTAAAGGACCAACGTGTATGATTTAGTTGGATCTATTGGCAGAAATGGAATATAATATTCACAATTATGTCTTCAATCACCTGAAACTAAGAATTGTTGAGTTTTCGTTAGCTTAGAATGAGCCCTTCATATCTACATAGGGAGCAGGTTCCTTTTCCACGGAGCCGCCATGTTGCGCCACCATGTTTCATTAGCCCACAATAGACAAACTAAACACTGGCTCTAGAGAGAGCCTTTTCGTGTTTTTACATTGAAGTGGCAGCTTGAATTTGGTTGGAATGAATGCACCAGTTGGAAGACGAAGAAGAAGAAGAAAGAAGAGGAGTGGTTGGAATAAGTGGTTGCTGGTGTTGGCTAACCATTTTGTGTTGTGAGAAGTTTGAGAACCCAAATTTTGACAAATGGAAGATGGTATTTATTATTTAGCACAAGAAAAAGCAAGGGAGGCTGAGTCCTCATTGTCAAAGAAGCAAAAACATGAAGAAGCAAAATGAAATTGGGACAGGTAACATCAGAAAACAAGGATAAACTTTGGTGTGGCCTTTCCCTCATGGAAATCTCTGATGAGGGACAAATGTTTTTAGAGTGACGCCGAAGTTGCCTGTTTTCTGCTGGACAGGTAATTTAGCCTAACAATCTAAATACAATTTGTTGGTTGATAGCTTTAGCTAGAACATGGCCATGGGCATAGTCACCAACACAAGTAATCTTTTTCCCCGTGTCAATGTTGAAAAATGTCTAATTGCTACCAGGATTGTAATTTTACATTTATGCACCAAAACTAGAAATTATTTTTGTTATTTGGACCCAAAAGACCCATTATTGAGATCAGCCCACAGCTGCTGAAAATTATTGCCAATAAAAGTGTAACATCAAACAAAAAAGCTTTGGAGCTCATGTCAGAAAACAACTAACATAGTCAAACTTCACATTTTATAGTCCTGGTGGAAAATTTTTATTTATGCTTATTGCTTATTATTATTAAATCAAAACCCTTTGCAGTGCCTATCAAAAGTGACAAATATTATTTGTAGTAGTTGTAGTGTAGTGGCTGTAGTTGTTTTCATTGCTTTTTCTACTGTGCACAATGGAATCTGATGATGCACAGGCTAAATGCCATTGCCAAAGGTTGCATTGTGTGCCCACAGCCTCCATTAATGGATATAAGTAGTACTTTTTGTTCAGATTCTATTCCAGAGATAAAAAACAACATTTTGGTACACTTTGGGCACTTTGTTCATCCAAGTGAAAAAATGGAGAGGACCCACGGGCCTCTCCTGACTAACCCTTTTAAAACTGATGTTCTTTGTTGTTTACTCTGGCATAGTAACAGACACTTGGCAAATATTTTCCAGGTTTTTATCTATCCATGCCCAAGGTCATGCTTGTAGTTGGCCTGATAGTTGTTGAGATATTCTTGATTTATTTTGTCCAGGCGAGCCAACCCTCCCAGCACCTTAGAACGTAACAGAATGTATTGCAGGGGTATGCGACTGTGTCATGTAGCACTTGTTTTCTTGACGTTGCTGTTGTTTCTCGGGCTATGAGAGAGGTCCCGCAACATTGACTCCCATGAAGGGAAAACCTCTTCACAGCTCCAGCACTGCCTAGCATTGGTGTTTCTAGTGGGTCATTGTGCTGTCCTAATATGTTTGATTACAAACAAACAGTTGCTGTTTATGGTTACTGTTGTATCTCCATATGTGTGATGTATAGAACATGCTCTGGTTATTCTTTACAGAGATGAGCATCTGAATGTCATTGCAGAAGCCACAGAAATTCAAGGCCTTGAACAAAGGTAACAGTTCAACTGTCATAGCTTCTTTGCACTACATGTCTTGTGTTTTGTATATATATTCATAATTTATATATTTTTAATGTATTTATTTCTACAGCTTACATGACATGATCATTGTTGAGGACGACATGGACGAAAATGTTTTCAATGACGAACAGTGTGAAATTAAAGTTATTGAAGTTCAAGAAGTTATTGTTTTCTGAATATTTCATTCGTTACAGAATTGTTTGGGCAGATGAAGGTTCCCCTTACTTTCATCAAAAAGATGAGGGAGAGAAGGATGACAGCTCTGATGAAGAGTATCTTCCATCAATTTGTTTACAGTGTGTTATCGGTCAGTATTTACTCTGCTATTCTTGTGTGGTGTCTGTTTTTTGTTTTTTTTTACTATTTTTTACACGTATGCCTTCATGTTGTGCCTCAACAGAATGGGTGGAGCATTAAAGAAAGCACCATCTACTGATCGACTTCCAGTTATTGGAATCGACAAGACTGTGCATGACCAGCCTGCACATGAAGACCCTCCTGAACCTTCTCCCTGTGATCAGGCACCTGTTTATGCAGGCCCACAGCATGTCCTTTGTGAAGATGACATCATAGGTGCCAGAGCTTCATTTCTGATCCTGCCTGTAGATAAATGTACAGGCCTTTTGAAGACTGGTGTGGCGTGTGACTGCGTTGCCCCCTTTGAGATCAATATCACTTCCAAGGGAACAGCAACGAGTGACAAATGGATAAGTCTTGACAGTTACGGCATATCATATGGTCGCATAAAAACACAAATTTCTAGTGAAAGCCACATGCCAAATGCAATTATTACTTTTATTTGACTTTTAGATCTGTCCCAATGGACACAGCTTTTGGAGGTGAAGTTGCAAGTTGAAGTTTGGGATGCAGATTTTGAGAGATGAGATTTTCTCAACATTTTGTTGTCTGGCAATAACTACGAAAAGGTTGCCCTTTTGTTCAAATTTATGAACATGGGGACGGTGGACAAGAACACCTTTTTCTCCACTCAGGACACTTAATGTGTCGACACAGTAAAGGACTTCTGGGAAGAGAGGACGACTGAGGCCCAAGGGAAAGATGTTGTGGTCCTAGGTGCATAGCTTAATCTTTACCATGTTATATAAGTATTGAAGACATTAAACAATGGCAGTGTGTTTGTATATAAGCAGCTAACTCGTATTTTTTATTTTTGGATTTTATTTTTATTACTTTTTTTCAGCGGATGGCAGAAATGACTTGCCAGGCCATTGTGCACAGTACTGCAACTACACCACCATGGAGAATGACTGTGGACAAGCTTACATCAGAGATAAAGCTAGTGGAGATCTGCACAGATGTTCATGCCCAGATCAGAGCCCTTATGAGTAAGTACTCATCTGATATAATTGATGAATACATGTGTTGAAAAGATGATTGAAATACTGTAGTAATATTAAATGATTCCCCACTTCACAGACCCAGTCCCTTGGAATTCATCACAGTCTGGACATGTGGCATGGTGCCAAGAACCTCGCCAAAAAAATAGTTGCTGTAAATTTAATAAGTGGCTCATCTTATTGCCTATATATTCATCATAAAGTGACTATATCTTACATCAGGGGTATTTAACCCTGTGCCATTGATGGCTGAGAGTACATAAGTTTTAATTCCAATCAAAGTCAACAAATGTTGATTTCACTGATTAGATCCTCCTCTCCAGCTGAAGGTGTGTTAATTAATGAAATCATCTGATGTAGTCTTTGGTTGGAATGAAAATCTGCATACTCTCAGCCCTCCATGGAATATGGTTGAATATGCATTTTTACACATAGACATTATTATGTATGTTTTGTTTCTCTCCTCAAGGCAGCAAAGATAAAACAACAGTCCATTCTCCTCAACTGGCTGAAAGACATCGTAAACCATTTTGACAGACAGCTGACACCACCGAGCAGTTTCTTGTAAGCACATAATTTATACATATTTTTTCTCTTAGTAAGTTCGTTCATTTCCATATGAAGGAAATTTTTATAGTGCTGTTTTATTTTTCGCAGGCACTATGGGTTGGCATCATTCACCATGTCTGTGACATTCCCACCTGGACTATGGGAAGCTGCCAGCATGGGCACCTGGAAGAAACACTTGGAAAGGAGTGGATCCAGAGAGACTCCAAGTGCCACAAAGCTTTAGTGGGCATTGTTCTCAATAAGCGTTGGCAGAAGGATTTGCATAAATATCTGCACTTCAGGTAAAGTGTGGCAACATGTTTCATACAGGTGTACATTATATGACTATTTGTGCTTATTTTGTTTGGAGAGGTCTAGGTAAGTGACACACATTTGTTTGCCTTTATTGTAGCATATTAACTTACCCTGTAACTCATACTCTTGGTGAAATAGCATTATTTTCACAAAACTGTATAAAAACTAGTATATTAACTTAATGTGTAATGGAATTGTCTTCAGCAGGACCAGTTTTCCATGCAGCTGCTGATTTGGAACGATCCATGTATAAGTTGACCAGGCTTCTTCCAACAATAAGTAGTTGAATCAAGGTGCTTCTCAGGCAGGGCCGTAGAATTAAAGAGCTGGAGCACACCGATAAACTCACAGCTTTTAGTGTTCAAATAGACCAATGTTTTGACAGCTTAGTCTGTCTTTATCCAAGTCAACTCCGATGAAGACACAATAAGCTGTCAAAATGTTTGTCTGTTTGTACAGTAAAAGCTGCAAGTTTATGATTGTGCACCAGCATTTCTCCTTTTATTCTCAAGATTGAAAAGAATTGCCAACAACGTTTCTATAAATTACAAGATATTTATATTATAGTGTCATTATTGTCAGTTGTTGTTTTTTACAATAATTTTTTGGTTCAAACTTGTAAAGTACAGCTGCCCCCTGAAAATACATTATAACCTGAAGTGGTAATGAAAATGTACAGGAAAAACAAGAAAAAGATAAGGCTTTATAAATTGCATGATATTATGTTGGTAATATGTTAATGGAACTGCAGAGTAGGCTTTGTAGGCTGTCCAGTGTTTTCCCAAAATGTTTAAAACAATAACATGGGTTTAAAAAATGTCAAAATATCGCTGCATGATACTGTTCCTATATAGTATTTATATAATCATTCAGTAGCATTGTTGATGTTTCCTAGGCAATGACTCATGTTACACTGTGATGACACATCAAACTACAGACTACAGTAACATTGCTACATGTAAAGCACAGAGCTGCTATGTAAATACCACTTTGTGTTGGTATTGTTCATATCGTGCAGACCAGGTAGGAATATAATAAAATAATTTTATAAATACAAACCTTTGTTACTTCTCTTCAGTCCCTTTGGAGGGTTTCCACTCTCTCCTCTTCTTCTCTTGAAACTGCCCCCCTGGTAGCGCCCCTCCTTCACCTGGCCCTGACTGCTCCACCACCTCTGCCTCTCCGCCCTTTTCCTCTCCCTCTCCCTCAAACCTCTGTAACGTTACCGGGTGGTTTATCTGGTCTTTGACTCGGCAAACAGAGAAAAATTATGTATCCTGCTAACGCTATGTCACTATCACACTAAATGCCTAGAATAAAATAGGTTATGACCACTACTTTGCTAATGTTAGCTTATATTAGCATGCAAAGCAGCTAGCTAACATTAGCAATAAAACACTAGCACAATGCGGAACAAGTCTTACATGTAAGCTATGACCTATAGTTTTAGTCTAAATAAATACAATTTCTATCTATCTAAAGGAACCTCATCACTTGACATATGGCTACCCGGATGCATTTGATGACATCATTTTTGAAGTAGCTACTGGCACCTGAGGGCCACCGTAGGTTCTCCTACACGCTTAGAAAGGAAGGGGTGAGGGGAGGAGTATTCAGGGGAGGCTGCAATCTGCAACCGCACCCCTAGATGCCACTAAATCCTACACACTGGTCCTTTAAGTAATATTGAGAAAGAAGAGTAATATTAAGGAAAGAATTAAAAGGGAATACAGAATGAGAAAAAACACTAGCTTTCCCTGCCTATAACAACAGCAGCACTGTGAGTATATTTCCAATGCCACTGCCTTATTTGGGGCTTTATGTTGCTTATATACAGAGTGAAAACAGCAGCAGTCCAACACCAGCCCCGTCTGTCCTGGTCTCAGACCCACCACTGCTGCTCACCTGGTAAGAGGAAGAAAGATGACCCCATGCTGCTACTATAGACCCTATTTAATGGTCTGCAGCAACACTGATCTGTTTGTGTAAAAGCACCCGCTGATAATCTGTTATCCTGTGTGCCCATACTGTGCCTTTTAGTATGTGAAAGCAGGTTGCCACAGGGCAGGAGATTCGAGCAGGCCTGGCCTCATTATTTTGTATTTGAAGGAGTGGCACAGTTAAGGCACAAGAATATGAAAGATGACTGTTTAAGCTACCAACTAGTGCATGCAAGCTACTGCAATTGTACCGCATTTCATACTGTAAATACTAATTTCTGCCAGGGTATCACGTTTTTCATCCGTCATAAGTTGATTTGATGTAGAAGCAATATCAGTTAATGTCATCTTGCTATTTCTTGATTAAATACAAAATTAAGTAGAACCACAGACAATGAAGATGTGACTCCTGTGCTGAAAACAGGACAGGACAGATACCATCAAACTGCTCCAAGTGCTTTAATTAATTGATTTTTTTAAATTCTCATCCTCAACTCCATATATACCTTTCTGCACCATAAATTCCAGTGAAATTTTACTGAGATCATTTATCTGCTTATATTGGCTTAGAATGCAAACTGAACTCATGTGGGTCTATATTAGCTGCCCTATTATTCTATTTAGACAGTTGCTCAACTTGGTCTAATCATGCATGGTACATGTTTAGTGCACACCTTAAAAAATACCACTTCTTCATCTTACTCCTCTCCAGCATTACTCCTCATTTACATTTATAAGGTCCTTCCCCCCTCGTTGCATCATCTGCATGATGATGACATCAGCTGAGACCATCAGCTTTGAGTTAAAGCCTCCTTGCCCTTCACACCACAGCCGTCTGTTAGAGGTCCCCTATGTCAAGGCACCCCATCGCCAGCCTTGTGGACTTCAACAGAGTGGAGGAGAGGATTCACACTGATCGCAGGGCATTCCCCAACATGCTAGTTGTCCACTTTTTACCTGATTTGGACCTGGAAATATAAAGTGTACACTTTGTCCATCTATTGTGCAGCCATAACCCTGAGAGTGAAGGCAGGGCCTCTGATGCCTGAATGGGCATTGAGTGGCCATCATGTGTGACCTTTTGCATGCCAGCTCCCATATGGGCTGACACGCCAAGATGGGACTGACTGGCAGCAGTGAGGGCCAAAGAGGCATGTGAAAGTTTGGTCGCCTGGCCATTTGGCTACAGAGAAGTACTGAGTCTGTTGTTACCACTCCTGAGAAAATCAGATGCAGAACAGAAGGATACTTTTTCTGTTGTTCCTCCAGACAATATCATTTATATTTGACATGTTATATTTGAACCTGCCCTGACTAAATTCATATTGCCAAAAGACACTCTGTGATTGGCTTTATGTCTCAGTGGTACCTACAGATCCAAGAAGTGAGGACAACCTGTCTTTCTCATTTATTTCCTGCAATGTGCTGCAATGTGTTTACAGGAAAGCAAAATTCTGCCGGCTTATCTTCTATTTGTCTCCAAGTAGGTAAAGTTATTCTTACCGTGGGTGTAAAGGAAAAAGAAATCCCAGACTCCCAACATGCTCTGTCAGCCATTGAGCTCTGCAAATGGGGAAATCTGCAAACCCATCCCTCCAAAAAGCTCCAAAACAAGCCAGGATAGCCCTTCACAAAGCCTGCCATCAGCATCCAGTAGAGAGCTCCCTCTTGAATTTTTATTGGTTAGTGAATCACAACTCAGATTTATACCCCTGTTGAGAGGAGGTGGCCCTGTGGAGAGTTTTTGAGGTACCAGTCTAATATATTTTCAATGAATATCTATAGAGTATACAATACAGATAGTTGGCTTTAACCACTGTCCTATCTATCTATCTATCTATCTATCTATCTATCTTTTTCTCTTTCCCAGCCACAGAGGTATCTTTCAGACTGTGTGAATCCAGCTGAGGCTTGCCTTTGATGTTTGGTGCTTTGTGTCCCGTAGAGAGGCAAAGTCTCTCCTGCACTAAGGGGAAAATGCACCACTGCAGCCCACAGAACAGAACACATCTCAGTGAGAAGTCGAGGGACATTGCATTTGCTATGGTTCAATTCTCAATCTGTTCCCAACGTTTCTCTGGCCTGAAGGTGCTTCTTGACAATTGATGTCAGCAACTGATCAAGTGTATAAAGTTTAAAGCGGCACACGGCTAAACTTTTTATGGATAGCCTGCATCCAAAAACCCTTGCTGTTTACGCTTTGAAAAGAAACTGTGAAAAATGGAAAATGTCACGGCTGTAACGGAAAAGGGTAGGGAAGAGAGTTAACCATGGAGCTTGAGCTAACAGGACCCTCCTTTCCCATTGATTAGCTACAATCAATTCAATAGACAGATGGCCAGTGTTAGCATGCAAAGCCCAATTGGGAATGGTGTTACACAGACACACAGTAGGTCTGTGTAAAAGGCCTTTTCCATACACATGTGCTGGCTTGGCTTGACTCGGCTTGACTCGGTTTGACTCAGCACGTCAGCCCAGCGTAGCGGGGATTTGAATCTCCATTGCAACAGGGCTTGAAGGTGTGTCTTTAACTGATGATGCTTTAGCACTGTTTACTCAAGCCCACAGGAAGTGCCCCAGGCTGTGACTAGTGGTCAAAGGAGCAGCTGTAAAATGGTGGATACATTTTTTTTGAGTGTCACAACCCCGGCAAAATGACTAATTTCACTAGGAAAATTTGATCCATTTGGTCCAATCACATTTGAAAAGTCTAGAAGAGCCCCACGATTGAATCATTTTATCTCCATTCTTGTTAGCGGAGGGCTAGTTAGCTGGCTCGTCCTTGAATGATGACGAAGCCCATCTGACGTCACCACAACCCACTTGGAGGCGGGTTGGGCACGCTCTGACCCAACTTCGGAGATGGTCCATCTTGGGCGCGACTAGGCGCAACTCAGCACGTTTAAGCTGGTAATGGAAATGCAAATCAACGTGGCATGGTGTGACTCGGCGCGGCCAAAAGTGCCAATGGAAAAAAGCCATAAGTCAAGATAAGCAAGCTTGCAGTGGCCTCTGCCTTACATGGAACTACTTTCTGGAGACTAAAAACTAAAATTATGGCCATAACTTAGAAGTGTCCTCTCCCTGCAAATCAAGATGCTTAAACCTGTCATATTTACCCAAATAAAATTCTGTTGGATGTTGTATGCAGTCAGCCAAGTAAATTCTTCAAACAAAAGAAAGTCTCTTAAACTGCAGTGAGTGAGCGCTCCCCCTCTCATCTCTTTCCAGAAAGCTAGATTTATTAACTATGAATGAATGTCATCACCACCTCCACTTGCTTTACACACTAAGATGACATTTATGTCAGTGGATTTTACTGCTAATGTTAGTCTACTGCAAGTCTATATATAAGTTCTAGGTAATGAAGTCACTCAAACTTTAAAAACTTACAACACTTGGGTGAGAGGATTTCTAGTGTAGTTTGTAAATCTGGGACACTGAAACAAAGTCATGTGCCAACTAAATTAAGTCCAGTCATGTGCTATAGACAATCTCTGTACCAGAATTCCACTTAAACCCTTCTGTTCAGACAGGCATTGAGGTAGCATGTAGTATTTTATGTTTTAACATGTGTTTCATGTCTGTTTCCCCTCGTGTGTTTTAACTGTTGTTTATCTTTGTTTTATTTATTGGGCTGTGAAGCACTTTGTGACTGGTGTCTGTGAAAAGTGCTATATAAATAAAATGTACTTACTTACTTATTTATGACAAGGTCCAGGGCATACATCTGTCTTTAATTTTGCAAATGCAATATTTAAGTTTGACATGGGCAGTAGCAGTGATGGTTCCTCACCTTCTCTCCTGTTGACCTTAGCGAAGACCGGCCCATGGCTGCTGGACAGCTGGGAGGAGCTTCTGAATGATGACGGTGGCAGATTGGACACCAGTGGGCTGTCACATACCTCTGTTAACCAATCACAAGGCAAAAAAGAGAAAGTTAAGGGTCAAGAATCATGTACCATTTTATTGAATCTACAGAGATTATGTTACAGTGTGTTATCACACTGTAGTGTTGGTAAAAAGCCAAGAATGAAGGAAATAAGGAAGTTTCCCTCTAATTGAAATATTAATCTTGAACTTCTTGAGTAGCCATAACAGAGATAATTGTAGGTTGGGGAAGATAATTGGTCACAAAGGGCAGGTGCAGCAATAAGACAATATGCTTTCAGAAGGAGAAGGAATTTAGCTAAGACCTTTTCATGCCTCATATACTATGTTGTTTATTAATGTTAAGGACAGGAACTGGAGATCTAAGTTGAGAGTGACTCATGTCTATTAAGTATCGGTAACACAATGGCATTGCATTGTATAAAAAGACTGAGGTGTCTTTTTTCAGGTTATGTATGATGTATGTAAAGATTACACTGATGCATCAACAACACTACATGTATGGCAAAGGTCTTTCAACAGAGACCCAGAGAAAGGACTTTAACTGCAAATTCAGCATCAACATAAAGTAAACTGGTCTGCCAGTGTTAATATTTCATCAAATACCCCAGTATCCAGTTTTATTCAGTCCGGAGTACCTGGTGTCCTAGATCTGGAAAAACATACATTAAAAAACACAAAATCTCTTTCAGCTCTCTTTCTCTAACTTTTAAAAACACTTTTTATTTCTATGAAACACACAGATAACATAGAGAAGCACACACACATCAACTTTTGCTTATTAATTGACACCGTCGCTTGCTAAAAGGACCATTTCTTCATTGTCAGCCTGTATCTGCCCTGTTGAAGTGTCTTTTAGCAGGAAACTGAAGATGAAGTTGTTGTTCTGCAGCTGACAAAAGCAGTTATAAGACAGAAGCTGTGACTAAATTGAACATTTATCCATGGGGAGGCATTTCCCCAGAATACTTGATTATTAACTAATTTCAGTTGAGACACTTATACATCAAGGTTTTAACCACCAACTCTGCTCATGTGAAGCTCTGGAACAAATCTGAGCCAGCTTGACACAGACTTTCCCATAGCTTGCTGAACATGAACACATATTAAAAGAAAACTTGAAATTCATGAACAACTAAATTCTAATACAGGATGAGGCCGGGGAGGTGGAGGGGGGTACATTTCTGAAAGCAGGCAGCAGTGTAGCAGCGAGGATGAAGAGCTCAGTGTTATTGTACGCAGCCTGAAAGAAGAGCAAATGTTGATATGTTGTGACAGACAGGTTGTGGACATACATGATTATAGGATGTGTGGAACATGTGACTATAAAATGACTTCAGTGCCTGCTTGAACTACCACGAGACTCCATTAACAAACACTCGTTTCCATGATTACTGTGTACGTTTAATATAAAACCTTTCTGTTAATGGACGTTGTTCTCCACCACGGAGAAGAGAGCCAGTTCAAATTATTCACAATCCATTCAGAGATGCCCGGTCCTGTCTCCCTGCTGTGGCTTCAGCTGAGATTACATTGTCAACATTATTGTACTTCATTTCAAGCACAGAAGGATTTTCATTACCTGTAACTATAAACCACCGGCTTTTGACAGTATTGAATAGCCTGTCATATCCACCCGAGCCTTCTCCAATCTAACTCCTCTGCAGGCACTTCAAAGTTTGTCTGTGCATTTCCACTCATGCTCAGGTCATTTACTACACATTCAGACAGATGGAATCTACAGGAAACTCCTGGCTTTTTATATCTCTCAGCATTTTATACAGATTCCAAGTGTATTTCTTTAGGAATAGAAGCTTAGAGATTAATATCTTCTGCTCTGAACTATCATCTCTTGCTAACACCTCCTCTGCTCACCACTGATTTTTGTTAATTAGTACATGTGTGAAGAAAGTTGGGAAACTGACTGACTGAACTGAATTTCAGTTTTTAATTATTTAGTTAAATTCACATATGTAAAATAAGAATAAATACAGAAAATCAGCCAGTCAGACCTCAAAGACTTATGGTTTTAAGGAGCCATGTTCTGACACTGCTGACATGTTGACAGATGGCAATTCTCAGGAACTCCTTCACAACAAAATAACCCAAGAGAAAAGAGCACATTTCCCCACTTTTGTATTCAACTTGAAAATCCGAGAGTGACTACCCTTAAGGCTTAAAAGACATATAAATAAATAAACAGCGCTGTTCTTGTATTACAGAGTAGAGCCATGTCAGCCCTAGCATTATTAAGTATGATACGGGAAAATGTAGCAGACTCTTTATGGTTATGGTTTGGTTTATTGTTCATATTGTTTAAACTGTATATTTCTCTTTAAACATTACAAGAGAAAAGGCTTTTAGGATAATGACTAATGTGTTTGGTGAACATAATGTTAGAGTAGCTAGAGCCTAAACGTCCCCTTGTGTACAAAGGGGGAACAACGACAACGACAGGTGAAAATGGGCTTTGTTCTGTCGGGGCAACACACATCGACATGCCTAGACACAGTTCATAAAAGCAGCTACCTATTTACTTTCCTTTACTACATTTTTTTGTCTGTATGACATTAGCTACCAGCATCAATTGATGCTCCACAACGTTGCTAATGTAGCCTATGTTGCTTACAGGTATAGGACACACAAAACACAAACACAGAGACAGAAAATCCATCTATCCATCTGCAATATATCATCCGCTTTACCATTTCAGTGAATAACTTAGTGCCCAGAGAAACAACCATGGAGCCAGAGATGCTGAATACTGATGAGTACTATCCATCATTTCAAACGAAAAGGTAAAAGAGTTCAGAGCAGTTTAAGTGTCCCAGACAGTCAAGAGTCAACTTGATGATCAGTCTCTCTCTCTCTCTCTCTCTCTCTCTCTCTCTCTCTCTCTCAAAATGAGCAGGATAATGAGGCCCTGCAGTACTTGTTTGTGCTCCAGAGCACTAACAGCTATCGTCAAGTGAAAAACAGCTGCGCTTGTTTTTGTCTGTTTGTTTGTGTCTTTACAAACTTCTCACCCTTTACCAAAGCCAGTAGACAAAGGTTTATTATACACTGTGAGACTGTTTGACTACAGAAACAATGCTGGAAACTAAAAGGTGCTTGGAGAGCACAAGCCTCTGCCAACATTTAGCAACTTTTCCAACTTAGCAGAAACACAAAAATAAATAATTTCTAACACTGAAATTCAATCTCAAATGTATTACTTGAACTTGTAAATATACCCCACAGTGCTTCTGTTGATTTTGTAGTAATGGATATCAACAGTAACTGTCTATTTTTTGTTATTGTTTGCCCTTTTCATTGCAAATCTCAAAGCTGTACTCCCTGGGTTTTTGAGATGCTGACAGACACACTTAAACTAAAAGGATTTTCAAAACATGAAAATCCACCCACACTCAAACAAGCAACTGTTTGGTCCCAGGTGTATGTCAAGAAACAGGGTGAAGGACATGACCAGAGAGAAGTGGAGGACAGAAACTTACAAATGTCAGAGTCCACACTCCTACTCAAGGTTGGACAGCAGGTGTCGAGCAGTGAAAGGTCTCAGCCTGACTGTCAGATATAAATTTGTCTCCTGCAGACCACAGTGTTGGCACGTCACATGTTTGACTTCACATTGTCATTTTGCACTGTATGTCAGGTCTGGATTTCTCTGTGTGTCAGTGTGTCTCACTAAGCATGTCATTGCAGTGTTGTCAAGAAAAATCCTGATTATTGTGTAGGCTATACAAAATGGTTATATGAAATAATTGCCAGAAAAATGTTTTGTTTTTGTTTTTTGTTTTTTTTTTAAGTATTTTAGGACAACCCTGTCCCCTTGAAATTGCATTTCTAAACTACAAAATTGTTTTGTAGTTTGTCTAATTAACATATTTTCTGCCTGGATTATGTTCACAGGCAACTGTTTCCAGTGAATGAAGCGCTACATTTATTTACCACACTGAAATCGGAGGCAGTCGGGGTGTATGACGGGCATACAAAATGCAGGACGTTGACACCAGAGACCAAAGTTTGCGTCCTGATGGGATGTTGACACAGAAAATGTTTCAGCCACATTTTTCAGTCATCCGTATCATACGCATCTGATGAAAAAGTTTCACTTCTATTTTAATCAGTATCCTGTGTAGACACAGACAGAGCACTAGCTGCTGTTGCTGCTCTGCTAACATACTGTGTAAACACAGTTAACCAAGTGCTACCAGTGCTAAACATAACCATAAAAGAGTTTAATAATGGTCATAGTCACTACGAGATATTGCACTGCAAGACTGGATATTTTGATGGGAAAAAATGAAATACATTGTCACTAAACATTTTACATATAGTATGTTCAGTATCAACATTTTTCCGACTTGTCAGATACATTCATTAAAAAAAATTCTCTGTCACAATTTAGCAGTACATGACTGTAGTTTTTAGGAGACGAGGTTGCTAGGTCACCAGGTCCAGTACCTTGTGGTTAGTGCTACTTTACATTGATTAAAACACATGGTGATTTTTACACCGTACAGAATTAACAACCAGTAATATACATATTATAAATAGTTAATGCCTAAATATTCAGAACAGATAAAGATTGGATCAATTTTTAACATCTTTACTTAACCTATACTGCAGTGTTGACCTTTATGCTCACACTTTTATGCTCACAACAGGAAAAACCTTTATTCTGGCACCATTGTCTGACCACCTCACCTACACTTCACTTTATTTACTTCACCCTGACTGCTGAAGATCAAAAGCAAACTTTGGACGTCAACTTTTAACAGTTTTGTTTCTTTACAATCAGCACTACAATCTCACAGGGACAAATTCTTAGTCACGTTTCTAAATAACTGCTACTTAAATTGTTTAATTTCCTCTGTAAAAACAGACAAAATTATGTTCACAAGTGAGCTGTGACCCAACACTTTAACACTTTTATAAGTTATTATTCCCTGTTTATGACTTTCTCCCAAAGTTGTGAAGTATCACCTAAAAGTATTTTGTCGAGTCATTTATAATCATCACTATTTGTGGCTATGTAAGACTTGGATGTGAAACTTAATCGTTTGCCTGGTAAAGCAGTTTGGCTGAGATTCATGTGAATCCTGTGTCTGTTTTGGCTGCCGACTGGAGCCTGACAGTCTGACAGCTTAACTGAGATACTCTGCTCCTGGGCTGACTGCTAACAATGAGAAAAATATCTGTTCCTCATTTTCAGCCCTTCATCAGTTAGTGACACAGCAGGCAGGCCGGTGATTCAGCAGACCCTCACCATCTAAGACCTCCCTAGTTAGAAAATTACATTACATGCATATGTAGCACTAGATAAACTGTTCTCTGCAACATGATTAACCACTTGCTCTCAGTGAAGTGGTATGAAAACAATGCTGTAATTTCTTCCATGCTAACTACATTAATATGTGGCTCCATGGGAGGCAGACCTAATCAGCAGAATTAAATGATCAAAAAAACAAAACTGCACTGCAATTAAAACATTCATCTGTAGTCTGCAAGGTTTAACGCTCATCACATTAGCACGCATGCCGAGTGCTGAAACAAGCAACAGAAAAATGAATGCAAACACATTAGTTATGAGAGGACAAATTCAGAATCATTCACAATGAAATATGTCAGTCTTATGCAGATTTGGGAGAACTGCTGCAGGCTTCACCACTTCCACTAATGAACCCGGGAGGAGATGTGTGGAGTATTTGATGAGCATATCATTAATGGATCATATTTGCATTTTAAAAATAGGGACAAAAAAATTGAATGGCATAGTTTTCTTTGCAGACATCCTCATTGAGAAGACATTAAGTCACTTTGTTAAAAAAGAATAATTATGCATTTTCCTTTCTCTTTTGCGTCTAGGACTATTCCCTACGGGTGCAGAGGAACTGATATTTCTAAAGGATTTTTTTTAACCAGTCAAGCAAAACATTGCCCTCTTTTGTGAAAGACAAGAAAGTTTTGCATGAGTTAAACCCTGGGCTACTTAAATTTTGTGGGACACTGTAATCGGTGGTATGTGGGATAAACATCCTGTTATGGGCTGTAATCAAGCTATTGTTGAAACATAAAAAAAATTTAAAAAAATCTTAGTGTCTTGCTCCATCCTTTAACAATGCTCTAATAGATATTTATCATTAACAATAGCTGAAATGTGTGTGTAAGTTGAAAGATCTCGCTCATTGTGATGCACCCTTTAATTATTAATAGTTATTTAATAATTAATAATTCTATATAATAAATGCTAAAGGTTTGTTTGCTCGAATTGGATTTATTTTTGCTGTTGGTAAAGTTAAAATATACAGTACTATGGTTAAATGTGAAGGCAATTTTTGGTAACATGCACCTCCTAAAATTGTGATGTAATAGTCAGATTTAAAAAGCTCAAATTATTCATCTGGTTGAGTGACGTGAGTAACCTTAAAATTTTCAGATGGATGTATTGTAAGAATTGTCAGAAGTAGAAACATGTCAAAACTATGCACCACCAATATACACCATCTTCCTTGGTCTGATTATCCACTCACATGGTTTTTCGTCTTTTTTCTCATTTGCTATGCTGATGATATCCTACTCTATCCGTCCTTCCCACCAGACAACTCCGCTGTCTCAGCACGAATCTCAGCCTGCCTCAGCTCAGTCCCTCTAAGACTGAACTCTTGGTGATCCTAGCCAGTTCTTCTGCTCAGCACAACATTGATATCCAGCTCAGTTTAGCCTCGCTCCCACCAACAAAGTCTGCTAGAAATCTGGGCATTGTGACTGATGGCCAACTAACTTTGACTGAGCATGTTGCTTCGCACTATATAACATCAGAAAGATCAGTGCCGCTCAACTCCTTGTACAGGCAGTGATAATCTCATGCCTTGACTACTGTAACGTCCTTCTGGCAGGGCTGTCACCATGCACAGTAAAACTTCTGCAGATGGCCCAATATGCAGCATCACATCTGGTCTTCAACCAGCAAAAATCAGCTTGGTTCACTCCACTTTTCATCACTCTCCACTGGCTCCCTGTTGCTGCTCGCATTAAGTTTAAGTCACTAATGATCACCTTCAGAGTAGCCCATAGTATAGCACCCACCTACCTGAACTCCCTTATCTAGGTTTATGCACCTTCTCATTCTATACAATCTACAAAAGAACGACAACTAGTCCTACTGTCACTACAAGGCAGGAAATCTCAATCCAAACTATCTTCCTGTATGGTCCCTCATTGGTGGAACGTGTTGCCGAACTCGATTCGGTCAGCAGAATCCCTTTCTTCAAAAATCACTTGAAGACCTACTTCTTTCAAGAGTACTTACTGACTTTATATGCTCTTTGTCTTTCTCTCAATCATTCTCCATCTCTCTCTCTGTCAAAAAAAAAGTAATCTGCTAGGCACTGTTACTTCATACACCTGCAAGCCTTGTGGCACTTGTGTCAGATGGAACGTGGATGGTGTTGAGGCACTTGTTCTCAATGGCTTCTTTGGATGAAAGCGTCAATGAATAAATGTAAAACAAGAGACAAACTAAAATGGCAACCAAGTGTCTCCAACAGAAATGAAAATGTCTCCATTACACAAGATAATATTAATCTTTACACGTACAGTCTTGTAATGTGATTTTTAGAAGAGTTGAAAGCAAAATTGAAAGTTTTCTAGTTAACTGGCCAGTTTTCAGAAGTGACCATTTTTGCCTAATATATCTTGTAGTGTCAGTTGCAGAAAGCAAAACATTAGCAAACAAGCAACCGACTGTGTGCTGTAAGCAATGTGACTAAAGTTTTTAGCATTTTAGAGAAAACTGAATCATTGTCTATTGCAGGCACATGACATCCATTAAAATTCAAGTATTAGAAAATATTCTACACTGTACTAATTTTGTTTGTTATTGGTTTATTTATACAAATAAAGCAGAAATTAGATTGTACCGTTAATGTCAACCTCATTATTATAATAGCAGAGATACAATGTTCCCTTCAACATTGTGTTCAATTTAGAAATTTTTGTGAAAAGACTTTAAATCATTGCCATCATAGTCACAGATTTTATATGTTTCATGCTGTTTCACCGATTGTGATAATTGTCTTGACAATATCTCCAGAGAAAGCACTTAACCTGTGTCACCGCAGCAGGGTTTTCTTCAAAGAAAAGGTAATTGCATTGAGAATCTACGTTACAGTAATTTCAACCTGCTGGCAGTACAGTATGATTTTTCAGATGAACAGAACTTTATATTCCTGAGACTTGTGTTGCTGTGCACCAAAGAGCTGCAGCTGTGTGAAGGTGAGATGAGGAGAGTCAGGAGAATGAATCTGACATCACACGCACACACACACACACACACAAAAGAAGAACCCACTGATGGGTGAAATGAGAGAAGGAGTTGGGAGCGTCACTGCATGGCTTAAAGACGGGGGGCGACTACAATGGATGTCCACACAGGGCACTAAACTAAACTCCTCCACTTCTTCTCTTTCTTTTGTACACTCCTCATTCCTTCTCTACCTTCACTCCTCTCACTGCTCCTTTCTTTTCAGTACTTTTAAACTACCCACTTACCAGGCAGTCAGATCGAAAGCAGCCCTGCATTACAAAAAAGCAAGGGGCTGCATTAGTAGTGTGATACTTTGAGCACCAGTAAGATGATGAAATACAAACCAGGAACTCTAGTTTAAGTATAAATACATGAGTTTGAAGGTTTAACACTGCACAGTTATCATGGCGGGAATTATCTTTAATGACAATTATGAGGTAAACAGCAGAAATACTCTGTGTGCTTGCACGTATTTGATTGGGCAACGAAGTGTCTTGCTAGATAACATTGTATTGTGTTCTGGCAAAAGTTAAGCCAGGTTTAACTTTTTTGCAGGATCATCCTGCATTCTTTTTGCCAAATCCTTTTACGTTGGTACTGCAGCTGTGCAAATACAGCTTTACCATTGGAATGAATGAGAGGGCTGATTTTTTTCATGCAGTGTTGTTAATGTTTGAGTTTAAACAAGCTGGAAACTGGATATAGATTGGGTTATTGTGTTACATTAAAGGGGGCATGACATGCTTTTTGTCATTTCTGTCATTTCTATATTGTTAAATATATGTTTATGTTAAACGTGGTCAAAGTTCCAAAACTTAAGGTGAACACATGTAAAAACGCTCCCTGCAAGTCAAAAACCAGGGCTTCATCCTGTTCCAAATGCTCCTTTTGCAAAGTTACCCCTACTTCCTAATCAAACAGACGGCCCTCAAACGGCCGTCCATAGCCTTTGTTGCTAAGGTTGTTCCACAGGCTGTTCATGTATTTCTGATTGGATTTCGTCTCAAAATGTACAGCTGTATTTGAGAAGTTTTTACTTTGAGCAGCCTCCAGAGCCAGAAGAAGCTTCCTGAAACTGGCCAATCAGAACAGAGTGGCCTCATCGGGAGGGGGGCTTTAAAGAGACAGGAGCTAAAACGGCCTGTTTCAGACAGAGGCTGAACTGAGGGGCTGCATAAACGGCCGGTATAAGATTATAAGAATTAATTTTTTAAATTGTAAATTATGCAAAGATATTCCAGTAGAGCCAGAGCCACAATATAGAAAAGTGCATGCTATATCCTCTTTAAATAATACACACAATTTTTCTTAATAGCTAATAACCACAGTTCCTGCTTTCCTCCTGTTTCAGAGAGTGACAGTGAATAGTGACCTCAGCAGAATGTGGCTGATTCTTGGACCGATAACAAGTCATCTGATATAATGACAGAGCCATTTGATGAATGGCTCTGTTTTTAGGGAGGCAGACATCCACTGGGGAGCCGGCCTTGGGCAAATACAAAATCCCACAGGTCACAAAGGCAGATGGATGGACTGCAGTTCTGTGTCACTTTTATCGCTTAACTACTTGTCCCTGGATTAATAAATCTAGAATTATGACTGGCAGCTCCAGGCTCACACCACCAGCCGCTGCCAACCTTATGTAACCTTGACTTAATCAGAGCCTCTTCATGACTCCACTTCTACTAAACACATTTTCATAAATGACACTAAAGAAGAAAAGTAAGGGTGATTTATCCTCCACTGCTTTGCTCTTTCCTTGTGTGGATCTTCAGGACTGCACCATCATGAAGCATTAAGGACAGCAGGGTTTTTAGAGAAAATGTCTCACACATTTACACCAAATTGATTTTATTCAGAGGTTTATGTTCTCTCAGGGCAAACCACCACCTCATTGAAAAGTAATAAATTCTGATGAGACAGGACTGTTCGCATATGAAACAGGGAGCTAGGCCCAAATTCAAATCAACTTATTCTCTGTCTAGCTCTAGATTGGAGGAAATGAATTTCCAGCACTCCCAGAAAATAACAGCACCTTAACCCTCATCCTACCAACATACTTAACATACAAGGACTACCAACTGGGGTCCCTGTGGACCCCAAGAATAAACTGCTGTAAGAAACAAGTATCATAGCAAAATGTTAACCCTTTTCTTCTCAAAACATTATTAGTTATTTAATTAATGTAATCTGAAAAAAAAAGATTATTATTATTTTAGGAAAGTTAATTTGCATATTGTGTAAAATGAAAATATATAATTTTCTTCAATACAAATTGCAGCTTTTATTTCAAGTACAATCTTTCCACAAAGCCTTCATAATGACTGACAGAGTGCCCCTACCCCCCGATAGTGTGTGATACTTTAAATTAGGACCCATGGTAAACATGAATTCATTAAATAGTTCCATCTATTAAAACTGCATAGGCGTAATTGGCTTTTTACTGGGGTCCCTCAGGACTCCAATACATATTTTAGTATAATACATACACATAGTATTTTTAAAATGCACAAATTAAAACAGAAACAGAAAACAATGATATAAAAGTCATGAAAAATTGGAATGATAGAATAAAGCACCCGTGAGAAAAGCCAAAAAGTATACCTCTGGGATCTGCAGGGACCCCAGTTGGTAGGATTAAGGTTAAAGTTCCCCCCTCAGCCTCAGCTAGTTAAATTATCAAACACATCTCCCCAGCCCACAGTCTCAGCCATCTGAGAGATGAAACACTTCTCAAAATACCCAGCTGCTTCCACCGGTGCAATAATCAAAATGAAGACAAAATTGTGTTTTCTGTAATGTTTTAGAAATATGCAAAATAGATGTGTCTACCTGTACACTGCTGGCGGTAAAGTGGAACCAATGGTTATTGCAAAATTAAGAAAAAACAAAGGCGGAGAGTGTATGTGGGAGGATGAAGGTACTGAATGTTTAACAGTGACATTGTTAGTGATGATGTTGATGCCAATTAATTTTCTGCTGATCATTTTCTATTTCTACATGTGTTAAAAAAAGATGCGACATGTGGGTGTGGAGGATTCTGAGTTGTTAAAAGCAAGTTTGACGGAGCTGGCAGCTGAGTAACAAAAGTCATGTATGTGCGTTACTTTACAATTTTCAAGTAACTTGACTAACACTGGTCCCCACGCAAGTCTGATTTCCTTAGGGAGGTTGTCTCAGAGAGTGGGGGCCCTAACAGAAAAGACCCGGTCACCCTTGGTCCTCAGCTGAGATTGTGGAATGGCTAGCAGAGCTTTGAGATGTACTTATGTGCGAGTCCAGAGCAGGCCTTAAAAGTTATCAATAATATCTTAAAATCAATTCTAAAATTTACAGGAAGCCAATGAAGAGAGGATAAAATAGGAGTAATGTGCTCTTTTTTTGGTTTTGGTAAGGAGTATGTCTGCTGCATTTTGGACAAGCTGTAGTCTATGTAGACTCTGTTGGCTCAGACATGTGTAGAGAGAGTTACAATAGTCCAAACAAGAGTAAATAAAAGCATGTATGACTGTCTCTAGTTTTCTACTGGATAAAATTTAACTGATCTTGGAGTCTCCTGAGCTGCAAAAAACAAGACCAGACAACTGTGTTAACATGTTTGTTCAGGCTAAGGTGGTTAACAAAGATGACACCAAGATTTTTGCAGTTTTAGGTTATATTTTGGGACAGAGAACCCAGATGTTTTGAAATATAAGCATTAACTGTGCCAGGGCCAATAATAATTACCTCAGTCTCAGCTGCAGGACGTTTTGGGCCATCCAGCATTTATGTTCAAGGATGCAGTTGTTGAGTGTATTAATTTGCTAAAAATCATTGTGGTTAAGAGAGAGGTACAACTGAGTGTCATCTGCATAGGAATGGAAGCTCACATTATGCCCGCAGATGACATGCCCCAAGGGTAACATGGAGAGAGAGAACAAGAGTGGTCCAAGGACATATCCCTGCGGTACTCCGCAGGTCATCTTCACAGAGGATGACTGTGACTTTCCAATGGCTACACTAAAAGATCTATCTTGTAAGTAAGAATAAAACCACTTTAAAACTGAACCAGAGATGCCAACCCAGTGTGTGACATTCCAATAAAATAGAATGATCAACAGCGTTGAATGCGGCACTTAGATCTAACAGAACTAAAACTGATGATTTTCCAGCATCAGCAGAAACCAGCAGATCATTCATCACTTTAAGGAGTGCAGCCTCTGTAATGTGGTTTGCCCTGAATCCCAACTGAAATGTCTCAAAGAGTCTGTTTCTGTTTAAAAAAGCAATCAATTGTTCAGCAACAACTTTTTCTAGAACCTTAGAAAGAAAGAGCAGTTTGGAAATTGGTCTGAAATTATCCAGGGAGTTAGGGTCTAAAAAGGATTTTTTTTCAGAAAGCGTTGAACACTTGCATTCTTAAAATAAGCAGGGACATAACCAGACAATAGTGACATGTTAATTATGGAGAGAATATAGGGGCTGACTGATCCATATACTTCTTTTAGAAATCTCACAGGCAGGATGTCAAGAGCACACAAAGAGGGCTTCATATTATTAATCACCTCAGTGAGAGTGTCAATAGATATTGTGTCAAAGGACTCAAAGAGGGCAGTAGCTTTAAAAGCTCCTGTGCAGGAGGGTGAATGTGCATTCTGATGCTAGAGACTTTGTTGACAAAGAAGGTTAAAAATTCTTCACATTTCTCAGGGGAGGAGTCCATACTGACACTTGGAGGAGCCTCTGTGGCACGGTTAATTACACTGAACAAAACCCTGGAGCTGTGTCAATTCTTTTCATTTAGGCCTGAAAAATACAGTGCTCTGGCATTTTTAACATCTGTATTAAAATTTCTCATAGAATTTCTTAAAATGTCAAGGTGCACTGTTAGTCTAGAGGTTTTCCACTTCCGCTCTGCCCTATGACAGTCCCTCTTTAGGGCATGTATGCTTTCAGTTATCCATGGCAGGGAAACTTTAGAGGGTTTTTTCTGCTTAAATGGTGCAATTTGGTCCAAGATCTGGGCGCAGATATTATTAAAGTTATTATGACTGTATCAACATCTTGACTTGAGCCAATGTCAACTGAGGAAAACAGGAGAGCATCTGTGAATTGGGCTGCAGAGGAAGTATTAAAAATGCTATCACATACGGGGTTTGTCTTATTATTGGACAGATTATTTTGGACCACAGATGTGAACGTTTTGCATTTGTGGTCAGAGACACTAACATCTTTGCATAGTATATTGTCTATTGAAACACCACGTGAAAGGACAAGATCAAGGTTGTGGCCCTTGTGAGTAAGCTCTGTGACAATTCTACTTAAATTAAAAGATTCAACAATATTTAAAAAGGATTATCAGGACAGCAAACATGTATGTTAAAATCTCCCACAATCAGAACTTCATAGTTTGGCTTTACAATAGAGAACTGAGTTCAGAGAACTGTGCAAGAAAGCCAGACACAGATTTACGGGGTCTGCAGATTAACATGCACAGAGTTTTAAGGTTCCCTTTAATAGTTATAGAAATCTTGAGCTTGTCAATTCAGAAACTCCTGGAGATATGGATGTCTTATACAAAAATATTTATTAACAAACACAAACTTGATCGACCAAGGAGATACCCAAGGAGGGTCTCAATGATAGATTCAATAGGCCTAAAACTGGATAGGCCAAGCACATTGCAATAGGTGTAGTTTACAGCAGAACCAAAGCTGAAAGCACTCTGTGGACATCAATTAGTGATGTGGCTGTCTGCACATGTGTGAAGATGCCAAATGTTGTTGACCATGGCGCAGACACGGGAGTTGGAGAGGATGGAATAAAACACATTCGCAGATAACATTTATGAGCCTGCTTGATTTGGATGGAGTCCGTTGTGTTTAAAAATAGAAGAGCCTTCCCAGAATAGATTAAAATTGTTGATAAAACCAAATTGTAAACAGCAGCACTGCGCCTAAAGTCAGGTGTGAAGCTGCAAAAAGTCTTCTAAAATGACCACCACCATGGCCGAAAATGGGGAGTGGGCTGGAGATAAAAACTTCCTTCTCACTGAGTTTAGCGGATGTTAAAAAGATGCATAAAACCACATTTTAAAAGCTCCGACTGCTGCCGTGGAATGTCATTAGTGCCAACATGAACAACAACTTTCTTAACGGAGATATACTGAGACAGCAAACAAGAAAGTTCTGCCAGAATGTCATTTACTTTGGCAGCTGGAAAGCAGTGTGTTTCAGCCCCGCTGGACCTGACATCCCTGAAAATGGAATCACCCACAATCAGACCAGAAGGTGGCTGTGGAGCGGGTCCAGTAAAAGAGTGCCCCTGACTATCATGCACCGGTGGATGGGGATTCCTACCCAATCCAGAGGAAACAGCTCCAGGGGATGCTACCGTTGGCCGATTCAAAGTCGGTAGAGTGTCTAGACACTGCCTCCTTCAGCAACCTATGTCATGAGGATGAGGTTTCCTTTTGGGATCCGGGGTGGTAAGCAGTAGCTGATGGGGAGCACTCTGCTCCTGGATGCGACGGACCAGTCAGTGGAGGGAAGTTTTTCTTGTCCAGGATGTCAAATCCATTCGATTGCCCAGGAGGGAGAGTTGTTTTGACTGTGCTGTGGCTACGGATGATAGCTCCAGGATTAACTTGTCCCTCTCCCTGAGTTCAGCCTTCAATAACGTCTATCTCCAATTGTGCAAAGGTAGGATGGCAATCCACACACACAGCTGTAGTTGATGTCAGGACCAGGACATTGCCGCCAGGTTACAACAAGCCTGGTTAAAATCCTCGCTAAACCTGACCCGCTAGCCTAGGCCAGGCTAATAACAAACCTAGCTAGGCTTAGCAGGAGTCAAGGTAGTCCAGAGAATGTGAGTGGAAAAGTGCAATCAAGCAATGAAATTGGCATAAAGTGCATAAAAGTGCTAAAAGTAGTAAGATAGTAAGTTTGTCTGTGTTTATCTGTGTACTTTAGGCTTAGGTTACAGTTAGGTTATATGTGACCTTGGCTCAGTCACACAGGCTTCTCAGTGCAAACCTTATTGGTGAAACACAAACATTATTTTTTAGCTGTTATCCGGCAGCAGTCCACAGATAAGAACATCTTTGTTTTGTACATGTTTGTAGTTCTATTTCTGAAAAGCTGGGCACAGTTTATGGAAATACTGGATTTAAACTTTGGTTTCGCCCCAGGCAAAGATGTTCTCATCCCAGGCAGACAGTAAGGACGTGCGATCATGAAAATACCTTGGAAGATGCAAACCGGCGTCAGATAAATTACTTTGTATACCCATAAGGTTTGCGCTGAGAAGCCTGTGTGACCGGATCACAAGTCTAAGTATAACCATGTGTGTGTGTGTGTGTGTGTGTTTGAGAGACAGACATATATCAAAGAGAGGAAGACAGAGTCACTAAAGATGATGAGTGTGACAGTGACAGAGATCTCTTGTCCTTCATGTACAAAAGATGATGAATGATAGTTCCTCAGTAAGCTGAAACCTTTTCATCACTTAGGAAGCATAATCTGGACAGAAAACAGTTCTTTAAGTGGATGATAAAGGCTCTGACTGATACATGACTGATATGAAACATATAAAAGACATAAAGGACAAGGAAGTGATACAGTAAAATTGCAGATTTTGTGATTTGTCTCTTGGTCTTGGGCTCCGTGCACTGAGGAAATTGTTGTGTCTGAGCCAACACAAACAATGTATTTATCTGAATTTGGGTCAATGACAGTCAATACTATCAATACCTCCTTTTTTTTTAAAGCCGTTGTCTCTCTAAACAATCAATACAGTTGAGAAGCCACAATGCCTATCAATGCATACATCCCTTATCTCTCCTCTCCATTATCCATCCATCTTCCATTCAACCATCGATTTCACAACTTGAATCTCTTTGTGCTGATTAACAAAGTGCGTGTGAAAACTTTCTGATCCATCAGGCTTTTTAGTGACGGTTTTGCCAGTCTGCCTACAGGGATGTCACGTAAAAGGCTGATCTCGCTCCAAGGGAGTAGTGGGGAGGAAGGGTCACCGGATTTTATTGAGCCACTACTTTAACTATTCATTAAAACCTAATGGGAGGAAAATAATTGTTCATCTATCACACTCCTTGTTGTGAGGTAAATGTTCTCATTCCTTAAAATCGGTTCTGTCGCTCAACTATTAATCAAGCAACTTCTTCAATGACTTCACTTTCTAAAATCATCCCTTTTACCCAAGAAGTTTTTTAGGATATTTTCTTAAACCTCATCTGAATGTAAAACTGGAGCCAAAATACCAAGAAGCAAAAGCAGCAGCATCCTCCTGTGCAGCTCTCCCACATCTCCATGGATAGACCACGGTCTCCCTCCCTCCCTCTCACTCTCATGAGAAAACATCAAACACCAATAGCTAAAATAAGAACACAACTTGTGGGATTCGCTATCTCTTAAAACTTGACAGCCATAAATCCCCCAGAGGATGTGTGCTCCCTTTCAACAACAAGCCCCTGCAGTACCAGCTGTTTAATTCACTAAATGTACAGAAAAAACAGCCTGATCTGGGCTACTTCCTCGCAAAAATGCAGAAACAAGTCGCAGAACAGATCAAAATCAACTAGAAGCTGCTGCCTTAACTTCCCTCTTTAATTCTGGAAAAAATTAGAGCTCTTTCAAATTATTGGGAAAAGGCTGAAAGAATTAGTCAATCTACAACTATTTGATAATCAGCTAAGTCATTTTTCAAGCAGTCTTACCAAATATTCTCTGCTTCCACCTTCTCTAATGCGAGGATTTGCTGCTTTTCTCTTTTATGTAATTGTTGATGAATATCTTTTGGATTTTGTCTGTTTGTAGGACAAAACAAAACATTTGAAGGCATCACTTTGGACTTTATAGACTAAACCATTAATCACTAATCTAGAAAATATTAGGCAGATTAATTGACAATGTTAGTCATTAGTTGCAGCCCAGAATAACCATTAGAGTTTAAATCCTCTTGATTAATCAACATATTTAAAGATAGTAGAGTAAATAGAGTTATTTATTAGCCTATATCTTTAATTAATGATTTTGTTGTTATTCTTTTTCTTTGTAATTAGCTGATACATCACTATGTAGACACTTAAAAGAGTTTCATCAACAGCCATTCGTGTCTTCATCCAGCCAAGCAGGCAATATGCTCCCCATTGTTAGCCCATGCAGCTGAGTGATATCTTAATGCAATAATAACCATGGGGGTCCCTTTCAACAAAACAACTCTGCACAACAGCCTGCGCTCCCTCCCCAGGCTGCGCCGGAAGCGCACGGAACCACTCACCTTCTGCACCTGTCCCACAGGAGCCGAGCAGCAGCAAGGCGATCAGCGCAGTAATCCCAGCGAGTCTTTTACTCCCCAGAGGCATGTTGAAGCGACGGGATGCTGCAGAGTATAATCCCGCCTGTCGGAGGGGAGACAGTCCGTCCTCCTCCTCCTCCTCTTCTCCTCGCCTCTCCTGTTCGTTTCTCTCCTCTCCTCTCCTCCAGCTCCGCTCCGGTGCGCTGCGCCGCAGTAGCCCTGCTGCCACTGAGTGGAGGGGCCGGCCGGTACCCAGTGGAGGAGGAAGATGCTCACACGCCGCCTGCCCTCCGTCAAGTGATGGAGAGAGGAGAAGGAGCAAGGAGAACAGGAGGGAGGGCTTTTACTAGACTGTCGCAGGTCCGAGTCCAGCGCACCGCCTCCTTCACTGAGATCCTGAAGACGCACGGAGTTCCTACACTGGTTTAGTTTCATTACAGCGCAGTGAGAGCATGTGGCTGACCGCTGTTGTGAAGTTGTAAGTCTCAGTCATCTAAAAGAAATTGAATTCTTACATTCCTTGCATGGGACCAGAGGTGCAGCGGATAAACTCTTATATCCAGCTTTTCTTTGAGGCATTAAATTAAGCTGTTGGAATAGATATGGTAGCGGCGTATCAGATAATTTGTGTCTGAAAATATAAATTACTGTAACTGGTAGCTGTGATGCCTCATGAGGATCACCACTGATACTGGAGTCAAGATCCCCTCCAGACATGACACCTGCTTTGCATACTAATTTCCGCCCTATAAGGTTTTTCCACAAAAAAAAGTTAAATGATGTACTTAAAAACTGATAAAATTACATCTACACCTTCTCTGTCATTAAAAAAAAAACATGAGCTTTGAATATGCAACATGTCTCTGTCTGAAAAGTCCATTCTCAGTATGTGCACTGAAAGTTTCCACTAGAGCTTCAACAATTAGTCAATTGATCGATTCGTTGACAGCTACTTTCAATAATCGTTTTACTCATTTTTAAGGAAAAATGCTAAACATTTCCTGGCTGCAGCTTCTCAAATGTCAGAATTTGAAGCATTTATGTATCATACATGATAGTAAACTGAACCTCTTTCGATTCTGGAGTGTTGATCTGACAAAACAAGACATTTGAAGACATCACCCTGGGCTCTAAGAAATGATTACAGGCATTTTTCAATATTTTCTGACATTTTATAGAAAAACGTTTATTCAATTAATCGATAATTATTAGTTGCAGCCCACAGTTGGCTTCTATACTAGGTGTGATGTCACAAAATCACACCTGTATGTGCACGTCTTAAACCCAGATTTAAGGAGAGCACAGAGAAACTTCCCCCCTTCAGCAAATAAAAGTGAAAATTCTTCCAGCAGTAAACTCTGTACAAACATTATCTGCAAGATGAAGGTCAAACATCCAAGTGAAGTAACAATGAGCAACACACATTTGTGAGTGAAGGGTTTCCTTTTCACACAAGCGGGGCACTTGAGCTGCCCAAGTGCCCCTCTGGAGCTCATAATCAATCATCATTCTGTGTGTACAGTCAGTTTGATTTGATATTTGTTTGAAAAACTGTGGCCACTTGTGTGCACACAATTATATCTAAATTTGATTTGATTCTGAATTACCTGAAGAGCATTTATAAAATAATGCTGTACAAAGAGTCGTAATGAAAGCCGTAACACAGAATAAACAGACCTCTAAAACATTCATTTTTTCTAAAGATTAGTACTAAAGTACTAAAAACACAAGCAATCATTCATTAGACATTATTAGAAATGATCTTTGCTAAGCACAGAATCTGTATTGAAAAGCAGACAGAATATATTCATCTCAATGAGAGGTCAGCAGTTCATGCACTGTATTTCCTTCTTTTCCTTCCAGGAATTCACTTTGAAAATCAGATTTTCCCCACAGATAACATCTTTACTAAAGAGAATCTTGTCCTCATCATTTCTAGGAAAGTACCTTTTTAAACATTATCCCTTCAATTTTTCTGCCTTCAAAGAAAATTCATAGTAAAGAGAGATGAGAAAGCTGACTGAAGGACTCAGAGAGCACAGGCTGGATTTGATCCGGAGACCTCGCAGCTACAATGCATCTCAGCCAAATAAAAACTATTTTTGACAACTGAAGAAACTGTCGCCTCTCAGCGTGCACACAGAGTAAAACCTCAGATTGATGAATATTCTAGTCTGACACACCTCATCAGTCATTTTGATGTGGTAGAGAGAGGTGAAATGCAAATTAGGTTGTTTGGCACAAATTACCTA
Source organism: Scomberomorus guttatus (assembly GCA_038419695.1). Lineage (NCBI taxonomy): Eukaryota > Metazoa > Chordata > Actinopteri > Scombriformes > Scombridae > Scomberomorus > Scomberomorus guttatus. The sequence continues at coordinate 26,551,011 of CM076454.1, read as the reverse complement.
AAAACACTTTTATAATTATTCATATACTTTTCCACATATATTCACAGAGAGAACTCAAAGGCAAGAGAACTTGAAATTCAACATGAGGCATCCATAATCAATCAGTTCTGCATTTCTCTCCCAGGGTCACACGTAGACATAGTCAACTTTGGACAAGTACCCACAAATGTCAGTCATTCACAAACACAAAGCCAAATATACCATTGACCTTCAAACCGGAGAGAAAGAGCAGTGCAGCTTTTGTTGTTCCCCATGAATCTGTGGGAGCGGCAGTAGCTTAGCCTCGCTAGTGTTCACCCACGCAACCTTTGATCCTTGCTCTCAACTGCACGCTGTCTCTCGTGAAGGTCATGTGTTGCTGGCTGCTAGCACAATCTCTCTTTGATGAGGGTCTTTTCAGAGGTGGGCACAGTAATAAAGAAATTAATTCCAATGTTGCGGAGCAACTCAGATATGATACACATGGAGCAACCAACAGATCACGTCCTGGATCACAGGCATCAGGTCAGGGATTCTGTGCAGTAATTACAGACACAACCAGGCCCTCATATAAAACTGCTGCACTTTCTAATAGCTGCTTCACTGCCAGTTTCACGGGGAAATTTGGCTTCATGTCTAAGATAAATATTCTAACTGCTGGGCACATGTAAGCCCATAAACACTTTTGTCGGACGACGTATGAATCTTTTCAAGCATACCTTCACCTTAACAAGTCTTTATACCTGCAAGTTTTATGATCTGGCGCCCCTGTTGGTAGGAAAACCACAAAACAGGTCATTTGTCAAACCAAAATTACTAATTTGAGTGTTTTCTGACACCTCTGTGGTTGAAGTTTGATTCAGTTTAGGCAACTAAAAATAATTGGTTACAGATTGGGAAAGAAGTGGTTGAAAAAGCTCTTAACAATTGATTCATGCTGTTGTTTTTTTGGTGAAGAGTGTCTCATTATGGTATTGTGTATTAAACACAAGAGGACCCAACTAAGAGCAGTAATAGTTGCTCCTCTGAATGACCACTACCTTTGAAGTGGTGTATGTGTTAAAGTAATGAGGGGGAGCTCATGTTTTGAAGCAATAGTGAAATGAGTGTAGTCTCAGCTTACCTAAATAAAATAGCATAATGTGGGCAAAGTAACGAGATTTACATATAATTTGCATATGCATGAACCTACAGGTGCACAGAGGCTTATTTTGGCATAAATCCACCCTGCATGGCTCCATGTTCCTGCTCTACTGTACCCCTGAAATGAACACTAACAAGACTTCAGCGCTGAGCCAGAATGAGCTGCACACCACCCGGTTCATTTCCCCACTGATACAGTGTACTGCCAACGCTGATGAAGCTGCTGCATGATCATATTCAACAAAGCGTGCGCGGTAAGGAATGATAACTGGCAGCAGAAATGAGAGGCGGCACGTGTTCATATGCAGTAAAGGAGGGACAGCAAAGTAGTGATAGATGAGAAGAAGCGCTGCGATGTGAGGCAGCAGGTAATATCAACATACAGTAAAAGGAGGATTGCAGGAGGGATCGGGGGTTTACACACACACACACACACACACACACTCTCTACGGCTGTTACCTCTCAGTGCCTCACCAACTGACAGCACATAAAGGAATCAGTGGACTATGTAATGGCAATATTTGCTGTCTAAAAAAAGAAAAAGGAGGAAGATGTGCACATCCACAGCAGACATATCCCAAAAATACAAAACTGATGAATATCTACTGAAGTCAGTGGCTCCCAGAAATCCTTTTTTCACTCTTTAGGTGCTTTACAAGAGTAGTTTATTAGTAGTTCTTCACTTTAATGTTCACTGAGTTCATGAGTTCACCAATGCCGCATACCACTGCACTAGTAACACTTTCCATTCCAACTCAGTAATAACAAACTGATAGAGGGGTAATATCTTTGGAACAATAGGGTAATATAGGGTTAATATCATGATATAACCTGATAATATCTTGTTAATAACAATACCATGGTATGATTAGGGTTTATTTTCTGTAATAGGGTAATAATAGGGCAAAAACAGATGAGTAATCCTACAAAGAACATCTATATAGGACTGAAAGTTTAAGTAATCTAAGTAATAAAATATGGCAGTTTATTAACATAAAAACACCTTCAATAGGAAACATACAAAACAATAAAAATACTATAAAAACTTAAAGAAAGACACCTGATCATCCACGACAGCATGCGTGATCCCTATGTAAAAAGTTTTAAATGACCCTATTCATGATCCATTTAGAGTCCTGTGGTTAAGGAGTTCCACATATTGATCTCTGATCTCCACATATTGATCCCCCAAACAGAGCAAGACGTCTGTCCAAAGGAGATTTTAGGACACCTTAAAATGCACTGAGCCAGAAATCCTGACAGGTTTCACTATAAGCACCTTAGGAGCCTGGTTATGTCAGACCAGTATTCCTGAGAATTATGTTCATACATTTCTGCACTGCAAAACTCATATCCAGTGTGGGGGAGGGAGTTCACTTCTTGACACAAACCGATAGTTAAAGTTTGCTTTTTTGACCATAACCACAAATGTTTCCTAACTTTTACACAACTCAGAGTTTATTTTACATTAACACAATCTTTCCCAGGCCTTAACCATATAAGTTGCCAGCAATAGAACTCACAAAAGATCCTACTGTAGATGGTGGTAGTGGATGGATGACACAAAAAAGTGGACACACTCCTTCCTTGACGTTTTGTTGATTAGCCCACAACATCTCTGGAGGGGTTCTGGTGTCTCACAGTCAACCCCTGCTGTGTCTTCCTGACATGTTGGTAAGTTAGTTACTTCAGGGCCGAGCAAGTGTCCTGACTCCTCCTTTCTGCTGCCTGTGAAGCAGCTTTTATGGCCTGTCGCAGGTTCTGGCCTTTGATCCCCAAGTCTCAGAGCAGTCTGTTGGTAGAAGTTGCCACAAGTATATTAAGCAATTAAATGATATGATCAAAACCTAGAGAAAAAGTTATTCACTGCCCTCTCTGGTTAAAAGTGTCAAGTCTGTTTCATCTGTAATCACACCTAACAGTGATATCAGGATGTGCCAACACACCTTCAAGTACTTCTACATCCCTGCAGCAAGGAAAGAAAGACATTCAGCTGCTGCTAAACTGCTTTTTATCAGCATTTAGTTTCTTAAGAACATGGCAGTGGTTTGATCTTTTCAGCTTCCTATCAAACATTTGTATTGCATGATTATATATCCTCATCATTAGATGTGGAAGATGCTTGTGACCAAGAATTTAAAATTTGAAAGTCATGGGATGCACAAAGTAGTTGCAGCATGAATCATAAACAGTCTCTGATGAGTGTAAATGTACAATAAATAACAATAAAACATTGACAGAGAAAATCTTACAGAGCTTCAAGGTTAATTAGTGGTTAATGATCTCTCCCCAACACTCTCTGCCTGTCTATCTCTGTCTGTTTTTATCCTTCTTCACCTACCAACATTGGCCCCTCAAGGACTTTGCTCTTCCTCTCCCTACAAAACACTTGTGAGGTTGAGAAAACACCTCGGAAAATGCAGAGACAAACTCTCCCCCAATACAACATCGTATCATACAGGGGAACATAATGCCGTCCTCATCAACCTCCTCCTCCTGTGAAAAGTGAAATTGAAAATTGGATTGATGCTATTTGTCGTCTTGATTATTTGTTGCCGTATCTGAAAGATCTGTTGAAATTGCCTTACAATTGCTCAGAATGTGAAACCATTCTGCAGCGGAGGTGTGAGAAAAGTAATTTCTCGCACATTGTGCAATTGCATCTTCTCATCTCAGCCGGCTGACTTGTTCGCTCGCAGAGACGTCTTTTAAATATTACCATTGAAAATATCCCCCATTCTACTATGAATACAAACATGTTTTTTTCATTTTTTTACTGTTATACTTATAGTTGCTTTTTGTTTCTCCTGTTTCAAATGCAGTTTGTAATTAAAAATTAAACTTAAAATGCTAAAGAAAACTGATTCTTAAATAGTTAAAAAGAATACAAAAAGTGCAGTTACAGGAAAGTCAGTCATTTGCAGAAAACAGTGCATTTCTGTCAGGAAATGGGTTAGACCAATTTTAAAACAGTCCCTTCTCTGTATGCTCGGCTGGTTCGCTCTCGTATGGGCCAAGTGCAGAGTTCAGCCCTGGTGACAGGAGGAAGCAGGCTGCAGCTTGATCTGAAGGTGCAGAGACAGTGAGTAGTGCCGGGCTCATATCAGATCTGTGATCACGTCTGAATTTACACATTTGTACGGGTTTTTGTTCTGCAGATTGGAGTTTTAGTCATGCTAACGTTCTCAGAGGCAGAGCTGCTCTGGAGGGAGAGAGTCAGACCTCAATAAAAAAGGCAAAGAAGTGAAGGCTTCCTGTCTTTGTAATGAGCCCCAGTGAAAAATGGAAGACGGCAGAGAGGTAATATTATGATACTGCTGACTGAAAAAGACAAATTTCTCTTGCAATTAGTTGTTGAATGTTTAACGGATTCCGGTGTTTAACAAGGAGATGTTTATCTCATTTAATGAAGGAGGCTAAGTCAAGTTGTTGGTGATTTATTGACTCACATTACAGAAACTCTTTCTGTTTCTGCACAGAGGTCAGAGGTCAGAGGTCAGGTAGGCAACAGAGCAGCAGTCCTGGAACTGGCAAAGATTCAAGGAGCTTTATTCATTTATTCATAATAAATAAATAAAACTTTATTTGTATAGCACACTCCTCACAATGTAACAAGGTGCCTCACAGGAAAGCAAACAATAAAAGTAAACAAACAAAAACAAACTATAAAATCATAAAACACAATGAAAATAAAGGACAATGAAAATAAAGTAAAAAGCGAGAGAAAGGAGAGAATCATAAAGGGAGGCAACACAAGACACAATCACAAGACAACTCTTCACTATAACTTAAACCTCCACCACAAGATTAATAACTAAGATTTTAACTAAGATTTAAAGTTCACGTTAGCACGTAAACTCCTCGTCAGCTCCAAACAGCAGTACTTTTTCCCACCAAAGGGGGGAGAGGGAGGGAAATATCTGGCTCTTTAGCTGCTAAATTCTCCACTATGTTCACCAGCTAGTCATTAATTTTGTCTGCCTGCTGTTTGGTGTTGGGCAGGTTCTGCACTACTGAAGCTTTTTCGCTGATAGCAGCTGCCTGCGTCCGGAAAACTAAACTGATGAGAGCAGTGAGAGTGAACCAAAACAGTAAAGTTGCAGGCCTTAAAACCAAAACAATGAGCTGAAAGACGCTCCTAAGGGCTGAGGGGAACTGCAAACATCATACATAGCCATTTGATACATTATTAATATATAAATTATGAATAGTGCAGCTTTAAATTATTCCTCTTGTAGAAACATGTTTATTCCCAAATTAGTACACTTAATTTCTTTGATTTCTCAATAACGTTTGAATAATCGATGTCAGGGACAGAAATAAGGATCGACTGTTGGAATCTGTCCCTTTCTTACCTGCCGTTAGCTTTAGTTAGCATATTATACAAATGAGCCTCAGCAGAGTAATTGCCTCGTTTATCCTGACATCACTTTGATACTGAAATCTTTTTTGCACATTAATATGTAAACAGATGCATGCACACATACTTAAACTCCCCTATGCAATCACACACACACACACACACTGAGAGATGTGCACACACAAACACACACAGGATTCCTTCAACAACACAACACTCTGCTCTCTAACATTAATCCAGTCAAAAGCTAGCATTAGATTTCAGACCAGTGCGTCCAGTAATGTCTGCTCCCCACTGGGCATCTTGCTTTTCATTTGTAGATAACATCACTATTGTTGATTTTTTTCTTTTTCCTTTCAGCACCGCTTCTTCTACTGCTTCATCTCGCCTGATAGCATCCCTTCAATAGATGAGAAGAGAAGGCAACAAGAGGTGTCTTTTTAATGGCTCTGGAGTGTGTTTCACCATGCTGTACATCATGAATGTTATAGAAGAGAAAGAGATGTGGGTTGGGGTTGGGGTTGGGGGTTTCAGGCGGGTGAGGGATGACACATTCATGCAGGTTTGGGTTTAAAAATCCAGAGAGACAAGGAATTTTTGCTGATGCATACAGTTTGCATCAATTTCAATTATGTCTGTTATCTCTGGTTTGAGAGTGTATAGTTTTAGCGGACTCATTTACATTTCATTTTTCACTCTGTGAATTTTGGAACATATTTGATATGGAGTTAGAGAGAATGTAATATTCATGGCTGAACATTTGAACACAGTACATTTAACTCAGGAATTTTCAGCAGTTACGTGTCAGTTGATTCACTGTCTGAATATTGATAGAAAATGGAGGTTATTTCACCCCGGTGTCCTTTATGGCCGAGTTCAGCTGATATGAGATGATGAAATTTCATATCAGTTTATAATGGTGACCGTGCCTATCATCATAATTGGACTTGCACAGAGGCAAATAGTGAGAGCGTGTGGTTGTGCTGGACTGCTCCCAGGTGTAATTGTATGTAACTTCTGCTGAAGAGGTAAAGGCAAAGCTTCCTCGTACAAATAAAATATCTAAATGTGAAGATAACATCTGATAGTCAACATTTTTCAATTTTTCCAGTGTGCTCATATCCTGCTACAGCAAATCAACTGGCGGTGTCAGGTGATGAGGGAATAATTTGAGGTTTCCCAGGCAGTGTGGACCTAGTCAGCCACTACTTCTGATATGATGGTTTAATTTGCCGCTAAATGAAATCAATCATTTGGCTTTGCAGCTGTTCCTGAGCCACTCTACAATCTCCTGTCCCATTTTTTTCTTTTATTCCCTGTATGCTCCTATTTATTTTGCAAACCAAAAGGAGCCAGCAAAGTGATCAATGCACTCTTCCTCTAACTTTCGATTCACAACATCTGCTGCTGGATTCTCTGGGATTTTGGCAGGCCATTTGGCTGGGAAAATATTCAGTGTCTCAATTGCTGCAAGCTCCTGGACGAACTTCAACATGCCTTAGTTTTATTATTCATTCATTTTCCAAAACTACTTACTTCTGTTCAGGGTCACGTGGAGCCGGAGGCCTATCCCAGCATGCACTGGGTGGAAGTATATACATGCACATCTATGGGCAATCAGTTATTATTTATTATTATTATATTATTGATGTCCAGTAATCCAGGTGTAAACTAGTTCTGGGAGATTGTAAAATATTTTGGCCAGAATAGCCGTGAAGGTTTTGTCAGCAGGCGGAGAGCTGCTTCACGTCTTTGCCCAGTCACCCTTGTAATGAAAACAAACACAGCCTCAAGCTGTTACTTATGAGACTGGATTTATAAAGCAAGGTCAGACACGAGAACAGAAAACAACAGTCTATAAAAGTGATATCAGTATTCATGTTTCCTCTGGCTCTAATGTGTCTAATATTACAGGTTTATAAACAACACCTCTCCCATTGTAATCCCATTTGTTCGTCTTCCAGGGCTTCTCCTGATCTTCTCCTCAGCTTCATTCATTATTGGCATATCTATTATTATTATTATTATCATCATTATCATTTTATTATCTATTATTATTAATCATTTTAGTAAAGTAAAACTCACTATTTTGGGTGAGGCCATAAGCCTCCTGTGGCTGACTGACAGAAACATTGTCGGTTTGATTCACGGCCTGACAGCACGACTCTGCACGAGTGAGATCATCATCTCTGACTAATATCACCACAAATACTCATCGTCTGGTAAGAAACAGTAATTAACTGTTGGCATCATGGTGTTTCCAATCAGAGATTTATTAAAGAGACAAATTACCTGCCTTTATTTGTTTTTGTGTTTATATTAATTTACTTTTTCTAACTGCCTGTAAACTTTATTCCACAATGGCTCCTTGAGGAAGTAAAGTATATGTGGCTTTGACACCTAGTTCCCAGTAATTCAAATCATAAAAATGAAAAGGATTAGATTTGTTAGCTCTTTGTTAGTTTAAGTATTGAAGTTTTTTAGTCATGCTACCAGTGTGGTTTGAGGGATGGCAATGTTGGTCCTCACTGAAATATCTTGACTAGGGCTGTCAATCGATTAAAAAACATTAACTAATTAATTGCACAATTTGCTGTGTTTAATCGTGATTAACCGCTTATTTTCTCCTTAATACTGAAGCTTGTAATAATGGATATTAAAATGTAAAATCACAGAATTAATGTAGAATCAAGATCTAGGAAGTAAATTTAAATACTATTGTTTAATAGCATCTTTTTAACTTTGAACACAGATTCTCTCCTGTGAGCTACAGATCTCCAATAAAACCACCAAGACCACTGACTGTCAGCTTGAAAAGCATATTTCTTATACAGAAACAGATATAATAACAAAACCCAGGACTTTAAAGTGCCTGTTGAATTTCAAAACCATCAAGGCCATTAAAATTAGATATCAGCTTAGAAGGCAATAATTTCTTATATGCACTAATATAAATGATAATTAACAACAATTAATGTGTTCCATGTTCAAGTGTTAGTTGAATTTCAACAAGGTCCACAGTAGTTCATGCAGATATGAAAAAAAGAACAAGGAAGGATTCTGATTCACACAGAAAACAGAGAGAGAGAGTTTAAAGGGACCCTTTCCCACCTAAATGTGTTATTTAGCTCCCTTCCTGACCAGCTACACGGTTGGTACCGATGCTTTAGGTCATCTACTTCCATATGATACCAGTGTCTCACTCTAGCGTTAAAACTGAGCCCTCTACAGCCTCTGAAAGACAGTAATGTGTTAATTAATGTGTTAATCGCATTAATTTTTTTCAACGTGTTAAATATTTCACATTAATTCAAAAAAGATTGTTAATGTGTTAATTTTGACAGCACTAATCTCAGTAATACAATATGTATTGTTATAAAATTTGGTACAGGTATTCATTTCCCCCTCTGGATGAATTGTAATAACTTTCCCTTCAACTTCCATCTAGAACAATTATCAGGTTAAAATTTAAATTTGTCCAGTTCTTTGGTTCATGACCAAAAACCTGCAAAACTAATGACATTTCCAGCCTCAGCTGTACTTTGTGTTTAGTGTTAATTAGCAAATGTAAGCATGCAATTCATGTTACGACCTGGCCTAAGGGAAATGGGGGGAATAGGGAAATGTGAAAATGAGATTCCCTTCTTCCCAGCTCCCAAGAACCACCAGCAACAAGGAAGTGTTTATTTCACACAGTTGTTTAGGGACATTTTGACTTGAGGGTCGGCTAACAGCAAAACAAAGGACAAATGGAATTAAATTAATCAACCTAAAAGAACCTACGCAAAACATTAAATAAAAAAACCCAACACATCTCTTACCTAACTTAGAAAAAACAGGAGAAAATAGATTTAATGGAATTGCCACCCAGCCCTACAGATCCAGGGGCCTTTAAAAACCTTTAGTTTTTAGGCTGGAACCAATCAGTTCCCTGGAGCAACCTACACACACAATCACACCATCACTCACGCAGCCAGTTGATTTCACTCATCCGTATCCCAGTATACAAAGCACACCTGGTTACGGGAGACATTTAGCTCAAACTTGTAGAGTACGCCTAGTAGTTGGGTCGGATCGAGGTTGAATCACATTCCCACCGCAAACAAACCGCTCCAGAGTTTGTTTGGGACTGGACCAAGACCATTTCCTCAAAGGTGTAAGTATGATTGCTGTGTTCATATCTGCACGTGCCAAAGAGGAAAACGAACCGCAGTTCGGTTCACCTGGACTAAACAAGACAGGTTTGAAAACGCCTTCAGTAAATCAGACACACATTATGGGCACCACTCTTTAAAACCCCAAATAATATGCATTTTTACATTTCTATCTAACCTATAGCCTGTCTCCCCAACTCTATATATAATACAGTTTGCTGGATTTTTTTTTACTTGCAACAAACCAATATGCAAATTGTCACTAGTATATTTATTCAGTTCAATTTGTTCAATTTGTAATACGAAGCTGGCTCTCACCCCTCACAGCCAGAAGGTTTTACAGTACATTCTCAGCAAGATGCATGAATATAGTCAGAAATTCAGGTGGATACACAAACACACCCACACAAGCTGACAGAAAGACAGATGCCCAGACAGACACGTCAAGGGAGGATAAATATAGGTCTCGCATCCCGAGCAGATGGAGGCTGACAGGGTTTGACATGAACCCACATGACACTGGCTCTGCAGGATTCTACTCATTTGTCAGCTGCAGCCCCGGCTGAACATCACCAGCAAACCTGAGGGGACGATAAGGAGGATCCCGGTCACAGAGAGGCTGCTTCTGCTGGTCAGCATCCCACCAACAGCTCCGGTCTTATCTAATCTTTTCCCGTGGTTGAGCAGAAGTTCAGGGAGCAAATAAATAACAAGTCAGGGTGAAGATGATGAAGAGGTTCTCATGAGCTCAGTTTTCTCTGGATGAAATAAGCACCTAAAGAGTGAAAATACCTGATATCTGAGATTAATTTGGATAAAAAAGGGCATGTTCATGGGATGTTGTGCCTTAACTCAGACCCACTTTGTGATCTAGGCTGACAAAAGTATATTTTTAAATATGAGTAATGAATCTCACTGGTCAGGGTCAGGGTTAGGGGTTAGATTACACTTTTGTAACCACATGTAGATGATGACTTTATTTATATCTCTTTGCTTGAGTTTGAGCTTGGTTCAAGGTTTGTATGAAACAAATTTGACCAGTTGAGGTGACCCTTCAGCTGATATTAAAGAATGAGGGATATGTCTAATGTGTTTTAATTACCTTTAGCCAAATAATGTTAAGAGAAATAAACTAAAAGAGAAGCAGCAAGGTTTTCTGTTGCTGTTACAAATGATTTTTCAGTGCACCAAAGCTAATGAGAACCTTAAAACCTTAAAATGAACAAACCACAAGAATTAGCTTTTCTCAAAACCTTAAGCATAGGTTGCTTTTAGTGTTATAACAAATGTCCAGTGCTCCAACACTTTTCGAGTGGAAACTTATAACTCGAATGAGAATTGCAAGGTGCATGAGCCAAAAAAGTTTCTAGCTTCCAGGTTTTACTTAGTATTTCTCCTGCTCGGCCTATAGACTTTACATTTTGATGACAACACAGATTTCAAAATCGCTTTTCTAGGCTTGATGAAAGTTGTACAAACCTTCATGATATCAAAAATTCATAATATAAAGAGTAATAATTGACACTATTTGCAGTCGGAGGTGTCCTGTCAACAGTTTTACAGATGTCTCTTTTTTAATGGTGGTCTTTTTGCACCACAGGGTTCTTTTTCGCTGCAATACCGCGAGTGGCCATCGGGCATAATTGGCCGAAAGGCTGAGCGGTGGCACCGTATCCACGTCATATTATACATTCATACTCCGGCCACATTAAAACGCCAAAATGGGTAATTCTCCTCCTACCTACAGATGAGCATGTCAGCCACAAAAACCAGTGAAGAAGAATACTATTTTTGTCACCTCCATTGTTTTGGGGTGGGCACCAAATTCTCAAAAATGTACATTTCAAAACCAGCAGATAAAGTACAGTACCTGCATATTTGCCACTTGAAGTATGTAAATAAAAATGTTGAACTGGCCCTTTAATCATAAAGAACAGTGAATGTTGGAGCATTAGGTGTTTTCCTCTGTTATAAGGAGAAAGGAGTGTAACTGAAATTGAATTTACCTTGACATACTGCACCATTCCCCATCCCGCCGAAGGATTCCAATTGAGATTTACTATGAAATCCCATTTCTGCCAAAAGAAAAGATTTCTATATTCCAGTGATCTCTCTATTTTTAAGGTGATGGATGGTTCGTTGGTGTTTACTCAGAGGCAAGGGAGAGAAGGCTGGAGGGGTTATGAAGCAGTGTTTACCCGCTTTTTTGAATCTGTGAGCTACCGTATGCTTTTGGTTTTCAGAGACAGTCATCAGCACCGCTGGGACGAAGAAAGCGGATTGATCAGGGGCTGGAAATGGACTGTGCTAAATCGAAGCCGACTGAAAAATTCTCCTGTAATTATAACTATGTTCAATTAGCCTTAACATGATTGCTGAAGGGACCAGGTGCTATGTGGCTCAAGTAAGAGCAGCTCGAGCGTGACAGTTGTTTCTGCATATAGATTTCACTTAGAGAAGCATGTTTAACGACGCCGAGGTATCAGAGGAAAAACCACTGGGGCTCAAGCTTGACTGCAAGTCTGTCTCTAGCAAAGCTAGACTGGTAGCTTCTGAAAGCAGAGGCTTCAAAAGTACGAGACTGTTTCAAATTTCACTCCAGTCAGCGTTTCACTCAGTTGACACTGATCTTTAGTGAGTGAGAGGAACACATGTACTGCGCTGCTGTTTGAGCACCGGGGATGAGGTGAAGCTCTTTAGAAAGCTGTGTGGTGTTGAGAGTGTTGTGGAGCGTGATATTAGGGCCACGCTTCCCACCAAGAGGCTTCGGAGCCGTAACAACCCGCGAGCATCACCAGTCCGGGAGGGATGACGGGCAGGGTTTTTCAGCCAGAACAAGACATAGAAAGTAAGTGGAGAGATAGAGCTGCTGTCCAAACAGACAACCTTTATTTTAAATTATGTTCATGTGAAACTATTCTACATTAGGGATTTACACTCACTGGCATACCTCCAGTGTCAATGAAGGAAAAGTATCAGTCTACCACACTGGAGGAGATCCATACTGTCTGTAGACATTTAACCATGGATACAAGGTGAAATGTTAGGCTTTCTTTATCACCGGGCATGTTGGTTCCAATTAAGGACTATATTGTGGTTGTGGCTCTTTTCACACCATGGTGAGCAGAGGAACAGTTTAATAAAGCTTTTTCTGCGTCCTTTGGGTCTTTTGGACATTTAGCAGTGTGCAGATTCCCTGTTTGTTTTCATGTTGACACTAATAAACCATATCAATTGCCCAAAATTCATAAAGACAGACTGAAAGAAGATCGTTCCAAGCTGATGCTCCATGATCATCAGACAAAAATATGTGGAATTTAGTGGATCTTTAACTTTAAGTGGCTATAAATGATATTTTATAATAACAATGTGTTAAATGACAGTGTGTAATGTGTTGGGCATGGCTCATAGAGCTTTATAGTGAGCTTCAGCTCATTGTTTAGCTGTTGAAAGTTGATGATATGTCATTTGTCAACTTTTTTTCCGCTGTATCCAAGTTGTCCAAAAAAATCAGCCATTGCAGGTTTAAAATGTCTAGTTTTTATTTTCAGACCCATTTATTCTGACTTGAAGTGATGATTTGAATGAAAGTTGTAGCGTTCACTCAACTAATCAAATTAAGTCTTTAAGGAAACACAATTAGCACATTAGCAGACTTCCACGCATGCATGGTTTGAGGTTAAGACTCTTTAGACCCTTCTGTCGCGTCGATTGAAGAAAACATACATGATGAAAAGTTGCTGTGTGTCATTTAATACGTGTTTAGCTAAGTCGTGATTGAAAACAAATCTCATGAGCCCAGTGTGAACAAATTATGCAAGTTTAGTTCAGTCAACTCACAATTTTAAGGGAGCAGGGGGTCTTTTTAAGTCTAGTCAACTTATGTTTAATAATTAATGGTAAGGGAATTGTGAGGAAAGTAATTCTATGCATTTTTGATAATTAGTCATTTCTAATAATGTAATTTCCCTGCAAATCCCAGTAATAACATAACTTCTTGCTGTTCGGTTGCTCTGAAGGCATTTAATGCTGCCTCAGGCTACATTAACCTAGTCAAATGAGGTTTCCTCCTCAGAAATGTTATTTCTATTCCTTCCCTGCCCCGTCTCCTCTCTTACTCACCCTCCCATCTGTGTTTTTTTATCCAAACATCACCTGTCTGTTACAGCAGATACCTTTTTTATCTTAGTCAATCACCTGCTGACGGATGGGGGGGGGGTGAGCAGACTGCCGCAGTAACTTACTGAGAGACAGAGGGAGAATAAACATAGCTAGTGGAAATAATGCAATAGGACATTTGTCCATTCAAAGGCCACCTGTTTCAAATTTCCTTGAGAACCAAATAAAAGTGTGGAAGATAGTTCCCTGACGTTGATTTTATAGTGTCCTGCAATTATTTTCACTGACATGAAATTTTTATGTTCCCTGCTTCACCTCTTCATGGTGTATCAGATGACAGATAAAACAGATTTAATGAAACGGCAGATGATGAAACACTGTACAACAGCATCTGCCGTGGACAGGCTTTTTAAGCCTTGACACTGAGCTCCTACCTCTCAAATCCTTTTTCAGTGACTCCTCTTCAGCCCTATCACACAACGCTGCGCAGTCCAACACTAATGCTCACATTAAGGCAGAGTGTAAAGCACGCCACCGGATAAATAAAGCACCTCATTTCTCACAAATACTTCCCCTATGGCCACAAAATGTCAAGCAACCGTTTGCTAATTTAGCTTCTTTATGGGCTCACTGCAGCTATTCAGTGTCGCTCTGTTTCCAAACTAGAGTGAGTGAATTACTTGGCTGTAATTAGATTCCCCTCAGTAACAGGAAATCTGCATGTTTAGCCACTGAACTATTTGAAATGCCACCTGCTGATATTCTCCTGGAGCAAATAAAATAATGAGGAGGTTAATGTTTCTCCTTGAATGGTGATGGAAGAATTTGTACATCAGTGACCTCATTTGAAAAGTATAGAGACTTCATGTTGTTTTAGATGCATGGACGTGTCTTTTCTCTATTGTTTTAATTACACTGAACATGTCTTTCTCCTCTAATTTCTGTCTCTCATCAGATTCATCTATTCTATATGGAAGCCCATTTCTACCAGAAAAATAAAAAAGTAGTTAAAATGTTAAAAATGCCAAAATATAAATCTAAATTATGAGGTGGTAAGTCATCATAACCTCATAATTTTGACTTAATATCATTTTATTTGCCATGAATATTTATGTTTGCTAACCTTTTCATCTATTTTTTTTTTCCATTTGTGATTGAAATGAGTTTCCACAGTTCCAGATCCAGCGATGGTGTAACATCTTCTCTCTGCTGTGCTCCTCGTTTGCTTTAAAAGCTTTCAGTAGCTCGTTCCTTCTTGCTAATTTATATTTCCCCAAAGACTAATTGTGCATTCAATATTCTTTTCCAATTGTGGAATTCATTTATGAACTGACTTGGTCAGAAAGCATCTCAGACAATCATCTCATTGTCTCCTCTCTTGGGGGGGAAAATGCTTTTGTAATAAATTTTAAATAAAAGCTGGTGACAGTTCATAATGTGAATGATGATTAAATGCATACTGTACACGCTAATAAAAACAGTATTTAAAAAAATCTAAACCATAACATCCTCTCCTATTTTACCCAGGGAGTTAAATAAGCTGAATGACTGAATTAATTAATGTAAATCAGAATCTCGCTATTCTCCTGCACAGTGCCAAAAGCACTGATGTCGTTTAGATGTGACTAAAGTTGTGGACAAAACTTAAAAAAAGTAAAATGGCTGTGGACACCTGAACATTACACCCATTTGTTAAAAATCTCATGATGGGTTTTCAACAAGTTTCGGTCCCATTCAGCCACACAAGCAATAGTGAAGTCGGACACAGATGTTGGCCATAAGGCCTGGCTCACAGTACGTATTCCTAAACGTGTTGGATGGGGTTGAGGCCAGCACTCAGTCAAGTTCTTCCACATCCAAACTGGGAAAACCATTTCTTTATGGGCCTGGCTTTGTGCACAGGGACGTTGTCATGTTGAACCTGAAACTGTTGCCATAAAGTTTCAATAATGCTGTTGTCTAAACTATAAGTAACACTTAACTTTAAGTCACTACTTAGCATTTCTAAGCAGTACAGAAACATTTTTAAAAATGGTTTATAACACACTATAATCTAGTCGTGAGCAGATGTAAGGGCATTTATAAGTTTTTATTAATGTATAGTATTTGCCAACAGTTATAAATTCTTCTTCTTTAATGACATATTTTATATTATTACACCCGTATTTTACTATATTGTCATTCATGATCTGTTTATACACCAGCAAGGATATAGCTGGTGATTTTATGTATTTTTTTTATTATTTAGTTATTTTCTTATTGTCAGAGCCAAACCAACAATTAAAACTCTTTGTGGTGAAGGAACATGTGCATCAATGTGGTTCACTCGTGTTTTTAATAGTTTTGGGACAACAACGGAGGTCTACGGCACAGAGGAATAAGATATGTCAGGCTTTGGATACACACACAATACTTGTTCGTAGATCAGTTTATTGTTGGTTTGGCTCTGCACATGAAATTTGTTGACAATAAGAAAAATAGAAAATCATCAGCCATATCTTTAAAGTTATGAGTGAGTTCATGCTGGTGTGTTCATACCCTTTATCATAAATTAATGACTAAATTGAAGATATCCTTGTGCTAAAGGCTGGTGTTAAGAGCTGTTGTTCTTCATTGAAATGGTGGATCATTATCTAACAGCATTATCTGTAACCAGCCAATGACAGGCTGCCTCTGTAATGAGTTTCTCTGTGAGACAAAGTGGGGGGATTTTGAGATATTTCTTTCCCTTTTTTCCAAACAGCCCTCTCATCAGCCTCAACGCCTCATTAATTCTGGCTCTGGCCTTGGCACTGTCTAAATCTCACTTGACCCCATTTGAACTTGACTTTTTGAGCTTGACTATAATAACAGCTAATGTTGCAAATCTGCGAGAATCGTATCATGTGGGGCATATTTTGGGCTTCAGTGATCTTCACTTCTTTCACTTGAAGAAGTGGAAACAGATGAATCCCCTGACTCATAAAAAAATGGCAAATACACAGAATTTGGATGCATATCTCTTATGGATCATTGACAGGTGCTTTATGGTATTGAGGACAGAATGAAATCCTTTTACAATCCTTTCAGCAGTTGACGCCACAAGCTCCTTCTGTTAGAAGATCCACCTGCGTAATAAAAGGTGCCGAAACAGTGGTGCAACACTGACTGACTGAGCAATGATTTCCAAACAATGGTGCAGTTGCCAGGATGTGTGTGGAAATACTGTGGAGTAGCTCAACTGAAAAAAACTGATTTGATTAAAAATATATATCCACATATTGAGTCAGCTGTAACACTCGAATTGTATGTGGTGCAACTGAGTGCATGAAAACTAGTTCGCTAGCAAGCAGATGTGTAAATAGTCAGCTAAAAGCAATGGATTAAAGGTGTATATATAGCTAAAAACAATGAATACATGGTTCAAATGTGGTGGTAAAATGGGTTAAAGATTGGTAAGAGTAATGTTAAAAAGTAGTTAGCAGATAAATGGATGAAATAGATGCTAATAGAATCTTATTGGATAATTGATTAGATGGCTTAAGTAATGATACATTGAAATAGCTAAACATAATGGATAAATGATAGCTAAAATGAATGGGTAAACAGTTGAAATAGTTAGCTAAAAGCAATGCATAAATGGTAACTAAAGGTAAAAGAGTGCTCCATTGGTAGTACAAATGCAAATTTGACCAAACTGACCTAAACACTGACAATTCAGTGGTATGAAAACATAATTGTAACAATATACACTTTTATATTATGTTAAATAACATCCTGTTTAAAACAAATTCAAGTTCTTTGCATTGAATTGAATAAATTCTGAAACATCTATTATGTCTTGTTTATGTGCTCATTCTTCTGCTGCTAATAAAGGTCCCAGCAGGTGCAAAATAGAAGTAGTGGCTCTTCTCTCATCGTATTATGAACCTTGGACCTACATACATCGGAAGTGTATGAGTGTTGGTTCACTGTAACATCTTTCTGTCCTTAATAAGGAACTCCACCTCCTCTTCTGCCATCTTGTGTTCATTTTCAAGACCTGCTTAGGATGTCAGGATGTGATTAACAGTAAAGTGTAGCTGATGGCAGTAATTAGTGGTGGGGATATAATGCAAAAATTCAACTGCTTCACTCTAACAGCTCACTTTGAGATAAGTGACCAGCTGACTGCCATGATACCATGTTCTTTATTACAGGCAGAATGGGCAGCTGAGTCCTGACCAACTGCTCAGCAGGATGATCACCAGTGTAACCATAATACTTTATGAACTATAGGGAAACTACTTGGCTATGACATGATACGTTTGGCAGATAACAAAGCTACATTTAGAGGGCAAGCACATACCCAGAACCCTAAACACATTATATATTGTTTGTTTAATCCGTTAATTAGTGAGCTTTAGAGGTGATGGTTTGTTACCTTTGGACAGAGCCAGGCTTTCTGTTTCCCCTTTAATTTACTGCATAAAAATGAGAGTGATATCGATCTTCGCATCTAACTCTCAGCAAGTGTAAAGTGTATTTCCCAGGATAGCGAACTAGTCCTTTAAAGGAGAGTTCGACATTTTCGAAAATACTATTATCAATCCTCATGGCTGGAGCTAGGAGGTGATTTGCTTAGCTTAGCATGGATGCTGGAAGCAGGGAGGAAGGGCTAGCTTTGCTTTCTCTAAAGTTCAAAACTCCACCTATCAGCTTCTCTTAAGCTCACTAAATAACATGTTTTGTCTATTTGTTTAACCCGTAAACAAACATAAATGTAAAAATTGACAATTTGAGTTTTTTTTGAGGGAGTTACTGTTAGAACTCCTTATAAAACCACAAATTGTTGTTTTTACATCATTGTGTGTGTCTGAATTAAACAAATAAGAAACATATTGATCAGTGAGCTTTAGAGGTGCTGGTCGATGGAACAGTACCACAGCTAGCTGACATGTCAAAAGTCTGCAGGATTTCAACCTTTTGCTATGAGCTTCTGTTGTGTTTTGTTGGTGAGGAAACCTGCAGAATATTGGGCTTTGGTGCACAAATAAAGCACTACAAACTTCATAGTAGCCGAAAGAGTTTGAACCTGCACACAGAAATCCTTGCAGAGTTTAAATGTGTTTAATACCAGCAAAACCTTCATGGCATGAGGTAGATGCCAGCTTTAGAAGGTAAACAGGTCCTATTTTAATCCATTGCAAAACTGTTACGCAAGCCTGCAACCTGGTGACGTGCTTCATTCTCAACTACAGAGAGAAGCTACCAACAAGGGCTTGTTGGTCTAGGGGTATGATTCTCGCTTTGGGTGCGAGAGGTCCCGGGTTCAAATCCCGGACAAGCCCTTACATTAAAGATCTTTGTTTGACGGCATGTGTGTCTAGAGCTGCAGGATTGTTAAAGAATGCTCACTATCACCGTGTTAATAATGCTGGTGGTAAATGAAAGGTGTCTATGTGCAGCTGTAGAATGCAGTTCACTACTAAACCTGGAGATAACCTGTAGCTCCTACGAGAAGTCATTTCTCTCCTGGAATAAGCAGATGAACCTTGGCGTCAGGACTTGTTTAGAGTAGGATAGATATGATGTGCTTGATTGATCAGTGAAAGGAAACATTTCTGCAGACAAAATGATCCTTTAGGAAGAGAAGACTGTTGCAGCTTTTTCATCATCATCATGTCATACTCTGCCAGAGCCTCGGCGACCACTTTCTTCCACTGCAATCAGTTGGCAATCAAACCGCTCGCATGTCTGGCAGTGAGGCTGGTCCACTTCATGATGTTGTCAATCCAGGTTGTCCCGTCTGCCTCGGGAGCAGCTTCCTTCCTTTGCCTTCAAGCACAATGTGTTCCAGTGTGTCATTAGTTCCTGAGATGTGTCCTCTGGACAGTTTTGGTATTGGTTCCGTGCCAAACTTTTCTAAGATGAAATCATTGGATTTCCTTTCAATGTATGATATCCTGAGGATCTGTCTGTATGTCCACATCTCAAATGCTGTCAACTTCAGCTATCAACAATCAGCTACTTTAAGGGTCCATGTCTCACAGCCATACAAGACTACTGGCCAGACGAGACACTTGAGGAGTCGTATCTTGGTGCCAGTACTCACAGATCTATCTTTGAGCTTGGTAGTGCTTGTGCATGCCATTGCTATCCTTTGCCTTATTTCCTTGCTGCATTAATTTGTCATATAGTTCTGCGCCAAGGTATGTTAAGGAGGACACTTGTTCGATCTCGTCGTTTCCGATGTAGATGTCAGCTTGAACTGCATTTTTGCTTACCCCCATTAACTTTGCTCTTTTTGACATTTATTAGCAGCTTTTTAGGAGCATCAAATCACCAGAACCTCCACAGAGTATTAAGCTGTCTACATGAAGCCAGGAAAGACATAGATGTCAGGATGCAAATCTATTAAGAGATTTCAGCTGATTTAGTGTCCAACTTTATCCTTAAAGCTGCTGTAATCAATATCTTTATATTAACAATGGATTAAATGTGAAACGAGTCGCAAATCGTCAATGACAAACTGTCACCCGAGAATGAAGTTTATCTCGGCTCGTTTGTTTTATAGCCTGCATAACTTTACCATTTTGGTTCGCTCTTACTTCTCCCTTCAACCCCATTTCAATAATGTGATTATTAATAAGGTGATATGTGTGTTATGTGGAGGTTTAAGCCATCTTACACTTTGTTTAATTTGCTAAATACAGACACAAAACATAGGAGTAAAATAAATGAACTAATTAACTAATTTTGCTACATTCATAATAAAGAGAACTGTAGAAAAGAGTCGAATGATATTCACCAAAAAAAGTAAAGACCTTTGACATCAACATCGTCATTAAGAGAAAACAAACACTTGTCAAAAAAGTCAAAAAAACAGATTTATTTAAAAAAGTACATAATTTGAAAGTTTCATTCATGGAAATGGGGAAGAAGTTAACAGCGTGCTTCCTTTCTGTTACTCCAGTGAACTATTATTGGAACCCGACACGGAGACTCACGAAGATCATTTTGACAAGACTGTGTTGTCTTTGTACAATATATCATCAATCACTACATGCGATCAGAGCGTGTTCAGCCTGTAGGGAAATGTAGATGTTTCTATATGCAGGATGACGAAAACATCACTAAATATCACAGTAACTTTGTGGCTTGGCCTGTGATAACATGTTGACTTATAGCAAGTCTGGAAGTCACAGAGGCAGTCAGAAAAGAAAAAAAGCCCCCGAAAGAAATAAATAATAGCTGCTAATATCCAGGGTCCAGTGGTCCATGCAGACCAGTTGTAGACTGTTAAATGGTTACAACATTAGACACACAATCTGCGGTGATGTTGTGGCACTGTTGGAGCATTTATCTGATCCAGGGGTGAGGCTCGAGCTCTGTGTAGTCCAGACAGACTGCTGTGGTGGCGTCCAGTCTAAAAACTATTGCGCCCCTCTGTGGTTCGATGCTGCTGAGCCAGCTTACCATAGCCGCCTCTGGCTGGGTCGTAGTCCTGCCTGTACTCATCTCTCACCTACACAGCAAAAAGAAACACAACCAGGGGGCACAGGAACAAACAGAGAAGATTATACTCAAACATACAGAAAGAAAAAAACAGAACTAATCCGTTAATTATCCATTTTTAAACAATTTAAGTCATGGAAACAGCTACAGTTGCAAGATCTTTAATGTAAAAATCTTCAACCAAGAAACTTGACCAAAGTATTAATAGTTCTCACTGCTTACATCTGTCTTTACTTTATTTCATGTTTTATAGTTTATATCTTTTTGTATAACATGCTGTATAAATGAACTTGTAGTTTTACTATTCTATTATTATTATTGCAATAAATTGCAACAAATCAAAATACTACTGACTGTACATATTTTCGGAATAAATTTTATTGGGGTTTTTTTGGAAGCAAACAGAATATTTTCCCACAATAAACCAATATTTATGTTTTCTTATTTACACTCCAAGACTAAAAGAAAACGACATGATTATGCAAGTTGTATTTGTTAACAGCATAACATACAGTTTCATTTTTCAAATGCCATACTATAGTAATACTGTCCCTTCAAAGGCCACGCTTAATCATGCATAATTTATTTTGGAAGTTATATCACTTTCTAAATATCATACGGTTGACTTAAAATGTCATGATATAGTGTATTGATTTTTTGAAGGCCATTTCAGTATAGGCCATTTTTCAAATGCCATAGTGCACTGTAAGTTTTATTGTTTTCCAAAATGCTGTACTGCAGAAAATCCAACTTTTTCCAATAAGGAGGAGACACAAAATGGGTAGGCAGTAGACCCCAAACCTCTCGTAATGACACGACCACCCTGGAAGGTTTTTGATGTATACCTTCACCACACACCTTTATCCTACACCACAGCAATAGTTGGGTGTCAAATAAAGTTCACTACTACTACTACTACTACTACAACAATCACTAGTTATTTATCCCCCATTTTGGTGGAGAATTTTATCACGGACCCCTGCTGGTGCACATTGTATATCTTATTCTATATTTTACAGTGTGACTTGTCTGGGTTGGGTTTAATATAAGCTGGAGCTCAATGGATATGGATTTTCTGAAAAAGATCCACACACACATTTTTTGGGGTTGAAGCTGCTGATAAGCATTCAGTGTTTCCCTCTGAAGTTCATCTTTGACAGAGTAGAAGAAAGCATTTAGGTTGCAGCGTATTAAAATGCAAAACTGAATCCAAGCACAATAACAAAAACTATATATTTGTTAATAGTTTTGTGACATGAATTAAACTTCTTAAGATCAATTCAAGTTGGGGAGCTTCTTGTAGACAATCAATATAGTCCCTTTAAGCTGATCAAGCTTAAAATAAACGATACAGCAAACTGCATAATGTCCATCCAGAGTCTGCCTGTACCAGCTGGCCGAGATCCAATTATCAACAAAAGACTACAAGTCTGACCCTAACGTGTGATTTTTTACATAGAAAAACCTGCCAGCATCCACACAAACATACATTCATACAACTATTCACAACACGTGACTGTGAGATTTCTTACCTGTCCTCCAGACTTGCCGCGGCCGAACTGCCGTCCCTCCTTGAAGCCGGTGTCCCAGTCTGTCCTGATGATCCGGTCGTCCAGCCGAGTGCCGTTAATGAAGCGCATGGCGTGTTCTGCGTCTGCACGCGTGTAGTATCTGGTACAGCAGGGGTTAAGGTCTGTTCCACATTCTTAAACTTGCACAACGTGCACACTCAATGCTATAGTGGTATAACATGACATCAGTGTCAGTAACCAGGCAGACAGCTGACTTAGTTTCAAGTGCTGAATATTATTAAAACAAAGATTTTTCATTTGGGTTTCATGTTTAAAAGGATACTCTACAAAGCAGAATCCACAGGCCGTCTTCTTGACTTTATCCAGGCCAATGATGATGCGCTTGACGTCTCCACTTTTGGAAAACAACTCGTGTACCTGCTCATCAGAAACGAACAAACAAAAAAAAAAATCCACACACACAAGTGAGAACTGTGTATTCTGGCAATACTTTTGACACAATAGGTTTGAAATATATCATAATTTCAATGTATCTAGAGCTTTTAAAAGAGGAGTGAAAAAATATACCACATTCAAATTCACAAAACAACTCGACAACTTGTATTATTGCTAGACCCATGAGAAACTGGGGACCTGAAAATAAAGTCACAGGCCAGAATAGGGCTGTCCCTAACTCAGTCAACTCAGAGTCAGCACACAGACTGATGCATTGACTTGAAAAGCGGGGGGTGGGGATGGGGGGCGACGTGTATTCTCATTTACAGTATATTTCTCCATATTTATCTCATTACATATATTTCGTTCTCATAGGCCTGCATACTAAACATTATTACTTTTTGTTTTTCTTCAATACAGCCTCCTATGAGAAATATTATTCATGTCTCCACCCAGTTACAGTACAATCAAGCGCACCTGCAAAGCAGCAGCCCCCTGATATAACAGCCTACATAGTCTCATAGTTTACCTGTAACACTTGTGTTTTTTTTAATGCTATTGTTCATCATCTGTGATGTGAAAACATCAGATTTCCACACAGTCAGAGAAATAAAAAGTGTGAGTCCTGGTATTACTTCAGTTATAAAATCCAAGCTCACCAGAGAGCGTCTCTCCTGCCAGCTGCTGACAGCGCTGTCAGCTGAAGAGTCGATCACACTCAACGGTAGGGGAGGAGACAGTAGAGACACTTATGCACGTCTGTTTAAACAGGAGTTTAGGCGACTTTGCTGCATTTAACGCTGGAGCTCAGAGCAGGAAACTCAGTCACTCTCCCTCTCTTTCCCTCTCTGTTTCCATCACAGTTATGTAGGCTATTTAGGTCATTTAGAGACAAGAATGTGGCAATGTTTACAGCCTGTCATGCTGTAATGCTGCATTACTCTTTGTATAATGACATGGCTAAAAAAAGGCAGTGATTAGATTGAAGAAATGCAAGTTGACTCAAAGTTTAATGACTGATGCATCGACTCAGCAACTTTTAGGGGGCAGCCCTAGGCCAGAAAGAGGAAGAAAGACTAAAAAAGCAACAGATCTTTTGGTATCCCAGAACCAGATTCTTTCTTAAAATCTTGAGAAAAAAAACCATGAATGGTATAAAACCAATTTCCAAAGAAGTTGGTGCAGGGCTTTAATGGTGTAGTCCTACCTGCTCCTCAGTGGTGTAGAAGGAGAGGTTTCCCACATACAAAGTGTGGCTACCCTTTAGCAGCTTCTCCTGTTCATAGCGGTTACCCTGAAAACACAAACATCATAAATGTGAGTATGTTCTTCACTCAGTAACAGTAAGCTCAGTAAGGACACGAGCCAAAGCTTAAGATGATGGTGGTGGGCAGCTCATCTCTGCAGCTGCTGCAACAAATATTATTTTAGGATGACCTGATTTTAAAAATGATAAAATTGGAATTATTTCCATTTTTGGCTCCACAAAGAGTTTGAGCATCAAATGCAATTTATACAAATTCTGTCTCTCTACGCCTTTGATTGACTGAATAAGAACATGTGTTCATGCAGGTGACAGAGTTGGGAGACAAAGAGCAAGTTTTGTCTAAAAAATAAGTAGACAGCCGACCAAAGGTAAGCAGACATAACCTTTCACCTGTATGTGAAAGCTGTACATGTCATTCCAAAACCATCTGGGTATTAATCTGCTGCTAGAACAGCCTTCACTCCTCTATAAAGAGCTTCAACAAGATTTTGAAACCTGGCTGCATGTTATGTATGCATGCTGTATGCTACTCTCATCTTGCAACAAGGCCATTAATGAGGTCAGACGAGGTTGAGATCAGGGCTCTGAGCAGAATAGTCAAGTACTTCCACACTAAACTGGGAAAATCATTCTTTATGGACCTGGAATTGTGCACAGGTTCATTGTCGTGTTGACACAGGAAGAGTCTGTTCCAAACTGTTGACACATATAATCATATAAAGGGCAGGCTCAATTTTTAATGTCTGTCTTAAAACAACAGTCAGGAGTCCAAATGAACATTGAAATAGGCTTTTCTTGCTGTAATCATTCCTCCTGTTCATACTGGCTATTATATTATATTAAGATTCCTTCATAATGCATGGAATGAGGATTTTGGCCCCCATCACTTACACTGAAAGCACATTTAAAGGGGATCTTTTAATAGCCAGTATGAACAGGAGGAATAATTACAGCAAGGAAAACCTCTTTCAGTGTTCATATGAGCACCTGACTGTTGTTTTAAGGCAGACTTGAAAAATTGTGAATCGATCCTTTAAGACTTCCCATTAATTGTAATTAGGGGGGCTGTGTACAGCTGACTTTGTTCAGTTAGCTAATCAGTTTTTAAGCATCAGTCTATCCGCTTTCAAATTGTGTTTCTACTTTATGAACAAAGCTTAATTTGATTAAACCCACCACTCAGTATCCATCTTGTTTACCTTTGAATGCTTGTTTCTGCAAACTAAATTACTAGCTAATGTTCAGGTTCAGGGAAAACTGCACAGAAAGAGATAACAGCTATGTTTTATATGACTAACGATTATTTTCATTATCAACTAATCTGTTGACTATTTTCTCAATTAATCAATTGTTGTTTGGTGCAAAAAAGTGTGAGAAAAAATGTTTAATATGTCGATTACTGGGTTTCCCAAAGCCCAAAATAACGTCCTTACATGTTTTGTTTTGTCCACAACCCAGATACAACCCCAAGATATTCAGTTTACTGAAGACTAACGTTAAAGGAACCAGAAAATGTGCACATTTAAGAAGCTTGAAGCAGATAATTTGGACCTTGTTTCCTTTAAAAAAAACCTCAAAACGATTAATCTATTATATAATTAGTTAGAACGATTAATAGCCGGCAAATAATCGATTAATCGTTGCAGCTCTAACGTTAGTTTGATATTGTTGTTAGAACAACATCTAACGTTACAATTTAAACTTCCAAATCAGTCGCGAAAACCTGTAATTCTGTTACCTTGACTCATAATAACACTTGGCTTATACGATATTTAAAGTGAAGTAACAGCTAACCTAAGCTTGTTACGTTACATTGCCATGTCGCCTTGGCCTCACCTTTGTGCCAAGTTTAAAAAAAACGTTTCTAATAGTCAGAATAAACACATTAATCCAGCCGCAGCGTGTCGAGAGCTGCCCGCTGCTTAGTAAACGCTAACTGTGAGCTAAGGGCATAAACCGTTACGTTGACGTTAAAAACATTCAATGTTAATGTGTTCATCGGGGGTGTTTTTCTGACTTACCTTAAAATGCTGGTCTCTGTATTGACTAATATCAATGTGAGAATCACTATTCAGAGCGTTTAATTTAACAGACATTGTGAAGAAATGGTGGATACGCGGTCTGCAACTATTTAATTATTCAGCGTCGCATCTAAAGCACGTCGTAGCTTCCGGTTCCTATGTCCGTCCTTCGAAGACTCCGGGTGAAACGGCTGGATATTGAGCCAGCGAGATGTGGTGCCAGGCTATTGGCTGCTGTGATGTTATGTCACTGGCAACTGATAGACTGCTACTCTTGTTTGACTTGGCATTTTATCCTGAGAGTTTGTGTTTGAACTTTTTAAATAAACTTTCACGTCACTCTGCTGCAGGACGTGTGCCAAAACACTTTCAAGTAAAATAAATTGGTTGTTGGTGTATCTTTTGGCCTTTGTCACATAATATTTGACTTTAACAGCATGCAAGTTTGTAAGTTGAGAAACCTTCATGATTAAACACTACAGTGCATTTATAGGATAGTATTTAAATGGACTTCACACATGACTTTTAAAAGTGTTAACATCATCCTTTATAGACTGCACAGACAAGCTACTGGACTATTAGAGGACACACATTAGAAATACAGGTATTATTAAAATAATTATTTCAACATCAGATTGTTACAGCTACGATCTGTGAAACACATATGCATGTAAAGCCAAAGAAAGCTGTACAAACTTGGGCATTTTCTTGTTCAATAAAACCACTTCAGACTGCAAATGTTCTTGTAAGATCTAAATTTTATTATCACAATTCAAATATTTGAAGTGAAAAAAAAAAATCCTCATCTGTCACCTGTCTTAACTGCTGACATTAACAACCTTAATTATTTTTGCAAAAAGAAAGAAAAGATATGAATGTACCCGCTTATAAATCACAGAAAATTAAAACATAAATGAGATGAAACAGCAGCGCTTAACCTCCCACAAAATACTGGGCTTAGCTGCAGACTGTTAATTCTACTAATGTTTAGCAAGGACATATTGTCAGTTCTTGTATCAATAACTTCAATCCATTAAATCAGAGTATAGTAAGCAAAGCCAGTAAAAGGAGGGCAGGGGCTCTGCCAGAAGGGTGCCACCTCTACTCCCCGATTTGCCATGTAGTCTTCATCAGAGGTCAGATGATCTCCTCTCAATCCTGCAGCAACGCCTGAAAGAAAAATTATATAAGTAATTAACACTTCACATGAAGCACGTTTTTTGGGGTGTCAGAGCTCAGGTTCAATGGGGATTCTACTATTTAAGTAGGCATACATGATATATCAGTCATCCATCCATCCAGTGATTCTCTGACTGCAGACAGATGCAGGTCAGTGTCAGTCACTGCTGCCCTTGAGAAATACCAGGTTTTCTTTTACATTTATTTCAGTTGCACTGTTGCTTTTTAGCATTTAAGATAAAAGAAATATACATATTTGATGGTGAATGTCAGTAAAACGGCCTTTTAGTATTAAATATATTTTTGTTTGAAAAGAATTGTATTGATAGTGGAAAATATACAGGTCAGGCTGAAAAGTCAAACTTTCACTATTTTAACATTTCATCACCTAAACAATTAATTGATTAATTGAGAAAATAATCGACAGATTAATCAATAATGAAAATAATCGTTAGTTGCAGCTCTAGAGTGATGTTATTGGTATTGTATTGTTAATTAGCAGTTATCGTCATTGGCCCTGCTTGAACACGCTTCTACTTTTTCTTCAATATTTATTTTTTTTATGTTTGCTTGGGTTGATAATAATAAACTTATTTTGATTTCTGTTTATGGTTTTCCCATCGTTATGTTTGTGTCATTATTACTGTTCCTATTAGCTGTTAATGTTACTTTTCTTATCCTAGTTAAGTTCTTAGCATTATATATAAGAAAAATCAATACCTAATCCAACCTCAGCTGAACCTGACAGCACTGAAAGTTTATTTCTAACAAAGCTATATTCTGCTCCACATTAATATCATATAGTACTGAAACAAACAGTTGACAGATTGATTACTCGACTGACAGAAAATTGTCAACTACTGACAATTTTCTCTGCCTTACAGAATAGTAGTGTGACGTGTAAAACAAACATCCCCTCAAGATTATGTGAGCGCTGTCAAATAGAGGAATCAGCAGAGCGTGTAATGTTTCGCTGCCATAAATACTCTCGAGAACGAGAAAACGTTAAGAAAGGGAAATCAGTGAGCTTGGAGTGGAAAAAAACTGTCTAAAAAATGTATTTGCCATCGGGTTAGGGATTTTCATTACGATCTTTGATTATTTTTTTTACGATTATTTGATTAATCGTTTAGTCTAAAATGTCAAAAATAAATGGAAAAACTGTTGTAAATTTTTCCAGAGCCAAAAATAAAATATCTATTGTTTTGTCTAAACAACAGTCCAAAACGAAAAGATATTCAGTTTATAACGATACAAGATAGAGAAAAGCAGACAACGCTCACATTTGAAAAAGAGGAACCAGAGGATTTTTGGTGTTTTCTGCTTGAACGATTAAAATCGTTGCCGATTATTTTTCCTTCGATTAATCGTCTAATCGTTTCAGCTCCATAACTTACGTTTAAAGTAGCTTTCTTTGCCATCTCTCCTTCATCAAAGGTCGGATCTCCTCTCGATGCTGAGCAGCTCCACTTCGAAGATGAGCGTGGCTCCTCCGGGGATCTTCGGCGGGGCTCCCCGGTCTCCGTAGCCCAGCTCGGCGGGGATGACCAGCTTCCTCTTCTCCCCCTCGCACATGCCCAGCAGGCCCTGGTCCCAACCTTTGATCACCTGGCCGGTTCCCAGGGTGAAGGTAAAGGGTCTGTCGCGGGGGATGCTGCTGTCAAACTCCGTGCCGTCCTCCAGCTTGCCCGTGTAGTGCATGTTCAGCACGTCTCCTTTCCGGGACTTGATGGGGCAGTTGTCCACTCGCTTCTTGATGCCGATCTGCAGCTTCTTCTTCTCGGCTCCGCTGACCGCCGCCGGGCTGAGAGAGAGCAGCGTCACCGCGAACAACAGCAACACCCGCATGGCCGCAGTCCCCGCAAGGTTTCCAGGTGTTAAAAGGGTTTAGGTTTGGAGAAGGTTTTTTGGGAATGAATCAGGGAAACGAGCCGCTGAGTGTTTTACAGAAAGCGGATATACGTAGGAAACTTCACCGGGTGGTGTTACCATTAAAAACGTCCGGGAAAAAGTCTCTAACGATGCTGAAGTTGGTTTCATATTCGGTATTTTCTCGGCCAATCATTCATTTTTACGCCTATTTAAACCGTGAAACTTATTTTATTTATTTATTTATTTTACTACGAGCATTTAAAACACCAACTTGGTCTAATTATGCGACCATTAACCACATAGATACTAAACAGAAATAATTTTATTTTTTTGTATGATGTAATGCTTTAGATGGATAGGGTTTTTAGTTTTGTATGATGTAATGTTTATTTATTATAGCCCTGTATGAACTGTAACATTTGATACTGTGATTCTTTTCTAAATTTGCTGCCAAACTGTTTCAGTTTGAGTTTAAAACATTCTCAGTCATGATCCATTTTGAGTTTTGTGGGTAAAGAGTTCCACATGTTGATCCCCCCAACAGAAAAAGACATCTGTCCAAGTGAGGATTTAGGATTTCAGATGTCTGAGTTGTTAACAGCTCCACTAAATAGTGATTTCCCTCTAAACTTCTCACATGGTTTCATTTCAGTAAATGTTAAAATGATCCAATATTTCACCAAAAACCAAAGATTATAGAAAAAGTCCAAAAACTGAAAACAGATTTGTGTTTTCTTTCTTCTCCCATTAATCATCTCACGACCCTTCAGATTTATCTGGTGACCATTTAGAGGGGCCCGACCCCTAGGTTGGGAACCACTGAACTAAACTAGCTAACTGTATATAAAGTAGTTGAAACTAGCTCCACCTCCAGCAGCTACAACAGTAACATGCTGCTTATACACTGATGTTTCACTATAAAAAGGAAACTTTAGATAAGACTAAGCTGCACTTTGTGTACTCCAACACAACAAACTCCTCTCTGTACTCTTCTCTCCAACTCTGTCATGGCTGAATATTTAGCTGATTTCAGCAACAGCTCCTGTGAGATTTCAGAACATTGCTAATACTTATGTACAGTTCTGTAATGTTAATGGAGTCATTTTACATTGCTTTTTTTTGCTACTTTTGGGATCAGTGTGTAAGATTTGGGGGAATCCATTGGCAGAAATGGAATATAATATTCATAAGTATGTTTTAATTAGTATAAAATCACATGAAAATAAGAATTGTTGTTTTTGTTACCTTAGGATGAGCCCTTTATATCTACATAGGGACCAGGTCCTCTTCCAGGGAGCACGCCATGTTCACCGCCATGTTTCTACAGTAGCCCTTAACGGACAAACCAAACACTGGCTCTAGAAAGGGCCTTTCACATTTTTCGTAAGTTTTGTGGCCACTGTAGATAATCCGACACTCTTGAAGGGGAGGGTGATTCAGTTGGTTGCAATCTGCAACCTGACCGCTAGATGCCCCTAAATCCTACACACTGGTCCTTTAAATACAGGATCTGAATAACTTACTTCTTCCACCACTGATCCAAACACATCATGACTAAAAAACAGTCCAGATTAGAGACTCTGGAGACTGTTAGCCCCCCTGTCAGTGATATGAAAACTTAATTAAAACGTACAATTTCACTGTTTTTCCCCCATTCAGACCAAGAAAAGTGTGGCTCATTCGCCAACCTGAAGCTAACTTCCAGCTCTCTCCACAGTTTGTTGTGTCATCCCCTGAAAGCTAGCGGTCACCTGGAGCAGCTGAAGTAAGTCACCTTTCTTAGTGATATTTATCAAAATTCACACCACAAATACAACCAACATAACAATATATCGTCGACGAATATATATCCACAGCTAACGGGGAACGTTGGTGTTATTTCAGGGCTGAAATATCCAAGAGTTGGACGGCAAGTTAGCTGGCTAAGCTAACGCATCAGCTAGGACACGGATCTCTGAGAAAACACTAGGACAAAATGCTCGCTCGCATGTTATTTACCCTCCTCAACAAACTCCATGTCGTTGAGAAGTTGGCGGAGTCTCGTCCGATCCGCAGGGCTGCCCAGATCACAGCCTACGCCATCACCAAGGCTCAGCTAGCCGGCCAGGACGCCTCGAAGCGGGTCATGCGGTCGCAGACGCTGCGGCAGGTCCGGGAGGAGGCTGGACGAGTACCCGGTGATCTGGGAGAGATGGGCAACCGGCTCAAGAGGGTCCGAGAGACGTTTGTGAATGAGGTGAAGGAGGGGTGGAAGGATGGGTCCAGACAAATCAAGAAATAAAGAAGTCGGACCAGCTAGAGGATATTTTAGAGACTTGGAAGCTATTGATGACAACGCTTGTGTCCGATAATGGACTTACTGACCTCTCATGTTTTTATACTGCTAGCTGGACAAACTAAAGGAGAAATTATGTATGAATGTGCCTCAGCAATGCATGACGACTGTCTGAGTGATGGTTAACTACAACTGTTTTCAGTAACTGGCTTCATGTTGGACACAATCAGTTCATGTCACTCCTTCTGACCTACAACCAGTGGCCAGTAATTTATCATAAATAGGAAAGTTTAACTAAGTACATCCAGGATTCTCACATTTCACAGAACACATGAAAATATGAACTGTTAAATTCCTCGTAGAAAAAAGTGTGTGGAAAAGTCAATACCGTCTTCAAAAACTGACATAAGTGGCAGCTTGGAAAGGTGTAGCAAGGTCAAGTGCACTTCTCAGAAGTTGGATGAAGTTGAACTACCACAGTGTGTACTTTTGTACCAGGGATTAGTTAGAAGAAGACATCAATAATAGACAAAAAAGTGGTATTTGCCTTTCCACCAAACCAAACCAATACACAAATCCTCCCATAAAGTTTTTGTGGATCTGTACAGGAGTGAGCTGTCAGTGTAAATCATTTTATTGGCCTAAAGTGTACAAAGAAAATAAATGGTGTATAGAGAGAATTAACTCTCTGTTTTTCTGTGACTGTATAAATAAAGATTATAATTTATGATACAAACTGTGTCACTTGATATACTTGAGAGCTGTAAACGTAAATTAAATCTTAAAGGAATGATTTGTGTTTCAGTTCTGCTTCTCCATCTGTTTAACTTGAAAGATGCACTTTAAAGTCCCCTTCCACTCAAAAATGTGTTTGGCTTTGCAGAGTGATTGACAGTAGACGCAGAGTTCGAAACGTGACAGTCATCTGATGAAGGGGGTAAGATTTTCTGTGCTTAACTAAGATTAAATATTTTGAAAACCATTTATGGTCCAATATACAACTTACACAAGTGTGATGTAGAAACTTGGAACCTCCAGCACACACTGAGTGAGCTTTTTGGTGAAGTTGAAGACATCTTGTCTCCGGTACTTTTAATATAAAAAATATTCATAGATTCTGGATTTTTCAATTAGGGAGAAGGTCATGTTGAACTAGTTGATTGAACTCTTTTGGGGGAAACCATATCAGACATAAATATTTGTTCAAAGCAGAATATTTTTTAGAGCTGCAACAATGATTTGATCAGTGGATCAACAGAACTAGTTTGATAATCAAATAATTGTTTTACTCATTCTTTTAAGCAAAAATGTCAAATATGATGATTTTATAGTTTTCTGTCTATAGTGTCAAATCTGCAGTTTGTCCTCTGCTGCCACAGCAGAATCAGAAGTTCACAGTTTACTGCCTCCAAGTTGTAACTCATAGTCCCTTTGCATTCACAACTCCAGCAAGATAACACCGGATATATGAAGCCCAGAAAAGAATTAACAGCTTAATTAGAATAAAGATAAGAGGACTTTTACTGCTTGTCAAAGAATTGCTGGAGCTGGTTAACCCAAAGTGAAGACCTTGTCAGGAGACCAGGATGTCTTACGCAGGAACATTTATTGAAGCTTGGTTGAGCTTGAACAGAGTACAAGTGAAACACTGCAATGCCGCTCAGTTGTGCAGTCTACTTCTGGACCATAGTATTTAAACTCTTCACCAAATCCTTACTACCTCCAAATAAGGTTATTCTTCACACATCTATGCCTCTATTGGTTATTGAACTATAAAGAAGACACTGCTGATTAAAGTTAACTGAACCCATGTAGTCTGTACACTGGTTACTTCCTACTTTGAAACCAGTCTGACCTTCTGCACAAAGCACAGCATATCTCCACCTGACCTTGGTTCCCATAGGAGACAGTCAGCCTTATCAAGGCAGCTGCATATCCCAGCAAACCTCACTAGACAGAGAGATGAACTGCTCTGAAATAGACACGTCATGACTTATTGCTCTCAGGATAGAAAATGACCAGAGAATGAACCGTGGAACACAAATATTTCCCCCACACTGCTCCCTGAAAGCAGATTCAGAATGATTCAGCTTGTAGAACATATATGCACACCAGTGAAGCGTGTGCAAAGACTGGCTTAATGTATCCCTGATGAAGTCTGATATGTTGTATTTTAAAATATATCGGAGTGTTGCCAATAAACCTAAAACTATAAAAATATTCTGCAACTACTCTGCTCATTGCTGATTGTTTAAGTCATTTTTCAAGCAAGAATTTGATGGTTTTGGCTGCAGATTTGTCACTTTTCCTTGTCAAAGTTATAGAAAATTGAATATCTGTGGGGTTTGAACTGTTGGTCAGACAAAACAAGACATTTAAGGGCATCACCTTGTTCTCTGGGAACCTGTGATGGGAATTTTTCACAGTTTTCTGGGGAAATAAATGGACAAACCAAATTTCATGTATAGAAAGGTGTACAAGGAGATCCAATTTCTGCCGCAAGGAGCTAAAAATCAAAATGTGTGTGTGTTTCTGCCACTTGCTGCATGTGTTTAAGGACAATAACATTACCAGAGGAGAGAACACAGTTTGCAACATCTGCAGAAATGAGTAACATTCATCACTCTCACACACTTGTGGTACTTAACTTTATTTGATTTAGACAAGCACAGAAAACAGCTCAAGTCAGCAGTTTTATGTAGCAATACTAGTGCAGACTCACTGGCCTGGCAACTAAATATTAGTTACATGTTACTTCATTTCACATAAAAATAAATCTCTGTCAGGAGGAAGAGAATGCATTCGTTTCTGACAGCATGAGTCAGTACATATACACTGATATGGCACCTGAACTTCATATAAAAATAAATCTCTGAACATAGGAAAATACACATCCAGTCAACATTTTAAAGCATCAAGCATCAAGCAGCAGGAGGTACAGTAGATATTACAAGAGCTGGTTAGTTTGAGTTATAAAAAGACACTTCTGGAGTGAGTTGTTGACTTTAGAGGATATGAGAGCAGAGTTTTTGACATGGAAACATGTCGAAAATAAACAATTATTGTCTTTTAACTGTATTTTCTGTCAATTTTCTTTCTGTAAGTCAAACAAAATGCAAGCAAAAAGCTGAAGAAATTAAAGCGAAAGCAGTTTTCAAAACCTGTTGTCTTGGACTGCAACTGCGTCCAAATGAAATGCTA
Organism: Scomberomorus guttatus; assembly: GCA_038419695.1. NCBI lineage: Eukaryota > Metazoa > Chordata > Actinopteri > Scombriformes > Scombridae > Scomberomorus > Scomberomorus guttatus. The sequence continues at coordinate 26,515,997 of CM076454.1, read as the reverse complement.
AAAAGGTTTGAAAAATGGCTGATAATTGGGAAGAATGCCGAAGCAGTTTCCATCCAGAAAGCATCAGATTACTAACATTAACAAGAGAAAAGCTAAAATATTATGCAGCAAAAGACTGAAAAAGATTTGAACGTGCAGCTGCAAAAGCAAGCGCAAATGGGAAACCAGATGAATGAAATAATTTATTTCTTTGATTTTAAAGTGTTTGATTAAAACACATGAAGCTACAGACATTCAATCATCATCGCACCAACCTCAGCACAGCTCTGTGTGGAGGGCAACACTAGTGCATATTCACTGATATGGCATCAGCTTACAGTTAAAACATGGCCAAGAAAAGGCCATGCTCATTAGTAGTATTCACAGAGCAAGTGGCAGCAGAGCAGAACAGAAATGTGACTTCTACATTCACATGAAGCCTTTTAAATGTCTGGAGCTGATCTGGGGTCAGTTACAGTCTTAGTACAGCTAACGTGTTTGGGCTGACTAACCGTATTTATTTTAATACTGGTAAGAATTTAAAAATAATTCCACCCCATGTTACTGCTGCTACCACAAAGAACTTCAGGATTGTAATGGGAGGAATTAGTTGAATTGACCCCATGTCAATGTATGACTTTTTTTTTTCCAACGCTGTTAACTACAAACACAAAATTCAACCCACACTGATTGTAATGAGGTGAGACAGATATCTCAAAACCATGACAAATAAAACCAAAACTCTGCAAAATCTCCATGATCACATACCACTAAGGGAAAGTGAGAAAATATGTTGTTTTTGTAATTTGGGTTAACTGACCCTTTAAAAAAAAAAGGGGGGGGGGGCTACATCATCAGCTACATCACCTGTGGGTCATGTGAGGTTAAAAATCAAATTGTCTGTTCCTGCGTACGTAAAACCAGCTTCGGAGAGACAGAGAGGAGCTTCCCACTAGAGCAATGTAACAGGTGGCAGCATACGCACTGATATGGCAGCTCACCTTCGGTAAACAAAGTGGCAGCAGCACCTCATCATGTCATATTCACACTGGCTGCAAGTCATCCGGCAGCTAACTCTCTTCTCTGCCGCACCAATAGGTGTAACTGTGCTTCATTTGCTTCAACACTAGCACTATTAAAATCCAAAGGCAGTTCCAACATGCCAACCTCTCATATACAATAAAATAACATGTGGGGAATATGATGCAATTATAAGATAAGATAAATCACTTAATCGGGGACAGTGTTTGGAGAGTGATGTGACTGGACAGCAGTCAAGAAGTTCAAAGTCTGAAGACTTCGGTGTGAAAATAAGAGAAATAAAAAGGTGGTAGGAGGGGGGGGTGTATGGGCTATAGGGAGGGTTAAGGAAAGGAGAAAAGGAAGGAGGAAAGGAGAAGAGGCTGGACGCTTGTCTCATATTGTCTTTACATCCAGAGGTTGGTCAGCATGGAGCTGAGCAGCGCCACCAGAAGCAGCCACACAGAGGACATCACTGGAAGAGGGAAAGAATTTTTAAAATATTAAAGGAGGATTGTACATAAAAAACAACTTTGAAGCGTACACTGGCTTTTAGTAAGTGGAAATTGATATCTTATTGTATTGTATATCTTATTAATGGATCAATCTTCCTTTCTTCTTGCCTTCATCTATCTTTCTGCCCACCCATAATTTCAAAATGTAGCTGAGCTGTTTTGGATTAAATTTGGGAAAAACATTTTGAGAATCACACTGATAAACCCAAAAGGGCTGCTACAGTACACTGTTCATCTATTCTTCCACAATATCATGTATAATATCTTAAACACCTCTGGCAGGATTTTAATGACACACTGATGAAAAAAAAAACACATCACCACAGCTTAAGGTGACATAATTGTTTCCACATGGTGATCTTAAATATCAACCTGCACTGTAATACAGCCCTACTGAATATTAGACAGTGTTGAGCGTCCTACCAGAGCAGTTTCACAGTGTCATGTCAACCTAAGAACTTCTGCAAAGTTGGTGTATTTGTTTAAGAGATTTGTGAGTGGTTATGGTTCATATTGGTTTTTAAGAACCAGAATTTGATGTGTTTTGCAACCAATTTTAATGACATTTTCTTTATTTCAGCACCACCTGAGTGGTAAAAGACAAATTTCATCACCTGAACTGAAATGGATGTAAGGACCGATTAAAGAAATGTGGCGTGTTTTTACCTGCACTTGATGAGTTACACTCCATGTTGATCAGTGCATCCATGTAGCCCTTGCCCAGCCACTCCTGGTAGGTCTTTTTGTCAGCGACACCCACCAGGCGAACGGTGGAGTCTTTGAAGATGAGATCTTTGCCGCTGTAGGCCTGCGAGTCAAACATCTTGAAACCAGGACCAGTGTCACTGCCAAAATACGCCTGCAGAGAAACAGCGAGGGAGACGAAGAAGCTTAATGAAGAACAAAACTAAACAACATCTGAACATCAGGCTGATTAAAGGTTCAAACAATGTTTAAATCCTAATTTAGCCATTGATTCATCTCACTATAAAATGAACTAGCAGACACATGAGACTTATCTGAGAGATTGTTAATCCATCACATTGAACCTTTTGTCTACTTTATCTATTTATTTATTTAATATAATAATATTTATATAATTCTGCCTCGACCAGGATCCTTTTTGAAAACTCAACATTAGAAACTACATCACTCACTTATGATTCAGGACACATTTCGTTTTAGACATCTTAGAAATCAAATGTGTCTTTGTGTGTTCGATTTCTTGATTTGTTTATATATCTACCAACATGTAGCCCTTAGAAGCAACTTTAAGCTGTAGTTTTTTCATTTGTTTTAAAATTCAACCCTTTTGGTCTGACATTTTTGACATTATTTCTAAAATCATTACCGCTTATCTAGAACCAGATTCTTTACTAATCATCCTCGGCTCATCTGAAGCAACGGTAAACCTTTCTTTCTTTTTCCCTCGTCACAGAAAAAAAAACTGTTCTAACCACTGAAGTGTGTCTGGAAGATTCAATATGTTTTAAAACACAATCTCTCTCAGTTTCATATAATTTCAAAACCCTTAATTTAGTAGATTAATGCAATTTGAAATTAGGCTATAATCTACATTTTGGATTATCTAGGCTCTTTTTATGTTTTTACTTTTTTTCTTTTTCAATTTGTCAACCGCCAAAAATAATCTCAAAACATAATGATCAATTTGACAAAAAAGACAAAAAGTGAATCCTTTAATATGGAGCATTATTTATCTTTCAGTATCTATCAGTTTACTTTGCTTGCTTGCAGCCTCTGGATGTGTTAGGGCCTAACGAACTACGCTATTGAGTTGAGTCATGGAAAGTTCAGGATCCAGAGTTTTTAGAGATCCATATTAAAAGTCAAGATACCTCCACTCGCTTCCATTTTGACTTCTTTTTAAAAATCTGTCTCTTGCAAGTCCCCTAACTTTCGCAAGTGCAATACTAAATCACTTTTATGTTACACACATCAGCCCAAATTCCTCTGACTCACCCCTTTAAAATGACACATACATACTGTACATATGTACATTCAGTACCTGTGCGCGGTCCAGGAGTCCGTAGACAGGGTGGACGTTGGTGTCCGGTCGCACCATCACAGCGTGGGAAGGGACTCTGGCCAGGTGACAGTTTTTGAACTGCGTGACCTCGGCTTTGCTGTCCTGGGCACAGAGCAGCTGGAAATCTTTGGACAGGAGATTCGCTGCCCACGGCTCAGTCGAGTTACCTGAATAAAGACAAGGTGGTTAATTAGCTCTTTGATTGAGAAGAGACTTTTAAAAGGAGAATATTCTGTATCCTGGAGTTACTTGTTTTACCATCACTGTTTTGGAAGACAGTGGTGTGTTTGATGAAAGCCACATCTCCATCTCCCTGTACCAGACACCTGAATGGACAAAGAGGCAGATGCAGTGTGTTACATTCAAATAAAGTGTGTTAAGCTCAAAAAAACGTATCAAGCAGTTTTTAGTACCTGAAGGCACCGTCGTATCCGTAGTACAGGTCTTTTCCCTTCTCACATTTGTTCTGCCCTGAGCTGTCTCCCACACACGAAGCACACAGGTTGCTCGGGAAACCGGGCTGGTTGGCGCCAGGTACGCAGCTCTGCTTGAAGAACCCACCCACCGCTAAGCACCATGGGAAACAGGAAACAGGGGGTTGTGAGATTTTAATAGTGGTTATCATTTGATGTATTTCTTGTATATATTATATATGTTACACATGTTGTTTTCAAACCATCCTTGTTTGAAGTCTTCAACAAGTAACAATGTTTAATGCTTTCTTTACGTCTTTGTGTGGTTTTTGAGCAACAAGGCAACAATTTCCACAACAAGGTCAAAGGAAAATTCAGGCTTTTATACCAAATACATTATATAACTTGCTGCCCAGAGGAAAAGAAATAATTTAAAGGGACAATCCTCCAGTTTTCCACATTAAGGTCAGTTTACTGAGGAGTACCGCAGTTCTATAATGTTTTCTTTGGCTCTGGAGGAGATTTGTCAAGTCTGATGTAATAACCCTGATGATGTCAGCAGGGCAATCTCAGACTGGGTCTGCAGATGGTTAATTTTTCACAGAAAGCCTGTGTTAAGGAGTGGAGGTATGTGGGTTAGAGACTATAACTCAGAACATGTTGGCCTCCATTGCTTTGATTCTGAAAATCCTTCTGTGTCTGCCAGTCGCCCAACTTTATGGAAGTACAATTATAAATCGCTAAGTGACACATATCCAAATATGCCCAAATTCCTAGCCTGTTATTGTGATCTTTATTTTAATGTTGGCTGATACACAAAGAGTCATATTTGGAAGCTGAATGCATAGTCGGCTTCTCTGGCTGCCAGGATACAAACAAAAGCAAAACTTAATTTTCAGACCAAAGAGCAGAGTAATAATGAAGCACAAATCCTTTAAGGCTCCGGTATCTTTCACAGATTCAACAGTTTAACCTTTTTCAGATTCATGCACCCCGGCAGCCAACTGCCAAGACGCATGCCACATAACTACGGACCTTTGTTGCATCCATAGTCATATGGCCATAGTCAAATTGGGATTTTTCACAATTTCTTTACATTTTACTCACTTAATGATTCATTGAAAAAAGTAATCAGCAGACTAATCAATAAAGGAATAAAAATAATTAGTTTCACCCCTAATGTAAACTAGAAATGCTCACATGTTCAATGTATAGCCGATGGAGGTTCATCTGACTTCACACCTCTGCTACACACACACACACACACACACACACACACACACACTGACATCCCACTGACCTTGGGGTATTTCACAGTTTCTGGGGCTGATCAGGCCTCTCTCAATCAGCATTGCTACGGGAACGTTCCAGCCGGCCGTGCGGCCCAAACCAGTGTGACAGGAGCGACGGCCTCGCAGGTCGTTAAGGTTATGGATGTCATTGCTACTCTTTTTCACCACCGCAACTGCATAGTAAATGGAGCCGTCGCGATCCTCTGGAGAAAAAAAAACAAAACAAAACATCCTTGAAACCCGAATGTGTGACTGTGTGTCTTTGCTCATATGAATCTGTGTGTTTGTGTTTTTACCTGTGTAGCTCTCGCCAGTCGCAGGGACCAAGCCGTATTCTTTGCCTGCTGTGTAGATGTAACCTCCATCCAGAGTGACGGCATCAGCCTCTTTGTTCTACACAAATACAAACAGAAAGAACAGAGATTGAGATGCCAGAACTGCTCTAAGCAAACCACCAGTTTGTCTTTTTATTTAGGCGTCACAGATTTCACAATAACAGGCCACTTGGGGGCAATGATACACATTTTAAGTTTATATGTTGAACTTGTTAGCAAACTATTTACACATCCAGCAGTTACAGAGCAACAGCTGGTGAATGTAAGTCCTGTACCTGAATTTTCTTCATGCAGTCGGTCACAGAGTCGCCGTAGACACAGTTGATGTCTGGAATCAGGCCTTTACTGCGGAAGGCAATGGCCATGTCACTGCACTTCTGTTGCTCGCCGCTGGACAACACACACCAACGCAGGGGGGTATCTATTGGTGGATGGATGGATGGATGGATGAGTGAGTGGGTGAGTAGATAGATGTGGATAGTTGGATAGATAAACTCTGACAGATCAATATGCTTCACCTTTAAAGGTACAGTCCATGGCATTCATGGCATTATAGTAGGTGCTACTCATCCACTTGATGGGGTCCTCTGACCCAGCCTGCTGAAACATGGTGGAGGTCTCAGAGAAGAGCAAACTTCCTTCCCCATAAGGCCCAGGGGAAAACATGTTGAAGCCGGACTTTTCCTGCACACAGGAATTTACACTCAATCTCACGAATGAAATCTCACAGTGGAAATGTATTGTGTAGTATTCACACATAAGCAACAATGTGGCCAAATGGATCACTGATTACTTTGCTGTGTCTAATACCTGTAATGAAATCAGACAATTCGATAACTCAGGAATAATGAATGGGGTGATAACCAACATGTCACACATATGCACTGTCACAGGTGGAAGGTGTCAATCTGCATCTCCATGACTACAATGTGCCAAAAATAGAACTTTGACGACTGATGTAGAGCTGCAATGATTAGTCAATCGAAAGAAAATTAATCAACAACTATAATATTTGATAATCAGTTATTTTTTAAGCATAATTGCCAAAAATTCTTTGGTTCCTTCTTCTTAAACAAGACAATTTGCTGTTTTTCTTTGTCATGTATGACATTAAATTGAATATTTTAAGATTTGGGACTGTTACTCGCAGCCCTAGACTGATGAGAGTTTTTGAGCTGTTTGGACGTACCAGCCCCTGCGTCAGCATGCTAAACACCGTAGAGGGAGTGACGTCATTGCCGACCACGATGCCACGAGATGGGACGCGGACCAGATGGCATCTTTCCCACTGATCGACTGGAGCTCTACTGCCGTCACGACACAACAGCTCATAGTCTGATGACCTCAGTGGTTTTGCCCAGTCTGGGCCCTGACCTGGTGAAAAAACAACTGGTTAGTTAACAGACAAGCTTATTCACTAAATGGGTATTAGCTAGCTGAATGACAGCATTTTATCTAATTATTGTAATAACCAACTTATTTATGATTATCAAGCGATCAAGTTGTTACCATCAGTGTTCTCCCCGACAGTCGTGTGTTTGATGAACGCCACCTCTCCTGCATCTTCTGCCAGACACCTAAAGAGACCGCACCAAAAGCAGAAGTTGAGAGTTAAAGGTGTATGTATGTATTACATACACCTTTGCCATCAGCCATAATTAATGTTATCGATTGCACCTGTGCTTTTCCTGTATTTACATGTCAAAATATTTACTATGGCGGTGCTCGATGAAAAGTCAGGGTATCGGGAAGTTTTTACAATTCATCTGCAGGGGACATAAATGTTTACCTATCTTTACCAAATTTGATGGTAATCCACCCAAAAGTTGTGGAGACATTTTACAAAGTACCAAAAGTGCCAACCTCATGGAAATATATTCAATAGTTGTTGAACCAAAGTGGACTAACTGATGATCATGACCATGAAAAATTTGTACTATAAGTAGTATGATATAATAATAATGTATAATAGAAGATAATAAATATATAAATATTCATTTTCAGTGTTAACCTACAACATACTCGTACAACTCACAGTTTATATTATATATAAATATATAATTATGTGTTATGTATGTATAACTGACATAAGTGATTGTGACACAGCCACAGCTGGTATTTCCTGCACATTTGTTAAAATGCAAAAGCAATTTATAAGCTTATTCCTTACCGTCGCTTTGCCTTCTATCCTGAATATAACATTTGTTATATAAACGAACCAAATATTTAAACATGAGTCATAATGAAAACCTTTACTGAAACTGGTCCTGATAGAGGAAAGGAAGGAAGCTTGATAGGTCTAGGAATGAACAAAAATGACCTTAATGTATGTAATTCTGATGTGTGTGTGAGTGTAGAGTATGTAGAATATGAACGTGTGTTACCTGAACGCTCCGTGATAGCTGAAGTATCTCTCGTTGCTGCTCCACTCACATTTGTGCTGCCCGTTAATGTCTCCCACACACAGCTGACACAGAGATGTAGGGTCACCGGGCTCGTTTGCTCCGGGGATACAGCTCGCATTGAAGAAATTTGCCACACCTGATCACACACACACACACACACACACACACATTTTTGTTATTGTGTCTGTTGCTGTGCGTACATGTGTGAGTACATAATGACAGTGTGTGTGCATGTACAGGACCACACGTAGCCACATGGTATTTGGCTATTGTTTATTTCCTGTTGTACAAACTTTACTGTTTTTAGGATTTTTCTCTTAATAGTGGGAAAATGATTTCTGCTCTTGACATAATAAGCATTACGTAATGAAGGTCACATTAGGCAATCACAGTCAGTCACCACTGACATTTTGCATCAGCTGATACAGCAACCCCGTTAAAAACATGTAAAATGTTGAGATTGTAAAATATGTAAGATTACAAAGTCAAGTCAGCAGCTTCTCTGTTCTACTTCCTGTCAGCTGCCTATCAGCAGTAATCACAGCTGTAACCCAGAGTGTTTAATATTAAGTAAATAAATAACAGACATTAGGAAATACATAATCAAACTGTATAAAATACTGAAATATGATACATAACCATACATTTGTGAAAACAATATTTATTCAAAATAATATTAATTTAAAATAATATTCATGAGGTCTCATTTATGTATTTAATTTTAAACACTTTGGGTCTCCATGTGGAAGTGGCACACCTAAATAGAACGCAGCCATTATTAATGGCTCTGCTGATCAGTTACCAGATCATCTCACCTGCCTGGTCACCTGTTTCCAATTAATCAATTAATTTCCACCCACTGTATTGCTTTGCCACCATAGATTGTCCTGTTTATTTATATTTTATCAGTTTTCTTTCTATTATTTATTTGTTCTCACTGTAATGCTGTCTTGTTTTTAGGATTTTACCCAAATTTTATTTATTTACTTTTATTATTTATTTATTATTTATTTTTATTTTTATTTCCTCCTTGATCCTCATAATTATATCTATCTTTATTTGACTGAAGTTCATATACAGTATATGTATATGTTTCCTACCCTGTGGGATGTTGCAGCCCATCACAGACATGTATCCCTGGTCGATGAAATATCCTAAAGGCATCTTCCAGCCGGCTGTTCGGCCTTTCCCGGTGTGGCAGCTCTTTCTTCCTGCCAGGGTGTTGATGTTGATGCCAGGGTTCGTCTTTTTCACCACCGCGACTGCATAGTAGATGGCACCGGTACCTGAGGCGACGACAGCACAGATGTTAACACACATGACACTGGAGCACTGACTTCTGCAAGTACATGGGCAGCAAAATATTTCTCTCTTATAATCAGGGAGGTGAAACGGCATAAGATCAAAGTGCAAACTATAACTCTTGTTTTGAAATATCCCACATGCGAGATTATAATCAGCGTACATGTGTGATAACAAGATAAACTACACTAATTGTGTGATCACAAGTGGAGAAATAATAATACATATTCACCAATTTTCAGTTTCTGTGTCAAGGAATCATCTATAACTTATCTTTTCATGTCAGATGAACTGTCAGATCTAGTTCAGTAGTCAAAGCACAAGGGAGGCCCTGTGCCGAGGTTTACAGACAGTTCCCAAATTACTAAATCCACCTCTGGCTACAGTGGAATAACTCTGTAAACACCAGTCGAACAGATTAAGAATAGAGAGATTCACTTTTTTCTATAATGATTTTTGGTTCACTAGCATTATTCCTGCCCCATCATGAGCCATCCAAACTTATCAACTAAAGAGTCATCATCAGTATTTCCTTATACTACTTTTGCACTAGTTATTGAGGGAAGCGTGTTACTCATTTTAATCCCACTGCAACAAGCACAATTTCCACCCACCAGGTGATGACCCTGCAGCCTAACTCCTGTGTAAATATTAAAACTTACGGTCAGCCCTTGATTCTCCGCCAGCTATCTTGAAGGAAGCAATCTCCATCTGCTTGTAGATGTCAGAGGCTGACATGGACAAGGCATCTGCTTCTTTTTTCTGCAGAGACACATCAAAGAAAAATATTAATGATGTTACAAATATCACAGTGGTCACAGTCTTATGTTAAAAGACTCAGCCAGGAAACATCAGGAGTATCTGTGGACACATGAGGATTTCCTCTGGAGCAAAAATGTGTACTTCTTCTTAAAATGGGACTAAAATTAAGAATTTTGTTGTGTTGGAAAGACAAGACTGGTCCAACTTTTTTTGGAAATGTATTTCTTGATCAGATATCTAATTTTCTTCCCCTACAGAAGTAGTCAGTGGAAAACAATAATTGTGGATATACTTTCTCAAAAAAAGTAGATATTTTGTCATAAAAAAATATTGTTTATTTTTGTAAGACATAATTTTGGCTTATTGTACATCATTGAAGTGCTTGTTTGGGGCTTAGGGTGGGGGGAATGAAGAAATGTGTGAACCGCATTGGTTATAGTATCTACAGTTGGATGAAATGTAAAATAATAATGAAAAATATTGTATTAAAAAAACATGCTTGGTAAGAGGAAAACACATAGCTTATTGAGCCTATTAGGTATTTCCTTATAACCTGAATTTATGCATATTGCTTGTATTTCACTCCGAGTTCAGCTTCTAGTAATTAACACATCCTGTTCTCAGATCAGAAATCTTCCAATCGATGGTTAAATACACCTTTACCCAGTGTGCCTTGTGCCTCCTGATAACTATATGATCCATTAACAAGTTTATTGCAACTTTCCATTGAGTTTCTGCCGCGTTATCTGATGCCTGATTGTGTGTTCTGCCACTTAATGTCTCCATAAGTGCTCTATGTCCTCTGTGTTGCACTGATTGACAGAGATTAATAGATGCTTAAATCAGAGAAACTACACTTGTTTTAAACAAGTCATTAAGGGAGATTGGAATATTATTCCAATCTGACATGCTCAATTTGGTTCTTGTTATCACTATCCAACCTGCAGTTTCTGAACGCAGCCCTCAACAGATGCTCCATTGACACAGCTGAGGGAAGGATAGATGGAGACAGCGGCGAAAGACTTTGACATGGCCTCGCATTTCCTCTGCTCTGCATCTGAGATGGTGCACCATCGGATATTGCTCTGGCCAAACACTGAGGGAGAGAGACATGGAGAGGTACAGGGAGAGAGAGAGCGCAGGTGATCAATCTGTTATTAAAAAGTGTTTTTTGGCTTTGTAGAAAATATCTGATTAAGTGCTAATGCTTTATTTTACAGGTCCCTTAATTCTATACTAATTTCCCAGAAATCTTCAGAGTAATTTGCAGTTATTTAATGGGAAATGCACTCATTATAGAGTTTTTTTTTACAGAAAGAGTCAGTTAAAGGATTGTTAAGATTTCAATTTATTAAAGGGGACCTATTATGCTCATTTCCAGCTTTATATTTTTATTTTTGGACTCCACTAGAGTAGTTTGTGTGATTCACAGTATAAAAAACGCAGGGAGGAATAGTACAAGCAGAAACAGCCACAGTGATGATGATGTTTGATGAAGAGCTGCAGATGACCAGCACACCTCCAACAGGTAAACTACTTATTTTACTTTGCCGCTCACAGTGTGTCAGCTCGACTCGAGTCATGACTCGGCGTGACTACCCCCAAAACAATAGAAAAATGCCATAATGTTAGTGGAGCGGAGCAGTGGTGCTGTGGTGGAGCAGATGACCATATAAAGAAATCCATCACAAGCTGACATCAGCTCGGGCTGAAAAAACTGTTGGAGCGTTCAGAGCAGTCTGAAGCTGGTGCTTTTTACTTCTACATACGTTTACCTCATTATTTGACACTTTGGCCACGTTTAACATGAACATCCAACACTGTCACATTATATATATGACTGAAAATAAGGAAAAGCATAACAGGTCCCCTTTAAGAAGTTTTGAAAATTAAGTATGAACCCAAATATAATGAACGGGCATTTACCTAAAACTTTTCCCCATTTTTCATATAATTTTTATGTAAAAATTAACTGTTCAATACCTGCAAATTACATAAATGTCCAGGAAATTTGTATAAAATTGAAGGACCCATAAAATAAAGCATTAGTGTGTTTTCTTATCAGGGCTGTCATACAGAGGCAAGTCACCTTGAAAGTTGCTCTTGTTCTGTAAATTCACATCTGTGGTAATCCAATTTGTTGCTCTTAGACTTGTATCACATGCATTTTATTCAAGCTACAGAGATACATTTGGTTTTAAATAGCCACAAAGACACAAATTATTTAATTAATCAATGAAAAAATTCAGATAAAATGTTTTAAAAAATACTTGTTTTGTGTAACTCACAGTGTACACAGTGTAAAAAAGCATTTCTTACCAGTATGTAGTATTAGTAGCAGAGCTCCTACTGTCCTCCACACGGCCATGGCTTCGTCCTTTCTTCCTCTATCTTTGGGGAAATAGCCTCCTTTTCCCTCTCCTCTGCTTTATATGACAACTCTGGAGTCAAAGTCCGACTTCTATCTCCAAGAATCAGCTTAAAGTCCTGGTGTGAAGTTCAGAAGAGATTGTATTTTTAGTGATTTACAGCTCACATCCACAGCATGTCATTTCTGCTGGAATATTTGAAGCTTAGCGTAGAGTTTAAGAAAGTGTGCCTCCCTGGTATACCTGGTCTGACACGTCTCTGTTGCTGCCACCTGGCTGAAGGCCAAAGCTCGGACAGAGAGGTCTTTTACAGTCGAGACCACACCTCTGCTTTCCTCTCCCTCCTCTGCTCTGCTCGCATGGTGCTTTTCCACTGAAGGGCAAGAGGGAAAGGGATTCATACCAACACAGCGACTCACTGCTGAAACAACACAGAGACAAAAAATATGTTTACCTGATTTTGTTATGACCTTGCCTCTCACTACTAGAGGTTCATATTTTTGTTTTTGTGCAGAACAGGAAAGCTGTTCCTTGTTACAATGCTGTACCCAAAGAGATCCCACTGACTGGTCATGTGGTCTATAAAGTAAAGTGAAGTGAAGTGAAGTGGGTGTTCTGGCTCAGAGCGCCAATGTAGCATATATAATACTCACCATTCATGTTCTGGGTTTCGGCCTGGAAACCTAACGGTGTCCCATTCCTAAAAAATGTCAACATCTTTCCATCTAATGATGTACATACATCCCTTAATTTACCTCTTTGGCGAAAGGTCTCATATCTTTTGCTCAAATGCCAGATATATGATTTCTAGACAGAAATATTCATCAACTTTTCTTTTAGGCTGAAGCACTACAATTGTATTTCTAGTCTATTACTTACCCTGTATTTATGGCTCTATTCTTAACTTGTTAATTGTTGTTTTTTAATTAATTGAATAGGTTTCTATTATTTTAATTTGCATTTAATGTTTTTATCCGTTTTTTTCTTTTTTAATGTTTTTAACGCATTATGTAAAGCACTTTGAATTGTCCTTGTGTATGAAATGTCCTATACAAATGAACCTATCTTACAGATCAAAAAGAAACAAAAGAGGGGCACTCTGTTGTACAGTTGTATAAGGTCCTCTGTAGTTCCTGAGGAGTTTTTTAAAGTTTGAAAAAAACAAAACCCCAGTGATGTCATCAGGGTTATCTCGTCTTTGGCTTAAAGGACCAGTGTGTAGAATTTAGTGGCATCTAGCTTTGAGGTTGCAGATTGCAACCAACTGAATACCCCTCCCCTCACCCTCCCCTTCCAAGCGTGTAGGAGAACCTATGGTGGCCACAAAACTCGCCAAAAACGCGAAAGACCCTCTCTAGAGGCAGTGTTTTGTTTGTCTGTTCTGGGCTGCTGTAGGAACATAACGGTGCAACATAGCGGCCTCCATGGTGGGGGACCCACTTCCTATGTAGATATAAAGAGCTCATTCTAAGGTAACAAAAACACAATGATTCTTATTTTCAGGTGATTATACACTAATGAAAACATACTTATGAATATTATATTCCGCTAGATGCCACTAAATTCTACACACTGGACCTTTGCCTTTGTTACAAACTGGACGTGTGGAAGGCATAAGGGTCTAATGAAAAACAGAAAGATGCTATTGAGTTGCATTATGGGAAATGTAGGATCCAGTGTTTTTTGAGCATGACCCATACCCCCAGACTGCTGTTTTGACATTCTTTTGTAAATCCGTCTCTTTTCACGTCATAGAAATGAAATACTATGCAGTGGTGATTACTTCTTTATCATCCTTACTTGGTAACACATTGCACTGCCTCCTCTGTGTCTTCTCATCCTCCAGTGTCTCGTTATCATTAAAAGTACTTTTAACAGTGCTTGAACTTGCTATTTGACTGTTGTATTTTATTTGATTATTGATTGATTGATTGATTAGTGTCACTATAGAGACAGAAGAGCTTCATGACACCTGAATTCCTTCTTTTTCTTTTGATTAGATGATGCACTTTAATGTTACAAGGCTGCAACAGCTTCTGGCTGAAAACTACAAACCATATCTGCCAAATGTAATCACAGCAAGCTGCAGGATGTGAGGATGTCATAAATGAAGGCAGATAAAATGTCAAAAACAACGTGTTATTGCTCTGATTGCTCCTCCATGAAGAACATTACGAAGCATGGGTGATAAGAATAATAAAACTTAGAATTGAATAATGAGGGCAACAATAGTGCTAATATCTCATAATCAGCACTTACATACACACTTACATAATAATTATAGTTAAATTATAGTTTTGGTGAATGAAATAAAAAAAGCATTGCAAGACAGTAAATGTGAGTGCAGGAAAGGAGATAACAGATACAGATCATGTTTATGCTGCTGCAGCATTCACAAGTCACCATGTGGCTGAGTGAGGATGACATGGAGGTGACAGCCAAACTGATGTGTCAGGTCGGTGTTATTTTCCCTCCACAGCATGCTCATTTACAGATATTTCAGCGTCAGTCAGCACGTAAAACATCAGCTGACCTGAGAATCTGCTGTCGCCACTGGAAATGTATCTTAAATAAGAAACTTTTTATTCGTTTTACATGAAGTGAAATAATGTGGATCGACTTTTCCTAAATATTGGAACCCTCATGTGTTTGACAATAACAGAGCTAAGCTTCTCTTGATGTCACTGACATCACAGGCTCTGAGTGCAGCCACGGTACCAATAAACAGGAATTTTACAAGATCATATAAAGATATTATTTGTACATCAGGTGCCTAAAGCTGACTGCCTGCCAACTTAAAATCATCTATAATTTGAATCTCCTCTCACTCTGACAGTAGTTTACTGCAGGAAATTAGCCTGTAATTACTGGAATATGGTTGTCTGAACCCAACGACCGGATGAGCTGAAGGAGTGTGATACTTTGGACCTGACACCTTTGGACAAATAAAGTTACTGCAGAGCACCTGAAGTCCCGTAAGAGAATTTTCTAAAATCTTGTGGACTTTAGGACTTCAGGGATTCTTTAAGATTCAGAAATGTTCTCAAAAAACAACTTTTTTTAAAGCAACTCAAACATTTTTAAATCAGGAAAATCCTCCTTTAATCCGTTTTTAATTTATTACTTCCTTAAACCGCCTTGACATTTCTTTGTAATGGAAAATTTAAACTGAATACAAATCAATGTTATTATATTTTTATTATTATGTACTTGCTTTAAAAAAATATTTAAATATTTTTTAAATTGAAGACAAGTCCTATTATTTAATCCTACAAGCACCTGGGTAAAGCATTTATGAAGACTAAATACATAAATACAATACTTAAAACAATAGTCAGGTGCCCATATGAACTTTGCCCACTGGAATCATTCCTCCTGTTCACCACCACATGTAATCCACAGGCTAAAACACCTGGTGGGCATTTCTGGGACTGCATTGGAGTGGTTCTCCTACCTCACTGATTGGACTTTCTCAGTCTCTGTAGAACTCTGAGAACTTGTGTTGGACACTGCTGCTTTGTCATGTGGTGTCCCCCAGGGATTGGTCCTGGGGCCTATATTATTCTCCATACTTCCACTAGGACAGATTATCGGTAGTTTCAGCAACATCTTGTATGCTGATGGCATCCAGTTATACTTTTCCTTCAAACCTGATTAGCTTGATAGACTGTCTGTATTGAACAACTGCTTAAATGCAATTAGGACTTGGATGGCAAATAACTTCCTGCAGTTGAATGCAGATAAAACTAAAGTCTTGATTATTGCTCACTTCACTCAGTAATCATGCAGAACCTTGGTGCCTTATCCTCTTCTTCTCGGTCTAGTCTAAATAAGAATCATTGTGTTTTTGTTAACTAAGAATGAGCCCTTTATATCTACATAGGGAGCGGGTCCCCTTCCACAGAGCCCGCCATGATGCACCGTCATGTTTCTACAGTAGCCCAGAATGGACAAAAAAACACTGGCTCTAGCGAGGGCCTTTCGCATTTTGCACGAGTTTTGCGGCCACCATAGGTTCTCCTACACGCATGGAAGGGGAGGGTGAGGGGAGCGGTATTCAGTCGGTTGCAATCTGCAACCTCACTGCTGGATGCCTCCTACACAGTGGACCTTTAATAAATCTTCCTTGGACTGTTTACAAACCATCCAAAACGCTTCTAATAGGGTTTTAACAGGATCCAACAAATGGTCCCACATTACACCTATTTTTACTCCCTGCACTGGCTTCCTGTTAATTTTAGAATTCATTTTTAAATCTTAGTGCTCACTTATAGAGCCCCACATGACTAGGCTCCACATTATATTATGGACATTCTGCATCCCCACAACACGAGCCGAGCTCTTAGGTCCTCTAACCAGTCTTCTAGGTGTCCCTCGGACAGGTTTTAAAACTCGGGGAGATTGTGCTTTCTAGTCCTAAGCTTTGGGATAGTCTCCCTAAAAGTCTAAGGTCTCTGGACTCTTTTAAAAAGCCTGTTCAGACAGGCATTTGGGTAACGTGGTGTTGTGTTTTATGCCAGTTTTTTCTCCTGTGTGTTTTATTTGTTGTTCATCTTTGATTTATTGTTTTTTTTTCTTGTGTGCCTGTGAAGCACTTTGTCATTAGTGTCTGTGAACGGTGCTATATAAATAAACTTTACTTACTTACTTACTTCATACTGACCATTAAAAAATCCATCCTTGTGCTTTCTCATGTGCTTTCAATGTAAGTGATGGGGGACAAAATCTTCAGTCTTCGTTTTGTGCAAAAATGTATCCCAAACTGTATCCGAAGCTAATATGAGGCAAATAAAGTGGATATCTCCAAAGGTTACAGTCTTTTTATTACAAATTTCACTCGTTTTGTTACTATCCTTCCACTGCCACTCAACAGGGAAACATTGTGCAGGGAAGCACAAAGAGGGAATTTTGTTCTAAAAAGACTAAACTTTAGAAGATATCCACCTGACATGCCTAATTTGGATGTCTGAAGCCTCATATAAGCTTCATGTAGATTTTTGAATACATTTTTGCAAAAAACAAGGACTGCAGAATTTGTCCCCCAGCACATTAGGAAGGGTTCTTTTCATGGTCAGTATGAACAGGAAGTATTGCAGCAAGAAAAACCTCTTGAAAAATTACCAACGTATTCATTAACTGCACTCTTTGTTTATGTGACAGCAGTGAAGGATGACCTCATTCACACATACCAAACAACCTGTTGGCTCTGCTGCAGCAGAGTGACTGATTAACCACAGCAACTGTGAGTGAGAGTGTGATATGTGTGCATTCCTGCAGACATATCACAGGAAGTACTCTCAGAAATGTTGTTGACTCCTTCTTAGTGGCTGAGAATTTTTAAAACTGGATTCAAGTATCAAACTTATAAAACGGACAGAAAGAAAAGGAAATAATTTGTATAATTAAACCAAAACTTTCAGCATTTTGTTCATGCTGTACTATGATTATAGTTCACTGTAAAAATGTTTTCTTTTTTTAATATACTTGACAATGTCCGTACTGGGTTCACAACCTCTAATCTCTAATCATCAAAAAATATTATATAATTGTGATTCTGCGTTTTTTATTTTTATGTGGAGTTTATGCTCCTTGTATACGAGTATTCAGTCTCTTTTGTGTTGTGTCTCCTGTATCGTCAACAAACTAAATGGAAAAATAAATACAAAGTTGGTCATTAAAAAAAAAAGGAATTTGGTACAAACATCCATGTCCATCAATTGTAATAACGATCCTTTGACTTTTCCTCTTAATTTTTTATCTGTCCAATACTTTGGTTTATGACTAAATACCTGCAAAACTAATGATTTTCCCATCAACCTCAGCTGTACTTTGTGTTTAGTGCTAATTAGCGAATGTTAGCATGCTAACACGCTAAACTAAGATGGTGAAAATGGTAAACATTACAGATATATTCTAAATATTATAGTTAAACATTTGCATCTTAGCATTGTGAGCATGCTGATGTTAGTACTCATGTACAGCCTAACAGAGCTGCTAGCATGGCTGTCGACTCTTCCTCCAAAGGACTCTACTCTCTTGACTCTTATTTGGCTGGGCATTATCAAAATTATAAAACTGACAGATGGACATCATTTGTAGAACTATAACCAAACCTTCAGTGTTTGTTTATGTTTGATTTTGATTGTAGATCCAACATATTTGCAGCTACAGTGGTTGAGAGCAACTTGTTTTGTTTCTGTACTTTGGTTCGCCATCCGAAGAACCCGAACCTGGTGAACCTGGTTGTCACTGCTGAAGGGAACAACATCAGACATCAAGAGAGACCACTACAAACTGGCAGTAGAGGTGGAAGTAAAGGAAAATATATTCATATTTACAGTCATTATAGTATATTCACATTCATTCACATTCCACAACGCAAACAAGAATAATCATCTCTGGTCATCGGTAGAGGGATTTCAGTAAATCTCAATAAAGACTTTTATTTTTTTTTTGTACCAAAATAGGCAGTTAGAGCAGGGATAAATATTATAATATGTTAGATATAGATCCATCTCTGTAATAGATTCTTTGCATCGGTGCTTTACTCTAACAGACAGTGGCATGGTCCCCTGGCTACGACACACAGCCAGAGTCATACAGAGAGTCCGGTTCTGTCAACTGACAAACACCACTCGTCTACTCACTTCACAGAAGATTATCGATGGAAACAAATATAATTTAGCTGAATAATCTGTGAGGAGTGGGACATATTAAAGCTTTCAATACACATGTAGTCAAAACTATTTATCATTTGGGTCTAAGAGCTACTCTGTTAGCAGAACAGGCTCCTCTGTGTGTCTCTGGTCTCCAGTCAGCTTGGAGGAGTCGCCTCGGGGTTGAGGGTGGAGATGGGAAGAGGGTGGCTGACAAGGTCCATACAGGGGCTGTGTTACCAAAAGCATCTTCATACCTCAAACGTTACGGTTGACAACAGAGATTGTTGTTGTGTTTTATGTTAGCCCCAATCATGATGTCAGCACTCAGTACGTGAGACACTTCCCTACGCAAAACTTTACCTGTTATCCAACAGAAAGTTGCATGTTTAAATGTATTGTCATGATCTCACAGATCTGTATCTGGATACATTATCTGGATAAGTAAAAGCACATTAATGCACTCAGAACGCATTGTGATCAAAAGGCGATCGGATCAGCCAGACCATATCTGTAGGTGGTCAGGCTTGCACTGTGATCAGATCTCAGCCAGGTGTAAATGCAATCTGTACAGCGTGACCACATTCAAAAGCAAAATCAGCCCAGTAATTTGAAACATCACCTAGCTCCGCCTCTTCCTGTCAGCTAAAGCAAGCCCCGCAAAAGCTACAAGAAGTAGTCTTCCCTCGCAAAAAGTGATTTATAAATGAATGACGTCTGTTTGTGGCAGCGGTCTTCTTCAGCTGGGATGCGACCTGTATGTTGACAAGTCCACCAGCTCCGCTAATTTGCATATTGAGATCTGATCATGATGGGCACAACTGAGAAAACGAGAACAGATTTTTCACACCAGGTGTAAATGGGGTCAAACATTTCCACAGACTGTGACACTCAGCTCTTTTTTGCAGGAACATCAGCCACCAACTGTTGATCAGCTGTACATCCTGAGACCAAAGGCCAAAGAATTCGATCTTAAATGTTGGTTTAGCCTCGGCCAAACATTTTAACTTTCCCGGCTGACAGTACACATCTATGGGTTCATGAAAATACCTTTGAAAATACAACTTATTGGTGGACAATAGGTAAAAATATGTTTTGAGTTTCCCCCAAAGGTTTGCAACTGAACCACAGAGTCACATACGGAGAGCTGAGGTCACAGATGTGTTTAGTTTCAGGTGTCATGTATGCACACTGGCACTGAAGGCTCAAACTTGTATACCGGTATTCCAGCATGTTACCAAAAGAGCCAATGCAGCTGATTAGTCAGTCCTGACAGAGTTCACCTCATGTCTTTAAATACTCCACAATAGCATGACATACAGAATATGAGATAACTGCAAATACATTTTTACCAAAAAGTGTTCCCTGACCTCTTTAACTCTTTCGAACCAGCATGATAATCACTGAATTAGCTGAAAGAAAAGCGAATGTGTCACATGTCCATATACCAGAAACACTGGGACGGTATTAGCTGTCACGCTAAGATGCTTTTAAGAAACAAGCCCTCATTAGTGCAACTACAGTAAGAAGGAAAGCCATAACGATGATGCTGATGATTATGATTGTGATGATAGTGTTGATGAAGAAGATGATACACAGCTTTATGCTGGGAATGCTCGACAAATGTCACACTGTGAACGTGAGAGAGAGGAGAGGAGGAGAGAGGTGAAGGCATGAGATGAAGAGGAGGAAGAGGAGGGAAGGCAGAGAAGCCCTTATGGGACGAAGGCTTCTTAAACTGAGATTCTGGGCCTGTATTTATCAAACTGCTAAAAGAGACATTTTGGACTTAAGTGAAAGATAAAAATACCAATTAATTCCATTCCTATTGGCTAGTTTAAGGATAAAAGCTGCTGTATAAATAACATTGATTTTGACTTAAAATGCTCTTAAATGTAAGTTCCCAAATCGCTATAGTACAGAAATACTTTCTGAGTGATTGTACAAAAATATAATTGGTCATGATGAGTAATACATTAGCTGAACCAGCCCGTTATTTGCATTTGATAGGATGTCTTCTTTTTGTGTTTTGCATTGATCGGGGGTGCAAACAACAAGAATTGATTCTGGTTGCAATCACTTTCCATGCATGTTCATTGTTGTTTACATATTATAAATATGTTGGATTGTTGTTAATTTCATATGTTAATTGTTACAGGAAATATTAAGGATTTCACACAAACACAATGAACATTTTAAAAATGAACATTACGTATGTTTTAGCGGAATAAACATCACAAGAATACTGAAAAATGGGGCAGATGTAGGGTACATCCTTGTCTCTGATTGGCTGGTCCTGCTCTGTTCATACATGTAATTAATCATGTGATCACTTGAGTGCTGCTTACAAAGGTCACTCTTACTCTTCACAATAAGTGAGAGTAATAAATTAATAAATGTCTCTTCATCTTTACTTTTAGTGGTGAGGTTTGTTCCTTGAACATTGGCCTTTTAAGATTTTTCTTAAGTGTAATTCTCAGAACTTTGATAAATACAGGTCCAAGGCTCCAACTACACACTACCACCATTATGTTGATATACGATAAACAAAATTGTGATAGAATATTCTGTACTTTATGTATTTTAATGGAATCTAATTTAGTTTTCTATTTTAGTTTTGATTGAGAATTTCTGCTTGTTACAAGAAATATTAACAGGTGTCTCAATTACAAAAATCCTAAATTGCTTATGATTATTTTCTTGCTACATTTCTAAACAGTATTTGTACTATAGGTCAATTTTGGCCTGTCATGCCAAAATACCAGGGCACATTGTTAAACTTTCACCTTATATTTAAAGCCTGTTGATAATGTAAAGAGGGAGGGATGGGATATGAGAGAAAGACAGAAAAAGAGAGCAAGAGAGACAGAAAGAGAAACTTTAAACAGGAGCGATGCCATGAGGAAAGACAGACAGACAAACAGGGAAGGAGATCAAGATTTTGTCCCAAAAACATGCTCTTAAAGCTACAGCGTGCAAAAGTCTGCCTCTTGGTGACAATATTATCATTACAAACCCATACATGAATGCATTACCCTTCGTTAATATGAAAACAACAACGACAACAACAATAATAAGAACAATAATGAAATCAAATCAGATGATGGTACATGTCGCCTTGATTTGAACCACCTCCTTAAACATTAAGGAACTGAGCTGTAGGAAGATCCACCAATAGGCTGCTGGACAGACATGAGCTCCTCCCACTTCAGGAAGTAGCAGTCCCAGATAGTCCCAGCCTCGTCCGACTTTATGTGCTTAAGTGTGTAAATATGTGTGTGTGTGATCCTCTATGTGTGTAAAAGAGAGAGAGAGAGAGAGAAAAAGAGAGAGAGAGGAAGCAGGCTGATAATAGAAAATTAGACAAGTGGGAAGTGTCGAAAATGTAATGTGTGTGTGTGTGTGTGAACATGTAATATGTGTGTGTTTATTCAGAGCCGCTCCTTGGTGGGCACCCAGATGTACGGACCAGACTGCTCATCGATGATCTGCTTCACCTGCGAATGCACTTCCTCTAGAGACGAGCCCTGGACTATAGCTGCAGACAGAGAGAGACATAAAAAATAATTAGTAAAATATTTCTTCACTTCTCTCCAAAGAACAATTACAAAAACATATTACAGGTAAAACACTGTGTGCACAAAAATAAACCTTAATCAAAATCTCCATAAAAGAAGAAGTAACAAACATGATGTCTGCTTTATGAAAATGTAACGTGCCACTTTCTGAATCACTTTTGGTTGGCTCGCTTAACATAAATAGCACTAATGATTTTTCACTAAAATTATATCATGATGATATGATCATGTTATCATGCTACAAAGGCCCAAATCAGTGATTTCAAGCAAACTGCAATTTAACACATAAAGAATCTTTTTAGAGTTTATATTCATCACATTTGAAGAGTTTTGTCTGATGTAATGTGTAACAGTGAAACACAGCAGTTTCATTATTTTATATCTGATTTTTAAAACAATCACAATATCGTCATTTATAGTATATATATATATATATATATATATATATATATATATATATATATATATATATATATATATAAAATTATTTTTGGCTGATTTGATGTTTTTATTAGATAGCGCAGCCATAGTTTTTATTTAAAAATGTTGCTGCTTTTGTTTACATTAGAGTTGTGGTGGATTACTTCTGGAACAACAATCCTCAGACCATAAATGGGTTCAGGTGCATGTGGTTAAGCAGAGCAGTGTATGTACAGCACACGTGTGTGCTTTCTCATAACTAACCGGTGAAGTACTCTGTGAACTCCTGCTCCAGTTTGACAGCTCTGTCGTAAGTCTTCCTCGCCTGCTCCTCAGTAAACCGCTTGTTCATCTCTCTGGAGACACAGACAAGAGTTCCAATGTGAAGGTGCACGACAATAATGTAAAACATCTTTTACATGAATCTAAACTTGCATCAAACTAATTGTCCTTCGAAGTTAAACAGTTGCCAAAGGAAATGATGATATTTAACTTTTATTACACTGGAACTGCATCAGCTTACCGTGATGATTCAGCACTCACCATATACACACATACTACAGTCTACACATAATTACATGCATACATAGTAATTCTGAGTGCTGTCAATATATGTTTTCATTATTAAACTTGAGAAAGAACAAAAGCACCAAAATGAGAGATAATATTTCAATATACGTAACAGCAGGTTCTTGAAAATGGCTTCTTAAGCTACAGAGTTCAAGCATATAGTTGACACGTGCTTCAATAAATCTCTGTAGTCCGTTTTCCAAAAATGAAACAAGGTAGCATAAACACATAAAACATACTACAGTAAGCATGATAAGCATGCTTATAGTCACAGACTAGTGTGCTCTCCAGGCTTCATAGCTTCAGCTAAGTTAACTAACAAGCACAGGCAGCCTGTTAAACATTTTAACCAATCACAAGCAGAGCTGACTGCAGTTATTATTGCTTCTAATTAAGTATACTGCAAAGCAAATTAAATACAGCAAAATACAATTATTTACAAATATTTCTAACAATAATGTTGCTGAAGTTGTATGATATCGTTGATCCTATTGTCAGGATTCTGCCATTGACAAAAACAGGATGTCGTGTTTGTAGTTTATTCGTTTTACTTACAGGATGTTGTTGACATTGCTTGGTCTAATGAAGATAGCAATGGGATGGAGGCCTGCCATCTGGAGACGCTTTATCGCATTCCCTGATACATCCAGTATACAGTGTTTACCCTGAGAGAGAGACAGATAGACAACTCTTCACATCCTCATCCATCCTCCATCGATCACTCCTCTCTGTTTCCTCTGTATTATATCTCCTCTCTCCTCATGTTCTCCACTTCCACTCATCGTGTCTTTGTGCGTGTCTCACCTTGTCAGCGACTTCTTTGACAGACTGTATGCTGGTTCCATACAGGTGGTTGTTATACTGTCCGGCCTCGATGAACTTGTGCTCCTGGATCTCTTGCTCCATGAGTTCTCTGGAGGACATGAAGTGATAATCTCTACCGTCCACCTCGTAGTCTCGCCGCGGCCGCGTTGTGTCTGAAGTACACAGACACAGAAAGCTTTGAAACAT